>OX578283.1:66544474-67744474 GCA_951217055.1 Gerris lacustris
ACAAATTTTTAATATAATGGGATGCCAAAACAATTTATTTACTGTATAAACAACTCACGTGTGTTGTTTATAAATATCCAACATTTTCCTCCCACATTGACGTAATTTGATTTAACAATATGTCTAAACAAATTAATTTTGTCAAACAGTATTGGCATTTGTGAGGGGATAAGTTTTGCTGAAATTTATTTAGTAGATATTACATATTTATGAAATGAATTCAAAATAAATTTGTTGTACAATTACCAATTTTTTTTTTTCTCAAAAAAATAGAAACAATTAATTAAACTTTTTCCTTCATTGGTATTAAATATTCATAAATTCATATATTAAATATCGTTACAACTTTATGGTAATAATAATTTAAATTGTTTTGTCTTTTTCTATAAGTTTTTATTTTTATTATTTATAGTAATTTGAAAGGAATTGGGAATCGATTTTTTTTTTTTTTGTAATATTGATTAGATTAAAATAAATAATATCCCTTTGTCTTAATATTAATTTAGACTTTTCTGTACATGTTACTTTGTCTAAAAACTATTAAGACTAAGGGATATAGGGGGATGCTTAAGTAAAAAATTAACATACAATTAAAATTGCCTAATTAATAAAATCTGAGTGTTTTGGTGTAGCCGTACATAAAACGTACACCTTTAAAACCCTCTGTTATCGCATTTTAAAATCACGAACCACCATTTTTGATGACCCAGTATTGCGTTCCCCCTCAATAATTTGGTCTGCCAATTTTAAGAGAGGGGTTGAATAATTTTATTTTTTAAGGAGTCACAGCAAAATTCAAAAAGACCAAACTTCTTGCATACGCACGGTCCGCAAGACAGTGAGACATTTTCATGTTTTCCCTCTGCGTAAACTACCGACATAAAATTAAATATGATCGGTAATTTATTCAAGTAATTGATAAAAGTAGATGGAAGATAATTTTTATTCTTATCTCCACACCAGCACTGCTGCGGCTTGATTACAAACGACTGAATTCAAAGGCGCCGGCCCGCCTTCTACGAATTGTTAATATGTCTTCATACTAGGTAGGCCGAGAGGGCTGAGAGTTGATGGCAACCTCGTGTACTTTCCTAACTCCCTGTCACACGTATAAATCTTTTCGACTTTCTTAGGCCCTACGAAGCGCCTAAGAAGGGAAAGGCACCATAGCAGGAGACTGGATTACATACTCCCTGTTATACTTTTCTGAGATTTTAAGCTAAAAGTAAGGTAACGTTTTTGACTTATGTTCCATAGCCTAAACATGAAAATGTCAAAAAGACCAACTAAATAATTATACCTTAACAACATAGAGGGAAAACAGCGGATTCAGTTAATACACCCACAAATCATTATGAAAGCGTTTTGGATCCTATTTGTTTTTAAAACGATACACATGTTCACACAACAGAAAATACAAGTGATCAAAAAACATTTTTTTTTTCTATATCTCATAGTGGTGACGTCACGAGTAAAACCTTTAATGTTGTCTAATATACCAGCGAATTTGTACATAGTTTTTTACAAGTTATTAAAACTTTTTACAGATTCTTTACAGTATTGTATTTTGTTTAAAAACGTTTGTGCAGTTAAAAAAGCATAAAAAAAGAAACGGAAGCTCACGACAATTAACAACTAAAAAGTGGAAAAGAGTAAAATAACCTGATACCTCGATCCCCTCATCGACCTGTTCATACGGTTATGAATATGATCCCCCGTTCCGATCACGTATTTTTGGTGGGGTGGATTTGAACAGATTCGATCTGTCGTTCTCCATTCACACAGCGTTTTGAACTAGCGAATCGTTTTCAAAATCATTTCCAAAACAATGTGTGAACGAAATAATCGAATGATTAAACATTGGTAAAGGGTATCTTTAAACCATTCCACCAGGGCGAAAAACTCAGCGATATTACGCAAAGAAAATATTTTCATTTAAATCAAATTATAATTATTATTTACTACGGGAAACAGACAGTGAAAAATACACTCCCGCGCCGGGAGTGAGTGTATTTTTCACTGTCTGTTTCCCGTAGTAAATAATAATTATAATTTGATTTAAATTAAAATTTAAACTTTCCGTAGTATAAAAACTATCAAAAACTTAAAATTGAATTTGGAAAATATTTTCTTAAATCCTTCAAAAATCAGTCTAGAATTTTGATTGATCGATATATTTTACTTCAAAATGGCAGAATCTTTCTCTTATAAAAAATTATATATATTTCTAATTTAAGGTCATTTCTAATTCTAGGAGATTTCTTTTAATTCTAATTTCTTTATACCACATTCATTAGTTTTAACTGTCAGTTATAAGTAATTACAAACAAAAAAGAAAAATGTCAGATAAATATAATACAAACTGAAGCATACAGGCAATAATAAAAAAAGAGCCAATATTAAAATATGATAAGGACCAGAAACATTCTCAGATGTTTATTGATAAGAATTAATTTAAACAAATAAGCTGTTAATATTTGTTCAGCAAATATTTGTAACTCTGTACTATTTAAATATCAAAATAAAATGTGTTATAATTATAATGTTTACAGATTTAAATATTCCATTTTAATATTTCATTAGAAAATAAAATGGGCTTACAAAAAATGAAAACGAAAAACATTTTTTTTTTTTTTTTTTTTTTTGTGATATTTATCAAGTGGACAAAATTGTGTCTGAAGAAAAAAATAAAAAATGATAAATAAAAAAGTTAAATAATTGAGAATTATGAAAGTAAATTGTAAATATTTTTTATTCAACGAAAAAAAAAAACTAAATGAAAATTAAAAAAAAATAAAAACTTTCATTGTTCCATCATTATATTTTAGGACATTTGTAAAAAATTAAAAAAAAAAAAAAAAAAAAAAAAAAAATTGCTAGAATAAAATGTTATTGATTTTGTGAGTATTGTTTTTCTTATTTTACTTTCTTTATACATATAATCCATAGTTAAAGATACACATTAGAGTATGTCCTCGGATCGAGTTGCCAATATGTACGTGTTCATACCAAAAAAATTCAATTTTTCTAAAAATAGTCACTGTTTGTAAAATTTTCTACACTTTGTTCTTAAATGAAGATTCATATTGTTAAAGATATATTATCCTTTTGTTCAAAATGTAACCTGTAACCAAAAAGTACAATTTTCTTAAATCGTACAAGAAATTTATTTATTATTTAAATTTGATTTATTTCTTTAAAGGAAAAATAATAATTTTCAAATATACATATCTTTTGAAAATAATTTTCCCTTTAATAGCTTTCATATTGTTTTCAATAAATATAGCTGCACTAAAACCTTCATTGCACACAATAATACCTTTAAATCGACTCTTCATTTATTAGAATCAGACAAATTGGACTTTCCTAAATATTGAGGAGGGAAATTTCTGAAATTAGATTTTTGCCATTTTTATGTGAAAAAAATAACGTAAAATGGTACCAGAAAAATTATAATGAATACATTTTTCATGAATAGTCGAAATTAGTCCGACTTTCTCTATTACAATTTTAGAATTTTTTTTTTTTTGGATCCAGGATAAATTTTGAACAAAAAGTAATACTATGAATCTTCATTTAAGAATCGGCAAATGATTTTATAAAAAGTGACTTTTTTCCTAAAAAATACATTTTTTTGTCATTAGTTCAATTGGCAACCCGATTCGGAGACACCTTTTACATAATGATCCAAAGTCTCAAAAAGTTCACTGGAGGCCAAGATATACACTAAATAGTTCTTTTCTGCAAAATGGAATGATTAGTGACATGATGATAAGATTATCGACTACCATCAGCCTTTCTGGTTTACAGGACGGATGGGCACCACTTCTAATGACAAACCTATTTACCTCATGATGCAAAATTTGAGTAAATACTCATACATATTTAACTCATGATGCTGGGTTGCTCATGATGCAAAATTTGATTAAATACTCATACATATTTACCTCATAATGTTGGGTTGCTCATGATGCAAAATTTGAGTAAATACTCATACATATTTACCTCATGATGCTGGGTTGCTCATGATGCAAAATTTGAGTAAATACTCATATTTACCTCATAATGCTGGGTTGCTCATGATGCAAAATTTGAGTAAATACTCATACATATTTACCTCATAATGCTGGGTTGCTCATGATGCAAAATTTGAGTAAATACTCATATTTACCTCATGTTGCTGGGGTTGCTCATGACACAACCTATGTACCTTATTTATGTTGGGTGAACAGCCAACATAAATCAAATAAATTATACTGGGTTTACGAAAAGTGTGGGACACCCAACATTTATTTATGCTGTTAATAATTAATTAAAGGATGTGGTTTCTTGGGAAAAGACCCGAGTAAAATAACCCTTGGTAGTGTAAGATTTAGGGTTTTAACAGGCTGTAAGAGTTTAAAGTGCCTCAAACTATATTTTTGGGAAATAGGGTAAAAATAAGTTGAATACAGCACCAGACTTAGACATCTCAAATAAAGGTAAATATTTATTTTCATAAACTATCTATGTGTACCCAGTAGTGATTATGTACAGGGCCGTCCCTAGGGGGGGTCAACCGGGTCAAGCTAACCCGGTTGACTAACAATTTTTTACACCTAAGTGGTCCATCACACATCAATACGAATATTAATCAAAAAGGTGTCGATCCCAATATTTCCTAGAATAAGTTGTTATAAATGTTTATTTTTTAAATAAGAGTTAATTTCAATAAAAGTGTTATTGGCTGTATAGTAATTAGTATATTTAATTTTTTTCTAGCTTAAGGATGGAGCGTATTATATTTCCTTCAGACCCAACAGCAATTAAACTAATTAAAACTTTTCTTCATAGAAAGACGTATTGGACTTTATTCTTCATAGAGGGCGTATTGGACTAATTATGTGTTGGCAATATTACCAGAGCCGTATTGTGGGCCTAGGGCTATTCCTGTTTAATTTGTTAAGTGTATGGGCCACTTTAGGATCACTTAATCACTTAACACTTAATCTTAAGTTCAAGAATCCCCTTCAAACTACCATGAGTACATAAGTATAATTTATGGTAAAATGATGCATTCCTAAAGTTTGAACTTGAATAAGCACAGCCCTATAATCTAGTGCTATAGTATTTTACAATAACTAAATATGCTTAAAGACAGATGTGATAGTACTTGGGGCTTTCACAAAGGAATTAATGCAAATTTCGCCATAATTTAATAGCACGTTATATGATAGGTCAAATCAGGATAACAAAGGAATCAGGATAACAAAAAACATTTATCGTAGGGAGAAAAAGTTATGATTTTGAATTAGTTTAGAGGGACTAAAGTAAGTCTTTTTATCCCTGAACTCAAAAAGTAGGGTGAAAAAGTAAAGATTAATTATTTTATAAATAGTAGAAAATGAGAGGCTAATGTAATGAAGTTGTTGAAATCAGGTTGGCGACACTGCTTTATTGACCATGTTTATCTTTGTTTATAATTTGCATCTAAATAACCTTCTACCATTATCCCCCTCGCGATAATTATCTCCCTCGGCGTCGCCTCGGGAGCTAATTAGCGTAATTTCCTCGACTGCGCCTCCGGAATTAAAGAGTCTAATTCTCTCGGCTTCGCCTCGGGATTTAGGGACCATGGTTCCTTCGGCTTCGCCTCAAGAACCATCTTTTTCACTCAGAGAATAATGGCTTACATTACTCCCTAGGTGCATAAATAACTATTTAAAGCTCAGGAATGATTTGAAACAGCTTCTGAATGCGACAAATCTATCTTGGAAACCCCTTCTTTTAGAGGCACATAAAAAGTGGCATATAAATATGGTTTTAGTACATAACATAATATAGTAACAGTGGTTCCTTAGATGTATTTTTGATTCCGATCTTACCGGAGGTATCGGAAGCTATGTGACGTTTTGAAGAACGAAAAATATTTAGATCTCCAGTTTCAAAAATTCCAAGACAGAAATCCGTTTCAGACATCAGGAGACATTTTTGGTTCCGTGTCGGTCTGTCGCTAAATTTTTGCGAACCAACTTAGTATTTTAAAAACTACACTTCCGATTTTAATTAAATTTGTATGGTAGGTCATAATTAGCCCATTGTTGGTCCCATATAAGTTTCAATCTTCTGCTCTCATTTGTTTCTCTTCCACATGCGCACAAACATACACCTATTGCTTCAAAAGTACTTATCAAATTTGTATGAAACTTTGATTGTTTATTGAAAGTAATTAATTCAAAACAATATTAATAGATTAGAAAACGGGGGAAACGATTTAATAAATCAGAGAATAATGGCTTGTAAAAGAATAAAATCAATAAAGTACGTGATAGGATGCAAGGAAGCTATGTGGCACACCAATTGGCAGTCTATTAATAGTAGCAGTCACCCTGCGCTCCTCGTGGGACTCAGGTTAGGAATCAGTGGTTAGGTTTCATATAATTATCTAGGCCAAGCGATAAAATAAATTCCTTAAAAGTTTCCGAAGCCTTCATGGAAATTAATCAGGACTTCATAATATAAATCATTCCTTCTACTTATTGAAATTAAAATAGCCTGAGAATCGCAGTTAAGAGACTATTTATTACATGAGCGAAATATCCTCCAATTTATTGTTAGACTCGATAAATAAACAATAAAAAAGCGTATATTCCTATATGCGTCTTGGAACTTTTCCTTACCAAATTTTTACCAAATAGTAACAGATATTTAGTTTAAATGTAGGGAAATTATTTATCTTATAGAGTGGTGTAATAACAGATAATGTTTTCCATTTCCATTATCTTATTATATAATTTAATATTTTTCTTTTTTGTATGCTTCATATGTATTTCATATATTAAAGAATTGAAAAAAAAAAAATAATAATAATAATATTAATAAAATGGAGTGGTTTTCACCTCAATCAGCGAAATTATTAAGTTTAAAAGTTGATATTTTCAAAATGATGGCAGATATCAAAATGAAATTCTTGGGAAATTATTTTTACAATTTTTGTTTTTACTATGTTGATAACTGATGGTCATTCATTGCTTCAATAAATTAAAAGTTTTATAGTTACTTCTGACACGTAAACATTTCTTCACCCATAACATTCTTTTGTAATGCTTAAAAGAACGCAGTAGCTTGAGCTTAAAAGACGGGTTGGAGAGAGGTCATATCGGTATCTCGTATAAAACTGTAAAATTGTCAAATCAAATTGTTAATGTAAAATAATAATGAAATAGACTGCCAATTAGTGTGGCATATAGCTTCCTCGCATCCTATCATGTACTTTATTGTTATATTAACATTAACGTTATATTACTTTATTGTTTATTGTGTAAAAACTATTAACAGTAGTAGTTCTATCTTAGCGGCGTCGCTGTTAGTTTTACTAAAAAATTGTATTTAAAAAAGTGTTTGTCTCATTGAATAGATGAAGTATGATTTTTTCCCCAACCTAAAACTCCAATTTTAAATTTGAAGTTCACGTTTAAGCGAGTGTTGCGCGTGAACGCTTGAACGAATAACGTTGTCCCACAAACTCGTTCTGGGGATTGGTAAAATAAACATGTCTACCAAATTTCATCAAAATCGGACGACATTTACTCAAGTTATCGTCGCACGTTTCATGATTCGCGGACACTCAAACCGAAAGACAGTCAGACAGACAGACAGACAGACACGGAACCAAAAATGTTCCCTGATGTCTGAAACGGATTTCTGTCTTGGAATTTTTAAAATCGGAGACATAAAACTTTTTCGTTCTCAAAAGTGAATACAATGCTTCCTTTACCTTCGGTAAGCTCGGAAGCAAAATGAATTAATATTATTTAATGCAGTGAAAGATGGCTGTAATGTGTAAGAAAGAATAAAACTTCATTTTTTCATAGGAAACGTTTCGACCCTTATTAAGGTCATCTTCAATTCTTTATTAAAAGTTTCATTTGTCAACGTCGAAAATTTAAAAAAAAAAATTATCCATAAGAGAGTGTCATGATATATTAATTACAATTAACTAATTGATGGCTAGATCAGATTTTAATAAATTAAAAATTAATACAAGTAACATAGACAAAAAAAAAAAAACACAAACATTTAAATTAACAATAAAAATAATAATGAAATGACTATCACAGCTATAGAGGGGTGTATAATTTTAAATTATATCTGAATAATTTAAGAAATTAAGATATTTTATTATTATTATTGTTAATATGTTTTAATTTTAGTATGAAAAGATGTGACAAGAAGATAACCTTATAAATAACACAAAGGGTCGAAACGTCTCATAATAAAGTAAAGAAAATAAACTAACTTTGATTTCTTTTAATTACACCTTAAAAATCCATCAAATACTAAACCACTATTTACTACTATTACAAACTAAAGAACTTTTTACACAAACTAAACTGAAGTTTCATGATACCGTTTCTACGTGTGTGTTGGCACTGATTCCTGATACAAATATCATCATTACAATTCTCACCGCTACATTTATCGATACAGATCTCAATATGTGTGAGGTTCTTTTTTTGCACAGTGGCTTCTGTCCCAAAACTGAAGATATTGGTCCGAATGCAGAAAAGGTGATGTTTTGTGTAAAGGGACCCATACGCGGTGAGACTTGAGGCGATACATTTAGTGATATACATTTACATACAGGAAAATACTGTAATGAGGAATGCAGTAAGTCCGTAGGAAAGACTAATTGAAGCGAGCTTCTTACATTCAACGAAATATGCATCTTGTCTGTCTGTCTGTCTGTCTTTCTGTCTGTCTGTCTGTAACGTTTACGTGTCCGACGATAACTTGAGTATAAGTTGACCGATTTAGTTGAAATTTGGTATACATATTCCTTGTACAAATACTTAGGCTAAGTTCGTTGGACAGCTTGATCCGTCCAAGAGTTCGCGCGCAATGCTCGCGTAAACGTGAGCTTAAAATTTAAAATTGGAATTTCAGGACGGGAAAAAATTCTATCATCACCTATTCGATGAGACGAACATTTTTTTTAAATAACATTTTTTAGTAAAACTAACAACGACACTACTATGAATGAATAAAGATCGCTAAAACTATTAAAGCGGGCCTAAACGTTTAAAATAGAGAAAACAACCTATTTACCGATATCTTACGTTCTAACGTAACGATTTTAATCAAACTTTATGTACATCGTCTAAAGTACAATTGAAACAAGTATGTAAAATTTCAACTTAATACAAGCAGTAGTATTTGAGTAATGAAGTGATACATTTATAATAATAGTTTAAAAGCTATGGTTAAGATTCTTATTGTCGTATTGTGTGTAAGGTTTGTTAGGAAGGTGAGCTTTGTACCGAGTACCCCCACTCTACTCCTCACTACCCTCTTCCCCTTATCTTCAACTATGACATTCATCATGATTAACACATTGCAATATTCAGTATTTTATTGTAATACGCTCGCTTCAATGATAGAGCCACGCGATGCCTAGTTATAACTTAGCCCCCTGAAGTAGGTATCTATGGAGATTTTAAATTCTTGACAGCAGTTTCTCACTGTGCTGAAAATTTTCTTTTAGATACCAAGATTGAAACCTTACTCCAACCTTACACAATGATACACGTATCAACACCACGTTATTGCAGTAGCAAAACAGCGGTAGGTACAGTGAGTGTTACCAGCAGCAGATACTGGTACATCGATAAAGAAACAGCCCCACACATGTTACATCGGTATTTCGTTACCTTCTTCCGAAACATGTATCACACACCAAATATGTACCATATACTCACTTTTTCACAAATGATCACATCGACAAGATCCGCAGGTAAATTGAACAGTCCGTCCTGTTATGTCTCAATGCAATGTTAATATAAACACAAAATAAAAAGAAGAACAGTGCTTATTAATGCAGAATTCCTTTAATTTTCTAACGTTATGTCAATCTAAACACAAAACAAAAGAACAAAAAGGATACTACAAAATCCTAAATCAAACTTCTAAGATAAGATGTGTTGGCAGAGCATTTTTAGAAGTTTAGTTTCATTTATAAATGGATCTTTTAAAAATTTAATACTATTTTTAATAACCTTCTTTAAAATCAAAAATTTAAGACAATACCAATAAGCACCAACAAACAACAATGAAACAGCATAACGATGGTTTTGCTTTATGCAATTATTAAATTATTGACATTATAAAACAGAAAACTAAGTTTATGTTAACTAATAAAACTGTCTATTAAGACAATAACTAATTTTATATTTGAGAAAGAAATTATTTTTATCTGATTCGAGTAGATTTCTAACATCCAAATATAAATGAAGTTAAACAATGGAAGGCCTTTAACAGGAAATTTCGGGATTACATCATTTTGTATTAATTATTATAATTAAACAAAATTCTCTCATTTCAAAATCTCGATCACCGATATTGTTGCAGGTTGAATAAACAGTTCCCTATCACAAGTCTATTTACTTAATTCTAAGCTGAAAATACTTAGGGCTAAAGTGGCCTCGGAGATAGAAAATCAACAATAAGCTTAAATATACAAGGGATTGAATAATTCAGAATTATTTTACACTGAATAATTCCAGGCCCTCGAGGTAGTTTAAACTGAAAATCATATTTACCGTAAAATCCTTTCTTTAGAGTGGCCGGTGTTCCGCAAGGCACCCTTCTAGGATACCTCTTGTTTTCAATATATCTCCTTAAATAAATAGAGAACGTTTATTTAATCGCCTGTACTAACACGATCAACTGCTGCTGCAAAGTTCAGGAAATTTATTTAAGAAAGGATGAAATTATAATTGAACCAAATGCTTTTATTCATGCCTATAACTTTAATTTATTTTGAATGCTCGAAACAAGTTTCCCTTCTTTCATGAAAGCTAAACAATTTACAATCGGTCCAACGAACTTGTACAAAAACTTTTCTTAATTCATCGTAATACTGAATTGTAATCCAATAACATAATATTTAATTAATCAATTATTATTAAACGCATTTATAATGTGATCAATATGTGTGTGTTTAAATTTAGTTTTCAATTTTCAGAAAAATCAGATTTCTCTTATAAAGGATCAACTCAAAAGGTCTACAAAATCATCGAAACTGATTATGAGAAATACATTTATCGTTTTTTAAGGTTATTTTGGGGCACCGCCCCAAAATGGTAAGCTGGAAATTCTTCTCACAATAGCGCTTTAGGGTTTAAAGACCTACTGAATTTTTCTGAACTGAATGCTAAATTTTGGTCCAATAGTTTAGGCTCAACAAGTTCAACAGACGCCACATTTTTGGAGTGAGGGGGCAGTAAAATGTGTTAATCTATCAAAATTTCAAAAATTAAATTGGCTTCGAAAATTCCTCTCTCTACGCATACTACATAGGTAATCGTTTATAAGAAAGTAATAATAAACTAATAATACTTAAAAAATAAATAAATTAATGAATATATTGAAACCACTTCTCGGTGGGTGGAGGTCCCAGTGTTTCATGCATACATACCTACAAAGTACCTTACATACCTACTCAATACATATATACCGTCGGCTCAGAATTCAACAAGTCAGAAATCACCATTTTTGGGAAATCGCATTTGAAGTTTTTGACCATTTAAAATTGCATACATTCTTGTCACTCTTAGCAAATATCTTCTTTTTTCTAAATCAGTTGGACTTCAGCAGCTCTGAAGATATAAAAAACGGGTTTTTTTGCTAATGGCAAGCATCAAAATTATATATTTATCCGACGCATAGTGACTTAGTCAATTTTTTGCTGTAACATATTTGGCATTTGACCGACTTTTAAAATTATTGTTAATGACTTTGTCGACATAGACAGTTTTTGTAGTCATGATAACTTAAAATTATGTATAATATAATTGACTATGTTATGACATAGCCAGTTTTTGTCGTTACAAAAACTTTAAATGTTGAAAATAATAATTAATTTCGTCAACATAGCCAGTGTTTCCTGTAATGAAACCTACTGATTGCAAAAATATAATTAGCCAAGTCACTTAACCAGTTTTAACTGAAGTAATATTTTAAAATACCAATTATTTATTATCAATTATTTTCAGTAGCAGTAAATCTAATAAAGCTATTGACTTGTATTTTTTTTACAGAAAGGAAATGCTAAAAAAAGAGTTACTTAGTCATAATTACTCAAAATCCGAAAAAAATTGAGTTAGCCAATTTTAGTTGTAAGCCGACGATACATAACACCTACGCCTACGCAATACATACATGCCTACACAATAAATACATACCTACATAATTGCACAAACAGTAAGTTATACATATAAGTACAAAGCTAAACCATAACACTTTTGTAAGCCTATTACACTGCAAGATTCCGTTTCATTGTCCTCAAAATTTGATATAGTTCTGGATAAAATTACCGATATATTTACGAGTATTTTTGGATTCAACACGTTCGCAATATAATAAAGAAACACCAAACACGTTTCATTTTAATGTTTACAAAGCCTCAAAAGAAAACCTTATGAACTTCAAAGATGTCATTATTGCTGTTTAAATTACTGGTTTAGATATTTTGATGTTAACATATTACAAAATAGAGAGACACCTGCCTCAAAATTTGTATAGACCACACATCACACTTGTACTTTATATATTTCTTATATGCAGTAGGACCTCGTTAATCCGGACGAATTCAGGCACAGGATCGTCCGGATTAGCAGAATTTCCAGATAAGTGAGGTGTTTAAAAAATAGCGTAAAACATTTTTTTAACGAATTTTATGTATAGGTACTGTATTTATATTAACATATATTATGTATAGATAAATTCAATTATACAGTATATTTAAATGATATGTAATGGACATAATATGTATGTGTACATACATACATTGTACATTCCTATCAGCTTCCAACAGTTAGTTATACTGAACATATCTTTTCATTTTAAATTTTTCAGTTCATTATCCAAGTTGTCATTGTGTACAGGGTCAGTGAGAACGTTCGTAAGAAGCGATTTGCGATATTCATTGACTTGGGCTTGCATTCTCCATGGAGGACCTTCCGAATTACCGAGGGTTTCGGATGAACGGGGTCCTACTGTACATACATTATACACATACATATATGTATATTTTTTTTATTTCGATGCTCAGAATAAAGTGACTGCCCCTTATAGTATCTGTAATACGAAGGTCTTTGTATCATGATGAACTGTTTCAACTAAAACTGGGTTTACGGTCATTTCCGTGTTATTTCCTATTATCATTGTATTGCATTTCCTCATTATTTTAAATAATTTATTCCGAAGGGAGAGGCTACACCTACCTAACTAATTAAAGACAGTCACAAAACTTGGAACCAAGTCCTCAAAAGTTTGTAATTATTTAATAGCAAACTCAATACATGGTTGGTTCCTTCTCTTCACTTTCCACTTACTTTCAGTTCAAAGTTTTAATAATGTGAAAAGCCGCAATAAGGAAGTTGAAATATTAAAGAGTAAGTTTCAAATTAAAGGGTATAGAATCTTCGTAAGTGACAGTTAAAGAATATAAATCATAATTTAGGTTTCCCCTTTAGGCTATACGGTAAAGGAGCGTTTGAACACGCAAAACATTTTCAATTCTATAAAAAATTAAAGTTAAAAGGTTGAAAATGTGCCAGCTAAATTTCCATTAAATTAAATCATGAATTTCAATTAAATTAAATTGAAAACATTTATTGACAAGGAGAAGTAAGTGGAGCTGCCAAATCCTTTCCTACTAGTGATGCGGCTCATAAAAACACGTAGAAATTACACTGTTCTGCAAAAAAAAGCTTCAGAAAGAAAATGTCCTTTTCTAATGTATTTTTGTGTGCTGAATCCGAATCATAAGTCAAAATTTCACCTATACGTACAGTTTTCCTGGAAAACGTGCCTAAATATCGAAACATGATGTTTTTGGGGGTTTTCGACACAATTTTTGTCCAAACAAATTTCGTAAAAAAAAAAATTGTTATTTATGCACCTAGGGAGTAAAGTTAGCCATTATTCCCTGAGCAAAAAAGTTGGTTCTTGAGGCGAAGCCGAAGGAACCATAGTCCCTAAATCCCGAGGGGAAGCCGAGGGAATATGACTCATTAATTCACGAGGTGCAGCCAAGGGAATAACTCTAATTAGCTCCCGAGGCGCAGCCGAGTGAGATAATTATCGCGAGGGGAATAATGGCACTTTACTCACGAGGTACATACAAAATTTTATCTCCAGTAGGAAGAAAATACACATTTTCGTCCATTGCACAATTATTATTTATTATTTTAATAATATCAGAACTATCAAACAAAATAAACAGAGTACACAGATACTGGCGACATAAACCTACACCCTTACTAAACAATAGTTACAATAATCTATTACCTTACTTAAATCAAAGTATATACCAACACAAATTATTACCAATTCATCAAATTAATTATGAAAACCCATATCAAAAACCAAATATATATATACCCAAATTTACTTATCCTTACAATAACATTACATTCGAAGATCAACTAAATAAATTACATCCACACAAAACTTACACTATATTTACAGACGGATCAAAACAACAAAATTTAACAGGATATTCTTATTATGACCCCCAATTAAAACAAGGCATCGGCTACTCATGCCCTCAACATACTAGTATATATACATTAGAAAGTTTAGCAATTTTACAAACACTAGAATACATTAACACATTACAAAATAACTATAACAAATACACGATAGCATGTGACAACCAGGGCGTCCTTAAAAAACTTGACAACATTTCATACACTACACACTTGGATCACATCTTCATGAATATTTTAAACAATATAGCAGAAATAAGAAGAAACAATAAAGAAATAGACTTTATATGGGTCAAATCACATCAAGGAATTGAAGGAAACGAGGAAGCAGACAAACTTGCCAAAACCCCTACACAACAATCTGAAAAACAAATACCAACAAGAGACCTCATAACACTATCCAAAAAGAATATGTTTGAAAAATTTAATATAAAACTACAAGAAGAACCAGAAAAAGCAAACAATTTCAAATTAATAATCAAAAAAATTCCACTTAAACCATGGTTTTGGAAAACAAAACTACCACGTACAGATATAATGAAAATTAATAGATTAAGAAGTTACCATGCACGATGCATTCAGTACAACTATATAATAGGACTAAGTGATTCACCAATATGTTATACTTGTCCTGAAAAAGAAGAAAATGTAGCTCACATCCTATTGGAATGTCCGAAATATAAATCAGAAAGAAATAAATTATACCAAGAAATTAAAATACAAGAAATTCAAGACAAAAATGAAAAAATCAAGACCATCCTATTCTCAAATTTAAAAAATATTAAACTTACACTAAAATTCGTAAAAGAAATAAATTACTCCCCTTAGCCTAAAATTGAAAAAATCTGGAGTCCACTCACCCACAAACGAAATAAAATTTAAAAAATAAATAAAAATTACTTAGGGAAAACATAGGAAGAATTTTGGAAGGACTCGGGTCCACCCAACCTAATTGAGGTTTTCTGTGG
Organism: Gerris lacustris; assembly: GCA_951217055.1. NCBI lineage: Eukaryota > Metazoa > Arthropoda > Insecta > Hemiptera > Gerridae > Gerris > Gerris lacustris. The sequence goes on from OX578283.1 coordinate 66,559,974, forward strand.
TTTCCCTCAATTTACTAGGCAAATGCCAGGTTGGTCCACTCTTAAGTCAGTCCACAGACTGCCTATGATACCCGTTTAAATACCTGCAAACAACCCTAACAAAAATCCAATCAAAAACTTCCGTTTAGAAAAATAAAAAAATATAAATATATACTCCAAAATTATCCATTATACCCATCCCCAAATTTGATTAATAAGCTCCAATCCCTTACAAAATATCAAAATTATAAAAAGGCACAAAATAACCCCTCTCAAAATAACATTATGGCTCCGGTAAACACAAATATTTTTTGCTTCCGAGCTTACCGAAGGTAACGGAAGCTATGTGATCGTTCTGAAGAACGAAAATATTTTAGGTCTCCGATTTTAAAAATTCCAAGACAGAAATCCGTTTCAGACATCAGGGAACATTTTTGGTTCCGTGTCTGTCTGTCGGTCTGTCGGTCTGTCGGTCTGTCGGTCTGTCGGTCTGTCGGTCTGTCGGTCTGTCGTTCAATTTTTGCGAACCACCATATCTTAAAAACTACACGTCCAATTTTAATGAAATTTGGATGGTAGGTCATAATTAGCCCATTGTTGGTCCCATATAAGTTTCAACCTTCTGCGCTTATTTGTTTGTCATCCACATGCTCACAAACATACATTTATTTATGGCCATATCTTTAAGAGTAATCATCTGATTTTTATGAAATTTTTATGGTTTGTCGAAAGTAGCCTGCAGATAACACCTGCCTAATTTCAACCTTCTGCGCAGTTTAAATCGTGCTAAATTAATATGTCTTATATTATAAAGCCGCATGGCTAACTGACTCACTGACTAACATTAATGTTTACCCACTTCCAGAAGTGCTAGAGGCTTGTGGTTTGCGCCATTCGACGCGCAACGTCCATATTGTGGACCAAAATAACTATACAAAGTTCACTTTTCCCCCTCCTCCCCCCTTAAAAAAATAAAAATGGGTGACTTGATTTTTAAGCTGGTTTGGGGGCTTATTGCGGCTAAACGGTAAGTCGTATTAGAAAATGGATAGCACAAGTGGTGACTGATTTTAAAAGATCTACAACTTTAGTCCTATGAGTTTTTGTCGTATCATCATCGGTTGTACCCTAGATTGTGATAATTTTGTTATTATTTGGTTTTATTTATTTCCATTTTTGTCTTTGAATGGCCATAGTTTCTATAATAGTTGGCCGATTTTATTTCTGATTGCGGCGATTGAATCTCACACTAATGCTCTTTAAATTGAGTATATTTTATTTCTTTAGTTCATCCTACTTGCTGAGAACATGAGAGTAAACTTTTTCCCGTGCGCCGTGTCACGTGACCACTTTTTTTTGTTTTTAATATTGTGTCGGATATCATTTTAAAGGCCTTTTTATGTACATTAAAGCTATTTTATTTGTTGATTTTTTAAAAATTTTGTACATATACTTTTGTACCGATTTATAATTTTGTTGTAGGTTAAAGGGTTTAAATACTTTTTTGATATTAGGTTTTTTATTTATATGTATTTATTAGTTAAATGAATGCCCTTTTGTATTGTTTGTTTTTTAAAAATATAAATTTGGTACCTCAGAGTACAGGGGGTACAAATGTTAAAGTTAATCTTTTATAATATGATGTATATCGTTGAAAAGCTCTTGCATAGTTGATTAATTTTTGTTATATTCTATTTTGTGTTATTTTTTGTTTTGAGGGGGGTAAAATAAAAAAACTGTCTATACAGCGGTTTCTACGATTTGGTTGCAGTTTTATATTTGTTTATTAAATTAATTATATGTGCGCTAACGTTTGGTGCTTGTTGGAGGCTTTGTTTCTCTAACAAATGTTCAAATTTCATCAACTTTATTAAATATTTACTGGAACAGTGCCGTGCCGTTCCAACTTTTTGATTATGTTTATCGAGGTATTTTTCTTAATTTGGTATTTTCTTTGCGAGGAAGCTATGTGCCACATTAATTGGCAGAGTATTTTTGTTACTTATGCCAATAAAGAATTTGTTTAAAAAAAAAAAAAAAATTATTTTAATAAATAACTATAATTATTAGCACTTTTAATAGCAGATATAAGAGATTCAATATAAAACACAAATAAGAATTGGAATTAAACTCAAATTGACGCACAAGAAACATTTGGGAGGGGGATATTGTATATTAGCATATCATATTTAATTTAAAAAAGTACATACATGCTATGGTTTTGCCCAATTTTATTAATTGGGGCTGGTTTTTATTATCCCCCCACCAATGTTTCTTTTACCCCCCCCCCCCTTGGTCACATATATTGAAATTCTTTAGAATAATATTTGTTATATAACTGAAAGAGCAATAGGAATACAAAGACTTCAATATTAGGAGAAATATATTATTTCTTATTTTTATCAATTTTCTTTAAAAAATTAGGTCAGCAAATTTTCTTTGACTTTAGATTGGTGTTCATTGTGGTTTGGAGATATTAAAACGTTAAAATATTTTTTGGGGTGAAAAATTGGGTTAAAACTAAAAATTGGGTTAAAACACAATTTTTCTGAACTTTAGGTGCAATTTCCGGGTAAGCTGTACGTATAGGATAAATTTTGACTTCAGATTCGGATTCAGCAACCTCGAAAACATAAAGTTCAGGTAACAATTTCTTAGTGCCCGAATGTTCGTTAAATTTTGCAGAACAGTATTATTTGTTTTTTACTCTTATATCGGCCATACTCAATTTAAATATCCAGGTAACATTTTTCAGGAAAAACTTACATATATTGTAAATCTACCTGAAAGGAGCTTTAAAATTAGGCAACGCGTATCATTGAAGCGAGCGTATTGCAATAAAATAATGAATGTTAAAAAATTTATGAATCATGATTAATGTCATAGTTGAAGATAAGTGGAAGAATGTAGTGTGGGGTAGAGTTGGGGGTACTCGGTACAAAGCATACTTTCCTAGATAAACCTTTATAACTACACTCCTATGAGAATCTCAACCAGCTGTAGTAGTTTTTAATCAAGTATTATAAATATATTACAAAAACTTCTGCGTGTATCATGTTGAAATTTTACATGCCTGTTTCAATTGTGCTTTGGACGATGTATATGAGGTTTGATTAAAATCGTTAAGTTAGAATGTAAAATATCGGTAAAAATGTTGTTTTCTCTACTTAAAAACTTTAAGATCCGCTTTCATAGTTTGAACGATCTTTATGAATTCATAGTGGTGTTGCTGTTGGTTTTACTAAAACCTAGCGTAACTTTTACGCTCACGTTGCTCGCGAACTCTTGGATGGATAAAGCTGTTCAAGAAATTTACTGAGCTTTAGTAAAAGGAAAATGTAAATCAAATCTCAAGTAAATCGGTCAACTTTTACTCAAGCTATCGTTGGACACATAAACGTTACTGACTGACATACAGACTGTCAGACAGACAGACAGACAAGATGCATAGTTTGTTGAATGTACGAAGCTCGCTTGCGCTCGCTTCAATTAGATCATTAAAGAAGAAGTGGGTATCTCTTTATATTATATGGAATCATTGTGTTATCAGATATCAATTTGTAGGAAAGGAACCAACCATGTATTAAGTTTGCTATTAAATAATTACAAACTTAACTCTGGAATGCTAATGGTAGTCGAATCGACGAGCACAGTTTGAACCTTAACCTTTTACGCTCGTATGCGATGGTGATGGGTACCCCATCCTTCTGCAGTGCTTGCACTGGTTAGTAACACACCTGCTAGTGTAGCGGTAGTAGTTCTTTTGAGCATACACTTTTCCTGGCAAATTCCCGTCAAAGCTACTTCGTCGATTCGACTAACGTTTAGTAATAAACATAGGGAATTAATTGGTCGTTGAATGAGCCTATAGCCTGGGAAAATGGGCCAAGGGTAATTGGCCTTGGGCCAGAGACCAATGGCCGATAATCTGGGGCTGGAGCACTAGGGTGGGCCTTAATAATGAACATTTTTTAATTTTAGCTCCCAACCCCTAACTTTGTGCGAATACATGAAAAAATGATTTTTGAAAAGTTTCAGGTCAATCGGAAAATTTTAAATGGTGCCGCTTTTTATTTGAAAATTGGTATATAAAAAAATCAATAAAATAGCGATTTTTTCTAGAAAATTTCAAAATATCACGTTTAAAATGCAATATTATACGTGTCTTGTTATTATTTACATAAATGATATACTATTATTCACTAATATAACTCAAAAGTAAGTCAATAAGTAGAAAGATAAAATATTTAGAGTTATACATACATAGCAAAATAGTAAAAATTGGGAAAAAAAGTTTTTTTTCGTATGAATTTCGTAATTATTTTAATCATATGAACAATATTTAATGTGTTAACATACATTAAAAGGTACTACAGGTTATGTGCTTCATGTTAATACGTATTAACAATGCATACCTATCATAGTTTCTTTTTAAACTAGTAACATACATACTAGTGGAGTGAATGAAGCAATAACATAAGCCACATTTTGAACGAAAAAGACCGTCTTTTGAGTTTGAATATCTTTTATGCATAATTTTTTATTTTAGATTGCAAACAAGGAATAAGGGTTTTTGGGGTCGCTGATTACGAATTTGAAGTCAAAAATAAAAAAATAAAAAAAATGGCGGCCCTAGGATGGCGGGAAAAATCTTCCGTTTTATACGAAATTCGTGATAATTATACATAAATTAAGAACTATACATCTATCCAAAGTTTTTTTGGGGGTCGTTGATTATGAATTTAAGGTAACAGTACAGAATAGAAGAAAAAATGTTTCATTTCATTAAAATATTCATAAAGCAATAAAGTGCATTGTATAACATACATAATAAAATAGCAAAAATAGTGGATATAATTTTTTTTTTAAATTATTCCGTTTAAATTTGGATGTTAAACATTCAAATATTTTAATCGTTTCTAGTTTACGATGTTAATTATAGTTTGTTTTAGTATATTCTTTATTGAACCCTTCCTTTAGGTACTCTCATCTACCTGACCCTTAATCTGCATTCCTGAGCCTAAGCCCTCGGCCCTAAGCTAGGGTGGGAAGAAAATCCCGAACTTTATAAATCGAAAGACGGGTAATGATAAGAACTTGTGTACCTATGAGAGGACACCGTGTGCCACATTTCAGCCAAATCGGTTGACACTTAGATCTCCCGACGGGGCCTTGAAGTTTCCGATTTTCTAAAAAAAAATGAACTACTAAAATGCGATTAATTCGTTAATAATTTATTTTACTGCGCTTTTGAAATGTGTAGGCATTAATGTTTACTAATAATGTGCTTAATTAATATGATAAATCTAAAAATTATAATTTTCTAATTAAATGCATCAAGTATATATATACACAATCAACCACCAAATGCAGCAGGCAACACTTACATAATTTAACTCCCAGCTCATTTATGGATGATGTTAGGTGGAAAAATGTATATTTAAATTTATTTTCGAAACCTCTCATGGGTACACAAGTTTTTATCGCTACCCGTCTTTAGATTTAAAAAGTTCGGGATTTTCGGCCCACCCTACCTCAGGGCCGAGGCTCAGGCTCAGAAATGCAAATTAAGAGTCAGGTAGATAACAGTACCTAAAGGAAGGGTTCAATAATGAATATACTAAAACAAACTATAACTAACATCGTAAACTAGAAACGATTAAAATATTTGAATGTATAACATCCAAATTTAAACGGAATAAGTACAATTTGTTTTCATTTCCACTATTTTTGCTATTTTATTATGTATGTTATACAATGCACGTTATTGTTTTATGAATATTTTAATGAAATAAAACATTTTTACTATTTTGTACTGTTACCTTAAATTCATAATCAACGACCCCCAAAAAAACTTTGGATAGATGTATAGTTCTTAATTTATGTATAATTATCACGAATTTCGTATAAAACGGAAGATTTTTCCCGCCATCCTAGGGCCGCCATTTTTTTTATTTTTTTATTTTTGACTTCAAATTCGTAATCAGCGACCCCAAAAACCCTTATTCCTTGTTTGCAATCTAAAATAAAAAATTATGCATAAAAGATATTCAAACTCAAAAGACGGTCTTTTTCGTTCAAAATGTGGCTTATGTTATTGCTTCATTCACTCCACTAGTATGTATGTTACTAGTTTAAAAAGAAACTATGATAGGTATGCATTGTTAATACGTATTAACATGAAGCACATAACCTGTAGTACCTTTTAATGTATGTTAACACATTAAATATTGTTCATATGATTAAAATAATTACGAAATTCATACGAAAAAAAACTTTTTTTCCCAATTTTTACTATTTTGCTATGTATGTATAACTCTAAATATTTTATCTTTCTACTTATTGACTTACTTTTGAGTTATATTAGTGAATAATAGTATATCATTTATGTAAATAATAACAAGACACGTATAATATTGCATTTTAAACGTGATATTTTGAAATTTTCTAGAAAAAATCGCTATTTTATTGATTTTTTTATATACCAATTTTCAAATAAAAAGCGGCACCATTTAAAATTTTCCGATTGACCTGAAACTTTTCAAAAATCATTTTTTCATGTATTCGCACAAAGTTAGGGGTTGGGAGCACAAAATTTCAATAATTTTTTTTTTACCCCTATGACGAAGGCCCACCCTACTGGAGCACTTACCAAAGGGCCTAGGGCTTTTGGCCTGGGGCATGGGACCTGGTGCATTAATGTTCACTCAATTTCAGATTCTTCTGATGTTCCCACTAAGTATTTGTCATCAAATGTTTTTATATCTCACTAAAAGATTTAATAATGAGTTCTAAATAGTTTTCTCATTATAAGATATAGTTTCAACCCCAAAAAATGCATTTTCTGCATATGTTAGTCGAATTGACGAAGGTTTAGTAATACCAGCCATCCAATTACCATTAGCATTTAAGGGTTAGACTCACTTCTATCGCCTTGGAACCAGACATGCCAGTTTAGAGTCAATGGTATCAGACGAGTAATACGGAATACATCGAAACGAGAAGAACCAAGTATTATAGAACATAATTAAATCTAATTGATTTCTAGACTATACTATGATGAAACTTCTATTGACCTAAAGATTATGAAAAAGGTAAATTATTAATTTCAATTTAAAAATGTAATCATTTATACAATTTATAAAAACCTTTTCCATTTGTATGCATCAAAAATAAATAAATAAATAAGAAGGGTAATGAAAACATTATTTCATCTTACAAAAAGAACGTAGAGTTTATTAGAGATGTCGGGAGGTTGTTTTTGTGCCGCCCCCCCCCCCCCCATCCTCGCAAGTAAACTGAATGGACTCTATAAATCTTCGTTTCCATTAGCCCGTAGCCTAGGGTTTGCCTGGGGGTGGAAAGAAATCCCGTATTTATAGCGTTGGAAGGTAAGAATAAAGAATAGAGGTGAAAAATAATGCTAGGCGTTTTCACTAGACGTTCCACATCCGCAAAGAACAAGGGTTGTTCAAGAAACAATCTGGGATAGCTCCGGAGTAGAATATTAGAGGGGGGGGGGGGGGGGGGGGGTAGAATGAATTTCAGATTATGGTGAAGCAAGTGATTTCTCTTACCTCTCGCTTCTCTTAGTACGGTTAGGGTCCACCCATATATGTAGTAGTGTTGGGAAAAGGATAAAAAGGGAAGAGGAGGAAAAAATGGGCCACAAAACCCATTTAAATGATGTAGGGTCGAGGTTGGGACCGACAAGGCTCACCATATACAGACCCCTCCGTAAAATGGGCCTCCCTTGGCCCATTCATCAGACAAGTACCTACCCACCCCGCACTCACACCATGCCGCAGCTTTAATTATGTCGCGTAACACGGAGACAGGACGAGTACAGACTCGGCTTGTTTACACTCTTGAATATAAAAGGACGGCATGGTACTTGATGGGACGGTACTTGATGGGAAACAAAGCGACCACTAGTAGCCTGGATACGGAGTTAAAAACTTGTTAACACCGCCGGTATCTTACACCGTGTCTAGACTCGCGCCTCCACTAACCACTACAAATCCCCTTTGAATTATTCAACCACACATAAAAAAACTAAAGCTTCAATTTTATAATTTCATTTCCTAGTAGGATAGAAATCACAACAAACATGAAATACCTACTATTTTATTGAAGCAAAGAAGTGAAAAAGTTTATCAATTACAAATCCACAGCACTAACTGTAACACTTTGCGTATGTTCACTTAACTTAATGCTTATGCACGCTTAATGCGTATGAACACTTAACTTAGTGCGTATGCTCACTTAACTTAATGCTTATGGACAATTATCTTAGTGCGTATGGACACTTATCTTAGTGCGTAAGGACACTTAGCATAGTGCGTATGTTTACTTAACTTAATGCGTATGGACACTTAACAGTGCGTATGCTCACTTAGCATAGTGCGTATGTTCACTTAACTTAATACTTATGGACACTTAATACGTATAGACACTTAATACGTATGGACACTTAATACGTATGGGCACTTAATATGTATGCACTTAACTTAGTGCCTATGATGCAGAGAACCATATGATCCCACATGAGATGGATTTTTGAGATCTGAATTTTTTGTTCACATCAACAATACCAAAGCACTAAACGTCTTTAGTAAATATCAATACCACAGAACATTTCACATAAAATGAAAGTTTTTGGTGTTCACAATTAAATTAATTCTTGTAATTAAATAAATATGATTTGAATTGTATGCCGTTTTCAATTATTGAGCTGAGCGAAGCGAAGCTCTTATACTACACTTTGCATTTTTTCTGACGCATACTCCTCCTGAACGGCTGAACCGATCTGCACAAAATTTGGAACGGTCATAGTGACTAACAACAGGAAGGTATAAATCTGAAATGGTCCAAATTGGTACACAGGGGTACGGGGTACGGGGTACAAAACTTTCCTACTGAACGGCTGAACCAATCTGCACAAAATTTGGAGCGGTCATTGTGACTAACCACAGGAAGGTATAAATCTGAAATGGTCCAAATTGGTACACAGGGGTAAGGGGTACGGGGTACAAAACTTTCCTCCTGAACGGCTGAACCGATTCGCACGAAATTCGGGACAGTCATAGTGACCAACCACAGAAAGGTATAAATCTGAAATGGTCCAAATTGGTACACAGGGGTAAGGGGTACGGGGTACAAAACTGAAAATAGTATATGCCCTTCATGATGGTTGTTGATGGAAAGCTCTTTACGAGTACAGTTATTGTTGTTATGATCACTTTTGTCATATTTTCATTTAAGAGGGGGTAAAATTGAAAAACAGGATAAAATGCTTTTTAATTAAAAATAGAGAGTTTACTATTTCTGATCCGATTTCAGCTGTTTATAAATACACATGTTTATTGGTTAAGATTAAAATGCACGCTCAGCTCAATATTGCAAGCAGACTGCATTGCACACCTAGTTCTATTAAGGGTTGTATTGAATAAGAAACAGAAGCATTAAAAGGAGTCGAAACATTCCACAACGAATACTGATACAATGCTCTTCACCTATTTGAGTACTTGAAGTTAAACGTCAGGACCTAAAACTCCATGGTATTTAGAGACACTTAAAAAATATTTGTAAACCTAGTATTATGGATTACAAATAATTTTATGTTACAACTATGTCTTTGTTTTATGTAACTTTAAATATCAAGAATTTTAGTTAACATCAAAAGGACAAGAGATTAGATAATGTTTAACCCTAGAGAGGTACTGCTTCGTAATTTTTACGAAGGGTTGTCTTTTTCGGTGAATTACAGAAGTCAAGAAATGTGGAGGGGGTTGAGACCTTATCTATGACTTCACTGGAATGTTTTCCTGACCTTCACGTGTCAGTGAATCATCGTTTGTCAGCTACATCTGTTTTTCCAAAAGTCACTTCGTCGGATTTACGTAGATGTACCGTTACACGTAAAATATTATTAGTAATTTTTACGTATCATTACTGGTGTATCCTTTATAGATATAATTAAGACTGTCGTTAATTTGTTTTTTAAGTTGTATTTTTATTTTCATTAACAAAATAAGTGACAAAAAGGTCAGTGATGTCGAAAAAATGTTTAATATTATGAGGGAAATGTCTGACGTCGAATATAATGATGAAGATGAAGACCATTTAGAGTTTTGTCGTGATAGTGATTCAGACTTACTAGACGATATTGTGTCTTCTAATAACGACATTGATGACCCTGATTTTGATCCATTTATCCATTTGCTGGAGCGATGGTGCAAAAAGCCATAGATGTTTCAGAGGCCCAATTAAACTTAATACTTTATACTTAATATATTTTATTAATATTTGACGAATGCTAGTAATCCTCTCTCTAGCAGTATTAAAATATTTTCGTATATGCTCGAAATAGATGGTGATAAATATATAAAGCTAAAACGAACATCGAATTATTGTTAAGTGTATAGGCTAAGAGAGTTTTTTTTTATTTAGATATACTTAGGCACCAGCTATAAATTTGTTTAATATTGTGATTATAGTCGTATTAAAGGCCTTTATTTATATTTTAACATCAATGCTGAAAATAAATTTATATTAACAAAATTATCAACAGAAAATTGTGATGATGAATAACTTTCTTAAAAATTACGAAGCAGTACCTATAACGTACTAATATGCGGCAGTACCACTCTAGGGTCAATAAAATATTTAAATGTGCAGACAATATAGAAGAATGAAAGACCACACAATAATATGATGCCAAGAAGACGTCCAGAAGGCCTTAGATTTCATGAACCCTAGTGACTAAATTAGATGAACAGACGCAGATTAAACCTGGGCAGTTTAATCAGAAGAAGAGAAATTAAAGTAGTTAGGTGGGCATCCTGGGTTTTTATTCCAGGAGATAGCGTGCAAAAAAAGTGACTGACTTACATCAAGCTAGAATTTTGTGTATAAGCAAATGTTTTGGTGCCTTCCAAGAATATATGGTCGGCTAAGTTCGTCTGCGGGACATTGCTTGGCAATAGGCATTTGAAAAAAACAAACCTGCGGAGAGCGGCCATGTGCCGCCCTTTTTGGCGGACAATGTGATTTTCATGATCCTAAGAACGAACTTAGTTAGTAGACCAATAATCAAGTTGATGGTAGTTTGTCACTTAATAGGTAAGTTAGTCAAATTTTACTCCAAATCAAAGTGTTCCTCTATCAAGGAACAAACTATCATCATCTTGATTTTTGGTCTACTAACTAAGTTCGTACTCGTGATCATGAAAATCACATTACCCCCCAAAAAGGGTAGGACATGGCTGCTCTCCACCGGTTTGTTTTTTTCAAATGCCTATTGCCAAGCTATGTCCCGCAGATGAACTTAGCCGACCATATATTCTTAAAAGGCACCAAAACATTTATTTATATGCAAAATTCTAGCTTGATGTTAGTCAGACACTTTTTTGCACGCTATCTCCTGCAACTCAATATATTAATTAATATAATATATATAGTTATTTATTTTGAATACTAAAATAACAACTAGACTAAAAATGGATAGATATTTAGTTAGTAATAATAAAATTGCAGTTTATTTTAAACCATAATTTAACTTGACCGCACCTGGAATTCTTTGTTGTTATTAAGGTATTGTTAATGCCACAGATATATCGGCTAGATATGGTTAATGATCAACGATAAAAAAAATTTTGAACATTAGTTTTTATTCGCTTGATTTACCACGACAGTAATTTCTCGGCGATATTTATTACTGAACTCATAACTAAGGCATTGACCTATCCCATGTATATTTTACTATTCAACAATTACAGGAAAAAAAGTGTAATAGTAGAACATTGATTGATCTATTTATTAAATGCTATGTCTGCATTATGAAATTATATAATATTATGATGTTATTATATAGGGCGGCCCCGCACGATCGGAAGTTTCAGAAAATAGTCAATAATTTGTATTACCTTATTTTTCAACCAAATATAAATTAAATACAACTCAAGGTCATAATCATATAGATATATGTACGTAAGTAGATAGTAGATGTCTCTATTTAGTTAATTCTTATTTTTAGGTTGGTCATTTAGGGTAAAAATAGTATAAGTTAACAACTCATAGTAGTACATATATTATATATAGGGTGGACAAAAATCCCACAATTTTTTGAACACTTATAGCTCAGCTTCTGTAATAGATAGAGAAATGGGATTTACGGGGTCTGAAAACTACGTACTTCTACTTTAAATTCCATATCTATATATATAAAATTAAAGCTTTGTCTGTACCTTGGGCAGAATTGAAAATTTTTTGGATACTTTTTCATTTTAGACATTCTAAAAACCAAATCCGGCCTTAACTTTTTTCGTGTATGTATGTGTCTGTCGCCCTTGTCAGACTTTATAGGCTCAAAACTGGCTAAATGAAATCGATTAATTTTTTTTCAGGGGTGAGCGCAAACATGTTGCGCAATTTGTAGGCTTGGTTTCATCTAAAAATATTGAGTAGAACCAAAGTTATTAACAATTTTATAAAAAAAAAGTATATAAAACATAACCTAAAAAAATAGGTTGACTCACCGTAAACAAACACCACAGACTCGCTATTATGTTATTACTTTACTACTATTATTATATACTTTTAGACCACCTAGAGACTTGCGGTTTTTTGCATTTGGTCGGAAATTGGCCTAAGCCCATTAAAAAAATCCGAATAGTTAAAAAAATATATCCCCCCCCCTAAAAAATTAAAGATGGCGGACGCACTTTAAAGTTTTTTAGAGGCTTAGTGTGGCTAAACGGTAAGTTGTATCGACAAGCTGATTGCGCCAGCGGTAACTAATTTTAAAAGATCTACTAATTTGGTCCTATTACTTTTTGTCGTAATTTCATCGGTTCTACCTTAAATAGAGCTAAATTTTATTTTTTTTAAAATGAAATTTCACTTTGAGCGCTTATGGCGTCCGCAATTGTTGACCGATTTTATTTCTGATTGGAGTGCTTAAACCTCAAACTAATGCTCTTTAAATCGAGTATTTATTATTTTATTAATTGTTTCTATAACTAGGGTTATTAAATATTTGCTGGTGCAACTGCCGTATTGAGAGAAGAGGCTGGTAATTAAATAATGCACCGTCATTGTTGATGATAGTTCAATGACTTCCCAGTCTAATTAAAGCAGTCCAAGCAGTCCCAGTCTAATTAGCATTGTTAGTTATTACTATATTACTTAGTTTCTACTGGCTATTTTTAAAATATATAGATAGACTCCAAACTATGATTTGGAGAGTATTATATTCTTAGCAATGGAATTAATTATGTGTAATATAGTCCTGATTTTATTCCTAGAAGGCTTTGGAAACAAAACTATTTAGGAATTTAATTTAATTGCTAGGCCTACATGATAATAGGAAACATAGCCACTAATACCTAGCATGATCCCCGCGCGGATCGCGGGGTGAAAGCTAGTCTATAATATAACAAACTGTTGGGTGAGAGCCCCGCAATAGCAGGAAATTAGAATTAGGGTCTTAAAAAAAGTCGTTGTTTGGGAAGATTTGATGAAATAATTGTACTTAAAAAAAGTATGTACCAAATTTCAAAAAAGGCAATGTGTATTTTAGAAATTTACTAGTTGTATGGTTCAATATGTCCTCCCAGTTCATTTACAACAGTCTGCACTCTTTCTCCAGTGGGGTATGACCCAAAATAATAGTTGCTTGGCACATATCATGCCAGGCACCAAGAATCTCCTTCTAAGTACATCAACGTCCTTTATTCTGCCTCCGCGTACACTCTTTGTTCTAACCAACCCCAGAAAGAGTAATCAATTAGATTTAATTCTGGATTGTTGAGCAGCCATTCGTCTGGCTGAATGAAGTCTGGGCAATTCTCTTACAAGTATTGAATTGTTTTCAAGGAGCGATGGCACGGGGCACCTTTTGTAGTTAACACATCTTCAATGTTTTTATAACACTAATGGACTCCTCCCACTTACCTAAAATGAATCCCCCCCCCCCCCCTTTACCATATAATCATTTATTCTATCAAAACTATAATACCAGACAACGATTACTACCCGGACAACAACTTCTTCATTTGTCATTGCGGGGCTTTCTCACAACAGTTTGATAAGTTATATATATAGAATTTCAAGTAGATGAATATAGTTTTCAGACCCCGTAAACCCCATATCTCTATCTATTACAGAAGCTGAGCTATAAGTGTTCAAAAAGTGCGGTAGTTTCAGCCAACCCTGTATTTAATATATATATATATATATATATATATATATATATATATATATGTATATATATATATATATATATATATACATATATATATATATATACATATATATATGTATATATATATATATATATATATATATATATATATATATATATATATATATATATATATATATATATATATATATATATATATATATGTATATATATATATATATATATATATATATATATATATATATATATATATATATATATATATATATATATATATATATATATATATATCATAGATTTATATACATTGTATTGAATAAAGGAGCGGAATTTATCGCGAGAAGCCTTTGATTCGAATGTTAGGAACAACACTAAATCCTATGTTAGATATTTGAGGAGATTACGCTCTTTTATATCAGTTTCCTATTTTATTCGGTTCTTTTTTATTTCATATATATATATATATATATATATATATATATATATATATATATATATATATATATATATATATATATATATATATATATATATATATATATATATATAAACGAGTGTGTGTTGGTAAAAAGATTCATTAACACGATATAAAAATGTCTGGGGTTTTAACATGGGATTTATTTAATATTTAGTGTTGAAAGGATCTAATACTATTATGGATTAGTGGTTTTGTGTATTTTATATTTATTTTATATTTTTAGAGTTTACTTTAATCTCTTGCAGGATTTTGAGCGTTTTATGGAATATCTATGAAATGGCGATGCATAGTCTCTGTATACCTGACAAAGAGAGAAGTTTTCATTGTTAAAAATAAAACAATGTTGTTCGTTAAATTTTATTTTTTTTAAAATTGTTAATATTTGAATATTGGTTTTATAGGAATTAGTATTATTTTTATATATGAGTTTTACTTTTCCTCAATTTCCGCGAATGGTGGATAGGAGAAGTATTGTTTTCACCCAAACAAATCAAAAACGTGATTTCAACAGAATCATCCGTTTTTTGGTGTTGTTAACAGTACATTACGCGTCGAGTGCGGAAAGTAGCATTTTGCATGCGAGTGTGGAGTTTGCACCCGAGCGATAGCGAGGGTAGTAAAACCACACGAGCAATGCAAAATGCCGTTTTCGCACGAGTGCGTACCGAAATTTCTCTACGATTGTTAGATTTAAATAAGTAGTTGGTTGTTTCTTTGGAATGTAAGTCCTTATTATATTTGATTAAAACAAGCTTTCGCCTAGGGAACCTAGGCTTCTTCAGGTTTTTGAAATACTGAAATATGTTTTCAAAAAAAACATTAAAACAATCAAAATTAACTTTGTTAAAACTTTCTTTTCCAAAATTCGTTTTCATTTTGATCATTTGTTCCTCTAAATTTACAGTATTTCAAAAACCTGAAGAAGCCTAGGTTCCCTAGGCGAAAGCTTGTTTTAATCAAATATAATAAGGACTTACATTCCAAAGAAACAACCAACTACTTATATAAAAAAACCAAGTCCACAAAAGAAAAACTTCAGTTAGATTTAAATAACAAATACAGAAAAAAATAAACTTGCTGTATGTAAGTTCGTATCTCTCTCTGATAAAGATGATTAATTCTTGAGTTGTATTTTTTGCCGAATTAATTATTTCTGGAAGATTATTATTCACCACATTTTCGTCAAAGTCACTTGATTCACTCATTATTTTTCACTAAAAACTCGATATAAACAGTTACTTTAATAAAACCCAGCAAATTAGTTTTGTTTAATGTAAACAAACTCGCTAATCGTGCGTAAAGCTGAAGAATTCCTCTTCTTTACCGCCCTAGGGTGGTAAAGAAGAGGAATTCTTCAGAACCATAAGACGCGCATGCGCAATGAATACAAGTACGTAAATAAACACTTTCTACGCATCCACACAGAGATTTAATGTTTATATTTCGTATCAATCGTAGATAAAATTATTTTTATGCTGCTCTTCTCCTCACTTGCCTATAATTTTTTACCCATTCTTCTGAATTACCAAATATTTCAAAAATTCTTGAAATATCGAATTTTAATATGCTGAAACTTACAGCAATCACACCTCTCTATAGGATAAACATTCCCACTGAATTTCGGTTATGACATCCACCACCATTTTTAAAGTCGATATTTGGAACTTTTTTGGGTCAATTTTGGAAATATCAACAAATGAAGTACCGATTGAAACTGTTAACATAAAAGTCGAAATGTAACATGTCGCACAATATCCGACATGTCGGACAGTATCCAACATGTCTCAGTATATCCAACTTGTCGGACAATATCCAACATGTCGCACAAAATCCAACATGTCGCTAAAGCTGCATCTTCTTCGACGTCCGAGGCAGAATGTAAAGTAAGAGGAACGATAATGTAAACTGTCTTTGATGCTGCCACGAAAGTATTATAAGCATTAAATACAGCTGCGCGAGGTGCTGTGAGACTGTGGCTCAAGCATTTATGTTTATGTTCGATGAGAGAAATTCCGAAAATATGTTCCGCACCTGTTTTTTTAAATTTATAAAAAAAATTTTATATTGAAAACATAAAATTTATTTTATTCAGGCACGCAGCAGCGTTCCGCCCCGTCAAGTCAAAAAGTCAAAATTTCACAAAAGCTGTCAGTGTAAAAAAATAAAATCAATAAAGTACGTGATAGGAAGTGAGAAAGCTATGTGCCACACGAATTTGCAGTCTATTTTTTATTTAATTATAATGGATTAACAATTCTTGATGTCATCAGTAAACCCTGAAAAAAAATTGACACTTTATTATTTAAAAAAAATTAATTATTTATTTAGTATTGTTTATTTTATTTTACTTTCATTTTTTTATTTGCCCGGAGGCAGAGTAGGCTTGTTACGGAAAATCAATAAAAGAGTAATAATGAAGTGAGTTTGGGTGTGAACTCAATTGAGTTGAAAAAGAAAAATGTCATTTTACAAATTAATAGGCATCAAATAGCCTGGAATCAATTCACATTACTTATTCAAATCAAGAGAGAACCCTTTTTTTATATAATATTTTATTTAAGTAAAAAAGTTTAAGTAAATTAAATTGGCATAAAGGAATAATGGGAATTCATGGATATTTAATACATTATTTTAGACATTAGGATGATTTATTTATTCTATAAAACTGAATCAATGCTGGAGAATAATAACTTTGAATATAATATATTGTGACAACAGCCTACGGCAGTCTAGGGATATATATACAGATCATTACTAGTATTGCTAGTATACTAGTAGTGCTACACTGGTATTGCAATACTATGTAATGCTATGCTAGTATTGCAATACTATGTAATGCTATACTAGTATTGCAATACTATGTAATGCTATACTAGTATTGCAATTCTGCACGCTAGAAGCATACTAAGTTAGTCATTAGGGCTTATCTCTAAATATTATGGCACTTTTTTAGATTGTTACTCCCCTTATAAAAGAAAAAGAGGGGAGTAACAATCTAAAGAAGGTGTACGAAATGCTCTTCTATAGACTGTTACTCCCTTAATAAAAACAGAAGTGTTATATTCCTTTGTCCATATGTACATTGCACTAAATATCCCTTTTTCTTTATAGTAATTTAGTCATTAGCGGCCTTAACACATACGTTTTTCCTTCAGGCCTGAATCGTGAAGGATTGCGCGCGAGTAAAACCGTGCGAGTAATCGTGTGGGAAAGATTTGGTAGCTATAAAAGTGATACGCGCTTTCCCACAGGAAAGCGTGGCCTGTGTTGGCGCGAAGGAAAGAACGCATGTGTAAAGAGGAATCCCGCACGCAATCACAACATTAGGAAATAGCTTTACATCCACTTATTCGATTCCACAAGGCACTGTCCTTGGTCCCTTATTGCTCATTATCTATATAAACTCCATTTTTAAAATAGTTACAAACTCTTCATTGATAGGATTTGCAGATGATTTAGTTTTGCTATGTGAGTCTGAACAATATATACAAACGGCAACACTTATTCAAAATTACCTACAACGAATAATACAATGGTTTGAATTCAATGAATTAACTATAAGAGTAAAAAAAACATGTGCAATGACTTACTCGTTGCATAGAAGTACATTGCCTCAAATCCCAAAATTAATAGTACATAAAAAAAATTGCCAATTACCACACTGGCAGTGCCCACGTATTGAGTGGGTCTCCACAGTTAAATATTTGGGAATCACTATCGATAACTGTTTAAATTGGAAGGCTCATATTAATAAGTTGAATACAAAATTACGCGCGCTAACATTTATATTCATGAAACTAAAAATGTATCTAAGTATCTCACAGTTGAGAGTTTTGTATTATGGCATAGTTGACTCCATAATACAGTATGGACTTCTTACTTGGGGATCAGCTTGTGACACTATCAAGGAAACAATATTTTTAAAGCAAAAAGCAATTTTAAGAATAATTTTAAATAAAAAACGAATAGCACATTCAAAGCCACTATTTAAGCAGCTCTCGATACTGACTCTTAAACAGATATATAATTATAAATGTATTACCCACCTTAAGGAAGGGAAACATAACATAAAAAGAATTGACCATGCAATTATGACTAGAGGTCAAATCAGAGGAAATTATATAGTACCAGCTCTCAGAACCTCTATGGCCCAAAGACACTGGACCTATTGCGCAATAATACTGTTCAATCAACTACCTGATGAACTTAAAAACATAACATCCTTGGTACTATTCAAAACTAAAATAAGAAAATATGTTGCCGACATACACTAGATTTATAAATATACTTTAGCTATTAAGATAAACTAAAATAGAAATAAAAAAAAAGTGTAAAAACTAAATGTATATAGTCATTATCATTACTATAAATAACTAAAACTATAAAAACTAAAATAATATATAATAAAATAAATATATAATTAAAACTAAAATAAATATATAATTATGTAAAATAACTAATTAATTCTTTTAAAATAATTATTGTTGTACAATGTAATATACATAACAAACTGTGTAAACTCTCTCTCCACAGCTCAGGACTCCATGTTCTCTAGTGGAGAGATAACCTAATGTAGTATTAAATTGTTAAATCAGCAAAAAAGATAACTCGATGTAATGAAATATTATTATGTATTAATATGTTGTATTTTTTTTATTCAATAAAGGTAAAATTAAATCCAAAAAAAAAAATCCAATCCAATCCTCGGAGCGTGGAGTGCTCGTCAGACGAATAGTTTTAGAGGGCACAGTGGGGGTAAATTTGAAGAACACGGCAGGCCTGTGGGAAAGCTCGCTGTCGCCTTTACACTAAGGAGATTACGCGCGGTAAAGCGCGCGTCTCTGTGGACGCGTAATCCCTCACTCCAATGCAGCCTTTACACTGGCGCTCTTTCCCGTTTGTTGCTCTATCATGCAGGAAATCGCGCAAGTACGTCAAAGGCTCGAATATGCTTGACAGTCGGTCGTAACATAGATCAAACACTTAAACGTAAGCAGTCGCAAAGTAAGATGTGAACCCGTACGAGGTTCAAGAGACTAAACATTTGTTGAGAAGAATTTCCATTAGAAGGTAAAATAATAAAAATGGCGGTGAATATAATTAAAAACGGAAATGAAGCAGTCAGAAGTAACGTTGAAGGAAGAGTTAATTCAATTATCAATCCAATATTCTACCATTTGTTAGGTTTCGTATGTACATTTAATTATTATTGAACATTTCATCAAAGTTTATCATAAAAAAATAACTTCTCCTTGGCGGGGAATCGAACCCGGCCTACATATCTACCCGTTTTAAGCTGTTTTCTCAGGACATAGATTTTCCCATGGAAAACGGCTTATATATCGTGAGATTCGTACTCAGGTGGATTACATTTTAGAATTTTTTAATCAAAATCGCCGGAACCGTTTTCGAAAAAATAATTTTCGAGAAATAATTTATTGAGTTTTTGGGAGGTAGTGCCCCCAAATTTGGAGCTTAAATTCATTCCTTAATTTCGCCTTGAGAAATTATTTTTCTGAACATGTATGCCAAATTTCGTCAAAATCAGCCCAGTAGTTGAGGCTCCAGGCGTCTGCAGTCTGCACAGATGACAGACAGACATATTTTAAAAACCACTTTTTTAGACTCAGGGGACCTCTAAACGTTTAAATCCATCTATATCTAAAAACAAATCTTTGCGCCATCACAATACTTTTTCTTAACCCTTAAATGGGCAAGACAAGAAATAATTTAAAAATACACTTTTTTTTCATTGATATTGCTAAAGAAACATTTAATTAGGCAAGAAATCAACTTTTAATTATTAATTTTTTCTAAATTCATATTAAATTTAGTTTGTATGTTATAACATACATTGACCTATTTCAGCTAGTCAGGTATGTATGTTTCAACATACATGGACCATTTCTCCTTGTGAGAGGAATGTATGATATGTCATACATTGCCCGATGTGTGAAGACATTATAAGTATGTTTTAACATATTAAAGTCGTTATATAATTTCAAAAACTAGAAAAAAATGTGTTTATTTCTTTTGTTATATCGTTAATATGTTTAAGGAAAAAATAAAATACCAATTTATACTTTAACAACGTTATATTAAAAAAAGGATAATGCTATAATATACTTGACTAATTCACAGTCTTACACATAATATTAAACAGTCTTCAAATTATAATTTTAAATAAAGATAAAACTTAAAACATATTTAAATACAGAATAAGTAAACAAATATATAAAAGAAAGAAAAATAAATAATAGTAATAATACATATGGTAAAAAATTGAATGCAATA
Organism: Gerris lacustris; assembly: GCA_951217055.1. Taxonomy (NCBI): domain Eukaryota; kingdom Metazoa; phylum Arthropoda; class Insecta; order Hemiptera; family Gerridae; genus Gerris; species Gerris lacustris. The sequence goes on from OX578283.1 coordinate 66,580,931, forward strand.
CAAATGTATGCATGTAAAAACAAGAGGTTTAAAAATAGTATACACAGCTAAAATAATTATGTATAAAAATATAAAAGAGGAGTAATTATCATTGATAAACGGCACTTCTGTAGGTAGTTACTCCCCTATAATAAAACAAAAAGAAGTACCAGTCTAAAGAAGGTGTACGACATGTTCTTCTTTAGACTATTACTCCCCTTATAAAAACAGAAATGTGATATTCCTTTGTCCCCAAGTACATTGTACTAAACATCCCCTTGCCTTAATAGTTAATTAGTCAGTCATTTATATTCCAAAAATACTTTGGGGAGTAACAATTAAAAGCAGTGCCTGATAAACTACAATACTTTTTAAAATAATTGTTTCAATATTTAAATAATCTTCATTCATGATAAACAAATGTTCTTCGTTGTCCGAGAATTCGATATCTGATTATATATTCGGTTTCGGGCATGCCAGGATTCTTTCAGTTCTCCCGGAAAAGATACCTTGACCCTAAAAATATAATACCACAATTAATGGGTATATAATATAAAAGGAAATATGGTATTAGAATAATTTATATGTCTGTGTAATATTCACAATTGGACTAATGTTGACCGGCAGAAGGTTAAGAAACTTTTGCTTCAGGCAAAACCACCTAAACAGACCAAGAATACCAAAAATTAATTAAATTTCCAAGCTAATTTCATCTGTTTAAATAAATAATGTATTAATTTGCCAATAAATTATGCTAAAATGTCTCCATAAGTAGCTAATTCATTAAAAGTAAACTTTTTTTTTTGCAGTCACAATTTTCATTATTCGTACAGAGGGACATGCTCTTGTTTTAAATCTTTTCGTATCCTAAAATCATGGAAAAATAAACAAATAATATTTTTTTCTAACCTAAAATTGTTTTAATTATGTATGTTACATCATACATTGCCCTTTAAAAGGAAACTTTATGGGCATATTTAGTTTAGCAGAAATCAGGCAATGTATGTTAGAACATACATGAAGAAAAATAATCGTAGTAAATAAAATATATAAAAAATCAATAACAATTAACCATCACAATTATCAAAAATATATACTCTACAATATCCCCTAGCAAAAAACTTCAAAAATTAGCTTAGAATATGAAAATAAATTATTTACTTACGCTCATTGAGGTGTGAAATGTTTCCTTTGCAAAATGGCAGGTTCGCATGCGACAAGTTTTGAAAACATTTAAAAAAAGTTATCTCAGAATAGCCAATGCTATAAAATAAAAATACCTTTTTAAAGCTGAAAGTTCCCTAAATAAAGACATTCGAACTCGCAGTGTGTTTAAGTATAGACAAGTTACAAAAAAAAATCCCAAAATTATGTATGCTGTATCATACATTGCCCGTTTAAGGGTTAATATGAGAAAGTAAAAATGCTAAGAAAAAATATAATACTCAGAAGTAAATGACCGTAACACATGGGATATCTTCTTGTATTCCTTCATTCCTTTAATTCACATAAAATAAAATGAATCCAATAAAGCAAATGGTGAATTATTGGCAGCACCAGTTTTCCTTTTAAAGTAGTCATTAACAGTTTTTATAAAAATTGACATTACCTTTATAGCTGTTAATAAGATCCAAACAAAATTTCGTTTATTCTTCGTGGAATAATTATATATAAGATTAAAGTAAAATGTGGTGGTGTTAGTGAAAGATACAAATTGACTAATTAGGGTGGGAGTGAGTAAATATGCGCACCGTGTACCCTAATTTGCTATATGATTTCTGTTTTGAAAATATACGAGAACCATACTTGAATTATCCTCTTTGCATCGAGAAATTAAGGGTTGTGTAAATAATGTTAGACTCTGTAAGGGGGTGGTATAATTACCTTTTGCCACAAGGGTGGGGAAACCTAACATTTCCAAGAACCTTCCGACAAATCAATTACAGAGGCAATCTGGCCAAAGGCTAAATACCCTAAACCTTGGGCTCCCTAACTTTATTAAGGGTATACCTTTTTCATCTCAGATGTTAAACACAAATATGCCATTTTAGTTACTAAGGTGTCCATTAACACAAAATTTGTGTCTAATGGAAAATATTTAACGCATACTTTCGAAAAATTATACTTCTACACTTTTTATTTTAGGGCTTCATAGATGTTTATCGAAACCCTTATGACGAGGGTGATGTGTCTGTCTGTCATCGAAGTTTGGTTCATATCCCCTGAACCGTTCACGCTCGAGATGTGAAATTTGAAAAACTGGCGTAACTTTTTGACCAAAGCATATGCCCATCTATTATTGTTATTTTTACAAGCTTTTATTTAACTTGCAATGTATGTATGTATGTTTGTATGTATGTATGGATGTATGAATGTATGTTCGGGTCAAATCTTGCAACAGAATTTTAAAGCAGTTATCCTCAACTGATTGAATTGAAATTTTGCATACACGTTTAGTTTGGATGACAATGCATGGTTAGCTAATTGGCGTCATTCTAAATCCAATATGGCGGACAGCCCAAGAAGGTAGACTAGTTATTTTTTAAGTACACCCATGATATGGGAATCAAATGAAAGGGTTTGCTAAGAAGAATACGAATAATAAAATGCCCTCACTCTAAATCCAATATGGCGGATAGCCCAAGATAAAAGCTTGTTTTTAAAAACTTTTTTTACTGTTAATTTATCTTTTACTTTCTATAGGGATTTAGAGTTTTTATGAATTTAAAATTTGTGAGGTCCCTTCAGTCCAAAAAAGAGGTTTCAAAAATGTCTGTTTGACGTTTGTCTGTCGTCTGTGCAGACGCGTGGAGCCTAAACTACTGGGCCGATTTTGACGAAATTTTGAAGGAAACCTTCCTGGGCATGCGTCCATTCACCAAAGTTTCATTGCAATCGCATTAACGGTTTAGGCAGGCATAAGAGACAGGCAGACACAGACAGCCAGACAGATAGACAGACAAACATTCATTTTTATTTATATAGATTATTATGAGTTAACTTATGAGGGATAGCATCTCATCTTCTCGGGTAAACCGGTCCATTTAAATGGTAATAATATTATGATAGTACTATTTCTTTCTTCTTTTATTTTTTTAAAAAACCAGAAGGTCTACATTTCCGCACTTTTCAGAATCATATGGATCTGACAATAAGCTTTTGCAACGTTAACATACTGGTTCCTCGTTGCTAAAACCTACTCCTGGATTTACTTGATCCTTTAGTCCTGGCTTATGCAAAACGACCTTTCCTGCCTTATACATCATATGCCACCTTCACACATGTTATGTTCCATTCATATCATTGCCTGTATCTGAATATAAATACCATTGAGAAATAACAGCGTAGATGGATGTCATCTTAATAAATACAAAGAAACCGTCTCTCCACGGAAGAGAGATTCTTTCATAGTATTTATAAATACCGCAATGTTCAAATTTGGCCATGAACTTGTTTTTTATTCTGCCCGAGGCGCAGCCGAGGGAATAACTCTAATTAGCTCCCGAGGCGCAGCCGAAGGAGATAATTATCGCGAGGGTAATAATGGCACTTTACTCACGAGGTACATACAATATTTTATCTCCAGTAGGAAGAAAATACACATTTTCATCCATTGCACAGTTTTTATTTATTATTTTAATAAATAACAATAATTATTAGCACTTTTAATAGCAGATATAAGAGATTCAATATTAAAAACAAATAAGAATTGGAATTAAACTCAAATAGAAGGTTATTTAGATGCAGGTTATAAACAAAGATAAACATGGTCAAAAAAAAAAGCAGTGCCGCCAACCTGATTTCAACTACTATTTACAAAATAATTAAGTTGCAATTTTTACTTTTTCGCCCTACTTTTACTTTTTCTCCCTACTTTTTGAGTCAGGGATGAAAAGACCTGTTTTAGTCCCTGTAAACTAATTCAAAATCTTAACTTTTTTTCCCTACTGGAGATAAAAAGAATTAAAACGGGGCGGGTTCTCAGTCGTTATTTTGATGTTTTACGGTGAGTTTAGGTCTTGGATTAATATTTATTGTGAATTAGCTTCATATTTTTTTCCGTTTTGATGTAACAAAGTATCGATTTTTGTGACCGAAACCTGAGTTTTTTAGTTTTTTTGTATATAAATATATACATACATTGCCTAATGTACATTTTTTATTGATTATTTTCTGAATATTTCTCAATAATTAGTTTCTCATTCTTGCAATTATTTTTTTTAATAAGTATAATTAATAAAATATATAGGATTGGGCTATCTTTTCCAAAAATTAAATTGTTTATGTACGAGTATATAATAATAATATCAATATTTTTTTTATTACAATTAATAATACGAGTATATATATATATATATATATATATATATATATATATATATATATATATATATATATATATATATATATATATATATAAACCTATCTCTTAATAAGGTTTTTGTCGGAGTGATTCTTGTGAAAGAAATGAATAAACTTGAGCTTGATAAAAATGATGAAATGGAAGAGAGAAGTGTGAAGAGCATTTTATGAATGATATTTTACTTGTTTCAAGTTTGTTGTTTTTTTTAAGAGGGGGGGGGGGGGGGGGGGAATCCTCGCGAAAAATTATTGTTTTTTCATGTTTTTTTTTTTTTTTCAATATGGTGCTGGTGAATTTATCGTAGCTGTATTTCCTTGCTTTATCTATTATTCAAGTTTATCTTCTTCTCATATTTTCCACCGATATTTCATTCCACTTTTCCCGCTTGATATTTTCAAGTAAACGAGGATGAGAAGAGATGCTTCGGAAAACTTCTATCGGATCTAAAAACGGTCTGGGTAAACTTTTTGGGGTGGTGGTTGCAAAACTGTGTAACATAACTTTATTATTTTTGACTCCTTGTAAAGTTTTCACCGAAAAGGGGGGGGGGAGTTTCAGTTACTAGTTTTTTAAAACGTAAAGGGAGAGCTTAATGTTTGAAACACACATACTACAGGATATTCTCAAGTTTCTTACACTTGCCCTTTGTAACATTGTTACAACTTGTTAATATAAGGGGAGTGCTCAAAGCCAACGAGTGCTCATTGAATATGCTCATTAGATATTCTTGAAACATAATACAAAGGCTACAGGATCCGGAGGCTACAGGACCCGGAGGCTACAGGACTCGAGTAAAGCTCCTCCTCCAGCAGCACTCCGCAAACTACTGCATAACTCATTAAGTATTTCCAAACCTTCTGCTCCCTAATTCATAAATTATACTACTTAATACAGAATACACATCACCAATTAGATTTACTAGTCTAATACTAATTTTAAATTCATTCATAAAAACAATTATGGTGTACAAAATATACAGATCACCAATTAGACTTACTAGTCTAATACTAATTTATTTATTCATTCATAAAAACGGTTATGATAAACTTTGATATCAAAAGAGCAAAAACGCCATGTGTTTTAACGATATAACATCGAAAAATTATTTCAAAACCCAGACGCGGTAGTAGTTATAAATTTGAGAGTTCTGGCTTCGGAAATCGATTATTGATAGATATTGATTATGAGTTCTGGCACCGATAATCGATTTTTTTTTTGTTGTTGCGTGTTTAGTCTAACCACCTGTCATGTACTTGTACTCCCCTCCTAGAAAATGAAAAAAAAGAGTCTATTCTACAGTATAAAAAATAGACTGCCAATTAATGTGGCACATAGCATCCACGCGTACAATCACGTACTTTATTGATTTTATGATTTTAAAAGCCATTATTGTCTAATTTATTTAATTTTTTTGCCAATTTTTTTAAATATGTCAAAACTGTTTCAATTTTTTACATTAATTAAAGTATCAATTGAAGAACAGTTCAAGAGCGCAGATGGTTAAAATTATTCTCGGTCTATCTGCAGGCTACTTTCGACAAGACAAGGCACGGTCTGACAGACAGACGGACAGATAGACCGACAGACAGACCGACAGATAGACCGACTGACAGACACGGAACCAAAAATGTTCCCTGATATCTGAAATGGATTTCTTGTCTTGAAATTATTTGTAATCGGAGACCTAAAAAATGTTTATTCTTCGGAACGATCACAAAGCTTCCATTACCTTCGGTAAGCTCGGAAGCAACATAACAAAATAAATTTATAACATAAATTCATACATATTAATTTATGCTATATATAGTTTTATAATAATTTTAAATAATTGTATGGATTTAAAACTTTAGCAGAGAAAGTGTATTTCCTGTTTGAAGTTGAAACCCTTGGGCCGCTAATTAGAAAGAACCAAAGTAAAGAGGTAATTATTAGTGAAAAAAAGAGGATAACCCTCCTATGTTGTCACCAAATCTATGACAGATAAAAGCTTGGAACTAGAGATGAATTAAAATTTTGATTTATTTTCCCGACCATTCTGAAGATCAAACTACGATCATAAAGATTGTTACCGTAATATGTAGTAATCTCATAACCCACACAAATTACATAACAGTCTTTGTCCAGCTTAAGCTCGATTATAATTTCCTTGGATGAGAAAATGAAAGATTAAAATTATCAAACGTAAAAGAGGGAATTTTATTCGAGCGTTAATTGAAATACTCCACATTCAAACATCCCTGAGAAAGCTCGCTTTGTAGATCTTCACAAAGACATAATAATCTGTGCTTTACAAAAGAAATAAAACTGAATAAATGCCAACAGACGTTACAAACTACTACATTTATTTGTGAATAACAGACCCAAATGCTTTTTAACTAATAAGCTACTCATCTGCAACTCAATCATACAAACAAACTTAGATACGGACCAGAAATATTTTCAAAGTAAGTATAGTATAGACATCGGTTAGACAAACGGCGTCTACGGTCTCGTTGCTAGACCAATATCGCATGTCCATGGTTTTCCATTCTAAATGGTAGACACGGTGCAACTTTAGGCATGTTGCGCAACGTGTCTACAAGTGTGGACGCTAGAACTAGACAATAGACGGTCTCAGAAGACGTCTATAGACACGTTGCGCAACACATGTTGCGCAACGTGTCTACTGGTGTTGACTAGGCTTAAGACCCTAGTCACACTAGAATACGCAAATCTCCTCTCGAGCTGCCTCACGACTAGGAGACTGTCAGAAAGAGTAATACAGAACTCCCGTCATCCTCACACAACCACGATTTGAGCTGTGCATGCAACCATTATTGTCTCAGATTTTATTAGAAAGTAAAGTCAGTTAGTCAGTAGGCAATGGACCCAGTACTCTTCATTGTGTTCTCATCATTGTGTATCCTCCTCCTCGAACAGTATCTAGTAGTTAACAGTATCTAGCAGCAATGAGGATATTGTTATCCAGTATTATAATAACCGTGAGATTATGTGTAATAAATGTTAGATCATTTGGTTGCATTCTTACATCCAAAAGATAATCAAGTGTTATAGGAATCGTGTGTGTGGATGGATGAATCGTGTGTATGGATGGATGAATAGTGTGTGTGGATAGATTAATCGTGTGCGTGGATGGATGAATAGTGTGTATGGATGGATGAATAGTGTGTGTGGATGGATGAATAGTGTGTGAGGATGAATCGTGTGTGTGGATGGATCGTGTGGTATAGGAATCATAGTGTGTGACAGGAACCGGATTCAAAATTCCTTGAACTCTTAACGATTGCCTAATGAATGGAGAAGCTGTTCAGGATGATCTGTTTACAATTCTTTTGTTGTTTCCAATATCACCAATACGCTTTTTAACGGCTGACATTACAAAAATGTATCTTAATAAATCCCGAGTAGTATCCCGTGCAACGAATCGTATAGATGACTTTGAAATGAAGTGGAATATTGGCTCGTTACAGTAATTTACAGGACAGGTCCAGCCTTGTTTTTTATTGGCATGTGCTCGGCACAATTGACTGAAGACAGAGGTCAAAATCTTTCCATGGTGTACATAGTATTAAAGCGAAGCTTCTAGATTGACGATTTGATTGCAAGAATTAATGAGATTGAGAATGGTAAACTTTTTTTGAGAGTAGGGGAGACCGGGGCTGGTTGTTACATACTGGATTTAATTTGAACTGAGGCAGAGAGGTCTACAATGCATATTTCAGTCTGTCAAAGACAAGATACCTTAGTTCTCCCGTCTTCCCTATATTTTATCTTATAAAAGCAATAATGAATGCAAAGTTTAAAAAAGCATATATATAGTTATAACTTATAACCTAATCATCAGCAGCTTTCATTTGATACCCACACAACATTTTTAAAAATAGAATTGAGTTTAACACATATTTCCGAATTTTGCATGCGCACATTAAATTTTTAAATTCTCTATATTTTTCTTATGTGAGGGTTAAAAAGTTGTGCCAGTGTTTTAAATTTCAAATCTTTAGCTTAAACGAGTCAGGTGATATGAGCAACTGACAGACTGACACATACCCCTCGGCATAAGGGTTTCAAGAAGGATGATTCCAAAAAATTATAAGCATTAATAAAACTAAATTTATCGATTTTCCAAGTAGAAAATAATTTGCGATCCTAACTCAAAACAATACTATTGAAACTCTACCCTAAAAAAGGATGAAATATTTACGATCTATTTCTGGATCGTATTCACCAGGGTAATTCCTAACTACCATTTCTCTAAAAAAATAAAATGAAGCATTTATCTCTCCAAAGAATGAGGAATGCTAAATGATTATTTCGAAAAACTTTGTGAGTAATATTTCATTAAATAAAAGTTTTAGTGCCAAAATAAAAGAAGTGCTTTTTATTAGAGTTGATAATTCAGAGGGAAAATCAATCCTAATATTAAAAACTCTCTTCCAAAATTTTATTATTAAAATTTATTCTTAGAATTTTTTTAATTTTGAAAAAGCTGTTAATTAAATTTTTAGTTCGTAATTAAAATAAAGATCCTATTAATTTACATTTTTTTTTTTTTTTTTTTTTTAATTTTAAAACTATTAATTAAAAGGATTATTACTCTCATTATTGTGACTCAAAAAAATCTGTCATGAACAAAATATTCAGGGTGGTCCAAAAAAAAAATTTCACTTTTTTTTAACACTTATAGCTCAGCTTCTGTAATGCATAGAGATATGGGGTTTTCGGGGTTCTGAACACTACATTCTTCTACTTTAAATTTCATATCTATAACTTAACAAACTATTGGGTGAAAACTACACAAGAGTGTACGTGGGAAGCAGAATAAAGATCGTAGATGAACTTCGAAAATAGATTCTTCGTGCCTGGGGTGATACGCGTCTATTAATTATTGTAGGGGGGTCAATCCATATGGACCGGTCCAGAGGTGGTTGCTCGACCATTTTAGAAAAAAATTATATTTTCCCTGTTGTTTCCCTCATATTTAAGGTGTTCAAAACAATGCTTAAAATTTTTTTATCTTAAACCGTTTAGGTGTGGCGGCCATTTTTAATTTCCTTCGCACGCTAATTTTTGTGTTTGTGGGCATTTACGTCAACGCTCATATCTCCTAAACTATTTGTCTTAGAAGGATGAAACAAAAACCAAATTAAAGGTAATTTCCCAGTGTTTAAATTAGGTTATGTCCATATTTTACCTAGTAATTTTTCTTCCATGAGAAAACTTCACCTGAAGTTGGATATCAAAATCAAGAAAATTTCACTTTTCGGAAATTTTTTTCTGAAGGAAGGAGTGATATATACAGCTTTATATTTTTTATGTGAGTAGGCATATATCAGTAGCATTACCCCAAAAAATATCAATGGTAAAACTTGAATTTTTATAAATTTTTGAAAATTGAAATTTTTGAAAATTTGCCATTTTTGAGCCTCTATATCTCCGATGGGGCTGGTGATAAAATTCTGAAATTTGCACAACTTACAGGGCTCTTGTATTAGGCCAACTGAAATAAAAAATCATTTTGTATATTTGGGTAGCAAAAAAGTTATGCAAGCTCAAAAATGAAGGAAAAAGCTACGTGATAAAGTCGTTTCTGCACGCTTTATGGCTGATTGACATTTGATTTTTTGATGTAAATTTGTTTTATTTCCATTATTCAATTGGTTTGACATAGCCTGGATTGGTTAAATTCAAATATATGTTTTTAAAAATTTTTTATAGCACTGCTATTAAAAATCACTTTGATAAAAACATTGCAGATGTGTATATTAAACACATTCTTATCGTAATTATATTGTAACATTGAATAAAAATATATAAATTCTTATCTTGTGCAACTGTAGGCTTATTTTACAATTTTTTTCAAAGTGATTATTAATAGCAATGCTAACTGAAGTCCAAAGTTTGGATAAAAAATTAACTGCAACTGACTGCGACTTGAAAATGTTTTCCAATGTTTTGCTATCTTCACCATCTGTTGATCCAAACTTTGGACTTTAGTTAGTTTCAGTGGTTTACTATTTATCTGTCTACGAGTTGGGATTGCCTTCACGTAGATGTGATTGTTTATATATATCCGAGTATTATATTTGCAGTATATTCTATATTCTATATCATATCTCCTGTTGTCATATTTCTATATCATAAAGTCCATCTTATTGTTTTCTAAAGAGATTGGAGAGGTGGGGTGACGGTTAGGACTCGGTGATTCAGTGTGGTTCCCGTCACGAGCTACAGAGGTTTCCGTAGGTTGACCAACCGTGCCTTGCGTCTTATTGCCGATGGCTGTTGGGTGTTGGGTTGACGCCATCTTGTGAACCCTCGCTCGTTACGTTTAGTTTTTTCTTATAAGAACAATCAAACGTAAAGATCTGGTGATCTGTGCTTTGCTAGTAAAACTTCGCACTACTAAAAGTGTACCAAGTACCAAGTGCTAGTTTGCATTTTGCTGCCTTTTGTTTTTGGACGTTCTCCTACCTTGACTTCCCTCTGTCTGGAGGAACTCTTCGCTGCATCCACGCCGCGTCGTTTTTGGGATATAACCTTTTTTTTTTCGTGAGTCAGAGGTTTTTTTGTTTTTCATATTCTGACCGCCCGTAGGGAATTACGGATTTATATTTATTTGTTAGCTCAAACTACTTTATTTTTTTTTATACATGCATATTATACTGTATTCTTTTATTTGAGAGCACAAAAAAAAGCAGAAGTAAAAATTATTTGTATGTTTTTTTACGCTACAATTACTTGGCAAGGCCAATAGTTATTTATGCACCTAGGGAGTAAAGTAAGCCATTATTCCCTGAGCGAAAAAGTTGGTTCTTGAGGCGAAGCCGAAGGAACCATGGTCCCTAAATCCCGAGGCGCAGCCGAGGGAATAACTCTAATTAGCTCCCGAGGCGCAGCCGAGGGAGATAATTATCGCGAGGGTAATAATGGCACTTTACTCACGAGGTACATACAATATTTTATCTCCAGTAGGAACAAAATACACATTTTCGTCCATTGCACAGTTTTTATTTATTATTTTAATAAATAACAATAATTATTAGCACTTTTAATAGCAGATATAAGAGATTCAATATTAAAAACAAATAAGAATTGGAATTTAACTCAAATAGAAGGTTATTTAGATGCAGGTTATAATGTTGTAAACAAAGATAAACATGGTCAAAAAAGCGCAGTGCCGCCAACCTGATTTCGACAACTTTATTACATTAGCCATACATTTTCTACTATTTATAAAATAATTAAGTTGCCATCTTTACTTTTTTGCCCTACTTTACTTTTTCGCCCTACTTTTACTTTTTCTCCCTACTTTTTGAGTTAGGGATGAAAAGACCTGTTTTAGTCCCTCTAAACTAATTCAAAATCATAACTTTTTTTCCCTACTGGAGATAAAAATTATATATATATATTTTTTTTTAAATCTATTTTGCTTTACTTTGTTTTTTTGTTTAACCATTTTGGAGACTATCTCTGGTTTTTTTTTTTGGGAACACAAGTTTCGTTATTTTGCTTGTGCCCAAATTGGAAAAATTAATTAATTAAACAAAATATCGGATTATGCCAGGGATGATCTCTAACCCTAAATTCCCAGTCATTTTTCATTTATTGTTCAAAAATAACGTGGCGCCCTTTTCTTTATTTATTCTTTTTTTTTTTTTTTTTTTTTTTTTTTTTATAAAACCCACCCCCAACTCCACTGAGCTTGAGGGAGCTACTTTTATTCCGGGTGAGGTAGCTCGGACGTTCATAAAATTGTGGAACGTTACACTTTATCTGTAATAGAAAACTGAGCTATAAGTGTTTTGGCTCACCCTGTACATTCAACAGTAGGTATTTCTATAGAAAATCGTAAAATGATCAATTAATAGAGTGCTATTAACTAAATAGGTCTAATTTTCTATAATAAACTCTTCCTTATTTACCATCTCAACATGAATATGCTAAATTGAAGTTGACATATCTTTTAATCAACTGATTCACTAGTAAATATAAATTTTGTCATAATCTAAAAAGGTTCTTAAGTAATCGTACGAACATAAATAAACTTTTAACTCCCTTTAAAGGTAAATACTGCTCACTGTATCGTACAGAAAATTTAATTAGCTGATTACATATGTGTTTATTTGCAAATTTAATTCCGATAATTGGTTTTTTAGGTTAGTGTAAAACGATAAATAAACACACCAGCTGGAAACTAAGCTGAAGAAATAAAATATATGTAATATTACTAGAATATGGTACTTATCAGTGAAACATAGGCCACCTAAATTAAGCACTACACTAGGACTTTCTTCTTCTTTAGATTGTTACTCCCTTAAGTTGTTTTTGTATAAAAAAGACTTTCACTAAATAACTATTAAGACAAAGGGATGTATATTCCAATGTACTTTAGGACAAAGGAATATCACAGTTCTGTTTTGATAAGGGGAGTAACAGTCTAAATAAGACAATTATGTTCATCTTCTTTAGATTGATACTCCCTTATGTTATTTGCAAGGGGGTAACAATCTAAAGAAGTGCCGACTTTCTTATATAAAAGTGTGATATTCCTTCGTCTCAAAGCACATTAGACATAAATATCCCTTTGTTTTAATAGGTAGCTGGAGCTAGACTAAGGTATACCTTTCCCAATTATTAGTAGCAATTTTGTTTAAATTTTGAAGTTTTACACATACAAATTACAATAAATTGACAGTTATAAAATAACTATAGAATTTTAGACAAATTGATCACAAACTTTTAGTACAAATTATTAAATATCCAAAATAATCTCAAATATATTTAACTCCTATAGTAATTACAAAAGAATCTCAAATATATTTAACTACTAATAGACTAATCCTATATTAATTACAAAAGAATCTCAAATATATTTAACTCCTAATGGACTACTCCTATAATAATTTCAAAAGAATCTCAAATATATTTTAGATGAACTACCCCTATTACAGTAATTAATTATTTCAGAGATTGACAATAAGCACAAAGGTTAAATTAAAAGAATATAGAGTAAGAACAGGATGGGACAATAATGTTTTTAGACAGGTAGACATAGAAAGCAATTTAATTATGTATTATGTTACAAAATATAGCAGATTTACTGGAGTTACTGAAAATAAATGTGGTTTTCGGCTTGAAGATGACTCAAGAGAAGCCGAAATATTGCAAAAATTAAAAGTTTAATTTTACACTATCAATAATAATAAGATTATTATAAAGTAAAAGACAAAAGATTTTCAATGATAGCGTAAAGCCTCCACTTAGGGAGGCTTATGCTTGTGTAAGTGTCAATAAGCTATTAAAAAAATAGACATCCAATTATTGTGGCACATAGCTTCCTCACATGCGATCCACGTACTTTATTGATTTTATGCTTTCACAAACCATTATTTTTGAACTTTAACTTTAACTTTATTAACATTTCCCCCGTTTTTTTTTTTTTTTTTTTTTTTTTTTTTTAATGTCAAAATTGTTTTGACTATATTACTACGTTTTTATTAGCTTGCTTTCTTTTTTGTTTGTTTGTTTGTCCAGTACAAATCTTGAAATCGATTTTTAACTAACTTTCCGAGTAGCTAGACATTTGAAACTTTTAGAATAGCTCAGAAAACGATGACAATGCAATATTTTAATTGTTTTACCCATCTTTCAGCTGAATTTAATTCGTTTTCAGCAAATTTTGCTTTATGGATAGTTAGTTCGGAAAAAATCCATAAAGTTATTTTATTTGTTTTGACATGTCCCACATTTACAATCTTCATTTTGACGGGTTTCAAATTTGTGATTTTTTATTATAGAAATAAACATTTAATGATTGTGAAAAAGGACAAGTAAACAAAGAAATAAATTAATTGACGTGTGACAACCAGGTTTGTTTACACTTGTGTCCTTGGTATCGGTTTAATTTTTCAGTACTTCTTTACTTGTATACATTTTTCTTTTTCTTCTCTTACTGTCCCTAAACTAGGGCTTATCAATGGCACGGTTTACATTCGGTGTTGGCGAGATCCCTTGTACAAAGTATGTCCTTTTATAGGTTTAAGATTAGCTCTCTAGATGGTTGTCATTTATGTGAAGTAAATAAATTCGGAACTATTTTTTTTTCTCTAACATTATATTATAACAATGACAATTATATATTATCAACATTACATATGATTCAACACAAAATTTAAAAAGGCAGTATATAAAAAGTTATTTTTATCTTGAAATTATACATGAATTCAAGTATTACTTAAGCAAAATTTAAAGAGCGTAGACGGTTAAAATTAATCTCAGACTATATGCAGTCTATTTATTATTTCATTAAGTTCCTCCTCGCATTTTTTAAATTATATACAATATAAGTTAATTTAGTTTTAATTTTTGTTATTTTTTAATTATAATTTTATAATATAAACTTTCTTAGTTAATGAGGGAGCCAGGGTGGCCGAGGTGGTAAAGACACCGCGCAGTTATCACTCAGTCGAGGCAACTCGAGGTCGTGGGTTCGATCCTGGGCCATGATTCACTGAATGCATCTATGAATCGCGGACGGAGCAGGGCGAGGGACACCCCCTGAGGGGTTCTCTTCCCCCACACTTTGAAGCACGCTCATATAGCTTACTAATGACCACATCATACTCGCTTCGGCGGTACAATGTACAAATGTATGATGTGTGAAGTAGCTGGAACTCTCCACCACGGGGAAGTAAAATGGGTCCACTGTAGGCCTGATTGCAAGGTTCGAACAAGTGGTTCGTCCTACCCGTCTAGTAGGAAGTACTAGGTAACTACTACTACTACTACTTCTTAGCTAATGAATTTAATGGGAATAACATTTTTTTTTTTTCATTTCTATTTGATATTTTATTGAAAATTGTCTTGTTTTTTAGGAGAGATACATTAATAACATTTTAAGCTTTAATTTTATTTTGTTAATAATAACTTTATTAGTACTTCATTAATTTTCTTTTTCAAATTCTTTTTTAACCTTTAACTTCTCTTTTGCAAGATGATAATTAAAGAGCATCCGGTCACGTATTTTATTAATTTTATGCTTTTTCGACCCAATATTCTACTTTCGACAAACCAACTAAATTTCATAAAAATCAGATAAGTACTTTTGATGATATATATGTGTAAATAAATGTATGTTTGTGCGCATGCTAAAGAGAAACAAATGGGAACAACATTTGGCTAATTATGACCTTCCATCCAAATTTCAATAAAATTGAAAGATTAGGTTTTATTAAAGTAAGGTTGGTTTGCAAAAGTTGGGCGATAAACTGACAGACAGAAACGGAACAAAAAATGTTCAAAACGGATTTCTGTCTTAAAATTTTTTAAATCGGAGGCATAATAATATTGTTATTCTATAAAACGATCACATAGCTTCCGTTACCTTCGATAAGCTCGTAAGCAAAATGGTTAGATAAATACTTAAAACATCTGGGTCGTTGTTATCTATTATTATATGAGAATTAAAGGAAGGAAGTAGAATAGATATAACAGGAGAAATGATTACAGTAGTTATAGAAATAATAGCAAACTAATAGAAGTAAGAATTCACTGAATTAGTGATACTTCAGCAATTTCAGGTCAATCTTTACCTCGAAAGAAAGTATTCACTGAGGAAGAAATTCTCTAAGATTTGATTATTATTATTTATTGTTTCATAATGGTCTTTCAAACCTCTTAGTTTTAATAGTTGACTATTACATTATTATAAAATATTAAAATTTGACTTATTATGGTAATTCAGAGGTCAGAGTATTAAGGTTATCTAAGTAAAAAAAAAAACTGATTTCATTATAATTTCTCTCAAACGTAGTGTATATAGTGAGAAAGAATTGTGATGTGGTGAAAATTCAAATTTATT
The DNA here is from genome assembly GCA_951217055.1 of Gerris lacustris. Lineage (NCBI taxonomy): Eukaryota > Metazoa > Arthropoda > Insecta > Hemiptera > Gerridae > Gerris > Gerris lacustris. The sequence goes on from OX578283.1 coordinate 66,597,136, forward strand.
AGATTAACACGTTTTAAGATCCACCTGAGTCCAAAAGAGGTTTTAAAAAATGTCTTTCTTATTCCTGCAGTTTGTGCAGTAGCGTGGAGCCTTACGCTACTTCGGGCAATTTTAATGAAATTTGGTATACACAGTGCTTGATTTCTAGAAATTGGATGCCGGAACTACAACCTACTCCCCCCCCCCCCCCCCAATGGAAGGGGGGTCCGGGGATCCTTCCCCGGGAATAATTTGATAAATTAACGTTCAAAAACAGCAGTTTTAGACATAAACCCACAATCTTAGTGCAAATTTTAATGCCGATAATTTTATTTATTTATCAGTTTATCAGAGAGAGAGAGAAGCCTCAAATCGAGCACTACTATACATGTTCAGAAAAATAATTATCATTTATGGGTACTCCTCCCAAAAGTTCTGAAAAAACTTATTCGACGGAGAATATATTTGTCGATAACGGTTCCGACAAAAAAAATCCAAAATGTAGTCCCATTTTACAACCATATAAACCGCTTTCCCTTTTGAAAAATCTACTTTACTAGATAATGAGGACAATATATCTGATTTTGTTGAAAATTGAACCTTTGAACATCTGTTAAACTTTTCTTTTTTTTTTATTAATAAGTTAAAAATCTATAAAAGTGAATTAAGGAAGTTTTCAAAACTGTTTTGGTTTGAAACCAAAAGTGTTTCTATGAGCAGTTACCAAAACAGTTTTCACAACAATTTTGAAAGCTATAAACTCCCAGACTAGTTATAGTTAAGTCAAATTATCTTTATTTTAAAATTTTTATTGGATAACACAACTACGAATTTTTATCGCTATAAGTGATATTGATAATACATTGGTTATGTGGCGGGAAAGACATGAAGAAGAAGTAGTCCAGTGACTACACTTCCTTAGCACCCTCGGTCCCCTCCCCTCGGTCACAAATATTGTAATTCTCTAGAATAATGTCAGAAAAAAGTCACAAAACATTTGTTATATAACTGAAAAATCAATAGATATACAAAGACTCAATGTGAGAAAAAAAACAATTTTTTTTTTAATTTCTCATTTTTCAATTTTATGAAAAAAGTAAGGTCAGCAGTTTTTTTTTTTTTTTTTGACTCTAGATTCGAGTTCTTCATGGTTTGAAGATATTAAAACGCCCAATAATTTGTTTTTACAATATTTTTTTGGGCGAAAAAATGGTCGAAAACCCCCAACAACACCATTTTTCCGAACATAAGGCGCATTTTCTGGGAAAACTGTACATATAGGAGAAATTTTGACTTCAGATTCGGATTCAGCAAGCTCAAAAACATAATATTCAGATAATATTTTCTTGGGGCCCGAAAGTTCGTTAAATTTTGCAGAACAGGGTTATCTATCCACCTCCCCCCCCCCCCCCCCCCTCTTACTCACGGTGACTCATCAAATTCTTGGATAAAATTGGAAATACCTTTTAATAACTGGTAATTACATCGAAAAGAAAAGACCTCTCTCATGTATTTTACTAACTTAACTTTAGAAGTAAAATGTCAGAGTCATGATTTAAGTGGGTGAGTCTGCGATATTTGGACCTTATAAAATTTAGATAATGAATAAAGGAAAATTTAAACAAGAACATCTCTGGACACAATCAACCTCCCAATGTAAAAACTAAACTTTGAAAACAAATCGGAGCATTAGAAATAAGTAAAGATTGTGAAACAAAGTTTTCCTGATTCTAATACTGTTAAACAACAAGTCAATTCCTGACTTTATTAGAATAAAAAATAAACTTGCGTTAACTCAAAATATAGTAAATGTCCAATAAAAGCGTAAATTCTAGCATGGTTCTGTGACAAGAGTCTTATAAGAAGATTTTTAAAACTATATAGTCAGTATCTTTGAGATTCAATGCATGCAAAACAGGTTAAATAAAATTCGACAACATTTATTGGAACTCTCAATCACGAGTCCACTTCTTAATACCTAAAAGTTGCATAAAAAACTAACTTTTCTAATATATTTTAAAAAGGTAAAATACTTTTGGTAACTAAAAGTACTGCTAAATATTGCGCATATAATACGCAAACTGAATTTTGCGCTTATATTACAGGAAAATCAATTATTCACACCCCAAATTCGGGGATTATATTATTTTGTGGTAGCGTACATTATACAAAAGATTCCTTATTCGATAAACTTATTAAAGCGGGCATAAATGTTTAAAATTGAGAAAATAACTTTACCGATATCCTACGTACTAACGTAACGATTTTAATAAAACTTCATACACATCGTCTAAAGTACAATTGAAACAGGCATGTTACATTTCAACATGATACAAGCAGAAACTGCCACCAGCTGACTTAAAACAACAATGCTTTGAGACCGCACAACTTGATATGCTCCCAGTAAGTGTTTACCTCTTGAATCATGAAGGTGTATGTACTAATAACGTTACCTTAAGGATCGAAAGAAAAGTAAAATCAAACGAAAATATGTTGTATGAAAAATTAAGTATTTCCACGAAGAGGTCGTTTAGTAGATATTCTCATAATTTTTCTGCCAATCTATCTAGAGAGGACTCAGTAGGCTCAGAAACTTGGATTAGGAATTATTTAAAGGATTCCTCAGGCGTGGCGTTATTACTTCTGTTACATAAACGGTATGTAGCAGAAATTATCCCGACAATAGTTAAGAGGGTGTACAAGAAAAAAAAATAAAAAAATACGTGTGGTGTCGCGGGACACCCGGTAGGAACGAAAATGCTTTCGTTTGTCATTAAATATAAAATCATACTGCTAAGTACGTATCCGTTGCTAACTACTCGTTCCAATAAATATGTTTGAATCAATTAGAAAATTATTATTAGTAAAATTATTACATAAAACTTATTACAAAAATCCCTTGATCCGCTTATGAGCAATATTATTGTATTACATCAATTTATACTTATATATATTTACAGTTTTACTGGTTAATAATTTAACACAGTCGACACTGTCAATTTCTGACGATTCTCTTGGCGCACTTTCCATTTAAATAATATACGAATACTTTTTTCAATGATAAAAACAATAATTGAAAAAATGCATTGTTTTGTGGATAAATAGCGAGTTTGACAGGAAGAAGGAGTAAGAGAGAGAGATGGAAAGATAGAAGAGTTGGGATTGCGCTCGAAAGGATACCAAACGAAGTATAGTATAGGGGGAAGCACTCTACATTCTTAATTTTCCACCTATAATAACTACAAACCCCACACTTCGGACATCAACTTTTAAAAATTGTAAAATATAACACGTCACTGTAAAAAAAACTGCTGCTTGTATCAGGTTGAAATTTTACATGCCTGTTTCAATTGTACTTTAGACGATGTGTATGAAGTTTTATTAAAATCGTTACTTTAGAATGTAAGATATCGGTAAAAACGTTGTTTCTTTATTTAAAACGTTTAGGTCCGCTTTAATAAATTTAGCGATCTTTATCACTTCATAACAGAGTCGGCGTTCGTTTTGCTAAAACAAATTATTTATAAAAGTTGTTTGTCTCATTAAATAGATAAAGTTAGAATTTTTCCCCGTCCTAAAATTCCAATTTTAAATATGAAGCTTACGTTTTCGCGAGCGTTGCGCGTGAACGCTTGAGCGGATAACGTTGTCCAACGAACTTGTCCTGGGCATTGGTAAAATGAACATGTGTACCAAATTTCAACTAAGTCAGTTAACATTTACACAAGTTATCGTCATCCGTAGATTTCGTGACGGTGATTTTGGTCGTTTTTTTTATTCCCTCCGGGGGATCCAGAACGTGCAATAAGGAACTTCGTTCCAAAAAAAAAAATACTTCATCACTCGAGTTTAAAAAGTTTATATAATGCTTTATATTATGAATTTGTTGTCATAACAAAAATATGACTACAAATCATAAATAGAGAGATATGAAAACATTGATACCATGAACAGTAGAGCTTGTATATTATACTCATATTATGTTTTCATTGATAACAGCTGAAATTATCAATGTACAACTGATTCAATAACGGACGCAAGTCAGTTTGGGCTAGAGCCTCCGACAGTGAGCTCCCCTTACCACACGCATATTAAATTAATAGTCTTTTATTAAACATCGCCAAAGCAAATCATTTACCGAAACCTTCCACCTGGCGATTATCGTTTCTCCGCATTCAACGGTCCACCATCAACGACACCTCCAGGCTTGATTAATTATTATTATTTATTAATATTATTAAATTTATATTTGTTTTTGCACAAAATATTCTAGAACCTAAAGCCCACAACGTTTCAGAAGACTAAGTAAATATGTTCAAACAAAGAAGCATTAATAAATTAATAAGTGAATAGAGAAATTAACTATATAAATTTTAGATTGCAAATTGACGTGGCACATTGCATCCTCGCATTCTATTACGTACTTTATTGATTTTATGTTTTTACAAGCCATTATTGTCTAATTTTTTAAATTGTTTCCCCCTTTTTTTTTAATCTTTCATAATTATTTTGATTTTTACATGAATTAAAGTATTAACTTAGCAAACGTTAAAGAGCGTAGACGGTTGAAATTAATCTGGGATTATCATACTTTTGATTATCTATAAAAGTTTCATACAAATCAGATAAGTACTTTTGAAGATATAGTTGTAAATAAATGTATGTTTGTGTGCAAGTGGAAGAGAAACAAATAGACGCAGAAGGTTAAAACTTATAGGAAACCAACAATGGCTAATTATGTCCTACTATGCAAATTTAATTAAAATCGGACGTGTAGTTTTTAAGATATATTGGTTCGCAAGAATTGAGCGACAGACCAACAGACAGACACGAAACCAAAAATGTTCCCTGAAGTCAAAAACGTGTTTCTGTCTAGGAATTTTTGAAATTGGAGACAAAATATTTTTGTTCTTCAGAACGATCAAACATATATTTGTTACTATGGTTGATGGATATTAAGGTGTAAATAAATAAAAATAATTATTCCATTATTTTTCGAAACGTTTCGGCTCTTCTTAAAGCCATCTTCAGTATTTATTTCTTTTTTTTTTAAACAAATTCTTTATTGGCATAAGTAACAAAAAAAATATTTGTGTTTACCGGAGCCATAATGTAATTTTGAGAGGGGTTATTTTGTGCCTTTTTATAATTTTGATATTTTGTAAGGGATTGGAGCTTTTTAATCAAATTTGGGGAAGGGTATAATGGACAATTTTGGAGTATATATTTATATTTTTTTATTGTTCTAAACGGAAGTTTTTGATTGGATTTTTGTTAGGGTTGTTTGCAGGTATTTAAACGGGTATCATAGGCAGTCTGTGGACTGACTTAAGAGTGGACCAACCTGGCATTTACCTAGTAAATTGAGGGAAACCACAGAAAACCTCAGTATTTATTTCTGGATTCATGAAATCAATTAATTAACAATTATTAATCTTAATTAACAAAGTATCTAATGCATTGTGTAAAACTTAAAATAACTATTTAGATGATATTATTAAAAATACTTACAAATGGTGTAGCGTTAAGTTTTACAACAATTATTATTGTAATTATTTTTAATAATATCATCTTAATAGTTATTTTAAGATTTACACAATGCATTAGATACCGTGTTAATTAAGATTAATTGTTAATTAATTGATTTCATGAATCCAGAAATAAAGACTGAGGATGGCTTTAAGAAGAGCAGAAACGTTTCGAACAATAATGGAATAATTATTTTTATTTATTTACACCTTAATATCCAACAACCATAGTAACAAGTAATCGTAGAAAGGTGTTTTCAACGTGGTTTACAAAATATATTGAAAATAAATAAACCATATAATAAAAGGTAACTTATAAAAAGTAAATATAATATATATGTAATAATAAGAAGATACATGTAGTAAAAAGAATTCAGAGTGAGGTACTAAAAAAGAAAAATAATAAATAATAGAGATAGTAAATAATCTACTAATAAAAATAAATTATTTACACCCAATGAATAATATAAAGCAATCTTCAAAGGTAAATATTTAGTACATCGGCATCAGTATATAATTTATCAAGAAGGCAAGAGTCCTATTCAAAAAGCCTTATGTTAAATATTTGATTACACGTCAAAATAACGCCATCCGTGACAATATAAGAGCAATCAATAAAAGGCCCCCTCTTACGACAGCCCCCCCCCCCCTCCCCTCGGCAGGGTCCCCCCTCAATCGGGTCCTATCATATAAAACCTTAATGACCCTAATGCTATAATAGTCTTACAGCTCTTTGCTATATTGATTTGGCATCAATATCAAATTGTTTTTCTTTACGGCTGCCTTCTGACTGGCCACTAAAAGTATCGTTTTTATATCAAATAACTCAATAAGGCAAAATCCCTGAATATAACTCTCTTAGCCTGTAATGAGACAGGATTTAAAAAATTGCTTTACCACATACATATAAATAAAAGTGGTTTTGTTTTTTCCTGTTATATAATTCGAATTCAATTTAAAATTTATTCAACAAAGGACCAACAGGATATTTTATACCTTTAATGAGAGGATTATTCAATCTCATTTTAGAAATATTAATTATTATATAAAGAAAAAAAAATGTATATAAAAGAAAATATAAAATTAATTAAAACAATATTATATGGGATGCAAACTAACCATAGCTTTTGGCTGATTAAATCATGATGTAAAATAAAAATACGTGTGGTCTCGAGGGACACCCGGTAGGACCGAAGGTACGTAGTATTATAATAATATACCTAATATATTGAAATAAGCGTCAGCACAGATCAATTTTACTTTTAACATGACCGTGATTATATTTTCTATATTTACAAAACCAAGTGACATTTTGACATATAACAAAAATAAACAAAACAAGTCAAGAAACAGGCTTCCTTAATAACATTTTTTCTCTTCTTTTTGAAGCTTAAGTTTGCGCGAGCGTTGCGCGTGAACGCTTGGGCGGGTAACGATTTCCAACGAAATCAGCCTGGACATTGGTTAAATGAACATGTGTACCAAATTTCAACTAACTCGGGGATCTTTTACTCAAGTTATCGTCATCGGTAGATTTCGTGACGGATTTTGCGTGACGGTGATTTTGGTCGTTTTTTTCGGATTCGCTCCCGGGCTACAGAACGTGCCATAAGGAACTTCGTTCCAAAACTCTAATTATTGTAAAATATATATTTTTTTAGATTTATAAATCATTTATTCATTTACTTCATCCCAAAGGTTGCTAATTTCTTTAGAAAAAATCGGTTCGAGACAACTGAGACAAACTTTCTCTTATTCCAGTTTATAATTACTTATCAAAATGTTTTAAATTTATTATTTTTCGTGTTTTCGTAGATACGTTTAATTATTATTTAACATTTTATCAAAATTTATCGTAAAAAATAACTTCTTCTCATCGGGGAGTCGAACCCGGCTCCTTCCGTCCGCGTTTAAAGCTATTTTGTCAGGAACTAGATTTTGTCCGGAATAACGGCATATATGGTTAGAAATTCGTGTTAAAATAGATTACGTTTTAGATTTTTAAATAAAAATCGTCGGAACCGATTATCGAGAATTTTTTTTTTTTTTTAGAGTTTTTGGCGTGTAGCACCCAAATCGTTATTACTGGATATAAATTTCGGAAAAATAGTTTTAAGGTTTAGCAAAAAAATGAGTAACCGACAGACATGGGACCAAACATTTTACTTGATGCCTGAAATGAATTTTTAAAACCGGAGACATAAAAAAAGGTTCGATCCTCAGATCGATCTGTTATCTTCTTTTACATTCGGTAAGTTCCGAAGAATCGTAAGAGTGGATTGTGTGTACATAAAAAAATAAAATAAAATACAGAAACGTCTGCAAATCAGATTTAGAACATTTTTACTGAATACAGAATTCACATGCTGCACACACATTCTAACCTTATCGAATGCGACTATACAAGCTCTAGGAACTTTGGCTAAAATCTTTAGGTGATTATGGCTAAAGTTATATCTAGAAATGCGGGCATTTCTTTAGATTTTTAATCCCTTTTTAAAGAAAACAGAGGGGAGTAACAATCTGAAGAAGTTGCACGGAATGTTCTTCTTTATACTGTAACTCCCCTTATAGAAAAAGAAGTATGATATTTCTTACTGGACTAAACATCCCTTTTTCATAAAAGTTATTTAGTTAAAGTCATTTATATTCTAAAAACACTTGGGGGGAGTAACTATCTAAATAAGTACCAAAATGCATACCTTTTATCGATAGGACAAACAATAATGGAAAGCGAAACAAAATGCAACAAAACAATACCGAAAAGCGTACCTTAATTATAGATAGGATGAACAATAATGACAATAGTCTATAGACTAGGTTGAAGGTGAAACAAACATTGCTCATAATTTTTGTCACATGTCATAACTATTATGTAACTCATTATTCAAATATAAAATGTATATTTATAATATATGATTACTATTAGAAAAGAAGCAACTATTGTTTATATATACTATGGATTAGAGTTATGAGTGTTTGGTGGGGGTTATATTATGTACTATGGATTTGAGTTATGAGTGTTTGGTGGGGGTTATATTATGTACTATGGATTTGAGTTATGAGTGTTTGGTGGTGGTTATATATACTATGGATTAGAGTTATAAGTGTTTGGTGGTGGTTATATATACTATGGATTAGAGTTATAAGTGTTTGGTAGTGGTTATATATACTATAGATTAGAGTTATGAGTGTTTGGTGGTGGTTATATATACTATGGATTTGAGTTATAAGTGTTTGGTAGTGGTTATATATACTATAGATTAGAGTTATGAGTGTTTGGTGGTGGTTATATATACTATGGATTAGAGTTATGAGTGTTTGGTGGTGGTTATATATATTATGGATTAGAGTTATGAGGGTTTGGTAAAAAGGCAGGGTTAGAATACGTCATCGAACCAACTAAACTTTATTTTTTCGATGAAACCAACATTTGGACAAATTAAATAACTTCGCCTTAATTAAGTTCAATTATCTAGGATAATGATTTAATATCACTCAGTTATGAGTGTTTGGTGGTGGTTATATTATACTATGAATTAGAGTTATGAGTGTTTGGTGGTGGTTATATTATACTATGTATTAGAGTTATGAGTGTTTGGTTGTGGTTATATATACTATGGATTAGAGTTATAGGTGTTTGGTAGTGGTTATATATACTATAGATTAGAGTTATGAGTGTTTGGTGGTGGTTATATATACTATGGATTAGAGTTATGAGTGTTTGGTAGTGGTTATATTATATACTATGGATTAGAGTTATGAGTGTTTGGTGGTGGTTATAATATACTATGGATTAGAGTTATGAGTGTTTGGTAAAAAGGCAGGGTTAGAATACGTCATCGAACAAACTAAACTTTATTTTTTAGATGAAACCAACATTTGGACAAATTAAATAACTTCGCCTTAATTAAGTTCAATTATCTAGGATAATGATTTAATATCACTCATTATAGTTGTTATTTAACTAGCTATGATAAAATATATTTTCTTCTATCATGAAATAATTAAGAGAAATTATGACAACACGTATAAAAAAAAATAGGATTGTATAGAGGCTTCTCTAGCGGGGCATTAAATGTCGAGAGAAGGCGGTAGAGGCAGAAGGCAGTAGATTAGAAGTAGACTAGAATGCGGTAGATTAGAAGTAGACTAGAAGGCGGTAGATTGGTTCTACTCGAGTCTTTCTCTCTCTACTTTCAGGCAAGCAGCACGTTCCAAAATAGTTTAGTAAAGTGAGTTAACAACAAGCTCTCCACCCGAACTCAGATAGGTACGAAAAAGAACACGTTCTATAAAAAGAACAAGCAATTAGAGGCAACAATTTTCAGCAATTTTCTACCTCACATTGATCTTTTTCAAGGAAAAATGGTTATTTGGTTTACCCCTTTCGCACCCCATTATTTTGTGTTCATTGTAAATATTTTTCATTTAGAAGGTCAATTCCTATCAGACTCAACTATAAGATCCCAGATGTAGGGGGAAAGTAGGGCAAAACCGGGTACAATAACTGTTTCCCCCATTTATGAACTCCTGGGAAACGAAAAAATATCATTTACTAATTATTCTATAGACACATTTGGACTACCAAAATTTAACCAATTTTGACAATATAATTTAATTACAAGGTCCTGAGAATAAATTTTGTGGATTTAGTCAAAATCAGAATTTTGATGAATGGTAGGGTAAAACCGGGTACTTAAGAAAATCAATAATTTTTAACTGCTATGGCCCATTTATGGTTAATTTATTTATTATTTATAAAAATCTACCATGTTAAAACATTACTCTGAAGTCTGAAGTAACATTTTCACAGAAGTCACAAACAAATCCTCCCTCTCCCTCATAAGCGCTACATTGCTCATGTGCCAAGTAATTGAACTCGTTACACCTTATCCACCCTTCTCCAGAGGCACAGTTAGAATAAAGTTCATTACAAACGATATAATTTATTGATTAATAAACCAAACAGTTGTTACTCACCATACAAATATAATGTAGTACAAATAAAAGTAATATCGGGTACTACCCGGCATTGCCTTCTATCGGATGAGGGTATACTATATTCGGATGAGGATGATTTAAAAAACAAATGGCTGTCATTCATCAACAGGTGATTACAATAATCTCGCACTGGTGTCTAATAATTCTATTTAAACTACATATTAAAGAGGTTTACTTTCCACGTATTAAATGTAAGGGCTATTTGCTAAAAACACAAACAAAGTCTTGTAAAAAAAAAAAAAAACTGGCAAAAAAGTTGAAATATGTGCTGAATAAAACAAACAATGTTTAGTCTTTCATTAACTATCCCAAACCAACTGAGAGGCATCCAGGACTGAGTTGACTGCATCACTAGATAGATAGCAGCACTAGTTTAGGAATAATTGAGGTACCCGGTTTGACCCGCGTACCCGGTTTTACCCTACTTTCCCCTACATGTAAAATTATTAAGTCCACTGCAGTGGAAAGTTCAAACACTTTGATCAGTTATATTCCGCATTAGCTTAAATGGCTGGTATACCAGATTTCAGTGATTGTGATGATTAAAATCACGGTATTTGAACTCACCCTAAGGTTCAAAATTTCAATAAATAAATAAATAAAGCATTTATAAAAATTAAATCGTTAATAATTATAATATAAGACTAATTTGCAATAAGATAAGTAAAATTAGAAGTAATAAACATTAGAATTTTAAAAGTTGAAATTTTGAAAACAATTTCTACCTTTCACAAGAATAATAATAAGTAAATAATTTTTATTTTTATGCATTTAATTCAACAATAAACCGTCATTAGAAAGGACTTAGTTTTTAATTCTGACATAGCATTCTCTGTACTTAGACAAACTTTAGACAAGAAAGGTAAATGAGATGCAACTGCTGCAGACCTACTTAGATTTTAATTTTCTTTGTTCTTTTCTCTACTTTCTTTTATTAAGTTGCCCTTTCTTGTACTTGGTAATCTTTTTCTGGGATTTTCCCTTTTTCTACTGGCTCTGGTAAATCCGTCTAGGTTTTCCATTCTATTTGTCCTTCATTTTCCGACATCAATAGGTACACTTAGACTCCTCGTTAGACTAATTCTTCTTCCAGTGGTGGCTTGTAGGAACAACCTAGTTTAGCAAAAATGTGCGTTTGTCTGTGCAGAGACCTGAAGCCTAAACTACTGAAATGATTTTGAATCATACCTTGAGGTGAACCGAGAAATTAATTTTAGCTCCATATTTGGGGGCGCTATCCCCCAGAAACTCTGAAAAAAAGTATTTCTCAAAAATGGATCTGACGATTTTGATTAAAACATTCTAAAATGTAGTCCATTTAAATACGAATCTAACAATATAAGCTGTTTTCTCGAGAAAAGTCTAGTTCCTGAGAAAATAGTTAAACACGGACGGAGAGAGGCCGGTTTCGATTCCCCACCGTCGAGAAGTTATTTTTATGATACACTTTGATAAAAATATTCAATTATAATCATTTCTAATGAGCTGATGATGTGAAATTATTAAACGCCTTCAATAATTAATTATAAACTTATCGGAATTATTCCTGGTAATATTATTCGGGCAAAAGAGTGGAAAATGGTCAAAGGAAATATTAGATTCTTAGAGGATACAAGGGTAATATGAAAAGGCCTAAGGTTTGGTTCGGACGAACATGAGTATTTAAAGGAAGTAGCACTAATTTGATTGTAGAATGCACAGTTAAATAAGTTTATGGGTGGCTAAAAGTGATTTGTATAAACCATCAGTAATTGCAGTTGGCAGTTAGTCAGTAAAGAACAAAATGTTATTAATTTTTGTTACACATGATGTAAAAAAAAGTTAAAAGATTTATAATACAGGGTAATCATAACACATTTACAGAAAAAGTTAGACAACACTTTTAAAGGGGAGGGAAAAATTGTTGAGCACGAAGTTAAAAACTTAATGTGGAGGTGTGCCGGATTGAATCTAAAAAAAAAGTTTCCTATATTCTAAGTCAAAAATAAATTACATTATTTACGATTTAACGTAATAACAGGGGTTGAATGGTATACGATGTCAAGATTTACGTTTACTAAATGAACTTTACAAAAGATTTACGCCTTGCGAGAAAAAGAAAGTTTAGATAAAATTACATTGATATTGATGGAAAAATTGACGGGGTGAGTTTGGAAGGGTAGAGAAAGGGGCGGTGCCTGAGGAAGGAAAGACAGGTTAGTTATGTAGTAGAGCCGCTAGGTGACGCCACGCGAGTTGTTTCTATGTAGCTCGCGTGCACCTTCATACACTGAAGGAATTTTTTCTCCTGTAGTTTACCATAAATGCCATATATAATTGTGTATAAAACTTGTATTAAACTGCTTGGGTACACGCATTCCAGTCTAGGGTCCCCTTAATAATACGCTATTTGTCATACTATATACATATATATATATATGTATATAAAAAATAAATGAAATTCCTTTTTGATATATTCACGCGTTCCAACCACGAAATCACTTTACTCGCTTGTTTCTATAAACACGTCGATTTTGTAATATACTAACAACTATTTAGGGTTAAAAAAGGTATTTTAATACAGGGAGTAAAAAACTGAACAAACTAAAGGTAATATTTAAAAAAAACTAGGTAATCAACTGAAAGTAAATGTGTTCTTATAAAATTACAAGCAATCAGTCTAAGTTACGTTTTAGATTACATGAGTAATCAAATACAGTTCACCATTACAGATGTAAATAATAATAATGGTTATGGCTTATGGCGTACTTAAAAGCAAACGTAATTATGTTGTAATCAAAACAAAACATTAGAGAGACGTGATTTTCGATTTATAATAATGATTTGTTAGAAATACGAAGTGAATTATCAACACGATTTGGCCGCATTCAGTTAACCCAGTCTGAAAATCAAATTAAAAAAAAAAAAAATACCATAATGCATCGCTTATAAGACGCCCTTGAACCTAAGACGCACCATGTTTCAAAAGGAAAGCTAAATCATCATTCCGTTCTCTTTTTTAACTACATGTTCAGACGTCAAATTTAGGCAGTCTACCATGGATACTGTTAGAATATTGAATCTTCATTTAGATGTAAGGCGCATTTCAATCTTAATTTAGATGAAAGACACACGCCATGCTGGCCAAGGATGTTATAGTATATAAAGGGGATGGGTTGGGGCAAAAAAGTGACCCCAGGAAGATATGTAAAATATGAGCTCCAATGGGACAAATTACCTTCCTCTTGGTTATAGGTTACCAAGAAACGTGCGGCAGGTTATCAACAATCAACAGATTGCGTTGTACTCTCCCTTGCGTTATATTCTCCCATGCGTTGTATTTATTATTTTGTGCTGTTTGTGATTGATATTTGGACTATATTTAGCCGTTTATAGTCACTTGATTTGCATTATTTAAAATTAATAGTTGAATTCTAAATAAATTCAATAGTTTTGGAGTCAATAAAACCTTCTACTGCAATAAAAAACCATCTATTAATATAATTAATTTATAACAATAGAGAGATAATGTATAATAAATAAATAAATAAACTAAACGACACAAAATAAATATTTTATCTAAAGTTATTGATTAAAAGTTAATAATCAGTCTATTACCTGATTTAAAATAAACCAGAAATAAACCTTGAAATTAACAAAGAAGGTAATTTGTCCCAGTCCAAAGGTTGTGGAGCATGCGCAGTATGATTTGTTTTTCTCCGATTTCTCTTACCTCCATGGGGTCAATTTTTTTGGCTTAAAGCCCTTCTTAACATTCCATCCCCATTATATAACATCCTTGATGCTGGCAGAGAAATAGCAAGGTTACATTTTGAACATTTCATTTTGAACCTAACAAGAAATAAATAGGTACAATGGAACCCCTTTCAACCAAAATTGCATCAGGAATTGAACATGTTAAAATTTCTGAAAATTGTTGAATGATATCCAGGCAAAACACAGAGAATTGGAAATAAGAATTAAATACAAGATCTCAGCGGTTCTCTTGAAAGAGAAATTCGTAGATAAAAGTTTGTTAGAGATGTTGCACTTGAATACATTGAATATATGACGCTCCTCAAATATAAGACGCATCGCGATGCATAAACGGGGGAAAATTCGTCTTATATTCGAAGAAATACGGTAATTTTAAACTGTTTGAATCGAGCTATACATGTCTTTAATTCAGAAATAAAGAGGGGAAAACACTATTTGGATCTATGTTTAAAAATATGTATATGTTTAAAAAAAAAAGCTCGTAAATTACTATTATTCTTATATACTATTGATTCACAATTCTGCAAAAAAAAGCCCCAGAATAAGAATTTCAATTTCTAAAGTATTTTTGTGTGTTAAATCAGAATCTGAAGTTCAAATTTTCCAAGAAAATGCACCTTAAGTCCAGAAAGATTGTGTTTTGGGTTTATTTCGATCCAATTTTTGGCCAAAAAAATTTCTTTGAAAAAAATGTTCAATGACTCATTCCTGAGTTTGACTGGCATTATTCTATAGTATTACAATTTATGTAAAATGTGGGACCACCTAAATCATTTGAGGAAGGGAAAGGGGCAAACTCTAAAGAATGGGAAAAATCACAATTGTATATAGTATTTCATTGTTTATATACGTATATAAAAATAAATGAAATTCCTTTTTTATATATTAACACATTCCAACCACGAAATCCTGCTCTCATCCAGCTGTACACGAGGGGTGACTCCTCTCTCACTTAAAATAAAATATGTTTAAATCCTGTTGAATAATGTAAGTCAAAATAAGAGAAGAAAGTCATAAAACATTTGTTTTAGATATAACGGAAAAATAAATAAAAATACAAGAAATTAATAAGAGGGAATAGTTATTTACACACCAAGGGAGGAAACAAAGACATTACACCCTGAGCGTTTTTGTTGGTTCCTGAGGAGTAGCCGAGGGAACCTAGTGTTTAAAATCCGAGGCGTAGCCGAGGGAGTTAAATATAGCGAGGGTAATATGACTATTTGCTCCCGTGGTACGTACAAGATTTTTCCTCTAGAAGGGAGAAAAACAACACAAATAAAACATAAGACTTCGATTTATCGATTTATTTAGGTATTAATAACTAAATATATACAATTTTTTATACCTTTAATTTTAACACGTTTAGTTTTGACATTTAAAAACAAAAAAAATAAGTTTTATAACCTCTTATAATAAAAAAATAATGAAAATTAAATGTGCAATTCATCAATTCCAACTATGTTTATGTTTTCTTTGATTTCCGTAATAAAGGCGAAGATACACATGCCGTCAAATTGGGGAAGTAGCTTGCATGCCAAAAGAGGGTATTTGCCAGTAACTGGCATGCTAAAGATTTTTATTTATTCAGTAGCAAGTAAAATTGCATGCAACCTGCATTGTGCAATGCCTAAATGGCAAACTGAAAATACATTTGCAAGTAAAATTGCATGCAAACAGATTCGTGGCATTATTTAAACACAAACTCAGAAGTTTTTTTTAAGAACTGTCATAAATTCTATTAACACACAATACAAAACAATAAATAAATAACGCAATGTTTACGTCCACAATCGGTGGCAGCCAGCTACTGGATTGACCGCCCTTGTAGCTGTCACATGCGTTTATACATTCCTTTTGGCATGCGGTTTGTAGCCCCCACCCTACCACTTGCTCGTTGCATGCCAAAGAATCAAATCTCGTGCAATCTACTTGCTTGCCAGGTACTGGCATGCCATTTAACATATACGCGTGCAAGTAGGTGGCATGTTTTTGTTCAAGCTACAGGCATGTGTATCTCCGCCTTAACTTTCTATAACTATGTATAACTATAATAATAATTCATTTGTTTATTAATACTACAAAATGACTAACTGAATAATAATATTTTTTAAGTTCAAAAACGTAAACAAAATTAAATAAAAGAATTGTGAGTTTAAATAAGACGTAAAGTGAATTAATGTTATACGTCTTGCCGAGGTCGCACGTATAAAATTGTCGTACTGTGAAAAGACATGATATAATGTCACTGTTGTTCTATCACATTTTTTTTACTTAATTTTTTAATTTATTTATGTTTATCTCTAAAATACAAGAAATCAAAAACATAGATATAACCTGATCAGACGTAACCTATCTCTTTTCTGTAGGTCTTGTTTAAACTCAGTTATGAAGTCATACGACATTTTAAAATGACGATAAAAATTAAAGATTCACGGCAATCAAAAGTATGTCTTATTTAAACTCTCTAATATTTTTTTTTAAAAAAAGGCAGTTAACATGTCGAGCCATTCAGTTAAAAAAAACTTCTACTTGTTACAAAACAGGCAACACTGATTTTGTTTAAAGAATAATATGTTGGCTCTACTGTTACTTTCTACCACGATTTTCACAACTAAGCTGTAATGGGATCCTTTCGTCCCAATGAACCAGGGTGGAAAGTAAATGTTTTCTCCCTTCTGGAGGACAAATCAATTTTATATATGGGTTAATAAAAAAATTGGGTCACCCAAAACACAATTTTTCCGAAGCATTTTCCGGGAAAACTGTGTGAATTTGGACTTTATACTCGGTTTCAGCAACATCAAAAACATATGGTTCAGTCAATTTTTTTTTTTTGGTGCCTGAAAATTGTACAGTTGAAAGGTATAAGTATTGATTTCTGATTGTACAAGGAAATCATTTAAGAGGCACTAAATTTTCTAATCCGATTCTCAGGCAGTGTTTAATAGGCCTATCTGATTATATCTGAAGAACTAGATGATCTAATAGACTGCCAATTAGTGTGGCACCTAGCTTCCTCGCATCCTATCACGTACTTTATTGATTTTATGCTTTTACAAGCCATTATTGTCCAATTTATTTAATTGTATCTCCCGTTTTTGCGAATTTTCATTGGAAAAAATTCGCTAATAGAGCCACTGGCTGGAGTTTGAGCGGGGACTGTGGCCAAAATACGTTTCATGGGTCCCTCATTCATGGATCACGAAAAAATCGGTTTTACAAAACTTCATAATATATATATATGTATATGTATACATGCGGATTTCTTGTAAGCACGATAGCTCTCGAACGAATTG
Source organism: Gerris lacustris (assembly GCA_951217055.1). Lineage (NCBI taxonomy): Eukaryota > Metazoa > Arthropoda > Insecta > Hemiptera > Gerridae > Gerris > Gerris lacustris. The sequence goes on from OX578283.1 coordinate 66,614,702, forward strand.
ACGTATCAAAATAAAACTTGCACCGAAAAATCAAGCTCGTTGAGATGAGAATCTCCATAAAAAATGGGATCTTTATGACGTAATTAACCTTACCTGTTGAGTCAGTAAAGATTTAAAATAATCCTACCGGGGGTTTAATTTAAGCCGATTTAATTTCCATTGGATATTTGTTGTTCAATGTTGTGCAGTTTAAACCTCTTTGAAACAACTTCTGTTATGTTTAACTACTAACCATTATTATAGAAACCCTAATCTAACCAAAATATTTCTTTTAAATTTTCTTAACTTAAAATAATCCACACAACTGTAGTAGTTATGAAGTAAGTTTAAACTGCACAACATTGAACTACAAATTTCCAATGGAAATTAGCTCGGCTTGCGGAAACCCACGGTAGGATTATTATTAATATGTCAAAGTCAAAATTGTTTTGATTTTAAGAATGTTTGATCTTCAGAACGAACACGTAGCTTTTGTTACCTTCGGTAAGCTTGGAAGCAATTATTTAAAAGGTGCCGAACTTTAAATATGGTTGCTTTAAACGGATTTTAATCATAAATCTAATTTGCCCAATTATACATTAACATAAGTTAAATACATAATGCTAATTTTTACCATATTATGCACTACTAATAATATGGTATGAAATGTTGAAATTTAGTCGAATACTGTGTCAAGATAATATTCCTGTTCTATAATAATTACATAGTAAGTAGAGTAGTTGGTTGCTGGTATTGTTAAATTTAATTGCTGTTGGGTCTTAAAGAAAAATAAAACTTTCCCTTTAGCGATGTTTCGACCCCTTCTTGGGTCATTCTAAAGCTAGAAACAAATTGTATTAAATATATTAATTACTATACAGCCATTAACAATTTTACTGACATTAAAACTTATTTAGACATAACCATTTATAAAAACTTATTTAAAAATTTAAAACATTAATATCTTACTAACCTGACTAACTAGAAGATCACTACATTGAATTCTTTGAATTAAAATTAATTTTGCTTCCGAGCTTACCAAAGGTAAAAATCCAATTTTTTCCTCTAATAAGTTATTGGTAATAACAATAAATCTTATCTTATTAATAATAATAAAATTAATAATAATTAATAAATAAAAATAGAACGTTATTTCTTAACATGAGCCAAATTGACTCACTAATATTGTTGGTAATTCTTTAACATGAGCCAAAATGACTTACTAATATTGTAGGGTATTCCTTGACATAAGCTAAAATGACTCACTAATATTGTTGGTCATTTCTTAACATGAGCCGAAATGACTCACTAATATTGTAGGTCATTCCTTAACATGAGCCAAATGACTCACTAATATTGTAGGTTATTCCTTAACATAAGCCAAAATGACTCACTAATATTGTAGGTTATTCCTTAACATGAGCCAAATGACTCACTAATATTGTAGGTTATTCCTTAACATGAGGCAAAATGACTCACTAATATTGTAGGTTATTCCTTAACATAAGCCAAAAAGACTCACTAATATTGTAGGTTATTCCTTAACATGAGCCAAATGACTCACTAATATTGTAGGTTATTCCTTAACATGAGTCTAATTGACTCATCATATTTTTAAAAAAAATTAAGTTTATTACTTAATAAGAGTCAAACTAACCCACTAATGTTTACTATAACTTTTTTTTGGAAGATAGTACGTCGTCCCCTAATAATAACTCTTTAAAGGTAGGAAGCGAACAGTTTGGTGATGGTGGCAGTCGCTGATTAGATAAAACAATTTTAGATCGTAAGTGAGTGAAAATGATTCATGATGAGTAATCTAGTGCTAAATCAGCCGTAAGTGACTCGACAACGTCTTTATCCTCAAAACTAACGTATTTATACAGCAGATAAAAATTAGTATAGGAGAACACGAAAAGCAAATATCAGTTGTAAGATGAAAGCAAATGACTTTGCACAAATTAAACTTTAATATTGAAGACCAATAGTCTCTCAGGAATCATCAGCAATGAGGAAGGTTAAAGAGAAAATCTCGACAAGAACAAATTAATTATTTAACTTTAAATACTTCCGCTTTATGTTTAAGTCACTACATAAACTTTTTTTTCTGAAAAAAATCGAGTAAAAAAAAGGGTTTTAAATTATATGAATAGTAAATCTATGTTTAGTAGAACAGGTTTGAAGAGGGGAAAAAAACAAGCAGTTAGAAGAGAAAATTTCTCTCTTTTAATTCCCAAGTCTTGATTTCGAACAGAGTATGTTAACACTGTTAAATATTAATTTCCCTATTTCTACTTTTGTATTCTCCTTTAATTTTTTTTTCTCTCTATCTCTCTCTCTCTCTTTTCATCATCAAGCCTTGCAGTAACTTTTTAATAATTAAAAAACCGTGAACAAACACAAAAGTATACGGAAAAAAAGAAGTAGGAAAAGAAACACAACAAGAGAAAGGGGAAAAAGAAGAAAAAAAAGCGAACGGCTGAAGTCGGTTGTCGTCAAGTCCCAAAGGTATTAAGCCTGTCCATTATTTAGAGCTGCTAACGATCCTAAAACCTTCACTGTAAAGTGCCGACATCTTGTAAACCCGCTGTGAAACTTGGGCCTGAAACTCGACTCTGAAACTTGAGTTAAACATAACTAACAAGGAGATGTTGTCGACACCTAGTTTCACTTGCTTTTCAACATTATACCAGAAGTCCTTCCTGTATATTGTCACGAAAGCCCATTACCTTCACAGCGCTAAAGGTCTTGAAGACAATAAACTTTTGAAATAAATGGTTGACAAGTTATTAAGGGGGTAGAGAAATCGTGGAATAACTGATGTTATTTTCACGCCCACCCCCCCCCCCTTGAAGAAAAAGTAAATAACACTTAGGCTTAGAATTACTTTTTGTGTAAATTCAAACTTTTTTTTTTTTACTAAGAGTAATTTTACTTCCACGATGATACAAAAAAAACTTTATTATCGTAAATACAAATAAAATATGCTTGAAATAAAACATCTTTAAAACTTTTTACAAAAAAAAAAAATAATAATAATAATAAAAAAAAAAAAAAAAAAAAAAAAAAATATATATATATATATATATATATTATTGACTCAACTCAGTATCATGTTTCATAAAGTTATATAACTGTTAAAACTAATTAAAAAATATAAATTTTAACGGAAACGAAGCCTAATATTTAGAAGAAACAAAGTTATAAGCGGTAGAAACTTTCAAATTGTTAACAAATATAATTAATTTTAATTGGATTTAGTCTATTGTCTTGTAAAGTAATTAATTAACGGTGTTTTTGAACAAGTTAACAATATTTTTTGGAACAAGTAATTATTTTATTCTTCGGTCAGATATCTTCCTTATCCAGTTACTGTTTAAAGTTAAACCTGAAAAGGAGAGCTTAGTAAAGCTCAATGAGTAGTTTGAGTCCTTTAAAATTCAGTTCTCAACAATAAAACCTCTTACAAATTCCATTGTAATAGTAATAATGATAATAACAATAATCAATCTATTTATTCAATATATTCAAATAAGCTCTCGCTGTAATAACCTTGGAAGGCTTAACAGTTTCTGTAATACATTAATACATTGAAAATTTCACTGTTAACTAAATTTACATTTAAAAAAAAAAACAATTTTAACCAATTATTATAGAAGTAACAAATAACAAATATATAGGGAACATTACTTTTTGATTTCTTGACTAGTTATATAAAAGATACACATACGTTGTCGCGAGAGCGATATATTTTAAATGTTTATTTTATTTTCACTTGTAAAAATAATGTTTTTGAATGTGTCATTCATTGAAATAAAGTTGTCAGTCAGATTTAAGACCGAAACGAAAGAAACAGAAATCTTGTCTTTATACTTAGCTATTATAGTAATAATAAGAACTTATACGAAAACCCAATCAAGAATTTCACTAAATGGTCGCAGAGAGCGTGGTTACTAACTGAAAAGAAGAAGAAGAGGTATTCAAAGAAGGAGAGGCATTCATAAGAAGAAGGAAATAGACGTAGGTAATATCTCTTAGGTTAAGGTCTCACGTTTGCTAACGGTTGGGACTTCAGAACGATGACTTCCACTGCTAGTTCAGTTAGAAGTACTTTAGGTCCGGTTCGGAAACGATTGACGGACATTACAGTTGAGATTCAAGGTTGGGTTGACAACGTGGATAACGGTCAAATAGATAGGAAAAAAGGGGTAGATTTAGCTGGTAAACTTGACAGATATTTAGAAAAATACAATGAATTGGTAGCTAAGTTAGAGAATGTTTCTGCAAGTCCTGCGGAGGCAACAAGGTTTGAAGCTGATGTTGATGGGTTTACCAATATTATGCTCGATGCGGAAGATGTTAAGGTCTTACTCCACAATAGATTAAAAGATAAGGTTTGTGTAGGTGGAGTAGGTAACACGAGTATAAAGGATGTAGGGGAATTATCAGCTAAACTTCCAAAAATAATACTGCCCACTTTTAGCGGAAACAGGTTAAAATGGTTCGAATTTTGGGAGAGATTTTACACTTCAGTTGATTGCAAAACTTATATAAGCAAAGTAGACAAATTTAATTTATTAAAACAACAACTATCTGGTGATGCCGCTCAAGCCATAGCGGGGTTATCATTAACAAATGTAAATTACGATGCTGCTGTAGATATATTGAAATCTAGGTTTTCAAATAAAAGTTTAATTATTGATGATATTTATTCAAAATTTAGAATGTTGCCCCAATGTAATAATATTACGATACGGTTAAGGTCCTCTTTAGATCAAATTGAAAATTTCTGCCGGTCACTAGAAGGATTAGGAGAAAGTATTGAAAATTCTAATACGTTTTCGTTAATAAAGTCAAAATTTCCCCCAGAAATACTGTTGCGGTTAGAAGAACTTAGGATGTTTGAAGGGTCAGTGTCAGAATTACAGGATACAAAAAAGTTAAGAAAGCAGTTAGACTTATTAATTAGTAATCGAGAAAAAATTGCGACTTTAACAAAAAATGAAGGAAATAATAATAGGTATGATAATAGTTATTACACAAAAAATTATTCAGGTAAGGAATGGAATAAGGGTCAAAGCACCACAGGGATGCTATTGGCAGGTCAATCATTAAGATGTAGGTACTGCAGTGAAGCTCACTGGACTGATGAATGTCACAAGTTCCTTACCATAGATTCTAGGAAAGAACAATTAAAGGGTTGTTGTTACAAGTGTTTAAAGAAATCTTGGCATACATCGCAAAATTGTCCTGTATCAAAGGTCTGCTTCTACTGTAAAAGCAGATCCCACCATCGAAGTTTGTGTCCTAAAAAGTTTGGAAATAAAAAGGAAGATAATGAAAAGGATAAAATTAAGCATGATAACAAAAAGGTTGATGCTCAAATGATGGCATGGGCACCTCTAGGATCAATGCAAACTGCTACAGTAGAAATATGCAACAAAGAAAATTTTTCAGGAGTGTACGGTAGAGTAATTCTAGATACAGGGAGCCACAGGTCATACATAGTAGAGAAGTTAGCTAAACAACTTAAATTAGTGCCTATACAAGAAGAAAAACTTACAATTAACATTTTCGGAACTGCAAAACCCATAATTATAGATTCCTATACAGTTGAAGTAAACATTAAAATTTCAGATGGTTCATTTATGTGTATAGTAGCAAACGTCGTTCCCTTTATTTTAAGAAACAAGATAGAGTACAACAAACATTTAGAAGAAGCAAAAAATAAGTTTCCAAATTTAAACTTCGCAGATAAACCAAAACTAGTAAACAATTGTACAGATATTCAAATTTTGATAGGAAATGGTTATTACTATGATATAATTACCTTAGAAAAAATTGAGTTACAACAAGGCCTATATATGTTAAGTTCGAAAGTTGGTTGGATCATTACTGGGAGAAGTGAGGAAAAAGATAACAGTCCTTGCCTAATTAGTATGTTGACTTGTATTAATCAAGGAATGGACATTGATATGTATATGCAGGAAGATAACCTTTCACTTCTTAGAGAAAAGGAATTAGATTTAAAACATTTTTGGAATTTAGAAACATTAGGGATTAAAGAAAGCGGGCGTGAGGAAAGTGAGGATGACTGGGCTCTAGAACAGTTTGAGAAAAATATTAAAATGCAAGGTGGAAGGTATTCGGTGTCTTGGCCTTGGCGCCAATACCCTCCATCAAATTTAGCTGATAATTACAAGTTAGCCCTAGGGAGGTTAAGATCATTATATCGACGTATCGGAGGAGACAAAGAAACGATAACTAAATATCACGATATAATTACACAACAGCTTAGTATTGGTGTGATAGAATATGTTAACAAGGACGAGGAAGAAAAAGGAAAGCTGATACACTATCTTCCACACCATGCAGTGTTTACTCCACAAAAAACAAGTACCAAAGTAAGAGTAGTTTACGATGGATCTGCGACATCAGGGAAAGGAAAAGTTAGCTTAAATCAGTCCCTTTTAAGGGGGCAAGTTTTACTAGAAGACTTAGTCGGTATATTATTAAGGTTTAGACTTAAGGCTGTTGTCATGGTGGGTGATATTGAAAAAGCCTTTCTCCAAATCGGTCTAAACGACGATAGTCGTGATGTCACTAGGTTTATATGGCTCAAAGATCCGTATAAGGAACCAACAGAGGAGAATCTAATTATTTTTAGATTTTGTAGGGTTTTGTTTGGAGTAATTTCCAGTCCGTTTATGTTAAATGTTGTTCTTAGGTATCATGTTATGAAATCAAGAAGTAAATTTTCTGAAAAAATCTGTCGAAATACGTATGTTGATAATTTGATAACAGGATTTACTACCGAGAAGGAAGCGTTAGACTTTTATTTTGAGGTGAAAGAATTGTTTGACGAGGCTTCTATGAACGTACGTGAATGGAACTCAAACAACAAAAATGTATTAAATCAAATTCCAGAACTTGATAGAGACAAACAGGATACTATTAGCATATTAGGGATAATTTGGAATACTATTACGGATAAAATTTCTTTAAAAATGAAAAATAAAGACAGTTTAGCTTCAACAAAAAGACAAATTCTCAAAGTTGTTAGTTCCCTTTTTGATCCGCTAGGTTATTGTTGTCCAGTATCTGTTAGGGGAAAAATGTTCTTAAAAACTTTGTGGCAAAATAAATTGGGATGGGATGAGAGTATAGAAGAGGATGTACAGAAAGAGTGGCAAGAGTTACAAAATGACTTGAGAGAAATCCCATCTATAAAATTGGAGAGAAACTTGAACTTAGTAGGAGAAGAATTCGAATTGCATTGTTTTTGCGATGCGTCAAAGTTAGCATACGCTGCGGTAGTTTATTTAAAAAGTATGGAAAGTAATAAATCAAAATTAATATTTGCGAAAGCTCGAGTAACGCCAGCTAAAGAGATAACAATACCGAGATTGGAACTACTAGGAGTTACAATTGGATGTCGCTGTTTAAAATTAATTGAAAAAGAATTGGAATCAAAAATAACAAAAAGAATAATTTGGACAGATTCGAAATGTGTTATATCATGGACAGAGAAAAGAAAGCCTTTACCAGTGTTTGTGGAGAGAAGAGTTGGTAAGATCAGGGAGTTTAAAGAAGTAAGCATAAAGTACGTGCCAGGCAGTGATAACATCGCAGATGTTGCCACAAGAGGTTGTACAGTGCAAGAGCTTTTAAGTATGAAATGTTGGTGGGAAGGTCCAGCTTGGCTGGAAAAAGAAGAGGAAACTTGGCCGGAAGACATCGAGAGCAAAGAGGAGGACTTAGAAAAAGTAGAATCGGAGCAACTAGTCAATCAAGAAATCAATTTAGTTGCCGTAGAAGACCAAATAAACTCTCCATCACCTTATGAGATAAAAGAAGAAAACTATAGTAAACTCAATAAACTACTTAGAGTAACTCCCTGGGTACATAGAGCGATTGTGAAATTTAGAAGAAGGTTATCTCAAAAGAGAAAATTAGATTTTTTAGAAGAAGTTAACAGAAAAACTTACTTAAGTGAGAAAGAATTAAAGTATGCTTTAAGTAAATGGGAAAGTTATGTCCAGAATAAATGTTATGAGGAAGTAATTAAGGATTTAGAGCTAAAACAGTCGAATTTCTTAGTTAAGCAACTAGGACTGTACCTAGATCAAAACAAAATTATTAGATGTAAAGGGAGATTTGAGTATTCTGAATTAGAAACAGATGAGAAATATCCGATATTATTACCGGGAAAAGATCATATTACTGAATTAATTATTAAGGACTTACATCATAAACTCTATCACGTAGGAGTTAGTCATACCCTAAGTGAATTACGTAGGAAATATTGGGTACCTAAGGGTAGGTCCGTAGTAGCAAAAATATTAAGAAAATGTGTTCCGTGTACAAAATTAGAAAGTAAAACATTTAATTATCCCGAATGTCCTCCATTACCCGAGTTTAGGGTCACTAAAACCGCCAGTTTTTCAGCAATAGGGATAGATTACTTAGGTCCGTTATGGATAAACGCAGCAGGGGAAAAAGTAAAAGTTTGGATTTGTTTGTTCACTTGTCTGGCTGTAAGAGCCATTCACCTAGAGGTAGTAGATAACTTGAGTGCGGAAGAGTTTTTACTTTGTCTAAGAAGGTTTGTAGCCCGTCGAGGAGTGCCTGATATGATTCTGTCCGACAATGCTACTCATTTTAAAACTGTAGAAAAGGTTCTTACTAGGAAAATTCAAACCATAAACGACAAAGTCCATTCTTTTTTCTCAGAAAAAGGAATCGCATGGAAATGGGTCCCTGAATTTTCACCATGGATGGGAGGTGCTTATGAGAGACTCATAGGACTGACCAAGCGTTGTCTTAAGAAAACGTTAGGTCAAAAATTGTTGAATAAAACCCAACTTAGTACGATAATTGTGGAAGTAGAGTCGGTTCTGAATTCCCGACCGCTAGTTTATGTGGGTCCCGAAGCCGAGGAGATATTAACCCCCGCCCATTTATGTCAGCTAAGAACAACAGACACGTTAGAGGCTGACAATTATAGAGAAGAGACTGTTTAACAAAACTCAATTAATGCTAGTAGCGATGGAGCGATCATGTCGGTTGTTGTGAAAACATCGACCAATAACCTAACTAGACCCATTAATAAAATTTATCCGTTAGAAGTGGATGAATAGGCATAGAGGGTCTGAAAAGTTAAAAATTTAATTGTTTATTTCCAACTTTTGTTTTTGTTTATTTATCAACTTTATAATTTTGTTTTCATTTATTAATAAAGAAGAGACATTACCCAAGAGATATATAACCATTGATGACAAACCATAATCATTACTACTAATGAAGAAATAATTAACGGACACGATGGAGACACGAGGAAAATTAACAAGCCAGCTCTGGAGTGTCGCGAGAGCGATATATTTTAAATGTTTATTTTATTTTCACTTGTAAAAATAATGTTTTTGAATGTGTCATTCATTGAAATAAAGTTGTCAGTCAGATTTAAGACCGAAACGAAAGAAACAGAAATCTTGTCTTTATACTTAGCTATTATAGTAATAATAAGAACTTATACGAAAACCCAATCAAGAATTTCACTAAATACGTACTTAAAAATTTCCCTCCCAATTTATGTGACACACAGCTTCCTCATGATCTATTTCGTATAATTTAATGATTTTACATTTTTACAACCTATTCTTGTCAAATTTATTTATTCCCCTTCTTCCCCCCCCCCTCCGTTTTTTAAATCTGTCTAAATTGTTTTGATTTTTTAAAGAGCGCAGACGGTTAAAATTAATTTTGAACTATCTGAGAGCTACTTTTGACAAACAATGTAAGTTTGTGCGCATGTTGAAGAGAAACAAATGGGTGCACAAGGTTAAAAATTAAATGGTGCCGACAATGGGCTAATTATGACCTACCATCCAAATGATGATGACCCTCGAAATGATTTGGGTTGCCTACATACTGGAATGTGTTGCCTACATACTGGAATGTGTTGCCTACATACTGGAATGTGTTGCCTACATACTGGAATGTGTTGCCTACATACTGGAATGTGTTGCCTACATACTGGAATGTGTTGCTACATACTGGAATGTGATCCATAAATAGTGGATGTAATGCCTAAATACTATTATGTCATGTTAGGTATGCGGGACCTACTTACTGGTATGTGACTCCTTCATACGAAGACCTAGAAGTGATTTGGGATGCCTACATACTGGAATGTGATGAATACGTACTGGAATGTGATGCATAAATAGTGGATGTAATGCCTAAATGCTATGTGATGCCTAGATTCAGGTATGTGGGGCCTACATGCTGATATAAGATTCCTGCATACGAAGAACTTGAAGTGATTTCAGATGCCTACATACGGCAATGTGTTCCCAACGTACTGGAATGTAATGACTACATATTGGAATGTGATGCCTACATACTGGAATGTGATGACTACATACTGGAATGTGACGCCTACATACTGGAATGTGACGTCAACATAATGGAATGTGATGCCTACATACTAAAAAGTGATGCAAAAATAGTGGATGTATTGCCTAAATGCTATGTGATGCCTAAATTCAGGTATGTGGGGCCTACTTACTGGTATGTGACTCCTACATACTACGAAGACCCTCAAAGTGATTTGACTCAAATGTGTCGGTGGTTAATGTGTATAGGTTGGTGGGTTTCTCTGCTTCAGGCAAGAACATGTAACTTTGGGTGGATAAAGGGAGAGACTGGAGCAAACCGAAAATACCCTAAATAAGCAATTACAGTAGAGACCTGACATCTAACAGCACTGTACTGGTTACATAAATATCTAATGCAAGTCCCATGTGTGCAAATACTTAATATTGAATCATGCGCAATTGCTCTCCTCTCTTCATATGTCGATTTCTCTCCCATTTACAAATTGTAAAATTGTGTATCTTTTGAATTATTAAAGCGTAATGATTACTCAAATCAAAGATGTCAGCAAATAAAAAGTTGTACCAAGTCCGCCTTTATTATAATAATTCAAACTGCTTTAGACTTTGAGTATAGTTTAATAGGTATGTGTCTAGTATATAATAAATAAATAAATTGGTTGTGCGTGAGGTCCCACGTTAAAAGGGTTTCGTTGGTATCGAGAACATGAAATTAGTTAGTATTAGGGGGGGGGGGGGGGGAGCCAAAAATTTGATGTTTTTTTGACAAAATGGCATACAAATTTAAATACTTTCCACAAGTGTTACATATTTTTTTCATCTACTCTTCAATACCTTTCATTTGATACCCCACTCAAAATTTAAAAAAAAAAATTATACAGGTTTGTTTTTTTATCTTATAGAAATATATAATTGGTATGAATTGCAGCTCAATAGCGGAAGTAATTCCAAAATTATTTAGTGTCAAATTTAGCGTTAAGTTATCAAAATTCAAAAGTTGATATTTTCATAAAGGCGGCAGATATCAAAAAGAAATTCAGTGGAAATGTCTGCCTTATAAAAAGGTGGATTGGTGCAAATTGTAGCTCAAAAGGTACAGTTTTTGATGTCTGACTGAATTTTTATAACTTTTGCTGACTCAGAAAGATGAGTTAATGAAATAATATATTTATTATTTTCCGGGGAATCACAACTGCATGCAAGAGGTGATTATTGTACCAAGTTTCCTCTCTCTAGCTTAAAAATCTTGGAGTTATGCGTGGCACAGACAGACAGATAGACGGACATCCAGCTAAAAACCACACAAGTTGTCTTAAAAATATCCAAAACGGATAATTCTGTTAAAACTAGGTTTCGGTTGGGTGAAAACAATAATTTTCCTTTAAGTAAAGAAAACTAAAAATATGTCCAGTCTTGTTTTAAAAACTTCATTCCTGTGGTATTTCCTGGGAATAAAAGTACCTCACATTTCAGAAGTTGCGTTGTTAGGAGTACACGCCATAAATGTATATCTAAATGTAAGATTATTAGATTTAATTTATTTTAAAACAAAAACTTTGTATTATCAGCATATTGCGACACACAGTTCTATTTTACTACGTTTTTATTAGCTTGCATTCTTGTTTGTTTGTTTGTCCAGTACAAATCTGGCAATCGATTTTTAACTAACTTCCCGAATAGCTAGACATTTGAAACTTTTAGCATAGCTCAGAACACGATGACAATGCATTATTTTAATACTTTTAGCCATCTTTCAGCAGAATTTAATTTGTTTTCAGCAAATTTTGCTGTGCGGAAAGTTAGTTCGGAAAAAATCCGCAAGTTATTTTATTTGTTTTGCCCTATCCAATATTTACGCAATCTTCATTTTGACGGGTCTCAAATTTCCGATAGATAAACATTGAATGACAGCAAAACCGGAAATATCGATTATATTATTTATCGATTATATTATTTCAAATATTTCGATGGCATGCTTTAGATTTGGTGTTGGGGAGATCCGTTGTATAAAGATTTATCCTTTTATAGGTTTAAGATCAGCTCTCTGGATGGTTGTCATTTAAGTGAAGTAAATAAATTCGGAACTATTTTTTTTTTTTTTTTTTCATAACATTATATATTATATAACAATAACAATTATATTATCAACATTACTTACGATTCAACAGAAAAGTTAAAAACGTAGTATATAAAAAGTTCTTTTTATCTTGAAATTATCTATATTTATGTTTCAAGAAATATTAAATTAATATTGATCCAACTTAATTATTTAAACAAAACAATTACTACAGTATCTTAAGTAAGTTATTATGTAGCTTTGACAGTACAAGTTTAGCAGATGAATTAGATAAAAATAAGGATCTGACCTAAATAGCTAATAATGTTTGTGACTAAGTCATATGCAGCGTCACTAGTGCGTCATATTGGAAGAGGAACCCACACAGCGGATTCAGATGGAGCCAGGTGGTCTCCACCTAGGTGTGCTCCACCTGGTTGGGCTCCACCTGGGTGTGCTCCACCTGGGTGTTCTCCACCTGGGTGTGCTCCACCTGGTTGGGCTCCCCCTAGGTGTGCTCCACCTGGTTGGGCTCCACCTGGATGCGCTCCACTCTGATAGGAAGGTAAAACCTGGCTTTCCAACAAACTCTTTCCACTACATCCTACATAATTAACTTTAGCTTTCACATTTAGCTCTGAGCATCATCCCCGCTTTAAGTGTCGCCTCATTTTAAACTCTTCTACCTCCTAACCCACCACGCCACTTTTAATTAAAAAAGGTAGAAAATGCGAAAAGTGTTGTATATATGTATACTTTAGGTATCTCTTTATTTTTTTTCACCGTTGCGTAGGAGTAAACCTTTGCCAACTCGTGATACAAGAGTGTCGTTACGTTAAACTTATATAACGTATACGAGAATGTCATTTTCCGCATTTTCGGGTTTCATTAGAGTCAAGGGTATTTTGACAAAAAGCTGTAATGAATTGACTCGGAACTGATACTCCTGTCATTTCTTTGATATCTTCTTACAATGTTCAAAACACCTCATTCCCAAAACCACCCCTTTTTGCTTTCTACCCTTAATAAAATCATATTATGAAGTGTATTGTATTAAAAGAGTCATCCTCTTTCCCATTTCATCAGATACTTTGATGAAGAGAGAGGAGTCATGACAAAATGTCTTTAATCATGATTACACACGCTTGGTATGTAATAACATGAAGCGAGTTATATACGGAGTTCTTCCTTGCAAGTAAATTCATATTAAACCAAAAAATAAAGAATCAAAAATAGTTTAATACAACCATATACTTAAGTTTACTGAGCAATACCAAATTAATATTCCTCATAAACTAACTTTAACTTGGGACACCCGATAAACTGCAGTAACACAAAATTACCAAATAACTATTTAAAGAATGTTAGATCTCAGCTTACCGAAGATAACGGAAGCTATGTTATCGTTCAGAAGGACAGTAGTACATTACGCGTCGAGTGCGGAAAGTAGCATTTTGCATGCGAGTGTGGAGTTTGCACCCGAGCGACAGCGAGGGTAGTAAAACCATACGAACAATGCAAAATGCCGTTTTCGCACGAGTTGCGTACCGTACTTTATCTACGATTGTTAGATTTATATAATAAATACAGAATAAATTTTTCTGTTGAATCGTATGTAATGTTGATAATATAATTTTTATTGTTATATAATATAAAATGTTAGTGAAAAAAAAATAGTTCCGAATTTATTTACTTCACATAAATGACAACCAGCTAGAGAGCTGATCTTAAACATATAAAAGGATAAATCTTTGTACAACGGATCTCCCCAACACCAAATCTAAACCGTGCCATCGATATATTTGATATAATATAATCGATAAATAATATAATCAATATTTTCTGTTTTGCTGTCATTCAATGTTTATCTATCACAAATTTGAGACCCGTCAAAATGAAGATTGCGTAAATATTGGATATGGCAAAACAAATAAAATAACTTGCGGATTTTTTTCCGAACTAACTTTCCGCACAGCAAAATTTGCTGAAAACTAATTAAATTCTGCTGAAAGATGGCTAAATGTATTAAAATAATGCATGTTCTGAGCTATGCTAAAAGTTTCAAATGTCTAGCTATTCGGGAAGTTAGTTAGAAATCGATTGCCAGATTTGTACCGGACAAACAAACAAACAAACAAACAAACATACAAACAAGAATGCAAGCTAATAAAAACGTAGTAAAAAATAAACTTGTTGTATGTAAGTTCGTATCTCTCTCTTGATAAAGATGGCATTAATTCTTGAGTTGTATTTTTTGCCGAATTAATTATTTCTGGAGGAGTATTATTCTCCACATTTTCGTCAAAGTCACTTGATTCACTCATTGTTTTTCACTAAAATATAAACAGTTACTTTAATAAAAGAACAGCAAATTAGTTTTGTTAAATGTAAACAAACTCGCTAATCGTGTGTAAAGCTGAAGAATTCCTCTTCTTTACCGCGCTAGCGTGGTAAAGAAGAGGAATTATTCAGAACTATGAGACGCGCATGCGCAATTAATACAAGTACGTAAATAATCACTTTCTACGCATCTAAACAGAGATACAATGTTTATATTTCGTATTAATCGTAGATAAAAATATTTTACATCTCCGACTTCAAAGATTCCTAGACAGAAATCCATTTTAGACATCAAGGAATATTTTTTAATCTTAAAAAGTCACACAATATTATGTAAAAAAGAAAAAAAAACGATTTTATTGAAATTTGGATGGTAGGTCATAATTAGCCCACTGTTAGCCTCATATAAGTTTCAACCTTCTGCACCCATATGTTTCTCATCAATATTTACACATTAATTTAGAAACATAAATTTATTTACACCTAAATCTTTAAAAGTACTAATTTGAATTCTATGAAATTTGGATGGTTAGACCGAAAGTAGACCGCAGATAGAAACGGATTGATGTCAGCAGTCTGCGCTCTTTAACTTTTGCTTAATTGATACTTTAATTCATGTAAATAATCAATAGTTATTTACGCACGAAGGGAGTAAAGTAAGTGATAGCACCCTGAGCGATAAAGTTGGTTCCTGAGACGAAGCCGAGGGAACCATAACGTTCACTCCCGAGGCGGAGCCGAGGGAGTTCATAATCGCAAGGGTGCAAGTGATTTTTACTCCCAAGGTAAGTAAAAGATTTTACCTCCAGAAGGGAGAAAAAAATATGGAAAGATTTTAATTTTAAATTACGTTATTCAACAAAAAAATACATAGGTTTATATTTATTTTTTGAAAAATATAGTTAAATATAATATTAACATTTCTCTAAATAAGTTTAATCACGTTAGAATTAAATTATAGATAATAATTATTTGAATTTCAATGCTAAAATTAAATGGGAGAATCAGCTGGAAGCTGAGTCGTGTATTGAATGGTGTTGACAACTGATGTATTTAAATATGGATTAGTTAATCTACATTTAGAAATTATATTTCCACTTTTAACTTGTTTGTTTCTTTTACTGATGAATCACTATGGCAACCGTTGTAGAGGTTAAATGACATGTGTGAAGATGACATTATAGATTTCGACATTAAACAAAAGTTAGTAAATGAAATGTGTATTAGCACCAACCTTATTTACTTGTGCTTTATCTAGGGCAACACTGGAGGGACTCATGAGAGTTCATGATTCTCTTATTTTTCATTACTCCTTGTTTAACCCGACCGGGTACAATGAGTAACTTCCCTCCCTGTAAACTAGGGAGGAAAGTTCACTTTTTCTCCCCGCTGCGCTGGAGGTAAAACAATTTTGACAGATTAAGAAAACGGGGGAAACAATCAAACATATTAGACAATAATGGCTTGTAAAGGCATACAATTATTATAGTACGTAATAGGATGCGAGGAAGCTATGTGCCACACCAATTGGCTGTCTATTTTTCCATGAATTAGTAAGTATCAATTTATCAAAATTTATAGAGCGCAGACGGTTTAAAATAATTTAGGGCCACTTATGCGCAACTTTTCACAATCCATCCCAATTTCATAAAAATCAGATGAGCAGTTTTGATGATATACAAATTTCAATAAAATTTGAGGTGTTAGTTATTAAGATTATGTTGGTTCGCAAAAATTGAGCAACAGACCGACAGACAGACACGGAACTAAAAATGTTCTCTAAGGTCTGAAACGGATTTCTGCCGTGGAATTTTTGAAATCGGAGACATAAAATATTTTCGTTCTTCAAGAAGATCACATATTCACACACTTCTGTTACCTTCGGTAAACTCAGAAGAAATATTCCTCATAAACTAACTTTTGGGACACACGATACACTGCAGTAGCACAATTACCTAAAAACTATTTAAAGAATGATTCTATTGAAGCTGATTTAGAGGAAGCTAAAACAGTCTATTTTGAAAGGAGGAATTGATAGCTCTCAGACAAGTTAACTTTCAACTTCACTTTGACTCGGTTAACTTTGACTCGGTTAACTTTGACTCTAACTTTTAACCTTACTTTAGATAACGATGGGTAACTGATTTGTTTGTGAAAGTTTTGACAATGGTGGATCAATATAATAATTAATATTAGTAGCCGGGTATAGTCCATTATCTTGTAACTTGGTATCTGAAGACTCCAGTAGAGTTCAAATACACTTCCAACACTAACAGATTTCTCTTAGTGACATGACCCTTGTGAACTAATGCGATGCAATAGTAATAATAAGGCGTTTTTAAACGCCAGAGGTTCCCTAGTGTATACGGGGTATTAGGGAAGACGCAGAAATGTTTAAGGGAATGATTTCTTAGTTAATTTTTTGAATAAAAGTCCCTATAAACATAAGTCCGGAAATGCATTGGATCCAAAATGCAGTGTGTGAGCATTTGACAAATTTTCTGATTTTTTTCTAATTTCTATATTCTAAGTTAACGGAAGCTACGTTCTGAAGAAAGAAAAAATGCTATGTCTCCGATTTTAAAAATTCCAAGAGAGAAATCCGTTTTAGACTTCAGGGAAAATGTTTGGTTCTGTATCTGTCTGTCCGTCTGTCGCTCAATTTTCCAACCAACATATCTTGAAAACTACAAATCCGATTTTAATGAAATTTTTATGGTAGGTCATATTTAGCTCAACCATCAATTTATTTATACCAATATCTTCAAAAGTACTCATTTGATTTTTATGAAATTTGTCGACAGTTGACCCTAGATAGCACCAGATTAATTTCAATTGTCTAAGCTCTTTTGCTTAATAGACACTTTAATACACAAAGTAGCGATGTGCCACACCAATTGGGAGTCTATTTTAAATTATCAATTCATATTTCTCTGATAAAATTTCATATTATATGATCTGATATAATGACAAATTGTTTTCGAAACTTAAATTAAAGTGATTTAACGCTTCGTTACACGGGCTGGTGCATTGAGTGCGCCAAGACTAAAAAAGTTTCTGCAAATCACAGATTCACGATGCGAGAATAATAAAACCTCATTTTACCCTACCACTAGAGACCCCTAAAACAGATGAAACAGTTTGCTTTGATTATTGCTTCGTTCTGCATTGTTTTGCCGTGTTTATTTGTCTTGGTGCACTGTATACGCCGCGTGTGCCACCATTTCCGGTAGAGAGAAGTTATGCCTTCCGATCAATATTTTTCGGTTTTGCATGAGTTGTCGGATTAGGATGATTGTTGTGAGGAGTTATCTTAGGATTTTGACAACTAATAATAATTAATAGGGTTGATAATTAAGGTTGAAAGCCCGATACTAAGTCTGAACGCTGAAGGAGTAATTACTGATTTGTACTACGTTTTTATTAACTTGGTTTCTTGTTTGTTTGTTTGTTTGTTTATTTGTTTGTTTGTTTGTCCGGTACAAATCTGGCAATCGATTTCTAACTAACTTCCCGAATAGCTAGACATTTGAAACTTTTAGCATAGCTCAGAACACGATGACAATGCATTATTTTAATACTTTTAGCCATCTTTTAGCAGAATTAATTGGTTTTCAGCAGATTTTGCAGTGTGGAAAGTTAGTTCGAAAACAATCCGCATGTTATTTTATTTGTTTTGCCATATCCAATATTTACAATCTTCATTTTGACGGGTTTCCAATTTGTGATATTTATCTCTGAGATTTTTATAAATAAAAGATAAACATTGAATGACAGCAAAACAGGAAATATATCGATTATATTATTTATATTATTCAATTTATCGATGGCACGGTTTAGATTTGGTGTTGGGGAGATCCGTTGTACAAAGATTTGTCCTTTTATAGGTTTAAGATCAGCTCTCTAGATGATTGTCATTTATATAAAGTAAATAAATTCAGAACTTTTTTTTTTTTTTTTTTTACTAACATTACATATTATATAACAAGAACAATTATATTATCAACATTACATATGATTTAAGATTTAACAGAAAATTTAAAAACGTAGTTTATAAAAAGTTCTTTTTATCTTGAAATTATTTATAGTAATTTTTATTTTTATAATAAAAGATGTCATTGAGAAATAAATATAAAATACATTAATTGTATTTTTAGTTCAACATTTCCAAAACGCAATCTAGATAATCAGAATTTGACCTATTTATAGTTGGATGCAATGGCGCATAATGTACGCCGCCCGTACCTCCTTGTTTGTCCACTATAGCCGTGCAACGAAGGGTTAATGGGCATAGTTGATAATTGAAAGCAATATAGTATATACGACAGCACATTTTAAATTAACATGTCAGCGTGAGTAAGCATGTTGCTATGTTGATACTATACGTAAAAATAGACTTAATAAGGATGTGTTAGTGACAAGACCATTCATTAAGAGGTAATAAGATTGACATTATAAATTAAATTTTCAAGGATCTAAATTTCCATAAAGTTTGATTTCTCCGAGGTGAAATCTCATCTCGTACACTGTACTTATATCAAGAGTTAAGATTTTTGTTGAATCATGTTCCTTACAAATTCTTAGTAAGCTGGTTAAACTACATCTTTAGATATTCCACTCGACTCGAGATATGAAAATATGTATTTTCCACCCCCCCCCCCCCCATCCACCCCAGTCTGGCTCATATCTCCTCGCTAGAAGAGGAAAAAAAAACGAGAAAAAAGTAGTGCAAAGTAGCTTCGTATAATATACCAGACTTTGCATGCAGATATTGTTAAAAAAAAAAAAAAAAAAAAAAAAAAAAATGCCAAGGTTGTATATTAAAAAAAAAATCTCTTAAGCTTTATTATTTCTCAACCATGCATTTTTTATCACTCCATTTTTAAAGTTTTTGATTAATTATCATTCTATTATTAATGAAGAAAAATAAATTATTTACTTTCTTATGAAATTTAATATTAAATTAATAAGAGATGCAGCATGATAGGTAGATTGCCTAAATTTAAAGGTGTTTTAATTACAAAATTTAAAACATGAGTTAATAGTTAGACATATAAATTTGAAAGAAATTGATAGCTTGTGAAACGTGAAAAGTTTGTCCCTATCAATTTTAAGTACTAATAACGTATTTATTAAGTATTTCAAAAGTTTATAATGAAAATTTGTTGCTAAGTATATTATTTGAGGACTATTGATAAAATCTGTATATTTTCAATAAAGAAAATTTAAGTAAAGAGAAAAATCCCTCAAAAGGTCCTTAAGTCCCCGAGTATGACACGAGTGGTGAGCGACTTGCTGCAGAGCGATAGAGCAGTAGAGCGGTGAGTGACTTACGGCAGAGCGATAGATGCAGTAGAGTGGTGAGTGACTTACGGCAGAGTTACAGAGCAGCAGAGCGATGAGCGACTTGGGCCAGAACAGTAAGGTGATCAGTGACATGCACCAGAGTGACAGAGCAGTAGAGCGATGAGCGACTTGGGCCAGAACAGTAAGGTGATCAGCGACATGCTCCAGAGTTACAGAGCAGTAGAGCGATGAGCGACTTGGGCCAGAACAGTAAGGTGATCAGTGACATGCTCCAGAGTGACAGAGCAGTAGAGCGATGAGCGACTTGGGCCAGAACAGTAAGGTTATCAGCGACATGCTCCAGAGTTACAGAGCAGTAGAGCGATGAGCGACTTGGGCCAGAACAGTAAGGTGATCAGCGACATGCTCCAGAGTTACAGAGCAGTAGAGCGATGAGCGACTTGGGCCAGAACAGTAAGGTGATCAGTGACATGCTCCAGAGTGACAGAGCAGTAGAGCGATGAGCGACTTGCGCCACAGCAACAATTCCTATGATAACGTATTATACCTGGTCATATGAGCGACTAATGCCCCAGCATCTATTCCTATGATAACGTATTTTACGTGGTCATATGAACATTTCTATACATTGTATACTTATATACATGTCATTCCTAATATCTATTATATTTTATTGCTAATATTGGACATACATACAAAGTTCAAGCAATCTAGTGATGTAAACTTATTATACCTACTAATATTTAGTTAGTCTTGAATTTATATGCAAATATTAAATATTAGGGTAATAATTTCTTATCATTTGAACTCAATCATGAATTTGTATGCAAAAAAATTAAATAATGTGGTGATAAAAACTTCTTATTTAAACTTAATCATGAATTTTAATGCAAATAATAAACAATGTGGTGAAAAACTTTGTATGCAAATAATTAAACAATGTGGTGATAAACTCTTCTTATTTAAACTAAATCATGAATTTGTATGCAAATAATTTTAAAAAATGGTGATAAACTCTTCTATTATAAAAGTCATGAAATTAAAAATAAATAATTTAACTATGCGATGATATTTTTTCTAATTCTAATTTAATCGTGACATTTTATACATAACATTTAATTAAACGGTGATAACTTTTACTACTTTTCTAATACCTAATCTTCGAGACGTTAATAAGCTTATCATTCCTAAATATTTATAAATTTATTAACAATAATAAAACAAATTATGAATGCTTTAAAATAAAAAAAAAGATTGAATTATCGTCTGAATAAAAAATCCCTTTTCATAACTTAAATAATTTCCATTTTCCCTAATAAAGAAACAACTAAAGGCTTTGTATTAAGAGGAAACAAAAATAATTTGAGCTCATAATCCGATATGATGAATTAGTAGACGTTAAGTGGGATAGAAAGAGAGGGGGGGGGGGGGGGGTGAATGAGAGAGGAGAAGAGCCCAGGGGAAAAAATGACGGATCGGTCTTAGAAAGACGTCTCCCGAAATGACTCTAATACCTGGGAAAAGAATGATAGATGGCTCGCCCACGGATAAATCGAATGAAAAAGAAATGACCCAGGAGAAACAGTGACAAGTAGGAGACCCCATAAACCTACCAAATCTCCTCTCCTTTCTCTAAAGCAACCAATAATTTCAACCCCGAAAAGATGTATTTAACTCAATCCTTTTCAATAATCTTTAACTAGAGATTAGAATTTTTAATCCCACAAAAAATTAAAAATGATTATTCAAACAAAAAATTAAAATACAAAAAAAAAAAACATAAATAAACATTAAATAATAATAATATATCTTTATTTCCATCTTACAAAAATAACAATGCATAAAAAAAAGTAAATAAAATAAACAAGGAAAAAAATGGATTATAAAAACTTAATTAAAATAATCAAGAATATTAATCTAAATCGGTTATTATTTATATTTATATTGTTTATCCTTTCTTCTTTCGATTTATATACATTTTTTTTTTTCAATTTGGATATTCCAAAACGTAAATTATTTGGTTTTAAATAAAAACGGTAACAACAATATATTGTAATGAAGCATTGGTTGGTTTTTTTTTTTTATTGTGTAAATTATTTTTTATTTTTTTATGTTAGATAAAAAAAAAAAATAGTTCTAGAATTCAATTAGATTTCGAGTATTGTTTGGTTTTGAAATTGAATTGGAAGAGCGGGGTGTTCATATGCAAATAACAACAGTTTTGTGGGAACATTTTATTTTTAAAAGGAGGTTTGTCAATATTGATTTTATAAAACCAAAGTTGTGATCATTATGGAGTTATTGTTGATTGGATTATTTCTTGTTAGATATTGTGTAAGATTAAGTTTGTTTTCGACCAGCAATTTATCATTTCAAATCTATTTCTATTAACTACGGGAAACAGACAGAGAAAAATACACTCCAGCGCCGGGATTTGAACCACGGGCCTCTATATTTCCAGTATAGCGCTCTACCAACTAAGCTACGCAGGAGAATGAGTTTCTCTGACGTTAATGATACCTTATCCCGAATTTAAGCTTTCAATTTTCCACATAAGTCTTAGAAGTCAACATTAATGACATAGAACTAGACCGAGAAATAACGCTTATACTTATAAAGTACCCATTTAGTACCTGTACCTAGTACAATCAATTAGAAATTCATATTTTACCATTTTGGTAGTATTCATACTACAGAAAGATTAAATTTTAATTTAAATCAAATTATAATTATTATTAACTACGGGAAACAGACAGAGAAAAATACACTCCAGCGCCGGGATTTGAACCACGGGCCTCTATATTTCCAGTATAGCGCTCTACCTATAATTTGATTTAAATTAAAATTTAATCTTTCTGTAGTATGAATACTACCAAAATGGTAAAATATGAATCTATTTCTATTATGAATAATAATTATAATAGAAAAGATTGATCATTACTAATTATTATAGACAGGATTGATCATTACTAATTATTATAGACACAATTGATCATTACTAATTATTATAGACAGGATTGATCATTACTAATTATTATAGACACGATTGATCATTACTAATTATTATAGACAGGATTGATCATTACTAATTATTATAGAAAAGATTGATCATTACTAATTATTATAGAAAAGATTGATTAATACTAATTATTATAGAAAAGATTGATAATTACTAATTATTATAGAAAAAGGTTGATCAATACTAATTATTTTGAAAAATTTGAACAATACAAATTATTATAGAAATGATTGATCAATACTATTATTTTAGAAAAGATTGATCAATACTACTTATTATTTTAGAAAAAGGTTGATCAATACTATTTATTATAGAAAAAATTGATCAATACTAATTCTTACAGAAAATATTGATCAATACTAATTATTTTAGAAAAGACTGATCAATACTAATAATTATTGAAAAGATTGATCAATACTAGTAGTCAGATTGATCAATACTAATTATTTAGTCTAGTTAGTGAATACTATTCATATATAATACTGTCGCTACTATATAATAGGAAAGATTGACACATACCACCACTTGTAATACATTTTTTAAATAACTATTATTATTTATTTATTTATTTTTTATTGGGAACCATCGCAGTTATAGGTAGGGTAATCACAGAAGTATTAGGGTTTTACCAGCAGACCCTAAACAAATAAACAGCAAGCAAGAAAAAAGATGTTGCAATTTTTTATAACCAAGAAAAAGGTTATACACAACTACAGTCCGTGCACCGATAACAATCATAATTGGAAACAAGAATTGCCTATAGATTGCCGTAAACTATCTGACTTGGTAACTTACGTGCCAACCAGTTGCCTGCTTTCACTATGGCAACCCCGCTATAACTACACTGTTCCATTCTTGCGCCTGCCTTCCGACTCTGAATCAGAATTTGAATCAGCATGCACTCTGGTAGTATCATTACACCGGAAATGCAGGGATCATTAGTGCAATTGCAGGCGGCGGGGGAGCTTTTCTCTTCCTCTCTTCCCTCCTCTGAGATAATTATATATTATTAATATAAAACATTAGGCTCATTTAAACTTTTCAAATTTAAAGAGACTTCATGACACAATTCTAGTACAATTCTTTAAATTATCAGATTATTATTTTTTAGTTGTATGTCATATTATATAATATACTGCGGCATCATAACTTCCTTTTTCACGCAGTGAAACCCAATATACGAATCAGTTTTTTTTTTAATGTAGGTATATATTTTAAGTTCTGTTTTACAAAGTAGTAGGTACATATTTAAAGTTTGGTTTTACAGTTATGAAAATAAAATCATGTTACTGACGCCCCTCATTGTCCAAACACTGAGTAAGCCGATTTCAGGCATTTGTCATGAGTCATGACCCTTGCCAGCATAGCAGATGATGTTGGGCTTCAAGTGTTGTATGGTCCTTGGACGGTTGTCATAAACTTGTGATTTTAAGAAACACCAAGAAAAAATCATAAGGGGCTAAATCTGGGTATCAGGCTGTCAACCTAAAATAGCCCTCGTTCCACCTAGAATTAAAGTCACGTTTGGAGAGTTTCTGCATAATCACCAATTTCTAAAGATGGTAATGAAGGTCGTTGTAAAGAATTCACCTTACTGAAGGATCGGAAAGTCCAAGGGTAATCATGCGTTAACATGATGCGCACAGAATGCCGTTGGGATTGCAAAATTGAACTCTCACTGCCTTAATGTTCTCAGGTAATTTGACAAGCCGAGGCACTCCAGTACTTCGTCTGGTTGCACTTTGTTTTATTCCTGACGCCAGGGTATTTTTTATTTTATAATTAATTCTACAGTCTTTAATCATTATTTTTAATGAATTGAATCTTTAGATATCAGTCAAACCTTTTGTTAGTGAAATACTCGTCATATTAATGTCAGTCAAACCTCTTATAAGTGTAATACTTGTACTAATAACAGTTGTAAGTGTAATACTTAATAAACATTTATTTTTAAGTTCGAAATAAAAAAGAAAAACATGTTTGTAATTATCCAAAATATTGTGTATCATATATGAAAAATAAATATTCTTGTAATTTTATAAAAATAAATAAATTAATACTTATTACTTTTTTTACTAATAATTTATATTTATTAATTTATTCACAATAAAGAATAAATTTTAGCATCCCCATCAACTGTCCAAAAAAGCCTGATTGGAAAAAGTCTCTGATCCTCCAAATTCAAAGCTACTACAGGCATATCGGCTTATGGGTAGAAGGCTAGAATGGGTTCATCGTTCGACCTAAATAACTCCATACAAAACCCAGCTCTCTCTCTCTCTCTCTCCTCCTCCCCCCCCCCCCCCCCCCCCCCCCGCATGATCAAAGATTTTGTTCGGAACCTATAAACGACCTAGAAATTTTTTCCCAAAACTCATTCAAGCAGATACTATTTATTAAAAGTCAGTGACACAATAACAAAATTTTAGGCTCATATATCTTGAACCAATATGAGTAGAGGTTTTAAATAAAACTCTTAAAATTAGCTAACTACTACTATACATCTTAAAATTAATTTACATATCTATGTTTCTTTAATAAAATTCTAGAAGGGGGCCCAGAATGCCTAGAGATGGTTCCAGTAAACGATTGTATCTGGAATGCCCCCAGATGAAACAAAATATCAATAATTACATATTCTTATATTAGATTTACTGCTTCAACAAATACTTTGTTGTTTTATAAAACATCTTTTAGTGAAATAGAAAAAAACACTTAAAACAACCATTATCAATTAAACTATAACACTCAGCTAAATTATTATATCTACTGAAACAAAACTGAAATCTTTCAAAAATGATCAAAATAACTTGTAATCCAATACAGCTGACTTACTTTTGACACATCAAAATTCATTTCTTATTTTTAGTAATTTGTTTTTTGTAAAAGGAATTTTGACTATAAAATTAGGATGAATTTACAAGAAAAGGAATGTGACTAACAGTAGGATATTTATAACAAAAGTAATATGGAAAATTATGATAATGTATTGTAAATAAATCTTAATTAGTCACATTACATTTGTTACAAAAAAAAATTAATGTGACTTTATAAGTCAACTAAGTTGAATGAATTTACAAGAAAAATAAAGTGGCTAAAATTAGAAATAATTAACAAGCAACGTAAAAATAGGATAAATATATATCAAAATTAACGTGTTTAATTAGAATACAATTCTGGTAAATTTATCTAAATTATCCAAATTACTTTTTATGTAAATCCATTCTAGTCAGTAAGATTACATTTTTTGTAAACCCAATTGCGTTAATAGAGGTAATTTCATTCAGGCTTTAATCATAATAGAATCTTTATTCTTCTACTATTATATATTTAGAAAATATTTTCGACTTTCTTCGGCCCTATGACGTGAGGTGGAGGGCGGCCCAACTGCTGGAGACAGACGGTGCACACCTCCTATACCTTTCTAACTCCTTGATACACCTTTACAGATAACGTTTTTCGAGTTATGTAGCACAGCCTAAACATGAAAATGTCAATAAGAGGACTCTAATACATTCCTGAGCTTGTCTGTCTGTCTGTGACGTACCTGATCGCCGACAGTACCCGACACCAAAAATTAGAAACTTTACAGCTATGTTCTGTGTAATAACCAAATCACATAAAAATTATAGAAAATGCCCCAAAAGTCATCCCTCAAAAGCTGGGAGGTTTAAGTTTAAGGGGTTAAATTTGTTTTAAGGGAAATGCACCATGTGGGTTTGTATCCAAATTTGTATTTTGAGTCGTTTTTGTACCAATTTATCTTTGCACCATGTCTTCTTTGAAACTGCAATTATGGATCCATACCCTCCCCCTCCTCTATTGTTTAATAAATCCACAAAATATCTGAACAAAAAAATGTGATGGTTCTGGACAACGATAATATTTTATGCCTCCAATTTCAAAAATTCCAAGACAGAAATCCATTTCAGACATCAGGGAACATTTTTGTTCCATGTCTGTCTGTCAGTGTGTCACTCAATTTTTGCGAACCAACATATTAAAAACTACACGTCCGATTTAAATAAAAATTTTATGGTAGGTCATAATTAGCTCATTGTTGGTCTCATATACGTTTCAACCTTATGCGCTCATTTGTTTCTCTTCAA
Source organism: Gerris lacustris (assembly GCA_951217055.1). Lineage (NCBI taxonomy): Eukaryota > Metazoa > Arthropoda > Insecta > Hemiptera > Gerridae > Gerris > Gerris lacustris. The sequence continues at coordinate 66,641,909 of OX578283.1, forward strand.
CATGAGCACAAACATACAATTATTTACACCTATAATAGCTTCAAAAGTTCTTATCTGATTTCTATGAATCTTTTATAGTTTATCGAAAGTAACCCGCAGATAGCCCCAGATTAATTTGAATTGTCTGCGCTCTTTAACTTTTGGTTAATTGATACATTAATTCATGTAAAAAATCAAAGAAAATATTTTTTTGTTTTTATATTGTTACCTATTATCATATATAATTTGTATTTTAAAGCGCCCTACTTATTGCTTATTTGCTGTTAGGGGCATTTAAAATATGTTTAAATAAATAAAATAAAATAAAAGCTATTTTGACACATTAAAAAACGGGGGAAACGATTAAACAAATTAGACAATAATTGCTTGTAATAGCATAAAATCAATGAAGTACGCGATAGGATGCGAGGAAGCTATGTGATACTCCTATTGGGAGTCTATTATTCATACGTAGTATATTTTGTCCTTCACCCCCCCCCCCCCCCCCCAAAAAAAAAAAAACCCTTTAAAATGTTTGAACGCATTGGGCTATAGACACTTCAAGAGTTGTTTCATTGCTTTTGAACAATAAACATGCAATAAAAAGGCTGTTTTACATCATTATAATAAATTATTCAAAAAGTTATAACAGACAAACTTTTAAATGACCTCTATCTTGATACGGCTGGGCCGATTATGTTGGTTAATGGACTCGTGCCATTTGTAAACATGCGTACGGACTCTTTGTTTGTGCTAAAAGCACGTACTTGACCCATTTATTTTCATAATTAATTAGTTTACTTCTTGCATTAAACGATCTCATAATTGAGTTTATTTCTGTAATGGACAAATCTTATATTTCAGGGTTAGAGATGGTTAGAGGTGGTTAGAGGATGGACAAATCTTATATTTCAGGGTTAGAGGTGGTTAGAGGATGGACAAATCTTATATTTCTGGGTAAGAGATGGTTGGAGGTGGTTAGAGGAGGGTAGAGGATGGACAAATCTTATTTTTTAGGGTTAGAGATGGTTAGAGGTGGGTAGAGATGGTTAGAGGATGGACAAATCTTATTTTTCAGGGTTAAAGGTGGTTAGAGGATGGACAATTCTTATTTTTCAGGGTTAGAGGTGGTTAGAGGATGGACAAATCTTATTTTTCAAGGTTTAGTAAAAAATGGTTACCTTGTGCAAGTCACTAGTGATAGTATTATTAATTCTTCTTTCTCTAACTCCTACTGCTATCTAGTGCTAATAAATTTTACTTATTTGACACTTCTATCCCGGGACCTTATGACTATACATTATCTAGTTGAGTCCTCTTAGAAATGAAGTTAAATCTGAAAACAATCCTTACTACTGCCCATGCGTGCCATTGTTGTACATACTTAAAACGTATTCATACTTTCGGTATTATTAACCGTCAAAGTTTCAAAATTTAAAAATCTATAACGTCAAAGGCCAATATCATAATTAAATTCGGTGGATTTGTATGCCATACAGAGAGTAATTTTCAACTTGATCGGAACACTTTTTGATTATTTACTGTTTTGTAAATTTTTACTGACTCAGGAAAATGGGTTCAAGATGGTAGAAAATGTTGATTTTCCGGGCGGTACAACTACAAGTAAGGACTGATTTTTCTGCCAAGTTTCAACTCTCTAGGTAACCTATTTGCCCTGGGCGCTACAATGATAACACGATAACACACATACACACATATAGAAGTAATGCTAAAAACCGCTCAGGAGGCTTTAAAAACACCTAAAACGGATAATTCAGTTGAAATCTCGAAAAAATAATGTTTGGGTGAAAACATACCATTTGTTTCCATAGTTGAGGAAAAGTAAAAATTAAAATTAAAGAGAACAATATTGATGAAAATACGTGTAATAAATAAATATGTGCTGTTTTATTATTATTATTTATTTTTTTTTTTTTTCATTATCAAAATTCTAGACGTTTTTCTGGGCTGTGCAGCCCGCAAGCAGTAATTAAGAATTAATTGGCAATTAATTAATTAGCCAAATTCTGTGTAATCTACATATAATTTGTCATTTGTCATTAATATAAAGTATTTTCTATTCATCTCAGTACTTTTAAATAGTCAATTATTTAATAGTAAAAATTCACTTGTAATTATTATTTATCGTTAATTTATTTTTTTTTTTTTTGTTCTTTTTTTATCTAACATCTTACTATTATTGCTTAAGCAATGATTGCTTTAAGCTTGAATAAACTATTAGTATTTACATCATTTTTTAATATTGTTAATATTGGGAAGGACGAAGTTAAGCAGTTGTAACGCAATAATTGAATAATTTTATAAAATAATAATTTAATTAATAAAGAATAAACGATAAGTTGTCTTTACATTTATTCATTTTAAATTGAATTTCTTTTCCCTTCAGTGGCCTAAATAAATAAATATACATATATATATATAATATATATATATATATATATATATATATATATATATATATATATATATATATATATATATATATATATATATATATATATATATATATATATATATATATAATATAATCGGAGTAAAACTATAAACTATTACATTAAAATTCTAGAAAGTAAATATACTGAAGAAAGAAAGTCCTGAATATATATAATTCATAAATATTCCACTTTCATTTTTATCCTATTTATATTATCGTCTCTTTTCTTCCTCTAAAGAAAACCAAACAAATTTTTGAAAGCTTTTCCAGAATCTAGTATTAGGTTGTTGTTAAAAAAGGTCTTTTACTTCGAATAAACAACTTTCTTTTAATATTCTCTATTGGATTTTATATTTTTCAATAAAGGCTTTATAAAAAGATTATGATTAAAATAAAGAAAAAGAAAATTGAGAATAAAAAACGTCTATAGTAATATTATATTTTCATAAATAAGATCTCATCTTAGGCATGAGGCCGACACAGTAAATTGAACTAACACCACATTAGTTGGAAAACTCCAAAGAAGGGGTATAGATGCAGCATATAGGGAATTACTAGAATGATAGAAGTCTGTGTAAAGGCAGATTCCATGAACGTGCACTGTACGTGTACATACTAGGTTAAGTACTCGTTTCTCCAAAGAAATATTATTATAGGACCACTAATTCAAATCGGCTAAGAACGATCAGAGTACTTGTTAGAACGATCCGGATATAGAACGATCAGAATATAGAACGATCAGGATATAGAACGATCAAGATACCTGTTAGAACGATCAAGATACCTGTTAGAACGATCAGGGTACTTGTTAAAACGATCCGGATATAGAACGATCAGAATATAGAACGATCAGGATATAGAACGATCAAGATACCTGTTAGAACGATCAAGATACCTGTTAGAACGATTATGATACCTGTTAAGACGATTATGATACCTGTTAGAACGATCAAGATACCTGTTAGAACGATCAAGATACCTGTTAAAACGATTATGATACCCGTTAAGACGATTATGATACCTGTTAGAACGATCATGAGACTTGTTAAAACGATCAGGGTATTTATTAGAAAGATCAGGATATAAAAAGATGAGGATTGTGTTTCTTATGTTTAATTTAAATAATTTCTTGCTTAAGAGATGTTTATTTCCATAATTTAACAGAACAATCAGCCGATTTTCAATAATTTGTAGAAAGGATTATACGAGGATATTCATTGGCTCAAATCATTATTTTTTACGCAAGCCCTAACTATCTCTCTGAATTCGTGTTAAAATTACATTTTAACATAAAATATCAGAAATCCCAGTGATTTGATGTTAAAATTAGGCATCGCGTGGCTCTATCATTGAAGCAAGCGTATATTTATAATTGAGAAAATAGATAATCATGATGTGTTTATAGTGAAAGAGTATGATGAGCAGTAAGCAAGCCACCCTACCCAACATTCATTTTCAATTATTATAAAATGTATCACTTAACTACACAAAAACTTCTGCTTGTATCAAGTTGAAAGTTTACATGCCTGTTTCAATTATACTTTAGACTATATATGAAGTTTTATTAAAATAGTTACTTTAGATTGTAAGATATGAGTGAAAACGTTGTTTTCTGTATTGTAAACGTGTACTTTTACGAACAACGTGTGACTTATACAAGAGTTAGGTAATTATCATCAGTTACAATTAGGTTACAAGTAGGTTTATTTCCAGTTACAAGTAGGTAATGAATTGTAACTGGAAGTTGGGAGTTGTATATAGTTTTAATTATGTTTTTATCTTGAAATGGAATTATGGAATTGATAGTATTTACTCAGGAACCGTATAAGGTAAATAGAACTTTAAGATTGTTAAAAATGGAAATAAGAACCTTGTTCAGCTGTATAAGAGATTAGTAAACACCTTGTATTCAATTATGTTATAGGCTTGAAGATGACCTAAGGAGAAGGTCGAAATATAGCCAGGATATATTGAAGCAGTTGTAATCAAAATGTTGACCTATTTTTTAAAAAAGATAAAATTATATTTTTTTCCGCCCTAAAAATCCAATTTTGCATTGAGGCTCAAGTTTGCTCGAGCGTTGCGCGCGAACTCTTAGGCGGATAACGCTGACCAACGAACTTAGCCTGAGCATTAGTAAAAAGATTATGTGTACTTAATTTCAACCAAAGTGGTCAACTTTTACTCAAGTTATCGTCAGACACGTAAACGTTACATACTGACAGACAAGATGCATATTTTGTTGAATATAAGAAGCTCGCTTACGCTCACTTCAATAAAAGTCTTCGAAAAGCAATTAAGTTTTTCCCTGGGTTTTGTCTTTTAAACACTTTTTTGTGAACACATTTTTTTTTAAACACTTTCTTTCTGCTAAACATTTTTTTGAATAAAAATATATTATATATCTCAAAATCAAATGTTCGCGCTATCACAATACTTTCTCTATGACCTTTTGTCTGTACCCCTCTCTCATATTATGAAATTATGACAATATTGTACACATAACAACAAAACCACAAAAAAAAAAAAAAAATTGTTCTTGACGATTTCTCATATTTGTGGGAGGCAATTTTGTTGGACAACTTCAGATTCGTGTTCAGCACCCCCAAAAACATCAATTAAACCACTAAAATCAATTACACCAGAACTTTCCACTTCAAGCCCATTTTGTGCACCATTTGACTGGACTATTAATTTATTTTTAATTCTTTATCAATCATGTCATTTTTGACATGACATGGACATATTTTGCTTCTATGTATCTGTAATAAGTTTTGTCTTCACTGGGACTCAATGTTGAGCGTCTTTCATGCGGAGATGAATCTGCGCTGTTGCGATTCAGCCGCGTAACAAAGACGCGCAACATTGAGTCCTTTTGTGTTAAGTAAAGCTCTGACAACGATGCGTGTCTTTGTTGCGTCTCTGAATTGCAGCAGCGACGATTCAGCCCCGACACAAAGACGCGCAACATTGAGACCCGTTGTGTTAAGTAAAGCTCTGACAATGATGCGTGTCTTTGTTGCGTCTCTGAATTGCAGCAGCGACGATTCAGCCCCGACACAAAGACGCGCAACATTGAGTCCCGTTGAGTTAAGTAAAGCTCTGACAATGATGCGTGTCTTTGTTGCGTCTCTGAATTGCAGCAGCGACGATTCAGCCACGCAACAAAGACGTGCAACATTAACCTTAACACTTATAACATGTAATAACTTAAGAACTAAATATCACTATTTCTTTATACACAAAATTTTAAGAAACTAAAGTGTTCCCGAGAGCAACTAGCAACTAAGCAACAAATGGTGACTAGTTATTGTCCCATTAATTTTGAGATAGACTTTAATGTCGGTACTCACAATTCCCCAACCGGCTGCATGGCCATTAAATTTAACCAATATATTTCAAGGTACTCGCAATTCCCCTAGCTGCTGGCTGGCTATTACATTTCCAATATATTTCAAAGTACATGCAATTCCCTATCAGCTGCATCACCATAAAATTTAACCAGTATTTTTCAAGGTACATACAATTCCCCTAGCAGCTGGCTGGCTATTACATTTAACCAATATATTTCAAGGTACTCGCAATTCCCCTACTGGCTGGATTTCTATTATATTTAAACAATATATTTCAAGGTACTCGCAATTCCCCTACTGGCTGGATTGCTATTTCATTTAACCAATATATTTCAAGGTGCTCGCAATTCCAATACCGGCTGGTTGGCTATTACATTTAACCAATATATTTCAAGGTACTTGCAATTCCAATACCGGCTGGTTGGCTATTACATTTAACCAATATATTTCAAGGTGCTCGCAATTCCCCTACTGGCTGGATTTCTATTATATTTAAACAATATATTTCAAGGTACTCGCAATTCCCCTACTGGCTGGATTGCTATTTCATTTAACCAATATATTTCAAGGTGCTCGCAATTCCAATACCGGCTGGTTGGCTATTACATTTAACCAATATATTTCAAGGTACTCGCAATTCCCCTACTGGCTGGATTTCTATTATATTTAAACAATATATTTCAAGGTACTCGCAATTCCCCTACTGGCTGGATTGCTATTTCATTTAACCAATATATTTCAAGGTGCTCGCAATTCCAATACCGGCTGGTTGGCTATTACATTTAACCAATATATTTCAAGGTACTTGCAATTCCAATACCGGCTGGTTGGCTATTACATTTAACCAATATATTTCAAGGTGCTCGCAATTCCAATACCGGCTGGTTGGCTATTACATTTAACCAATATATTTCAAGGTACTTGCAATTCCAATACCGGCTGGTTGGCTATTACATTTAACCAATATATTTCAAGGTGCTCGCAATTCCCATACCGGCTGGTTGGCTATTACATTTATCCAAGATTATGGAATATTCCATTGATACCATCTTATAACTTGATTTTCCGTCGCATTGAAATCGTGTGAAACTTAATAAGTTTTTTATTTTTTTATTGGGAATACTCTAAGTGGATGGTACCATTATAAAGGCTAGATTACTATTTATAAGTGAGGAGCCGGATATCAATATATAGGGATGGAAAGAAGGAAATTAGGAGTGCGCTGGTACTTGAGGCACCCTTTACTGCACCCACTTGTCACCCCACGAGAGGGTGCTGATCTCAGAATGTGATTAAATGAGCCGAGTTTAACGGGGTCAATGAAGCTGTACATCTCAAGATGCAGTTCTCTAACTACGTCTTGAGATTTCTTTCTCTTCTAAAAGGGATATTTTTGGATGATGGAGCGAGGTATATTCTCGTACCTACTTGTTTAACACCAGACTACTTCCAATATCATGATAAGGTAAGTTCACTCAGCTTGAATAGATGCAACCGAGTAGATAGTAAAACTAGGTGTCGAAAAGGACCAATTCAGAAACAATAGAAGATTGAATTGATTAAAATAATTATTAAAGACAAAAGAGTAAAAAAATAAATATCGGTAAATTTCTCCAATTTAGAAAACTGCTTCAATGGCTGAACATGGAAATTTAGAAACCGATTAATAAACATAATAAGTAATAACCCTATTCAGCATTGTAATAGAATAGTAAAACCTTGTCTTCAATTATGGGCATTGAATCCACATATCGACATTTCAATTATTTTTCATGAAGTAGAGAAAAACCAGTATACATTTGTCTAATTGATATAGGCGATGGATCTTAAGCTGTGGCATTATGAAACATCAACCCATTTTGATTAGCATTTGGTCCACTAAGAGCTCTGATATCATATTATATAAAATTTAGAACATCTATCGGCGAAGTATATATACAGACCAACAAGGAGGCTATAAAAGTGGCGAGATGTGAAGCACGCGCAGAGTCCATCCTTTGGTACAACCGAAACCACGGGGAGACTAACTTTCTTCTAACCCTATTGTACCCCTTTTTGCTAACAGGTCATGGCTGCTTTCAGGTCGCTGGACACTCCAATATGCTTTCACTGCGGCCAGAAGAGAGGTGACGCCGAACACACCTTCCGTTGCTCAAGGAGGCAGGAAGAAAGAAAACGGCGGAAAAGCAAATAGGAATGTTTGATCCGGACAGCATCGTTGGAAAAATTATAGAAAACCCAGAAAACTGGCAGGCTGCTAGCTGCTACGTGAAAAACATCCTCCGGCAAAAAAAGGTAGCTGATGAAGAAGAAGAATAAAAAATTAAAACGAAAAGGAAAGGAGACCCGTGTAGGCTAACATCTAGGTAAGTTACACATTACATCATGTAATGTGAAAACGGTTCCGTGCTCGGTTCGTTCTGCCTTGGAAAACAAGGGTTTGTGGGTTTAGTGGGTCCCAGTCAGTCAGGCTGAACCCAACACTGTCTGGGGGTGCCCCCCCCCCCCCCCCCCAAACGTCTGGTAGCACATTCCTACAGTTCCCCTTCGTTAAAAAAAATATCCATCATTAAAACTATTAATGAAGACCTAAAGGTTTAAAATAGAGAAAACGTTTTTACTGAAATCATACGTTCTAACGTAACGATTTAAATTAAACTTCATTTATATCTAAAGTACAATTGTATAATGGCTAAAGGTCAATTTTATAATAGCTAAAGTACAATTGAAATCAGCATATATAATTTGAACATGGTACAAGCAGAAGTTTTTGTGTAGTGAAGTGATACATTTTTTAATAATTGAAAAGAAGATAGCCGGAACATGTAAGATAAGGGATTGTAGTAAGATACCCTTACCCTTCACTACACGTCTCTCTATTACAATCATCCTCTTTAACTATCAACTCATCATAATAATCTATTATTTTAACATCCAATACATATTGCATTAAGCTTGCTTCAATGATAGAGCCACGCGATGCCTAGTAATACATTTATTTTAAAATAATATCGTCTTGATATTTAATATTCTTAAGATATAACATAAACCAATTTCGTATTAAGTAAATCCTTTATAATAATAAGGAATGAAAAGAAAGCAAAGGATATTAAAGATAGGAATAAAGTATGAAGTCTATGACTAGGTAGGGTTGACACTGGAAGCTAGGATATTAGGGAGGGAGGATTAGGCAGGCTAACCCGCAGGCCAGGATTATACCCCCCCCCCCCCCCCATCTTATAGAAACTTGGTGAGCCCCCCCCCTCGATTTTACATTAGATCCATCTCTAAAACAAACAATACTGCCTTTAATTAACTCTTTGTGTAAATATAAGCTATCCTCACATTATTTATGGTATTAAACTCACTATTAAAATTGAGAAAATTAAAATGATCAATTATGACCAAGAGTCTGCCAAAAACTAAAATAAAATAATAAAAAATAATCTAATAATTTTAGATTAGGGGGGGGGGGGGGGGGCTCCTTCCCCTACTTGCTTCACTTAACAACCCCCTAAAAAGCGGGCGCTACCTTGAATCTTTGCAATAATGAGGCACTACGGGGTGAAGCATTAAAATTGACTTTATGACGCTTCTTTTCAATGATTACTAAAACGCACATGTTGTAAAATATTACGTTAGTTATAGACATCATTAATTTTTACAATTTGCCCAGGTATAGGCGAAATATAGCCAAATTTTAAGTTTAAAAGGAAATACTTTTTGTTTTAAACTTTTTTCATCCCTAATGACTAAAAGGATAAGAAAATCTAATTAAACTGAGAAGTTATTCGCAGAAACAGAATCTTTTATTGTGTAAAATTAAAAATTTAAGAATTTAAAATAAATAGAACAATTTATATGAAACATGTTTTATATAAATAAATATAGGTATATACAAAACTATATAGTGCATGTACGAGAAAGTAAATAAATAAATAATTATTACGATTTAGCAAGTTTATTTTCTAATGTGTCTGTAAAGTTATAGAACGATGTTAACTCTAAGGCTATTTATAACGGAGTGAGGAGAGCGCCGAGACTATTGAGTAGGACAGTATAGCTATCGCGGCTGATGTAGGGGGGGAAAACATTCTGATTGGACCAAGCGTCGTAAGCATGACCCTCACTGCTCTATATCACTAATGTAATGAAAGCTATCAGTCATTCAATCTGGTAAAAGAGACCAAAATAGTGATATTCTCAGGTACTTAAATTGTACTAGATAATGAGTAGAAATAAGTAGTAAAAATACTTTTTCTACAATCTAAAAAATCAGGTTTTGTTAATTATTATAGTTACCTATGTCACATTGTTAGTATATCTCCTTGGCGGAATAGATAAAGGAGTTAATGTAGAGGCAGGGAAAGGGTCCTCTCTAGGTAAAAACAACACTTACTGTATCACCCTTATTATCCACTTACCCTCACCATGTATTTTATTTATTTATTTATTTTTTTTTGTATTTTATGTCTTTTCGTGGAAATAAATATAATAATAATAATAATAATTATTATTATATTAGAGGCTCAATATTTTATCTCACAATAAAACAACAGTAGAGTGTGTACTGTTTTAATCTTTTAATCTAAAATTGGACTCTGCATATAGATTACTCCTATCCCATCAATGAACGATTAATTTGTCACATGATAAACTATAGAACCTCAATAAATTGGACAGGTAAAAAAAAAGAAATATGAATGAATGAATCAATAAATGAATGATTCTTTTAATTTATTTCACCATAGTATTGTTACACTCATATTTTTAAATATATTATTTTAATTACATGTTTATTCATACATATATTCTTTTTTTCTTGATACATATATATACATTTCCCATATAAAAACCCTTATGTAAACAGTCATACAGAGACCAAATATATCCCTTATATTTGAAGGAAAATTTAAATTTTAAGGCGAGAAAATTTATCTTCAGAATAATTAACCACAATATGTCCATAAGCTACAGTAAGCTAGGATCCAAAACATCGCCTAGTAATAATTTGACCTTATATAAGTTCAGGATGAGTCAAGCTTAATTTATTTTGTTTAATAGTAAATTTTAATTAAATAATATGATCTAAAGATTTCATTGAAAGTTCTGATTATACAAAACAAATACAGAACTAAAATTAAAAAGGATTAAGTTAGAATTAAATTAGAAAAGAAATATGAGGATTTCAATTAAAATTAATTTTATTCAATAGTTAAAGAGAATTACTTCACAAAGCGATAAGCAATAAAAAGTTTACATTATAAATCTTTTAAATCAAATTATAATTATTATTAACTACGGGAAACAGACATCCCGGCGCTGGAGTGTATTTTTCTCTGTCTGTTTCCCGTTGTTAATAATAATTATAATTTGATTTAAATTAAAATTTAATCTTTCTGTAGTATGAATACTACCAAATTGGTAAAATATGAAATTATAAATCTTTGAAAACCTGATGTTCTATATATAGACTGCCAATTGGTGTGGCACATAGCTTCCTCACATTCTATCCACGCAATTTATTGATTTTATACTTTTACAAGCCATTATTGTCTAATTGGTTCAATTGTTTCCAATTGTCAAAATTGTTTTGATTTTTTACACGAAATAAAGTATCAATTTAGCAAAAGTTAAAGAGCGCAGACAGGTTCAAATTAATCTGGGGCTATTTGCGCCTTACTTTCGATAGTATTTAAAAGATTCATTCAAATCAGATAAGTAATTTTGAAGTAATTTTTGTAATCGCACAAAATTTAGTTGTGAATTTCTCAACATTTTTCCTGGTTTTGGGAAAAAAAATTTTGCACTTGTATACCAAATTTCAAATGTCTACCTACAATAGGTCAGGATATATGAACCAACATGGGACGGACGAACTACCAAAAGCATAAGAGATTCTAGGATAACCTTGAAACCCTAATGAATAATTTTTTTCTGTATATTTTTATTATTTATTTTTTTTTTAAATTCAGGTACCATATTAATTTATTTTGTATTATATGTATAAATTTCACTAAAATTAGCTTATTACTAAATTTAAGTAAAAGTGGCGCGGGCCCCCTGTCAGAACAATATGGGCACAGATATGAAGTATAATCACGTACGATGTCAAACAGTGACTGATTCTCTTGATAAAAGCAGGAAATGTAGCTAGAAAAATCCCCAGCTTCCAATAGCACCCACATCTATCTCAATTTCACCGTTAAATCTCAAATTTAGGCTTTACAGGACCGCGCGTTCCCAAGGGATATAAACACGGAACAATTGAACCTATCTTACATAATATCTTTGATTACATCATTGTATTATATGCAGCCTTTTGTGAAGTAGCACAGATTACTGGTATTACGAATCAGTTACTTCATTCTCAGTATGTAGATTTATCATTATATAATGATAATGCATTCTTTTTATGTAAAAAAAGCAATTAAATGTTTCTTATTATGTACTCGATGAAAGGAAAGTTTTCTGTTTCCCTGATGTTTGAATTCAAATGAACAGTCTTTATTATTTAAAAGTATATCTATAATGTACAGACATTTTATTTTTTTACTTTGATATAATAAGATACGTATTTTTTTCTTCTTTAACTTTGCAATGTGTCAGATCAAAGGAAACATGCTTTAACCATGCTTGGTTCCTCTTCTCTCTCGAATTTCCACAAGAATTTAATATCTAGAAATTCTATGTTCCTCAAGGAAGAAGCGTAGGCCCTCTTCTTGTCTCTCTTTACCATCTTATTATTAGAAGGGAGGGTTAGTATGGAAGAATGTGCAATTCTCAACATTCGAACCTCTACGTTCCCAAACCAACCAACAACCTTAATTTTATTTCCGTCGATGGAGGGGGTAAGGGGGTGGGGAAGGGAGGAAGCATAACTTCTTTCCTATAACCTTCCCTTTTCAATCCAACCCCTGGTACTAATATAAGGTACTGTTAAAAGAATGTTCATTTTCCCCTCTCTTATTTCTTAACACAGAGAAATCTCCCTCTCTTTTATAATATAACTTATTTCACTCTTAAGCGGGAAAAACAAAAATTGAAAAAAAAAAACTTCCACTTACCTAATCCTCTCCACATTTTTAAAAATAAAAGAAACGTAGCTTCGAGCAAAAACATCTTTTGAAAAATAATTTGCAAGTTGAATTGAAGTATGAAATTGACTTACGAAAATGAACTTGTTCATTCTATGGGAAGAAAGAAATATTTCAAGAATTTTCTACATACATCAAAAAGATGTTACTTTTTGATTTTTTCATTTCAAATTAGTTAGTTCCCTTGCAATTTTCCTTCATAAAAATTGAAATTTTCAACTTTTGTCTTTTTGTTAATCTATATTCTCTTTAATCTAAAATTGGTTTTTTTCTGGAGCTATAACAAAGTAATTCATGTATGTTTTTGAAAATATTTTTCATGTAATTTATTTTTATAACTCAATCAGTTTAAAAAAAAATAGATAAATAATAATAAAAATAAAAATAAAACAACGAACGGAAAATCAACGTAATCTTTAAAAGAAAATGTTTCTTAAATATAATTTATCTCCAGTAGGGAGAAATAGTTATGATTTAGGATTAGTTTGGAGGGACTAAAGTAAGTCTTTTCATCCCTGAACTCAAAAAGTAGGGAGAAAATGTAAAGTAGGGCGAAAAAATTAAGATTGCAACTTAATTATTTTATGAATAGTAGAAAATAAATGGCTAATGTATTGAAGTTGTTGAAATCAGGTTGGCGTCACTGCTTTTTCGACCATGTTTATCCTTGTAGATATTAAACAAAAGTTAATAAATGAAACTGTGTATTTATAACCAACCGTACTTTTGCTTTATCTAAGAATCTAGGGCAACACTGGAGGGAATCATGAGAGTTCATGATTCCCTTATTTTCCATTACTCCCTATTTAACCTGACCGAGTGCAATGAGTAACTTTCCTCCTTATAAACTAAGAAGAAAAGTTCACTTTTTCAGCAAGAAAATAAAAATAAAAATTAGAATAAAATAAAAAATACCAACCAGGAATGCTTACGAAAGAATTTTTTTTAATTTCAACGTTATATTGTCTTCAATTTAGCTATGACCAAAAAGAAAAGAAAAAAAATATATTATATGCACAAAACAAAATATTTTACATTATTATTTTATTGTAATTGTATTTTAAAATATATATTTTTTTTTAACCTTGCTGAGATATTTTCTTTAGGAATTTTTCTCTAACTGAAAGACTGAAAAATATTTTCTCTGCAACAGAGAAATATTTTTGATTTAATATATTTCATTTCTATTTCAAGGGAGGAGAAAAGTTTCCAATTATTTCGTAACACTTTTTTTTAAAAAGAAAGTTTCTTTCAAAAAAAATATTTAACTAAATTCTTAAGTATATTAAAAATATATATCTATTTTTTTTTATTGAAAATAAAAAGGATAATTTTAAACTTTTTTTTGTATTTAAGTTTTTTAAAGGGTTCATAAATATTCATAATGCTTTATAACGGTAAAGGTTATTAGGTAATTTAATAATACTTAATAAGTAATTTAATTATATTTAATTTGATGAACAAGCTTTGAATAAAATTTCCAATAAAGATTCGTGCGACATTTATTGAGATTGTGCTAAATGAAACATAATTTATGCCAAGTAGAAAAGAGGAAACCCCGAAAATAAAGGTTAAAAATAAATTATTTAATAATTATTTAGAGTCTAAGTTCGTTTTATTTTAGAAGCACAAATATATTATCATAAATATATTGTTAGGAGTAGGTAGCAGAAAAGAATAACCCGGTAAGGAACTTGAGCGACAGATAGGTAAGAGTAAAAGCAAGTGGCGAAGCTATAAATCCTGAAATGTTGTATGTTGGGGTTGGTATAACAATGTCGATGAATCGAAAACATCGATGAATCGAAAACATCGATGTATCGGACCAAAAAACATCGATGTTAACCTTATGATGCATCGGACAATATCGATTTTTTTTCCAGAAACATCGGAAATGGTTTTTTTTTTTATTGTCACCTGGGGGAGATTTGAAAGCAATCCACTTTTTTACCGACTTCTTTGGGAAAAATCGACCTTTTCTTACAGGAGAGCTTGAGTTTGGAGGTCGATGTCGATGTATCGAAAACATCGATGTTAAGCTATCGATGTCCCAACCCAAGTATAGTCTCATAAGCAGCAATTCGTCAACCAAGCGAAATCATGTAATGCTGCTCTCCACCATATTGTTTGGAAGATTAAAAAGGACCCTTAACACCAAGAAAGTGGTCAGGCTTGTTTATGGATATCGGGGGAGCCTCAAACTGTATTCCTGTCAAGGCTATTTGTCAAGCGACAGGTGAACATAATATTGATGAAGTACTAGAGGATGGATACAGTCTATTTAAGTTTTCAGATTAGCTAGTGCTCAACGTAATGGCTGCACTATGAAGTGCAGTAGTTAATCAAGGCAGCCCCCAAGGTGGAATTCTTTCTCGACTTTTGAAGGGCTTGGTACTAGAAAGACTTTATAAACTCCTTTATAGAGAAGCATTTTACATTCAAGAAATTGTCTATGATGTTGTATTGTTAAACGGTAATTACTTGCTTAAAGAGCTCTTCGTGTGCCATTGAGAGATGGCGTGGGAGAAGTCTCTAGGCGTTAAACCAAACAAACAGTTCTGGTACCATTTACTCGTAATAGTAAACTAGACGGTGCTCTGGAAGTTTCAGCTTGATGGCAAATTCCTGGAGCTCTCTAGCTTGATGGCAAATTCCTGGAGCTCTCTAGCTTGATGGCAAATTCCTGGAGCTCTCTAGCTTGATGGCAAATTCCTGGAGCTCTCTAGCTTGATGGCAAATTCCTGGAGCTCTCTAGCTTGATGGCAAATTCCTGGACCTCTCTAGCTTGATGGCAAATTCCTGGAGCTCTCTAAGTCCGTAAAACATCCGAGAGTAATCTTGAATAGGAGCTGACGGGCAAAACACCTTGAGCCTAAGGTAAACAAGCCCTTAGCATCCTTTTGGGCGTGTGAAAGGGCTAAGGGCCCCACATGGGTCATACAGCCAAAAGTTTTTTACTGGATCCCCTCTGCAATGGTAAGGCTTGTGCTTTCTTTATGTATGCATTGTCTGGAGGCGAAAGAGTGAGTGTATTTTACCTCTTCCCAACGGTCATTAGGTGACCTCCAAAGACAGTTTGCTTAGGAATCTTAGGAGCAATGAGGATGGCTTCAACTTTAGCTTTGAATTTTTCACAGGTATTTTTCATCTTGATCTGTTTTTTCAACAGAATTGATCATTACAAATTAAGCCTATGGTTATTACATTTTTTTTAGTTTTTTTTTTTTTAAATTACAGATGGCACAAAGATGAATCAATGCAAAAACGAAACCAATTAAAATAATTTACCGAGAAGATACTATTTAAAAAAAAAAAAAAAAAAAAAAAAATCCATTATGACTCACTGATGCTCCTAAGTTTTACCATTTTATCTCAATTAAGAACCATTTATATTAAATGTATCTCAAGTTTGGCACATAGTTTAATCACATAAATATATTTAACGATGGCACAATGTAGCAAAAATTATTATTTTGATAGGCGTGCAAATATTTGTAATTTATAAATATGGAAGCCCATAAAAATGTAATATGATTATTAATATCCAGAAGGGTAAGTTAGAAAAAGTGACAGTTAGTAAAAATAAAGAAAGACATTAAAATTTCAAACTGAAATAAAAATTGCATCGAATATTCATCTATATTATTAACGTAAAACTTGGATTTCAGATTTAGTGTCATAGAAGAAGCTAGCGTGGCAGTGTGGGTTAAATCACGTCTGCTCAGCCATCAATGGATCAGGTGGTCGGGGTTCAATCCCTCGCCGTGATACTCTGATTTACATGGCTCACTTAATGATCACATCATACTCACTTCGGGGGTACAATGTACAGATGGTGTGAAGTGGCAAGAACCCACTACCAAAAAGGGCCCGAATGAGGCCTAATTGTTAGGTTCGAACTAGTGGTTCGCCCTACCCGTACCTTACTACTACTACTACTACTACAATTATTATATATATATATGACCTTAGTAGTAATAGCCATATACATATATAATAATTGCAGAATAATAAATAAGAATGCCTCTCCACAAAATATTGTAATACTTTTGTCATATTGTTTCTTAATTAAGACGTAGATGTTTAGTTTAAGGAGAAGAAACTGATGTAGAGTTTCTGCTATATGCTCTCAGGCTGTCCAAGACCTAGACATGACTTAAACCAACTACAAATGAAATCCTTGAGTCCATCAGGTAATTGATGGAGAAGTTTAGGATAGAAGGTCTCCAAGTGAAGGATAACGTGCTGTGAAGAATAGGTGCACGAACACGATAAGAGAGAAAGGCAGTCTGGGCGTCGAGTCGGATTTGCGGGTAGTTTGCCAATTGTCTGGTTTACTAGAGGAACGCCGGACTAATGGTCCCTGACTCCGGCAGAGCCCACTAATCGAACGGACTGGGGGGCCTTGCGGTCTGATAACGAGGCCTTCTACAACTATATAATAGAGGTTACTGGCCGCAGTCACTGACACAACCCCTTGCCTGCCTTTGGCATCACACTTTACTAGTACAACATAATGGTTTTCCACTAGATTTTGGACACGACTCACTTCAGTATCTCCTCACTCGGTTTCCAAACATCCATTCGATAAATCTTCCAAACTCATTATAGGATAATTAGAATGTTTTGTTCATGAAAATTCTTTAATTCATTTATAACTATCATTATTTATTTTTAAATTCTTACTTTGTCGAAGAATCATTTGACAAAAGAAGAAATTAACAATGCACATATAAAAAAATCGGTCAAACACAACACAGACAAACTTTCTCATAAACGAGTTCATTATTACATAGCCCAGTGTTTTCCATTTATATAGTTTTCGTAGGTGCATTTAATTATTATTTAACATTTCCTCAAAATTTATCATAAAAATAACTTCTCTTCGGCGGAGAATCGAACCCGGTCTCTCTCCATCCACGTTTAAAACTATTTTCTCAGCAACTAGATTTTTCCCGGGGAAACGGCTTATATCGTATATTTGTATTTAAATGAACTGTATTTAAGATTTTAAGATTTTTTTTTTTTAAATCGAAATTTTTTAATTTCGATAAATATATATATATATTTTTTTAAAAGAGTTTTTAGGCGGTAGTGCCCCCAAATTTGGAGTTAAAATTCAGTTCTCGTATTCACCTCAGGGCATGGTTTTCCTATAAATGTATGCCAAATTTCGTCAAAATCGGCCCAGCAGTTTAGGCTTCATGCATCTGCACCGACAAACATTTATTAAAACCACTTTTTTGAACTCAGGAGACCTCAAAACATGTAAATCCACCATAGTAGTAGTAGTAAGGGGGCGGGGAGGCCAAGCCTGGCAACTAGACCGCACTCGGGTCCTTTTTGCCAACCCCTGGTTTTTCACGCCCATCGAACCACCTCAGTCGGACCCTCAAGTCTCCTAGTTTGGGTGATAAAGGAGAGGATATCCTGCCACTTAAGTGTGACAAGTTCCTCCTCTCTGATAATCCCTGATCCTAAGGTGTGAAAGCGTAGTCTCCCATGTCCTTCGCAAGCTCCCACCAGGTGGTAGGTTGTTTCCTCTTCTTCACCACACACTGGACATGTGGGGTCCTCTTCAATCTTTAATAGTGCCAGATGTCTATTTAGTTGACAATGACCTGTTAAGACCCCCACCATTTTTCTTAGGTTGGGTCTACTCAGTCCCATGAGCCATCTGGTTTTCCCTTTATCTAGCTTAGGCAGCATCATCTTAGTCTGCCTGCATCCTTCAGTTCTTGTTCACACCTTCCCTGCTTCCTCCCAGATCCACTTTTTGATGGCCTTTTTTTTGAAACATGTAAATCCACCATAATCTCAAAACTTTATATTCGTGCCATCACAATACTTTCTCTTTATATGAGGAAGTAAATATGTTAAGAAAGGAAGCTGAAATTAGACAGTTTAACTACACTAAGCACACCACACTAACTCATGGACAGCCAACAAGCAAGAAAAACCTACCTGAATCGTCGGCATATACTATATAGCAACAAGTACAGATTTTTAAAATATCGTCAAAATTATATATGCAAGTAAAAATAACATCGAGAAACTTATTTGCCTTATACAAGCTGTACAGAAAGTAAAGATATACCTACAGAAAGCAATTAAAGCTGAATAAAATCACTGCAGCCAATTTTCATAATAATTAACGAATACATACATAATGTTAGCTGACCAGGAAAAACTCATTGTGCAGCTTATTGTTGCATCTTGCAAGATGTATAGAGTGGATTTACCAAAGATGATTATACAGTAAACTATATTCTACCATATTTTCCTATTTCTGTTTGCAATATTTTAACATAGATGGTAAGATAAACTATCTTAACCACATTTAAACTGTGGTCATAACATGGCACTTCTTTAGATTGTTACTCCCCTTATAAAATAAGGGGGGGGGGGGGGAATCTAAAGAAGGTGTACAGAATGATCTTCTTGAGACTGTTACTCCCCTTATCAAAATCAAAGTGAGATATCCCTTGGTCCCATGGTACATTGGACTACACATCCCTTATTCTTAATAGTAATTTAGTTTAAGTCATTCTTATTGTAAAACAAAATAGGGGAGTAACACTCTAAAGAAGTACTCAAAATATACTTGAAAACAAATATTTTACTACTTTGGTTTGCAATATTCTAACATAGATGGTGAGATAAGCTATCTTAACCACCTTTAATCAAGTCAAAACATAGTTGTAAACAAAATTTTCTTATTATATTATGACAATAAACTAACATTTTCTCTGTAAAAGATTCATGTATTATAAGAAAAAGAATAAAAATCAAAGTAATTGATTTATTTAATCATTATAAAATGATGCAATAATTATTATAAAATTAATTATTAAAACAGATAAAATTTATTAATAAATGTAACAAATGTCATCCAACAAGAAAATGAGTAAAAATGCTTTACTTGAGGAAAATGATAGTAAACCGTTTAAAATGTAATATTTATTAAAATCTATTGAAATAATAATTTCATTTCACCATCCTAAAACTATGTTATTTTTTTTTTTTCTTATTCTCATAGCTTTAGTCAAAATGATATTATTTTTCTGAATAATCGCTAAAATTATTAAACGAACAAATCTCAATTATAGCTCTCTAGTAAGCAATTGAGATAATTTATTTTGTATATTTTCGTTATTGCCTTCTATTGTTCAAAGTTTTGCGTTGTTTTCGATGCAAAATAGCGTGTATTTACATTATAAATGGAAATGGGTCATTTTTTCCCCCTTGTGGTATGTTCGTGAGTCAAGTCAATAGGAAAACATTATAAATTAATAACAAAGGTTTCGATTTCACCCAGTCATATTCAACATAATGTACATTATTAGATAAAAAAGAATAAATAATAGTCATGGTGCCAGCAGCTATTTTTTTTTTTTTTAAATCAAACCATTTCTAACCAATTTAGTGCCCAGACTTGAGTGCTTAATTTGCGATAAAAGTCTCGAAGGATTTGAATCCAACGTTTTGCTACCACTATTGGAAGCATCTTCACATCAGTTAAGTATTATGACGTTAACTTCAAGCAATAACCAGACGAAGAGACACTAAAGTCTTGTGTTACTATATTAAAGCCTATTGATAACCCGACACGATAATGAATACACTAAAAAACTAAATAGAGAAGCATTTTAAAAACATTATACCAACTGTTGGATATCAGTTATTTGACTGGGGCTTGGGATTATTATTATAAGTTTTGTCGCCACTATTGTCAAATTTATTTAGTTATTTCCCCCGTTTATTTAATCTGTCAAAATTGCTTTAATTTTTGACATTTTCATGTTTAGGCTGTGCTACATAACTCGAAAAGCGTTACTAAAAAACGTTACCCGGTGTATCAAGGAGTTAGAAAGGTATAGGAGGTGTGCACAGTCTGTCTCCAGCAGTTGGGCCTCCCTCCACCCCACGTCATAGGGCCAAAGAAAGTAGAAAATATTTATACGTGTGACAGGGAGTTAGGAAAGTACAGGTTGCCATTAACTCTCAGCCCTCTCGGCCTACTTAGTATGAAGGCATATTAACAATTCGTAGAAGGCGGTCCGGCGCATTTGAATTCAGTCGTTTGTAATCAAGCCACGGCAGTGCCGGTGTGGAGATAAGAATAAAATTTATCTTCCATCAACTTTTATCAATTACTTGAATAGATTACCGATTTTATTTTATTTTATGTCGGTAGTTTACGCAGAGCGAAAACATGAAAATGTCTCACTGTCTTGAAGACTAGAAGTATTTTAAATTAATTTCTAATAAAAATATTTAACATAAATTAAAGTATCAATTTAGCAAAATGTAAAGAGTGCAGACGCTTTAAATTATTAATTATCTGGGTCTATGTGCAATACTTTTGACAAACCATCCAATTTTTATAAAAACCATATGAGTACTTTTATAGATATAGATGTAAACAAATGTATGATTGTGCGCATATGAAAGAGAAAGAAACGGGCGTAGAGGGTTGAAACTTATATGGGACTAACAATGGGCTAAATATGACCTATCATCCAAATTTCATTAAAATCACATGAGTACTTCTTATTCAAAGATGATGGTTCGTAAAAATTGAGCGACGGAAAGTCAAGGAACCAAAAATTTTCCCTGATGCATGAAACGAATTTCTGTCTTGGAATTTTTTGAATCGGAGACATCAAATATTTTTGTTCTTCAAAAACGATGACATTGCTTTCGATACATTTGGTAAGCTCAGAAGGAAAATAAACTATGTATATATAATATTCGATGTACGATGTACATCATTTCATACAACTTATACATTCCTCAATTTTTAATCAATTATTTCAAAGAATAATTAAAAGTTGAATCTAAATGATCAGGTGTTTTCTAAAAATTGGGTCTCTCCCTTCCCCACAATATTAATTTTAAGTGATCATTTATTTGTACTTTCTTCTCGCTTGAGGTTGCTTTATATTCTCCCCCCTCCCCTCCCCCCTACTATGTTAAATTACCCGTTTAATCCTTTACAAATATTGACTTATTTAAGTGTTTCATCCACTTGTAACTTGAGGCCAATTAATCAAGAGTTCCTTAAATATTTTTAACCAATGGTTAAAAATATTAATGGTGAGTGTTATTATATGTTCCGAATTAATCAATAAATTTAATTTTATAATTTAGATATTGCCTTGTGAACTTCTGATAATAAAGTCAATTGACGGTGAAGCTTTTGAACGCTAATAACGATAGAATATTTAGCTCTTATAGCATTTATAGAACGCTGAAGCTAGTGGTTAGGTAAGTATGTAGTAAGTAATTATAAGTGGTAGAGGTAGACTGAAGAGCGGACCCGATGATTCCCGAGTGAGATTCGACTTTCTTCGGCTAGTTTATTTTTGCGTCGCTAACGTCTAGTCTAGTACTCTTACTAGACAGGTAGGACGGATCACTTGTTAGATCCTAGCAATTAGGCCATCTTATAGGCCGATTTTACTAGTCCTGTGGTAGAGAGTTACAGCCACTTCACACATCATACCTCTGTACATTGTACCGCCAAAGTGAGTATGATGTGATCATTTGTAAGCCAATAAAAATCAGAGCATCTCTGTGAGGGATCGAACCCACTACCTCGTGCCACTCTGGATTCATTGATGACCCAGCAGATGTAGTAAAGTAATTTATTCCACACAGCTACGCCTACATTTGATTACAAACAGATGGATTGATTTTCTAATTGAGTTAAGAAAATTATAATATTAAGGACACAAAATAGGAAATATTTCTTCATAAATAAAATCCAGAATCAAAGCAAGTAAGAGCTAATAAATCATTCCTCAGTTCAAGTATACATACATTTTAATCGATTTCTACTTTAAAGGAATATGTCTAACTTTTCTCTTTTGCCATTCTATTTTTTTCGTTTCACTTTCTCATCCTTCTTTTTTGGCAAACAGGCCCCAATAAAGAATAAAATAGGAGCACGTTACTTTCATTATAAAATAATTTATAAGGTGTCTGGTGAATATTTATGGCCAACATAACAGCTTTTCTCTAACGGTTCCGAGTTAAAGAAAAAGAGAGAGGGGGAAAAAAGATGAAGCAACCATTCAAAATCGAATTTGTCCAAGATCATTATAGTTTATTTTCCAAGGTGGGCGAACAAGTAACAAAAGAAGGTTATAAAAAACCGGAGAGAAGCCATATCTTAGCGAGTAATGTACGGCTGTGGATTTTTGAATTAGGGTTAAGTAAACAACGACCGAAAAAAAACTTTTTCAACTTTTTTTTTACCTTTTTCTCCCCCTTAAGGAGCCCACCTCGCCGGGCTTAGGGTTGTTTTTAAAGTTGTAAGGAATAAGCACGGTTATGCTTTACAAGGGGGAGCGCGATGCTTCACCGGCTCCCGGCAATAAATAACTTCTCGGTTTAAACTTGAAGTTTTAAGAGATTCAGGTGCTTATTTGACAAAGTTTTAACGACACGAGGGCCCCGAGACGAGGTGACTTGTTGAAGACGACCAACTTTACTTTTTTTTAAACCGATAACTTTGTAGGTTAAAGTTAAAGAAAAAAAAAGTTTACATTTTTAAACCGAGTTAAATGCGGTTAAGCATAGATTACACGGGACGGAGTAACGGCGAAACTTATTTACACGGGGTTAAGCTCCACCTGGGGTTAAATTGTAGTCCGGCATCGGGTGCAATGAATCTAAAATTTATCTTTAATCACCGATGATACATTGTCACAGCTTAAAATACTACTACCTTCACAGATTCTATTAAAGTAAACATAGTTTAAATAAAACTAGAAATGACCGAAACTACAGGTGGATTTATCAAGAACCAACAAATATCTGGGTTATTTTTATTTAATGAAATGAAACAGTAATAATAATAAGGCGTAAAGAACAAACTAGGTTAACACAGACAAAGATAATTGATTTAATTTATGTAAAATTAATAAACAAAGTTAATTATATTTAAAGTACTAATGATAGACTAAAATGTGGTTAGGAGAGGAGAAACAATCGGTCCGAGAAATCTCAGACAAATTTTCTCATATACGAGTTCATAATTGCTTAGCCCAGTATTTTCCATTTTCGAGTTATCTTAGGTGCATTTAATTATTATTGAATATTAATGATGAATTGGGAATCGGAAATCGAACCATCTCAGGCCGCGTTTAAGACTATTTTCTCAGAAACTAGATTTTCCCGGGAAAACGGCTTACATTGTTACATTCAAATTAAAAATAAACTAAATTTTAAAATGATTTAATCAAAATCGTTGGAATCGTTTTCGAAAAATCATTTATTCACTTCTTTTTCAAACCTTTTGGGGGATAAAACGCTTAAAACGCGTAAACCTTAATACTTACTCTTTATATGAGAAAGTAAAAAAGAGCTAACATATTATTGAAGCGAGCGTAGGGAGCTTCCTACATTCAACGAAATATGCTCCGTGTCTGTCTGTCTGTCTGTCTGTCTGTCAGTAACGTTCACGCGTGTGACGATAACTTGAGTAAAAGTTGACCGATTTAGTTGAAATTTGGTATACATGATCCTCTTACTAATACTCAGGCTAAGTTCGTTGGACAGCGTGATCCGTCCAAGAGTTCGCGCGCAACGCTCGCGTAAACGAGAGGTACAAAAATTAAATTAGAATTTCAGGACGGGAAAAGATTCTATCATCATCTATTCGATGAGACGAACATTTTTTTCAAATAACATTTTTTACTAAAACCAACAGCGACACCGCTATGACTTAATAAAGATCGCTAAAACTATTAAAGCGGACCTAAACGTTTATAATAGAGAAAACAACCTTTTTACCGATATCTTACGTTCTAACGAAACGATTTTAATAAAACTGCATATACACCATCTAATGCACAATTGAAACAGGTATGCAAAATTTCAACTTGATACAAGCAAAATTCTTTGCTTAGTGACGAGATACATTTATAATAATTGTTTAAAAGCTACCGCGGGTGGTGAAGATTGTTATAGTCGTATAGTGTATAGGTTTGTTTAGGAAGTAAAGCTTTGTACCGAGTACCCCCACTCTTCCCTACACTACCCTCTTCCACTTATCTTCAACTATGACATTCATCATGATTAATAAATTTCAATATTCAGTATTTCATTGCAATACGCTCGCTTCAATGATAGAGCCACGCGATGCCTAGTTTATATCATATTTAAGGAAAATGTAGATATTTAGTGGCATCTGGCAATACGTTCTTCTGAATCTCAACCTTAAAGTTAAAATTTAAGACTGCCATCCAAATTTCATTAATCGGATGATGTTTTTAAGATATGTTGGCAGACCGACCGACCGACAGACACGGAATCAAACATTTTTTTCTGATGTCTGAAACGGATTTCTGAAACGACATTTTTTACGTTCGTTCTTCAGAACGATCACAAAGCTAAAGCTACCATTCCTTCGGTAAGCTCGGGAGAATAAAACTATATAGAATTAAAATAAGAAAATTTGTCTTATACAAGGTTCGCTATGTAAAGTGTACGATTCAATTTATTTTAGTCTTGCTCTATTGAGATTGTGTATGGAATACAATATCTTGATGAAACCCTTTCTGCAGTATAAAAGGTCCACTTGTAATGCTATTATGAGGTTAAGGCGCTCCATCAGTGTTATATAGACCTCTCTGGAAAAGATAACTCTTATCATTTCCTTATGCTTCCCTTGCTTAGGGTGACTTACCAAGACCTCTCCTGACGGTAACGAGGCTGGGTACAACCCTGTAGGATTTCACTACTATAAGAGAGAATTTATTTTACAAGACGGGTCGAAAGCTGTTGTAAGCTGAAGAGGAGCACAAGATTGGGGTAAGAGGACCCTTGTATCGGCCAAGCTCACTCAATTTCCGATTTTCCACGGATTTTAGAGTGGTCTTACTGGAAATAGAGTGCTTACAGGGCGAGGGGTGTAGAGTGGCACGACGCTCGCCACTCTACTAGAGAATAGACCTCCTTTTTTTAGGTTTTCTGCCCTGGACTCAAGAAAAGACCACTTCAAATTTTGAGGCCACCCACTCGTTATTTTTTTTTTTTGTTCCGTAAAATCTTCCCCGAGTGTTTAAGAAAGATAAAGAAATTGATCAGGTTTCAATGGTTCACCGAACCTTGGAAAAATATGCGTTTTTTACTTTCTCATATAAAGAGAAAGTATTGCGACGCCTGAAAATTTGATTTAAGATTTTGATGGATTTACATGCATTAAGTTCCCCTGAGAGGTTGTTAAAAAAATTGAAGTTGTTAAAATATGTCTTTCTGTCGTATGTCTATCGTCTGTCTGTCTGTCGTCTGTCTGTCTGTCTGTCTGTCGTCTGTCCAGACGAGTGGAGCCTAAACTGCAGGGTCGATTTTGACGACATTTGCATGTTTAGAAAAACATATCCCAACGCGAAATCGAGAAATAAATTTTAGCTCCAAATTTAGAAGGGCTGTCACCCCAAAACAATCCTCACAAACAAATTATTTCTCGAAAATGTTTTCGACTATTTTTTTTCAAAAATTCAACAATGTAGTCCATTTTAATACGAATCCAACATATAAGCCGTTTTCCGGAGAAAAAATTAGTTCCTGAGAAAATTGCTTTTAACGCATAAGGAGAAAGGACGGGTTTGATTTCCCGCTGAGAAGAAGTTATTTTTATGATAAATATTGATAAAATGTTCATTATTAAATAAATGTACCTAAGAAAACTAAAAAATGGAAAACACTGGGCTAAGTAATTATGAAGTATATGAGAAAGTTTGTCTGAGTTGTCTCGGACCAATTTTTTAGGGGTGTACACCCACAGCCCCGATTTCTTAATTTATAAGCCTTTTAAGTTATTTTCATCCTGCTATAATCTCGTTTAATCGACAGAAAAGTTGACCATTCTACTGATAACAAAACAATTGGAAGATAACAGCGACTAAGATCAACTGATGTTTAAAATAAGATAAATATTAACGGCCAAATTAATTAAATTCAACTGAAAATGAGGTATTTCCAGACAATAAAACACACGCCTTAATGCCATCTAAAAAAAGTGTTTTTGAAAAGGGCGAACAAAAGCCTGAAAATGAATTGAGGATTAGACTGTCAAGAGTCAAGAGCCAAGGGGATTTTATATGAGCATGCCACTAACGAAGAATAGGGTTTTAACAACTATAAACCAAGCCTAAAACCAACTGAGGCTTATTGTTTACAGTATCGTAAATAAAAATTGTTAAAATAGTCTGCCAATTGCCAATTAGTGTGGCACATAGCTTCCTCGGGTCCTATAACTTACTTACTTTTAAAATGTTATGCTCTTACAACCCACTACCGTCTATTTTATTAAATTTGTCCCTATTTTCCTTCCCAGTTTACTGAAGATAACGGAAGCTATGTGTTCGTTCTGAAGAAAAATAAACAGGTCAAGTGTGTGCTGGTCAGCACACAGCGAGGGTCCGTAGACAACAGAGTATTGATTAAGTAGTACCTATTAATGCTGTTATTACGTATTAGCTCTGTATTAGTAGTAGTATAACCGGCTATCATGCATAGCCCGCGTTTCACTTACAGAGCGTTATTTTTAAAATGCAAAATAGCCTACGTTGTACTATTCTGTGGTTCTGATATTCTCAAAACACATAAAAAACTTATGATAAAGTATTCTTGCCAGTGAACCGGACTATAATAGCTATTTACGTACCTAGAGCAGTAAGGACGTTATTACAGGCCGAGGGCGAAGTGTGAAAGCACGAGTGCGTTTAACGCCCGAGGCCTGCCATGTCGCTTACTGCTCGTGGTGCGTACACTATTTTATCGCCCAACACATGTAAACTAATTACAAAACACATTAACTATTTTGCCGTAATCTTCAAAAGCAATAAGTGCATATTAAGTTTAAATCAGTACCAAAACAAACCGCAGTTATAAAAATATTGATTGTTACTAATTGAACAGCTGACGCTGAGAACTACTAGCCGCGGCCCGGCCAGGAAGCGGCCGCTTCTCGAACTACTACTCGCCCTGTAAAGAAAAAGCATGCAGTTTTACAGGCCCCTGGGCTGTAAAATGAAACTTTACCGGCCGCACAGGATAGGAATGTTTACAAGTGGAGGGCGATAAACATATAAATACACCAAAAAGAGTATAGTTAAAAAAATAACGTATTTTGCCATTTTTTTTTTTTTTTTTTTTTTCAAAATCTCCAAAAAGTGGTATCCTTATTTTTGGTCGAAGAATGATCAGGAATTTTTTCAATTTTTTTGCATTTTACAAAAGCGAGATAGAGTGCGGGGGACAGTTTTCACACCAACTTCGTACTCCCCTACGCTCGTTCTATCAAAGCTTATAACCCAAAATGTATATATTTTTTTTATCAGCTCGACGTACCCTTTCATATAATACCCCACATGGTCTCAAAATATAAAAATTAACCCTTTTTTTTAAGTCACTTCTTTTTTAAATTGTTTGAGTTAATACTATACACATACATAAGAAATTTCAAAGAGATCGGACAAAAGGAGTAGCCGTGAGAGCAGGTGACAAATGGACGGACGGACAGACTGACACAAGCAGGAAAATATTAGGGTTTTTTGTTTTGCCTATGGACCCTAAAAATTGGTTATGTCTCCGACTTCAAAAATTTTAAGACAGAAATCCGTTCAAGACAGAAGATAAAAAGTTTTTGGTTCTGTCACTGTCTGAGTTTCTATCGCTCAATTTTTACGTATCAGTTTATATTTGACAAACCGCTCGTCTGATTTTAATAACATTTGGATGGTAGGTCATAATTGTTCCATTTTAAGGTAAAAAAAACCTATTAACTTTTTCACACATTGAATAGTAAGTAATTTTTATATTCAATTTTTAAGTTTTTGGTAGTTTTCATACTACGGTAAGTTTAAATTTTAATTTAAATCAAATTATAATTATTATTTACTACGGGAAACAGATAGTGAAAAATACACTCCCGCGCCGGGATTTGAACCACGGGTCTCCTGTATTTCCAGTACAGACGCTCTAGCCAACTAAGCTACGAAGGAGAATGATTATTAACTGCCGTAATCGATAACTAGTCCCGAATCCAAGCTTTCAATATTCATATACATTTAGACAGTCAATATTTATGTCATTAGAACTAAACCAAGAATTAACGCTTATAATGCAGGAGACCCGTGGTTCAAATCCCGGCGCGGGAGTGTATTTTTCACTGTCTGTTTCCCGTAGTAAATAATAATTATAATTTGATTTAAATTGTAATTTTTATATTAAAAAAAAAAAATGATTGTCCATGAAACTTGTTGGAATGCTTTTGATAAGTTCAAGTTTTATATAATTAACATCAAACTATTAATGTTAATATGTAAAAAAAAAAATTATAGACTGCCAATTAGTGTGGCACATAGCTTCCTCGCATCCTATCATGTACTTTATTGTTATAATGTTTATTGTGTAAAAACTATTAATAGTTTTAGCGATGTTTAACACTTCATAGCGGTGTCGCTGTTGGTTTTACTGAAAAATTGTATTTGAAAAAAATGTTTGTCTCATTGAATAGATGAAGTTAGATTTTTTTCCCAACCTAAAATTCCAATTTTAAATTTGAAGTTCACGTTTACGCGAGCGTTGCTCGTGAACGCTTGGACGGATAATGTTGTCCAACGAACTCGTCCTGGGGATTGGTAAAATGAACATGTCTACCAAATTTCATCAAAATCGGTTGACATTTACTCAAGTTATCGTCGCACGTTTCATAATTCGCGGACACACAGACCGACAGACAGACAGACAGACACGAGACCAAAAATGTTCCCTGGTTTCTGAAACGGATTTCTGTCTTGGAATTTTAAAATCGGAGGCATAAAAGTTTTTCGTTCTCAAAAGTGAACACAATGCTTCCGTTACCTTCGGTAAGCTCGGAAGCAATAATATTGTGAATTAATTCAATTGTTAATATGTTTCATTTTTAGAACAATCAGTGGTGATTGGTGAATGACCTTACAAAATATGTAAAGGGTCGAAACGTCTCACGATAAAAAGGAAAATGATGAAAACTAACAGTTTTGAATATATTGCTTCCGAGCTTACCGAAGGTAACGGAAGCATTGTGTTCACTTTTGAGAACGAAAAACTTTTATGCCTCCGATTTTAAAAATTCCAAGACAGAAATCCGTTTCAGACATCAGGGAAAAATGTTGGTCTCGTGTCTGCCTGTCAGTCTGTCTGTCTGGTGGTCTGTGTGTCCGCGAATTATGAAACGTGCGAAGATAACTTGAGTAAATGTAGACCGATATTGATGAAATTTGGTAGACATGTTCATTTTACGAATGCCCAGGACGAGTTTGTTGAACAGCGTTATCTGTCCAAGCGTTAACGAGCAACGCTCGCGTAATCATGAACTTCAAATTTAAAATTGGAATTTTAGGTCGGGAAAAAAAATCTAACTTCATCTATTCAATGGGACAAACATTTTTTTTAAAATACAATTTTTTAGTATAACCAACAGCGACACCTGTATAAAGTGTTAAAGATGGCTAAAACTATTTAATAGATTTTACACAATGAACAATATAACAATAAAGTAATATACCAATAATTTGAATGTTATTATAACAATAAAGTACATGATAGGATGCGAGGAAGCTATGTGCCACACAAATTGGCAGTCTATTTTTATTTACACCTAACATCCTTCAAATATAATTTATATATACAAATTGAAGAACGTGTTTAATATTAACTAAGTTAATTGAATAAACCATTGTGTATATAAATATACACATATATACGTATATTACGTAAGTATGCATATAGTTTGATATATATAATATATATATATATATATATATATATATATATATATATATATATATATATATATATATATATATATATATATATATATATATATATATATATATATGTATATATATATATATGTTGTAAGAAGAGAAACATATTTTAAAAGAAATGAAAGGAAAAATTTGTCTAAAAAATGATTTTTTTTTAATATTTCTTAAAATATAAGAGAAACAGAGTGAGTGAAGAAATATAGGAAGGGGGGGACATAAATCTATAACTTTAACAAAAAGCAACGCCCACGGCAAAAATACATGTCTGGAAAAGTAAAGAGCAGAAATAAAAAATAATAATAAAAAAGAAGTATACACTATAGTTGAAGAATTGAGTGGGGAAGCCCTGGGGACAAAATTCAGGCTCTTTCTATTCTAAAAGAACATTATATATATATATATATATATATATATATATATATATAATGAATGTATGAGTATAAGTATAGTGTACTATAGAAGACAATTTTTTGAGGTAAAAAAAAACCAAGAACGCAGAAGGCTGAAGAATCTTCGCGGATCACGATAGAAAAAAAAATTTTGTGAGAGGAACATAAAGCGATCCTGTCGAGTCCTGTAAGGATTCTTTTGTTGTGAAGGTAAGCGGAAATGTAGTATGGACACTGAAGGAGAAGAGTCCAAGACCGGATAAAGGACTAGTATGGAAGAGTAAAAAGAAATCTATATATATATAGATATAAAAAAAATGGGCAACTGATTTCAACTTCACCGTATAGAAATAGTATCAAGAGTAGGACAAACAAGCTAAAAAATATATATAGCATGACTTGAGATGAAGATATAAAGAATGTTGGGGAGGATATTCAATGGATGAGATACCTCTAGAAAAAGGTTTTTTACGAATTCCAACTTTATATAGAGGGTAAGAGTGCGCGAGGGTTATCTGACACAAAACCGAAAACAGGACGTATGGTTGATTGAATCTCTCTTTTTTCCCATTGGACAAGAGGATGACAAATAAGGAAAGAGTTATCAGGAATACAAAACAGATAGGGATAAACCCTCCAAACAAGAACCGGCCAGGGTTCCGTTCTCAAGGGGAGTTTCAAGTAGAATCAAAATAGCAGGTTATTATTAGGGTAGTTTTAAGCTGTATGTACAGCTTGATTGTTTCGATAAAGATTTCTTGGAACTAAAGTAAAAGCTCTTATGTGTTTTTGAAAGGGTATAGAGTATGTTAAATACGTTTGCTTCAAGAATTATCTTTTATATTAACTTTTCCATTATATTGCACGTGCCTTTTAAAAGACCATTCTTAGAACAATTTAAATACTTGAAGAGCCTTTTGCTCTTAACTCCCAAAAAAATACATCTTAGCTAAACAATATACAACGGATTAATTACACATGTTGTTACTTCCACTTCTGAGACTTCCACATATCAAAAAAAGGTATGTGTGGTGTCATGGGCTACCCGGTGGGAACGAAGTTCCTTACGTTTTTCATTAAATATAAATCATCAAATCACAGTGCTAAGTGTACGTTGCTAACTACAGTCTGACTCATGAAAGAAGACGTGCGTTGACAGCGCGGGAAATCAGATGACACTCAGATTGGCCAACCTATTTGAGGGTAAAAATAAAGCCACTAGGTCTGTGGGTGAGGGTGGGGCAGTTAACTTGTTTGTAAACAAAAGAAGGTTATGTTCCTCGTACCAAATCGCGATCGTTTTAACTATTGTTGTCTATAGATTTTCACATCTTATTACGAATATATTTCAATATTTCTTCTAAGAGTTATTTTTTCTTCATCACGATGATAACTAAACAACAAGGAGAAGGAAAATGTAGGAGGGGTGGAGGTTACAAACCCTTTTTAAACGGTTATCCCGAGGGCCGCGCCCCTCCACTAGAGATTTTTATTTTTACCTAGTTGGCTCAACCTATTACCCGCCAAAATCTCGAGTTCTCATTGGCTTTCCCCCCAATGTGTCAAACTTTCCCGCGCTGTCAACGCACGTCTTCTTTCATAAGTCAGACTGTACTTATACATGGTGGAGTTAAGGCCTGGCCACACAGAAAGCTATGTGACGCGAGTTAGCTATGTCAGAAAATGTCCGTTCTATTATAATTTATAATGAATGGAGGTGGCCACACTGAACGCGACGCTACGCTACGTCGGCGACGCATCTCATCTATGTTTTGGCAATTCCATTTGAACGGATTTCTTGGCGACGTCCAACAGCGACGGACTTGCGCAGACTGCTTCTA
This sequence comes from Gerris lacustris, assembly GCA_951217055.1. Classification (NCBI taxonomy): domain Eukaryota; kingdom Metazoa; phylum Arthropoda; class Insecta; order Hemiptera; family Gerridae; genus Gerris; species Gerris lacustris. The sequence goes on from OX578283.1 coordinate 66,674,851, forward strand.
CCCCCTTGCAACTCTACCAAAAACAACGGACATAAAGTTTACTTACCTTAAACCAGGGGGGGGGGGACGTGTTCCCCCCAATGTTTGAGATGGAATAAAGAATTTAACCTAAAAAAGTTTAAACTATATAACCGGTTTCTACTTTTCTACATTATATTTTATCATTAATAATATATTATCCATTGTAAGTAAGAAAAACTATGTATAGTTTTGTTAGAATTAGGGATTTTGCTAATAAGTCCATATTAAAATTACTTTACCACGCTCTGGTAGAATCCATACTAAATTATTGTATACTAGCTTGGGGAATGGCTTCCCCAACAAGCATAGAACCTGCCAACATAATTCAAAAAACTATATTAAAAATCTCATTAAAAAAGCCAAAAAGATATTCATCTGCGTTAACGTATTCTAAATCTAATGTACTGTCAATAAAATCACTTTACGAAAAATCCGTTTTAATACATTATTTTTCTAATAATTTACCAACAGTTCCTCACACTAACTCTACTAGATCACAAAGACAGAAAACTTATAAAACTCCACTTTGCCGTACAACCACCAAACAAAGACACGCCACTAACTTAGGACCACATTATTACAACAGACTGCCAGCTTCATTAACAAACATTAATAACATAAATATGTTTAAGAAAAAAATAAAGCAACATCTCCTAACTAGAGAATAGAAGATATTAAATTTAACTCAATTTCAATTTGAAAAACACGTTTTTATGCTATTTTTGGCCCTAAATTGTAAAAATTTGACCCCTAAATGAACTCCAAAAATTCTGGCCAACGAACTCATCCTTTCTTTTGATATTATTGACATTTTAAAATTTGTTTGAAATTTTTAAGTGCATCCTAAGGGGAGATATCGTCTGGAGTGACACATATATACATACATATATACATACATATATACATACATACATAAAAAAAAGTGTTAAATTTTAGGAATCGATTCAGAATGGTCTAAAACGGATTTCCATGGAAAAATGTTTCAAAAATTCGCATTACAAAAAGTTTGAAGCCAATGCAATAGCGTAATTTTCTTTGAAAATTCGCTAATTAAACCAAAGAACTTATAAAGAATAAAAAAATAACAAAAACAAGTATATCAAATAAACAAGTAATAAATATACAGTTTTATAAATTTTACAAATAAAATAAAATAATAAAGAAATAGCCATATAACAAAACAGCATATAATAATAAAATATAGAGACGGGGCCCTCCCTCTAGGTGTAAAAACACTTACTGAGGGTCCTCACCTTTGCACTTTGTATGAAATGTAAATTTACTTATTGTTATAAATGGTGGAAATAAAGATTTATTTATTTATTTATGTTACTTCGATACCATGTTGCTGTTAACAGTGAAAAACTAGGGGGACTAGAGGGCTAACGTGGATAGTTTAGGTAATATAATTTAATCTTAATGCATACACTTGTTTGATATTAGCTGAATCGTATACAACTGTCATGCTTACAGTAAATTATGATTATTTTCAGGCTTGAAAATGGCTGGGAAAGCCGAAATGTCGCCACACTAAAACATTAAGCAGTGTTTTATTTCTTCTTACCCTTTAAGGATCCACATTCTATATACAAGCATTATATTTTATCATTAATAATATATTATCCATTGTATGTTACTTCGATACCATGTTGCTGTTGAGAGTGAAAAACTAATATGGAATCTGAAGATGGTTACAAAGTAGGCAAAATCTGTTATCAGTAATTACAAATACATTGTGTAAAGACCTAGTGTTTCTTCCCCCTCTCCCTTTTCAAAATGATGACGAACATGTTATTTATTGTGTGGGGTAAATCTGTATAATATGCTCCACCTATTTCTAAATGTCCGTTTAATTTGGTTTACATTGCAAAACATCCCGACATGTACTTGCCAGCAAGCTGCTAAAAGGATTTTTTCGGTCATAAAAATTCATATTTCCTAAACTTTTCAATAAAATATGTAATAAAAAGTTGCACTTTAGAGGAACAAGGTCTGAATATCATACTTTAGCGTCTTAGGTATGTACATATTTGGTAATTTCGTGGGTACAATGGCTGTCATTTTGGACACACAATATATATTCTTATACTACAATTCAATACCTTTAATAAGATATCCCACACAAAAAATATCATAAAATAAATATATTGGGTCCCCATAGTTACTTCATAAACTTTCCGAAGTTTTACTTTTTTATATTAACTGCCGGAAATATCTTCGGCCCACGAAGAAGCATATTTACGTATTTTTTCCTCATTTTAAGGCCTTTCCATATAGGGTAGGAGGGAAACACACTTTTATTGTGGAGGTTTAAAATTGGTAATTTTAATTTGGTTGGGTAATTAACTAGAAATCAAATATGGTGGTATGACACGTGAAAATGTTGTTTTTGAAATTTTGTGTAGAGTATCAAATCAAAGGTAGATTACAAAAATATGTAACATTTTTGTTGAAATTGTTTAATTTTCTACGCTATTTTGTCAAAACAAAACATAATTTTTCATGTTTATTGTGCATTTTTTTTTGCAAATCTAAACATTTCATGTTCATGTTTTTAAAATGTCACAATACCCACGAAATCCTTTTTATGTGAGACATCACACACAAACAATTTACTTATGTCATCTAGGAAGAAACGTAATAGTAGTCGTAGTAAGGTACTAGTACTAGTACTAGACGGTAGGAAGAACCACTTGTTGGAACTTAGCAATTAATTCATATTTTAGGCCCATTTTACTAGCCCCGTTGTGGATAGTAAAATTTAATCTACACGGCCACAGGCTCTCGTGAAACGAGAGGAAGTGACAATTAGGCAAATTTATACTTATACAGCAGATCATATGACACATATACTTATACAATACATGCGTACTTATTCTCTTTCTTGAACAAAATTACTTGTTGTCTTGAATTGTTTCTCTGAGGCATATTCTCGTCTCGACTTGTTTTTAACTTCTCCTAGAAGAAAGAAGGTTTTCTATTGTTCTGATTCCAATTTTCCTTACTCCTACCTTCCTGATCCCTTCCCCCCCCCCCCCCCCCTCTCTCTAAACGCCTCTAGTTCTCCACACCCTCCTCACTTTACTGAATTTTCCGAGAAAAACCATACGAAAATATGCTTCCCCCTAGTGAATTCTTGGCGTTTTTTTTTTGTTTTTTTTTTACCACACAAGTGGTTTTTTATGTATGTGTCGTCACTCCAGACAATATCTCACTCTTGTACTCTTAATGAGCTTTCCAACGACAGGCATCTTGAAGGGTAAATACTATTTTGATTTTTGTACGCCGTTAGCCTTTGTACCATTTTTTTTTTTTTTTTTTTTTTCACCAATCCAAATTCTAAACCAAAATTTTCCAAATTTTCCTATATTATCATAAGCCAATAACTCGTAGATTTCTTTGAAAATTCGCTCATTAAGCATGACTGGACTTTTTATAATATAGCTCATTAACAATCTCTTTTTTTATTTATAATATTTTACCTTAAATTATAATCAGATTAAAACAATTATTTGATAACAATGTTAATAACTTACAATAATCTCGAAAGTTGGTATACGTCTAATACAGAAATACTATCTCCATAGGAGTGGGTCAGTTTGATTAATAAACATTCTATAAGTTAAATCAGGTACAATTAAATCTTTAAAACAAATTATATTATTTTTTTTTTTTTTAAATAATAACAACACATACTATGATAACAAACAATAATGCAATCATTTAAATATTCTAATTCTTCACTAAGAAGATTAATTCTAAAATAGTCCATTAGTTTTATAGTCAGGGTGCCCATAGGCAAAAAAGTAACTTATACATACTCTTTCCAAACCTTGTTGTATGGCTTGTTTAGGCAAAGTCTGACATCGTTTTCCTCTGTGACTTTTTTTTAGTTTTGGTGCGTCTTTTTTTTAATTGAAACCTAAAATTATGACGCGTCAGACTTGAAAATCGGAAAAAGTTCTGCGTCAGACAATATTAAAATGTTGATTTATAGGGATCAAATAATGTATCTTGAGAAAATCAGCTGGTTATTAATCATTAATTAATATTAGTTCATATTAATTAATATCCATTATTATTAATTAAAATTAATTAATATCATTAATTAATAATTGGCTGATTTTCTCAAAATACATTATTTTAACCCTATAAATCAACATTTTAATATTGTCTGACGCAGAACTTTTTCCGATTTTCTAGTCTGACGTGTCAAAATTTTAGGGTTCAAATAAAAAAAAAACGCCCCAAAACTAAAAAAAAGTCACAGAGGAAAACGGTGTCAGATTTGGCCTAAACAAGCCATACAAAAAGGTTTGGAAAGAGTATGTATAAGTTACTTTTTTGCCTATGAGCACCCTAACTATTATATTATACTTCGGTCGTTTGATAGGACTGGTATATAAAATATTTTTAGGGAAAATGTCAATAACTTATATTGGCTTAAAATTATTCTAAATTGTCTAAAAAGTGGAATAAATAAGATGTAAATTAATTAATTTAATATTTCATGACGTATGTATAAATTACTTTTGTTATTAAAACACCTGGGATTTTAAATCAAACTTTTTACCTCTTTACCGAGAGGACCAATATTATTGTGATAACTTAGTTAGCCTACTCAGTTATTAAAAGCCTACTGAGTTATCATAAGACTACACAGTTATGAGAAGCCTACTGAGTTATCATAAGACAACTCAGTTATCAGAAGCCTACTCAGTTATCACAAGACTACTCAGTTATCAGAAGCCTACTCAGTTATGAGAAGCCTACTCAGTTATGAGAAGCCTACTCAGTTATCACAAGACTACTCAGTTATGAGAAGCCCGCTCATATAATAGTTATTAAGATTTTGACATTTTAACTTGTGGTAAACGCAATGGTAATTAGCAAAGTGGCTTTTCAATAATCAACGAAAAAAAAAAACTTGTTTTTTTCACTTCGTAGAACTCGGTGTGAGCCACTAAGTATAGGAGGGTTAAAGAACGCCAAGGGGAGAATGGATTAGATGCATCTCTGACGGGATTTATTGGTGGATCAAGTCTGTCGAGATCCGCCGACGCTAGAGGCTAATTTAAAGCTGGGGAAAACAAGAAACGCGTGCCGGAAAGAGAGATGAGAGAATGAGACGGGACAGGGAATGTAATAAATCATGGTGATGCCTGTCAGCCGTTTCTCGGCTCCCTGGGACCTGCACAGTCCTAAATAGAAAATCCCCCCCCCCAAAACCGGGAGAAAGAAAAGAAAAAAAAAAATACCCTGCAGGAAGACGCCAAGAGGCAGGATTCAAGGTACCTTACGAACCGAACTCCAAGACTGACACATTCAATATCCTTCAGTTTCTCCCATACATTTCTTCCCCTTCGAATCTTCGTTGACACAAATCAAGGCTTCCAACCAATAAAAGAAAAAAAAAATCGGTTGAGGATATACGTAGCTTAGAAACAAAGACGGTCTTGAGTTTTCGATTTCGACGAAGCAATTTTTTCGACTGACATTTCTCCTATTTAGTCGTGGTCTGGTACCTTCTCTCTTAAACTCTTCATCCGTGCTTGACGTAACCGATGTATTGTTGTATTACGTTTAACTCTGTCCCACTCTGCACTAAATTTCTCCTAAATACAAAAACCTCTTTTTCTTCAACTCATTTTTTTCTGCACCGAAGCTTGATGTTTTATTATTTCTTTAACCTTCACAAAGCCCCAACTATGAGAAATATACACCGCTGCAAGAAATAGAGACAAAAAAAACCATAACCTTGTTTTTATGGTGACAAATATACGACTAGTAAGAAAACTGTAACTAACCAAGCTTTTTTCCCCCCTAAAACTTAACTGGTAAGCCCGTCTTGCTTTTTTTTTACTTACTTTATTTTGTTTCCTTGTGTAGAGCGAATTGAAGCGGAGAGTTGAAAATAGGGGACTTAAAACTACCATAAAGAATGTTAGAGTTCGATAACTGTTAAGGGTACGAACAATCTTTTATCACTATAAAAAGCACATTAGACGCCAAGTTCAGAACGTGATCTAAGACTTCTTAAATACTTGATAAGTGATTTTTCTTCGTTTAACACACGAGTAGTCTTGCTTATGTTCCTTATCGATTCGACATTATCACTAATGCCTGATGCAGTTTTTTTTTTATTTTTAAATCTACCGACGTAGTCAACAATAAACTTTATATTGCTGTTAAGCATATCCATTTTTTTTTCAGAAAAATGATTCGTCCAATAATTGGAAGCTATATGCCAAAAACTTTTGCAGACTATTTGCAGAAACACCATTACCGGAATTAAACGTCATTGGAATGACTGAACTTTTTACTTTTCCTCACCTATACGGAAAAGTTATGATTTCACTCAAATTTTTTTTCGATATTTCAACTGAATTATCCGATTTAGGTGTTTTTAGCATGACGTCTGTATGTGTGTGTGTTTGTTATCATCGTATTGGCCATTGTATTTAATCTAGAGAGTTGAAACTTGGCAGAAAAATCAGTCCTTACTTATAGTCAAATCAAGCCGGAAAATCAACATTTTCCACCATCTTATACCCAGTTTGCTGAGTCAGCAAACATTTCAAAAATCGGAAACATTTAAAAAAAATCGTAAATAATCGAAAAGTGATTCGATCGATTTGAAATTTGGCACGTATGTACCTCTCTGTATGACCAAAACATGTACCCAATTTAATTTTAATATTGGACTCCATTTTAAAGTTATCGATTTGTGAATTTTGAAACTTTGACGGTTAATAATACCGAAAGTATGAATACGTTTTTGACAAATAACATATCGTTAGAACCGGTTAAAAACAAGTAAGGCGCGCTTCACGTAATTAACGTGAGGCGATAATCGCCGGTTTCTGTACGATTAAGTTAAAATTATTAAGGGTAAAATTTTAATAGTTGCATATTCTTTTTTTTACTCTGCAAGCCCTTTAAATTGATGTATGACATGTCATGGTGACTAAAAACTGTTTTTACTCACCCGCTATATTGGCCGCCATCTTGAAAATATTAAGTGTGAATACTCCAAAAGTGTACACTTTTTGGAGGAAATCATGCAGGAAAACCCAGAGGAAATCCTCCACAAGCTTCAATTTAAATGAATAAATGGAAATTTTAAATTTTCCTCTCTTAAAAGAAAAACAAATCTGTTTGAAGATTTATAAAGTATTTGAATTCACTAAGGAAGCATATTTTTCATAAGAAGAGTGAAGTTATATTTCGTATGGTTTTTCTCGGAAAATTCAGTAAAGCGAGGAGGGTGTGGAGGACTAGAGGCGTTTAGAGTGGGGGGGGGGGGGGGAGGGATCAGGAAGGTAGGAGTAAGGAAAATTGGAATCAGAACAATAGAAAACCTTCTTTCTTCTAGGAAAAGTTAAAAACAAGTCGAGACGAGAATATGCCTCAGAGAAACAATTCAAGACAACAAGTAATTTTGTTCAAGAAAGAAAATAAGTTCTCATGTATAAGTATACGAGTATGTATCATACGATCTGCTGCATATATATAAATTTGCCTAATTGTCACTTACTCTCGTTTCAAGAGAACGCCAACCGTGTGGGTTAAATAACTTACCACGTCTGCTCGGCCATCACTGAATCAAGGGCGGTAGGAGGTCATGGGTTCGATCCCTCGTAGTGATGCTCTGATTTATATGGCTCACTAATGATCACATCATACTCGCTTCGGCGGTACAATGTACAGAGGTATGATGTGTGAAGTGGCTGCAACTCTCTACCACGGGGCTAGTAAAATGGGTCTAAAAGATGCCTAATTGCTAGCTTCCAACAAGTGGTTCGTCCTACCCGTCTAGTACTAGTCACATTTCTTCCTAGATGATAATATAAGATAAATAAATTGGTTATGCGTGAAGTCTCACATAAAGAGTTTCTTGGGTATTGTGACATTTTAAATACATGAACAGGAAATTTTTAAATTTGCTAAAAATTCACAAAAAACCTGAAATTGTTATTGGTTTTTTTTTTGTTCGACAAAATGAAGTTGAAAATTAAACAATTTCCACAAATTTTATATATTTTTGTAATCTACTTTTTAATAGATACCTTCGATGTAATACCCTACTAACAATTTCAAAAACAAAATGTTCGCTTGCCATAAATTATTCGCCATTTTGGATTTCCCGTTTATCAGATCAAATGACTATTCCTTTTTTCTCTATGGCCCACCAGACTGCACATTTTGCGTATTTTTATTTTTTATTTATAGTAACACGAGAAATATAGTTTTATGGAGGAGAGGGAACGAAAAATGATGACTTTGTTTTTAACAAAGTGACGTGAAAAATTAAATAATTTTTACAATTATTTTATATATTTTTTTGTCAATCTATTCTTTAATATCTTTCATTTGATATTCTACTCAAAAATTTTGAAAAAATGAAACTCTTATATTTTTTATTTTTTTATTTTTATATAATTATATTTTTTTATATAATTTTGATCTAAATTGTTTAGATTGAATGGGAAAATTGAAGAAGACTAGAATTCAAGAAGAGGAGAAACTCTAAATACTAGTATATTACAACATAACAAAATAAATAATATGAAATGAATCAGTAACATAATTAAACGTATTTAACATAACTGTACGGACATAGTAGTGCGGACATAATCACTTCAGATATACCTAGCTATACTTGTAATAAGTATCCGGACACTGACGATGACTGGGTTCGAAACTGGTCTGTGCCCATATAATTTTATCTCTTATGGTTTGAAAAAGTACTGATCAATTTCATGTAGTAACTGTTTATGTTTGGTTTCATTAACTTTATTTACCAGCTCTCCCTCATTATAAATATAGTAGTCTCGTTAATCCGGATTTGATGGGATCGGGCACTGTCCGGATCACCAAAAGTCCGGATTAAATGGAATCAGTTTTAAAATGTCTGTAAAACTATTAAAATCGAAGTTTTTAATTATAAAAATGACTGCTTAGTCTCAACGTAGGCCCACTTTATAAACCTATAAATTGACTTATGAGATGAGTCGGGATTAACCGGATGTCCGGACTAGAGGGGTCTGGATTAGCGAGACTCTACTGTATATAATATTATAACATTTCAATATTAACTATTTTTAATACTGTACGTTTTGAAATGTTCTCCTTCTGTATATACACACTAACAAAGTTTACTTATAGGTGTTTAACATAAAAACTAATATGAAATTACATATTACGACGTACACTCTTAACCATTAGTTTGTATATGTTATTTTATCTAATAACTTATTTAATTAATTTTCAAAACTAATTTTGAAAGCCACCGTATGGCATTATAATAACCATTGTATGCAGGACTTCACTATCGTCATACTTTGTAATAACCTTAATCCTTGAAAGTTTATATAAAATTAAAACAAACTTTCACAAATATTATTTAAAAAATATTGGTTTAATAACTCATTGGAGATCGAAAAAATCCTATTAATTAAAATTTATAACGTAAAAATCAAAGTTACCCTACTATAAGTCCTATATTAGTTTCAATCTTTTGCACTCATGCGCACTAAGTTTTCTTTATTAACACCACATCTTTAAAAGTAAGCATCTGAAATGGATGGATTACCTATAATATGATAGGACTAAGTGATTTGCCTATATGTTATACATGTCCAGATAAAGAAGAGAGTATGACTCACATCCTATTGGAATGTCCTGAGTACAAATCCGAACGTACAAAATTATTCAAAGAACTTAAAATTCAAGAAATTCAAGATGAAAAATAAAAAATCAAGACCATACTTTTCTCCAAATTAAAAAATATTACACTTACTCTAAATTTCTTTAATTCGTAAAAGAAATAAATTACTCCCCTTAGCCTAAAATTGTAAAATCTGGAGACCACTCACCAACAGAAACCCAAAAACGAAATAAAAATTACTTAGGGAAAACATAGAAAGAAATTTGGAAGGACTCGGGTCCACCCAACCTAATTGTGGTTTTCTGTGGTTTCCCTCAATTTACTAGGCAAATGCCAGGTTGGTCCACTCTTAAGTCAGTCCACAGACTGCCTATGATACCCGTTTATATACCTGCAAACAACCCAAACAAAAATCCAATCAAAAACGTCCGTTTAGAAAAATAAAAAAATAAATAATAAAAATACATACTCCAAAATTGTCCATTATACCCTTCCCCAAATTTGATTAAAAAGCTCCAATCCCTTACAAGATATCAAAATTTAAAAAAGGCACAAAATAACATTATGGCTCCGGTAAACACAATTTTTTTTTTTTTTGTTACTTATGCCAATGAAGAATTTGTTAAAAAAAAAAAAAAATATATATATATATATATATATATATATATATATATATATATATATATATATATATATATATATATACATATATATATATATACTGATTCTTTATTTATGATAAAATGTAAACAATTACAGTCGAGGAGATAGCATGCAAAAAAGTGTCTAGCTAACATCAAGCTAGAATTCTGTGTACAAGTTAATCTTTTAGCGCCTTTTAAGAATATGTGGTCAGCTAAGTTTGTCTGCGGGACATAGTTTGGCAATAGGCATTTTGAAAAAACAAACCGGTGGAGAGCGCGAATGAGCTATCAAGTGGCAAACTACCATCAACTTGATTTTCGGTCTAATAACTTAGTTAGTACTCAGGATCATGAAAATTTAATTTTCCACCATAATTGGCGGGACATGGCCGCTCTCCACCTGTTTGTTTTATTTTAAATGCCTATTGCCAAGATAGGTTCTATAGACGAACTTAGCCTAATATTCCTAAAAGGCTCCATAAGATTAACCATTACACAAAATTCTAGCTTCATATAAAGCTTTATTTTCCTAGAAGCGACTCCAGTGATAGACGCTCAAGCGATAGTCGCTGAGTGACTATCGCTGAGGACTCCTGTTCTGAGTTTGCATGTTACCGTTTTCCTAGCTAAACGACTCTTAACATGCAAATTTAGAAGAACGATAGTCGCTGAGCGACTATCGTTGAGCGTCTATCGCTGGAGTCGCGTCTTGGAAAACTTACCTTTAGTCAGACACATTTTTGCATATCTCCAGGAAGTTCCAAATTAGTTTCAACCTTTTGTACTCATGCCAACAAAGTTTCTTAATAATACAGAAAGATAAATATTCAATAATGAAAATAAAAGAAGTTATTATCATTGTTTTGTTTAAGTTGGTTATTATTATTATTTCTAACTGTAAATAAAAATGGGTTATTGGAAAAAAAAAAAAAAAAAAAATGTAATAATACTTCCATGAATAATAATTGAGTTGAGGAATCTTGAATTCAAGATGTCTGTTTAAACAATCACTATCGATGAGGAATAATAAAGGAAGAAAGTTTCAAACTTCTATACTAAAGTTGAACTCTTATTGACTGCTAGTTTTCAACATTTAGTTCAATTGGCGAAAAAAAAAATAAGTCTTAGGAGCCTTTCTGTGACCTTTCATTCGAGTTTATAAACGATTTTTTTTTAAAAAACCTTTAGAAGAGTTCTATTGCTATTTACTTTCGATACTTGTTATTTAACTTGTTGTGCAAACATAAAAGTTTTACTCAACTTATTCCTCTTGTAACATCACTATCCCCTTTTTTTTTATTCCTTTTTAACTTTTTACAAAACGAAAATTAAACAAGAATACTTTAATTCATTTTTCAATATTTTATATTATTTCCTTTCAAGCCTTTACAATTTCTGAGAATAATAATAATTTGTTTCATTTATATTTTCTTTTTATATTATTTAAATAGTTTTATAAACTAACAAGTCAAGTGAATAAGAAAGAGTAAGATATATTTAACTATGCGTGAAACAAGGTTAGAGTAAAAATGAAAGGTAATAAACTAAGAGCTAAACAAAGATAGAGAATAAAGGGAGTAGAGTGGTAGCTTATTGGCATTTTTATTTTCTCATGTAAAGAGAAAGTATTGTGATGATGCAAAAATTTGATTGTAAGATTTTAATGGATTTACACGTTTTGAGGTCCCCTGAATCCAAAAAAGTGTTTTTTTTTTTGTTTTTTTTAAATGACTGTCAATCATCTGTGCTGATGCACGGAACCTAAACTAAAAGGCCAATTTTGACAAAATTGGGCGTATAATTCAGAAATATCATACCTGGAGGTGAAATCGAGAAATGAATTTTTGAGAAATTACCCTTTTATTTATAAATCATCAATGAATTTTAGCTTTTAGCTCCAAATTTAGGGTCACTACCCCAACCAACACTCAAAAAATGTGTAAAAAAATTATTTCTCGAATAAGGTTTCAACGATTTTGATTAGAAAATTCTAAAATGTAGTCCATTTAAATACAAATCTAAAAAAGTAAGCCGTTTTCCCGGGAAAAATCAAGTTTTCGAGATATTGATAAACATAAATCAGATTTTGTTGAAAATCGAAAACAAAATGTAAACAACCAGCTGTTGGATGCATTTTAAATAATATAATATGAACTAAATATCGCGTAGGTTTATCATTGAAGCGAGTTTAATGCAATAAATATTTAATATAAAGCAAATTAATTGGTAATCATGATGAGTTTATAGTTTAGAAGAATGATTGGAGTATATGGTTGTGCCGGGTGGACTCTCACCTCACTTGGAAGGTTCTATAGTAACCCTGCTAAAGGTGAGTTCACAGTCACAGCTAGCAGATCGACATGCTTATCTGTCTGTATAGATAAAAATATATTCATGTTTTCTGGGATCTGAGACCGAGATTATGTGAGAAAGTTAGTCTGAGTTGTCTCGGACCAACTTTTTATGTCTTACAAATGCCTACAAAATACTTTCTTTTTAGGTATATATGAATTAAAAAACTTATTAATTAAACATTTTTGAAGCGAGCTTCTTACATTCAACGAAATATGCATCTTGTCTGCCTGTCTGTCTGTCTGTGTGTAACGTTTACGTGTCCGACGATAACTTGAGTAAAAGTTGAACGATTTAGTTGAAATTTGGTATACATGTTCCTCTTACTAATACTCAGGCTAAGTTCGTTGGACAGCATGATCCGTCCAAGAGTTCGCGCGCACCGCTCACGTAAACGAAAGGTACAAAAATTAAATTGGAATTTCAGGACGGGAAAAGATTTTATCATCATTTATTCGATGAGACGAACATTTTTTTCAAATAACATTTTTTACTAAAACCAACAGCGACACCTCTATGACTTAATAAAGATCGCTAAAACTATTAAAGCGGACCTAAACGTTTATAATAGAGAAAACAACCTTTTTACCGATAACTTACGTTCTAACGTAACGATGCAAAATTTCAACTTGATACAAGCAGAAGTCTTTGCGTAGTGAAGAGATACATTTATAATAATTGTTTAAAAGCTACCCGGGTGGTTAAGATTGTTATAGTCGTATAGTGTATAGGTTTGTTTAGGATGTAAAGCTTTGTACCGAGTACCCCCACTCTTCCCCACACTACCCTCTTCCACTTATCTTCAACTACCACATTCATCATGATTAATAAATTTCAATATTCAGTATTTCATTGCAATACGCTCGCTTCAATGATAGAGCCACGCGATGCCTAGTTTATTCCGGGGACAAGTACACTCGAAGTGGGTCTTTTGGAAAATACAGGATTGAAAGAGCAAAATCCTTAATGAAACTCATTTCAATTGGAAAATAGAGGATTGAAAGAGTAAAATCCTTAATGAAACTCATTTCAATTGGAAAATAGAGGATTGAAAGAGTAAAATCCTTAATGAAACTTATTTCAATTGGAAAATAGAAAATTGAAAGAGCAAAATCCTTAATGAAACTCATTTCAATTGGAAAATACAGGATTGAAAGAGTAAAATCCTTAATGAAACTCATTTCAATTGGAAAATAGAGGATTGAAAGAGTAAAATCCTTAATGAAACTTATTTCAATTGGAAAATAGAAAATTGAAAGAGCAAAATCCTTAATGCAACTCCTTTCACATTTGTATTAAGTATTGGTCGGTAAATTGTGTCTCATATCTCCCTTTTGATAATCTCGCTTTTGATAAGAGAGTATCAACAATGGTTTTACAGGTGGAAACCTGGTGGTGCTAATCATTCGAGCGGCTTCCCATTTGTTTAAACAAAGCTGGGTGAACACTAAGCTAGGGTGTCGGTACGGTAATTGAGCGCAGAGCTGTGTGGTCACTTAGAGAACTACTGATAACACCCTATGCTACTTAACCTGATTGATTCAGAGCCAACGTGCTACCCAGGCCTCATCAATAAAGCTTACAGACTGACAGACAAACACTTGAAACAATTTGCCTCATGACTGAAACGGATTTTTGCCCAGGAGTTATTGTTATCGGAGAAATAAAAAATACTCTGCCAATTAGTGTGGCACATAGCTTCATCACGTCTTATTTAGTCTACTATAATGGTTTTTTGCTTTATTGTCAAATTTATTTATTTATAACCCCCAAATTTTTAAAACCATCAACATTGGATTTTTTACAAGCATTTATTTAACTGGCAATGTTTGTACGTATGTATGTTTGGGTCAAATATTGCAATTGAATTTTAAAGCAGTTACCCTCGAACGATTGAATTGAATTATTGAATACATGTTTAGTTTGGATGACAATGCATGGTTAGCTAAGTGACGTCATTCTAAATCCAATATGGTGGATGGCCCAAGATGAAAGCTTGTTTTTATTTATTTATTTTTTTTTTTACTATTAATTTTTTCACATGATTTAAAGTATCAATTTTGCAATAGAAGGTTTTAACTTATATGGGACCAACAATAGGCTAATTATGACCTACCATCCAAATTAAATTTAAAATCTTAATATATTTAATAAAATCATCAAGTTCTTTTTACTAATGTTTGAATTTATAACAAACTAAATTTATTAATTTTTTGCATTTGTTTGACTATCTGTTCAATTTGGCGAGAGTTATAATATGACTTTTTTTTATAATTTTAAGATGGCTGCTTAATATTTGTTTAATTCTTTTAAACCCGTTTTGTAATTTATTGAATTTTCGGCCTTGGCTCTCTATATAAGTGGCTTTGAGGTATTTACGTTTTATTTATTATTATTTTAATATTTTCTTGGTCTATTTGCTGATTGTATTTATTAGTATGAATTGCAAGGGCAGTTTTTCCAATTTTTGTTTTTAGGTAAAAATTATGTTGTAACATTCTATTTTATTATCTTTGAATAGTTTCTTCGATTTATATTTAGTTGCAATACTTACAATTAATTTTGTAAATTATATATATATATTTTTTTTTCTGTTTTACTATATTAAAATAATTTATTTAAAGTAAATACGTAATGTGAGTCTGAAAACTTTAAATATACCCTAATAGAATTGTAAGAGATCGTTGCTATTAATTTAATGGTCTCTCTCGTTAACGGCTTATGTGAGCATAGAAAAGCATTTTTACAATCAGTTTAAATAGGGTAGCCGTGCGTGTAAGGTCGTGATCAACCCACTCTAAAACCAGAGCAGATTTGGAAATTTACTGTTAAAAATCAACCATTTACTTGAAGATCACCTGTCTTTCTACTCTAAATTACAATATAATATCATTTGTACCTAAATGTCTCCTTCATCGGTTTTATTTAATTTAAGAATATGTATAACATTTTTATTTTATAAAGCATATAAATAGAGGAATGACCTAAGAATTAATCTGACACGTAGCTTCCTCGAGTTCATTAATGACGTTATGCTATTACAACACATTGTTGCAAATATTTGTCCACTCCCCCCCCCCCCCCACCCCCCCCCCCCCCCCCTATTTGCTTCCGAGCATACCAAAGGTTACGGAAGCTATGTTTTATGACTTCAAATTCATAAATTCCCAGATAGAATCTAGTTTCAGACATCAGGGAACATTTTTGGACCCATCCTTGTCGGTCAATCTGTCCATAATTTTTGGAAACCATCATTAAATATACCCATGGTTTTTTGTTAGCATAAATATTACACTTAATACCATTCTAAGAGCTCTACAAATTTACTTTTCAAACAAATTTAATTATTTCATGTAAAATATTACATGATTAGTCTTTAGTCAATTTATTATTTAATTTTATCAATATAGTTCTAAAAGCAGATATAATTCTAAAAGGCTGTATGTTTATAATATTGCAGTTTGTATAATAGTTATAGATTATTTATTTATTTTTAAGTCTGTGAATGTAATACTTAAAAATTAATGTATATTGAATATTATTTTAGTTATTTTTGTTTTATCAAAAAAAAAAAAAAATAATAAATTGAATGCAGCTTTATTGCAAAAGGACCTCTATAAAATATTATCTTTTATTTTCATTTAAGCAACACAATTTTAAGGATATTGTTTTTGTGATAAATTTATTTATTTAACTTAAATAACCTAAATAACCTTCGGGGTGTTTTATTCTCCAAATTTTATTTGTGAATCAACGAATATTTTACAGTGATTTTTTTTATTTTTTATTGAAATTTGAAAACCTCTATTAATGTCAGTATGTACCGAGTATAAATTGGTAAATAAATAGTTGAATTCTTTTCTAAATTACAAAATCAAAATTATTTGATTTCATTTATTTTTCTTCTTTAAAATTTTTCATTTCAAAATAAAATATCAAATATCAGTGGAATTCGGTATCGAATTTGTTGTTTGAAATTCCCAGATTTGAATATTTCATTTAATACTTTGAATTTTATAATTTTTTTCTTTGTTACTGACTATAGTTTTACTATTGTTAACTTAATGCTACGAATAGCCTCGGGTTCTAGTAAGTGTTTTAAAAGCTTCAGTTATAACATACTAAGTTTTAGAAAGCTTATAAAAATAACTTTCTTTAGCAGATAAAGTTTGATTTTATAAAGAAATGTTCAGTTCCTAACTAGTGCAATACAATTTCTTGATATTTCGTAAGAGTCTTTTTATTATTATTGTATAAATATGTTTAGTGAGTATTGGGTTCCTTATAATATTGATTTTCCAACGCTATTTCTTATTCACGTCTTTATTGAGAATGACAATAAATAGTTATTTATGCACTTAGGGAGTAAACTATTATTCTCTGAGCGAAAAAGTTGGTTGACTATGGTCTCTAAATCCTGAGGCGAAGCCGAGGGAATTAGACTTTTTAATTCCCGAGGCGCAGCCAAGGGAATTAAAAACCCTCACGTTTTCCAAAAAAAAATAATATATATATATATATTTTTTACCCTTAAGTTTTTTTAACCAATTTTTTTTTGAAAAATAATTTTTTTAAGTCGCTATATTTTTAAAATGTGTGGGTAGGTACTATAAACATATATGCCAAATTTCAAAGTCGCCCTTATATATATATATATATATATATATATATATATATATATATATATATATATATATATATATTTATATATATATATATATATATATATAAGGGCGACTTTTTAAAGTTAAGGTTGTATCACTGATTGTCATCGCTCCCTATGCCATTCTTATCTTGGTATTACGCAGACCCTAGCGCACCCTGGCAGTGAATCAACTAACTCCCAACCTACCCTATAATTCTTTCTTATACCCTTACCTTACCATTCCTCCTCAACCAATGGCCTTTATACACAAATCAGTCTTTCCTTGGCTTGTATCCCCAGCTCTTAATTTTAACCAATATACCTGTATTTTCCTCTGCTTGTTTTCAACTTTATTATTATTTCCAATGTAACTACATCACGTAACTGCAATAAATTTTTAGAAAGAACTTTAATAATCGTCCATTTAAATAATAAAAAAGATTTGAAATTGAACTTAGACTGAGTTTATATCTGGACTTTACTCTGTATTGTTTAAATTGAAACAAATAACAATAATAAAAAATAATAAACTATTAGATAAATAAAAATAATATATATATAGGCACTCTATTAGTTTGGTACCCCCCTACTTCATTGCAAATTTGAGAAGACCTGGGTGGGTAAATGAGTGGGAAATAGTACTGACTTGCCTAATTGGACAGTTAGTACTATGTCCAACAAATTTAAACACCCAGGTCATCTTAAATTTCCAATGAAATGGGTCAGTAATTAATAATATATAATGAGTGGATTTTACATACTTTTACAAAACATTGTTTCTGATCATCTTTTCTTTCCCCGAAATGGGAAAGAAAAGACTTCACTTTGTCTAAATAACTACAACGATAATGGGATATTTAATCTAATGTACATTGGGACAAAGGAATATCACACTCTTATATACAAAAGTGTGATATTCCTTTGTCCCATTGTACATTAGACTAAACATTCCTTTTTCTTAATAGTTATTTAGTCAAAGTTGGGCAGTTACGATATATTTACCGGAAGATATGAGTGAGCAATACTAGGTTATTTTCATTCATTTTAATATGTTCAAATTTTAAGAAATAAAATACCTCAAACAAACTTTCACAAAAATTACAATTCACATTTAAAGTACCTTACCTTGCATCCATTGGAAAAACTCCCTCTCATCAAATTGTCCATTAAACAGAATTGCATTTCAGAAATTTAGACCTCTCAATCCCTCTAAAACTCAACTTATTATAATTCCGCTAAGGACAAATCTAATATTTTTTCTGTCAACGAAATAAAATTTAATGTCAATGCCTATTTTGACATATAACAGGTCATTCAATTAAAAAAAAAAAAAAAAAAAAAATCCCCAAGAAATTATACATAATACTCCATTTGTCTATGACATTAGAGAGGTGTTTCTCACTTTTCTCTTTTAATTCCTGCCCTAAATTAATTTAATTAAATAATCCTACTAGATAATTCATTTTTCTTCGGGGGGTACCAAACTAAAAGAGGCGACCCTATACGCCTCTTTTAGTTTGGTACCCCCCTTCTTGATTGTTCTTTTCTCTTAGGGGGGTATCAAACTAAAAGAGGCGTATAGAGGCGCCTCTTTTAGTTTGGTACCCCCCTATCTTTTTCTTCTCCTTCTTTCCCCTTTCTCAGCCCCACACAAAAGCCCCACTGCTTTTGAACATTTCCCTATTAAGATTGTTATTTTTTTAATTATATAAAATACCATTTCATCATGTATTTAAATAAAAATAAACGGGGGGTACCAAACTGAAAGAGTATATATATATATATATATATATATATATATATATATATATATATATATATATATATATATATATATATATATATATATATATATATATATATATATATATATATATTTAATCTCAACAACTTTAGTTTGCATCATGAATGAACGAACAGATGGATTTTCATTTATCTTTTTTACTTTATTATATTCTTGTATATAGAAGGAGAAAGTATTGTGATGAGAGTTTATTGATTTAAATGTTATAAGGTGCTTTTGAGTACAAACAATTTTTTTTTAAAACATGTCTGTCTAATGTCTGTAGTATAGGTATGAGGAAGCTTGTAGAATCCAAATAACTAGACCAAATCCACTGAAAATTGGTATAACTGTTCAGATAAATCATGAAATCTGAGGCAAATTCGAGAAATTTTAACTTGAAATTTGGAGACGCTTCCGCTACACCCTAAAGAAAGTTGAATAAATAATTATTTCTAGAAATCAATAAAATAAATAACCATATAAGTTGTATATAATATATGATAAATTCTTTTTTTTATGAGAAATTAAAAAGTGATTATTATTGAATGTAGACTTGTAGAATTATTAATATAGGAGTATTCAAGACATAGGGGAATCTTAAATATACAGACTAAAATTATTGGAAGGTATTTATACATATAAGTATTATAATATCTATTATAATACTAGAGAGGAACTAAGAAGTCACCTACTGATGTTTTCGATGAGTCATCTGGTCAACATACATCGGAACCTGATAAAGCTGCTAATATTTTTGCCACATTTTTCTCGTCTGTATATCCTTGCCCTTCCTCAAATCCTACCCCCTCCATTTGTACCGAATCCTACATAAAATCATACACTGCCAACAATTCCTTCCTTAGTATTCCTTTCATCACACCCTAAGCTATTACTAATACCATTAGAGAACTTAAATCCTCCAAAAATGGTGGTCCTGATAAAGTACCATCGTTCTTGTTAAAAGGTTTAGCTCCGTTACTCGCTCCGGCTCTATCTTTCTTATTTAATAAGTCAATCCACACAGCTACTTTCCCTGATGCTTGGAATATTGCCCTAATAGTCCCAATTCATAAAAGTGGGAATCATTCGGTCGCCTCGAACTATCGCCCAATTTCCCTCAATAGTACTTTCTGTAAATTAATTGAAAAACTACTACATTCCTACATTTATCCTTTCCTTGAACCATTGCTAGATGAAAATCAACATGGATTCCGTAAGGGTCGTTCAACCTCAACGAATTTAATCAACTTTATAACAGATCTGGTTCCCATTGTCACAAAAGGGAAGCAAATGGATTCTATCTATTTTGACCTTAGAAAAGCTTTCGACACTGTTGATCACGATATTCTACTTCGGAAAATTAATTATACTTTTAAAAATCAACTCCTAACTTCGTGGTTTTATAGTTACCTTTCAAATAGACGATGCCTTGCTAAATTTGGGAATTCTTTTTCTGAGCCTTTCAAAGCCACCTCAGGAGTCCACCAAGGATCTGTACTAGGACCACTTTTGTTCTTACTATTTATAAATGATTTACCCTATTTCATTTCTTCATCGTACTTTCTGTTCGCTGATGATTTAAAAATATACTGCCCTGCTGATTCCCAGACGTCGACAACTTGTTTGCAATCCAGTATCAATGGTGTGTTGTTTTGGTGTCATCTTAATAAAATGAAAATCAATGTTGATAAGACGGTATTCATTTCATTTTCCAGAAGGCTCCAACCAATACATTCATCTTATAATATATTTGGCGAGTCTCTTCCCAAGTCTAATAGCGTCCGTGATCTTGGTGTAAGGCTTGATGACAAACTCAAATTCGACATTCAAGTGAATACCGTAGTTACAAAGGCTCTTCGTTGTCTGGGTATCGTTCGTGCTGTCTCTAAAGGTTTGTCTCCCGAGTGTTTCCTCTCGTTGTATAAATCTCTAGTTCGGCCGTTGCTTGAATGTTCTACTCCTGTTTGGAACATTTTGAATGCCTCACGCTCCCAAAAAATAGAAAAAGTCCAGAGAATATTTATTCGCACCCTTTATCTTCGTCATTTCTTTAATAAATGCTTCTATAGCTATGACCATTTTTGCAAAAAATTCAACCTCGAGAGTTTAAGTATCCGGAGAAAAGCTTATGACATTTTATTTCTAACGAAAGCTCTCAACAAGTCTATAAATTGTTCCAATGTCACTCAGCAAGTAGTTATCCTGCCTCAAAATCGTCACCCTGGTCGGTTACTCTATACGAAAGAGCTGTCCCACATTTCCCCGATCGCTCGCTCTCTTTATTTTTTTAATGATCATGGTCTTTAGCGTGAAGCCATTGATTCATTTCAAAAACTAAAGAACGTCCTCCCCAAACTTCCTTGTTTAAGGTTAAGTTTTAACTAATTTTTAAGTTTTATCATAATTTGTTGGTTTGATCTTGTGCAAGATTTCTTTTTTAAGTGTTATTTTAAGGATAATTTGTGTGATGAGTGTATGTTTGTGAGTTTTCAGTGTTTTTGTCTTTTCTAGTTTATTTTGTTTTTGTTACCATTTTCTTCTCAGTTACCATGATAACAGTCATTAACTACTTTTAGTCATGTTAATTTCTCCTCTGTGTC
Source organism: Gerris lacustris (assembly GCA_951217055.1). NCBI lineage: Eukaryota > Metazoa > Arthropoda > Insecta > Hemiptera > Gerridae > Gerris > Gerris lacustris. The sequence continues at coordinate 66,696,569 of OX578283.1, forward strand.
GCGCTTTCTTCCTCAATCCATTTCCCAATTTCTCCTGCTATCCTAAATTGTCCTTTTATTTTTTTTTATCACTTTGTATTCATATTACATTTTATATTAACTCATGTTTTTTTTGTTGTTTTGTGCCTCTCACTTATGGCCTGTGTTCGGCTGTTGAGAGCACTGGAAATAAATAAATAAATAAAAAATAAATAATATAGACTGCTTTTTACTTGAGAAAACCCTTATGGCAAGAATTAAGGTCATATTGATTGGGTTAATAAAGGTCTACTTACAGAAAGATATGTTAGATCAATATTACCTCTAAGGTTAGTTAACCACACCTATATGAAAACCAGATATACTAGACCAAGTTACAAATAAAAAAAAAAAAAAAACGCAATCATCCCCGGCTATGTAATGACTATTTGATAAGAAACTCAAGATAAGATTATCATCATTTTCAAACACCCCATTCCCATCTCGTGGATAAAAAAAAAGGTATTCCATGTCAAAGTAAATAGCTTTTTTCAGGGTGTCCACGGAATGTGTTTTTTTTTTCTAAAAAGCCCGAGAAGCGGGTCACATCCAAATACAAATTACATCATATAACCTGTAGGAAAGGGATAACCTGGAGGAAGGTTTTGGACCGGCTCTTACCTCCGTCGACTCTTTCATACATTATTCAAAGATATCTTCTAGGCAACCAACCAAGATTAGTACGAACCTTTTTTCCCCAAGACTTGCAAGAATCCACACTAGTACCACTACCAAGGTAGCAAATGATACCAACTTTTGGCCCAACCCTACTTTCACAACCACAATTTTATTCCTTACCTTCCGCAACCTGATAATATAGTCTGTTTAAAACAAAATGTAGAACCGAATAAGTTGAAAATTTTCAAGTACGAACATATAAAACTACTCTTTCTCTATACATGTAAGATTTTTTTTTTTTTTTTTAAATCTTCTCTTATTTCCATTTTATACTTTTTAAAAAATAAAATGTTCTTCATCTCAAGAGAGTGAAAACAAATTACATTAGCATTATAAAACAAAAGTAGCAACTACCGTATTGCTTCGAATATAAGAAGCCATTTTCCCCCCGTTTTTGAGTCGAGAAAATCGGGATACGTATTTTACGTATAGATGTACTCAAGTGAAACATATTATATATTATTTAAACTTTGTTCAACGAATTTCTCTTTCAAAATTGCCTCTGAGATATTGTTTTTATTCATTATTTCCAATTCTCTGAATTTTGCTGGGATATTATTGCCGGGTCCTCCTATATTTCATCAAGTTTCAGAAATTTAAACGTTTTCAATTTCTCATGAAATTTTGAATTCAATGGGTTCCGTTGTACTTATTTATTACTTGTTAGCTTAAAAAAAATTATTTTCAAAATCTAGCCTTGCTAATTTTCTGCCACCTAAATTCTCATGCATCTAAATAAAGATTCAAATGTGCCTTACATCTAAATGAAGATTCAAATGTACCTTACATCTAAATAAAGATTCAAATGTGCCTTAAATCTAAATAAAGATTCCATATTCCAACAATATCCATAGTAGACAGCCTATATTTGACGTCTGTACAAGTAGTTTAAAAAGAGAACGGAAGGTTTTCCCTTTAATACAGGGTGCGTCTCTATGAATCCTCGAGCTGCGACACTCAAATAAAAAAATTAATACTATATACGGTTACTAGGCTGTGAAGTGAGTTTTTACCGCGGCAATTACATTTACTGTCGAGCGAAGCGAGACAGTAAATATTGCCAAGGTAAAGAAAATACACTTCACAGTCGCGTAGCATATGCTATTTTTTCCGAGGTAGCAGACAATGAAAAAACATTAAATATTAATCACTAATCAATATATAATAATAACAAATATTAATACATACTTAATACTTATGACTTAAAAAAGAAACCTTAAAAAGAGGTTACACTATAAGAAAAAGTAAATAAAACGCATTGACATCTAGCGGATTTTAATCGTACTAGAAGCATTTCTACAAAGACTGCAGAGCTACTAACGGAAGTTTTGTCAACTACCCGCCGGAAAATAAAAATCTTTTAGTTCCTAGGACGTAAAAGATTTTTTCTTTACAGCTAGGAGTAGTGACAAGATTTTTATCTACGATTGATAAGAAATATAAACATTATATCTTTGTTTAGATGCGTAGAAAGTTATTATTTACGTACTTGTATTCGTTGCGCATGCGCGCGTCTCATAGTTCTGAAGTATTCCTCTTCTTTACCACACTAGTGCGGTAAAGAAGAGGAATTCTTCAGCTTTACGCACGATCAACGAATTTGTTTACATTTAACAAAACTAATTTGCTGTTCATTTATTAAAGTAACTGTTTATATCGAGTTTTTAGTGAAAAACAATGAGTGAATCAAGTGACATTGACGAAAATGTGGAGAATAATACTCCTCCAGAAATAATTAATTCGGCAACAAATACAACTCAAGAATTAATGTCATCTTTATCAAGAGAGGGATACGAACTTACATACAGCAAGTTTATTTTCTTCTGTATTTATTATATAAATCTAACCATCGTAGATAAAGTACGGTACGCAACTCGAGCGAAAACGGCATTTTGCATTGCTCGTGTGGTATTACTACCCTCGCTGTCACTCGGGTGCAAACTCCACACTCGCATGCAAAATGCTACTTTCCGCACTCGACGCGTAATGTACTATTTAAGTCCACGTAATGAAAAAATGGATTTTAGCTATGTTTTTTAGGCTCTAAAGTTATTATTTCACAGCCTACCACGGAAAAAAGATTTTTTAAGTCCACGTAATGAAAAAATGGATTTTAGCTATGTTTTTCAGGCTCTAAAGTTACTATTTCTCAGCCTACTACGGAAAAAATATATTATTTGAATTGTTGTAGTTTAATAAGTTTGGGCTGCGTACTTGCCAAGCCAGAAAATGTTTTTAAATTTAAACGCGCAGAGTGATTTGGGAAAGAAAATGTTTGAGTTTTTTAGGGACAAAGAATAGAGACGGGAGACAGACTAACATCATTTACTTGTACTGGATAAATCAGACCTAGTAGAACTTGGGACTAGTAGGACGTGGGAAACTTGGCTACAGCTACATCTATGATCTCTCAACTTTCTACACAAGACTTGACTTATTTTTTTACACAAATGTTTTTGTTTAGATTATAATTACAATTAATAAATCCTAAATAAACGTTTTATGATAAAAAATAAATTTAAGAAAATATTATTTAGTTTAAAAATTATAATAAGTTTAATTTTATACAAGTATAGAAACACAAATATTAAAAAATAAGTTTACATACATAAAATAAACATATTTATAAAAATATTTTTAAAACTAATATCATATAAATACATTAAAAAATAACATAATTTAATATTCTCTTCTAAATATATTTCTTAAATCATTTAAAGGTATATATGGTTTTAAAAGAAAAATAAATAAAATAAAAAGATGTACGTATTTCGGGTTTGAATTCTATAAAACGAATTTTTTGAATGAGAGTCCAAGGTTTGGATGTTAGATTCTTTTTATCAACTTTTTATTTTTTTTTTTATTTATTTTTTTTTTTTTATGGGGTTGGTTTTGATTCTAAGCAAACGATTTGAATGACCGTCTGAAAATCATTCAGTCTAAACCTTGCAAAAAGAATTCTTCATCATTCTTTTATTTTTACATAATTTTCGGCATTTAAGCATATTATTTTTTTTTTTTCCTCCCTCTCTCTGATTCTAAAGAGGATAAAGAAAAATAAAGTCAAGAATACTTGAAAATAAAATATATGTAATATAAAATAAAATGTACCTACAGTCTTCATTTATTATTAAAAAGAACATCTATAAAACAAATATTGTAAATTATAAATAAAGAACTTCGAAAATATAATATATAAGGATATCTTATTTTTTATGAGTGCTTAATGAAGTCTTTTTCTGTCTTTTTTCTAAAAAAAAATGTATTTTTATTCAAAAAATAAACTTTTGCGAAGGTTGTTCTTATACACTCACTCCCACAATATATATATATATTGTGTATATAAGAGATTATATATAAGAGAAATACAGTAATTATATAGAAACACAACTAGGGATAATGGTAAAACATTTTTATGTATTTTTTTTCCTTATTCTATAGACTCTATAAAATAAACTTCTTTTTTTTCTACAGAATTTTGAAGAAATTGTTGTAATGAATTAATCCATTTTTATTTGTGAGGAGGACAAACTTTCGTGTAATAAATCTAATTAACATAATGTTGTACGACCGTGCTCTTCACCGGCTTAAGACTGATTAATACAACACCGTGCTGGTGCAGAGAGAATGCTATGTCCGGGTTCGGCGAGATATTATCTAATAAGATTTCAATGGAGTCCATCACAATACGCCGTGCTTGTCCCGGCCTGGTTTAAGATAATGATTTATTGAACCCCATTAGACAATAATAATCCATCGTCCCCCCCAAGCGTTTTTAAGGGACGATTAGACGAACCGTTCCCTGCCATCTAGGCCTGTTTACCTTGTTCTGGTTTCCAAACTAGACAGGGCGGTGCATTTACACGGCCCGGTTCAATCCCATCCAGCAGCCGTCGTCCTTTCCTGGGCATTTGCTTGCAGCGACAGGGAAATCGGGTCCTACGAAGAGACAGGGCCTCCACACACGTTTTGCAGTCGTCTCGAACTCGAAGCGTCATGTATGTCATGTGTGAACAACGCGTCAAAAGAGAAGTGGCCTCCACACACGGGTCGTTTTGCAGTCGTCTAGAACTCGAAGCGTCATGTATGTCATGTCTGAACAACGCGTCACAAGAGGAGTGGCCTCCATACACGGGCCGTTTTGCAGTCATCTAGAACTCGAATCGTCATGTATGTCATGTGTGAACTACGCGTCAAAAGAGGAGTGGCCTCCCCACACGGGTCGTTTTGCAGTCGTCTAGAACTCGAAGCGTCATGTATGTCATGTGTGAAAAACGCGTCACAAGAGGAGTGGCCTCCACACACGGGTCGTTTTGCAGACATCTAGAACTCGAAGCGTCATGTATGTCATGTGTGAACTACGCGTCACAAGAGGAGTGGCCTCCGCACACGGGTCGTTTTGCAGACATCTAGAACTCGAAGCGTCATGTATGTCATGTCTGAACAACGCATCACAATAGGAGTGGCCTCCACACACGGGTCGTTTTGCAGACATCTAGAACTCGAAGCGTCATTTATGTCATGTCTGAACAACGCGTCACAAGAGGAGTGGCCTCCATACACGGGCCGTTTTGCAGTCATCTAGAACTCGAATCGTCATGTATGTCATGTGTGAACTACGCGTCAAAAGAGGAGTGGCCTCCCCACACGGGTCGTTTTGCAGTCGTCTAGAACTCGAAGCGTCATGTATGTCATGTGTGAAAAACGCGTCACAAGAGGAGTGGCCTCCACACACGGGTCGTTTTGCAGACATCTAGAACTCGAAGCGTCATGTATGTCATGTGTGAACTACGCGTCACAAGAGGAGTGGCCTCCACACACGGGTCGTTTTGCAGACATCTAGAACTCGAAGCGTCATGTATGTCATGTGTGAACTACGCGTCACAAGAGGAGTGGCCTCCGCACACGGGTCGTTTTGCAGACATCTAGAACTCGAAGCGTCATGTATGTCATGTCTGAACAACGCATCACAAGAGGAGTGGCCTCCACACACGGGTCGTTTTGCAGACATCTAGAACTCGAAGCGTCATGTATGTCATGTCTGAACAACGCATCACAAGAGGAGTGGCCTCCACACACGGGTCGTTTTGCAGACATCTAGAACTCGAAGCGTCATGTATGTCATGTCTGAACAACGCATCACAAGAGGAGTGGCCTCCACACACGGGTCGTTTTGCAGACATCTAGAACTCGAAGCGTCATGTATGTCATGTCTGAACAACGCGTCACAAGAGGAGTGGCCTCCACACACGGATCGTTTTGCAGTCGTCTAGAACTCGAAGCGTCATGTATGTCATGTCTGAACAACGCATCACAAGAGGAGTGGCCTCCACACAAAGGTCGTTTTGCAGTCTTCTAGAACTCGAAGCGTCATGTATGTCATGTGTGAACAACGCGTCACAAGAGGAGTGGCCTCCACACACGGGTCGTTTTGCAGTCGTCTAAAACTCGAAGCGTCATGTATGTCATGTCTGAACAACGCATCACAAGAGGAGTGGCCTCCACACAAAGGTCGTTTTGCAGTCTTCTAGAACTCGAAGCGTCATGTATGTCATGTGTGAACAACGCATCACAAGAGGAGTGGCCTCCACACACGGGTCGTTTTGCAGACATCTAGAACTCGAAGCGTCATGTATGTCATGTCTGAACAACGCGTCACAAGAGGAGTGGCCTCCACACACGGATCGTTTTGCAGTCGTCTAGAACTCGAAGCGTCATGTATGTCATGTCTGAACAACGCATCACAAGAGGAGTGGCCTCCACACAAAGGTCGTTTTGCAGTCTTCTAGAACTCGAAGCGTCATGTATGTCATGTGTGAACAACGCGTCACAAGAGGAGTGGCCTCCACACACGGGTCGTTTTGCAGTCGTCTAAAACTCGAAGCGTCATGTATGTCATGTCTGAACAACGCATCACAAGAGGAGTGGCCTCCACACAAAGGTCGTTTTGCAGTCTTCTAGAACTCGAAGCGTCATGTATGTCATGTGTGAACAACGCGTCACAAGAGGAGTGGCCTCCACACACGGGTCGATGTACAGTCGTCAACTTCTCTGTAGTATCGCTGTCTCTAAACGGGAAAGTCAAAACATTTTTACTGACGAGACATTATTTAAACTGTGCACTTGCATTTTAAGTTAAAGTTTTTCTTTACAATGAGCATTATGCTGTACTGGTACCGTCAGAAGAAAAGAACTAAGAGAGTATGGATTCATCTGTACATAGAAAAGACCTTTCATTGTCGGCTATTTGTTGCGGCAAAAGAACTGCAAGAGAGCGAATCAAAATTTTTGGCTTTCTACAAAATGTGCAACAAATCATATATTGGACAAGTGGAACTTTAGCTCCAGCCATTCGTTGAGCCATTGTTGACTTCTTTAGCAACCTCATTCCACGCTTTGTCTGTGTAGTCCTTCCATGAATACTCTCGGAGGGTGTAGTTGTAAAGTACGGGAGGTTTTTCAACTTTCCCCACGAATTTGACGGTAAACACTTCCATTGAGAATATAAAAAAAAACTATCCAAAGCGTCTCAAGCGTAAAAGGGATTTTTCCCGTTCGCTGCAAGACGAGAGGTTCGAGGAACGATCCTGACGCTGACGCTTCGACTACGAGACGACTGCTAAACGTGGTGGACCCCCACCCACTTACATAGAAAGCCTTGTGGAGGGGGGCAACGCTTCGAGTTCGAGACGACTGCACAACGACCCGTGTGCGTACGGCCAACACTGTTGGTTCGCAGAGTGAAGTTTGAATTTTGTTACTTTGACGGTTAATAATATTGAAAGTATATACGTTTTTGACTTACAGCATGTTGATGGAACTGGTAAAAAATAAGGAACAAACAGAAAAAAAACCCCGATGAAATTCCAATAATTAGTTTGAAAGTTATAAGCGAACATAATTACAAATTAGTGCGATATAGCAGGAGAGGCCACTTTAGTGGTCTCCAAAATACCCGATTTCTTTTTTTTGTGGGCACCTTATAATAGCAATATAATTTTTTTTTATTTAAGCATTTATTTTTGGGAAGCTATAAAAGGTAAACAAACGATCACACAACTTAACTACAAACTTGGTAGGACGCCGATTGAACTCGTGTACGCTTGTGTACTGGAATGACGGTGCTACCCGGAATGGCCGATTGAACTCATGTACGCTTGTGTACTGGAATGACGGTGCTACCCGGAATGGCCGATTGAACTCGTGTACGCTTGAGTACTGGAATGACGGTGCTACCCGGAATGGCCGATTGAACTCGTGTACGCTTGTGTACTGGAATGACGGTGCTACCCGGAATGGCCGATTGAACTCATGTACGCTTGTGTACTGGAATGACGGTGCTACCCGGAATGGCCGATTGAACTCGTGTACGCTCGAGTACTGGAATGACGGTGCTACCTGGAATGACGGTGCTACCCCCACTACCTATCACATAATGCGCAAACTGAATTTAGTTTCTGGATGTTCCTCATAAATCCTTTATAATACCCCAAGGTATCCTTATATAGGGAAGTAGTAGGAATTATAACTTTTGGCTTGGTCCTAAATTAATATGTCTTATATCCCGGATAAGTACCCACTTATTTTCTTAACAACTGATTTCTTCAGAAGCAAAACCCGATGACTTTTTGCTAGTTTCATTCAAAGTAAATTGTACATCGAACTCTTAGTTACGTAAAGTCAGTATGTACAATTAAATTTAACAATTAACTTTAAATGAGACGATGAATTATTTTATTTTTTAGGAAATAAAATTGTGAAAAACATTGCATTACTATAATCGAGGAGATAGCATGCAAAAAAGTGTCTGACTATAACATCAAGCTAGAGTTTTGGATACAAGTTAATCTTATTTATTTATTTCTTTGTGATAAACAGAAGAGATTACACATACAAACAGGTCTTTCAGTGCCTTTTAAGAATATTTGGTCACTAAATTCGTCTGCGGGGCATTGCTTGGCAATAGGCATTAAAAAAAAACCAAATGTGTGGAGAGCAGCCATGTCCCACCAATAATGGTGGACAATGTGATTTTCATGATACCGACTACAAAATTAGTTAGTTGAACGAAAATCAAGTTGATGTTAGTTTATCACTTCAAAAGTGACTACTTTGATTTGGAGTAATACTTGAAAAATTAACCTATCAAGTGACAAACTCACATCAACTTGATTTTCGGTTGAGTAACTAATTTTGTATTCAGGATCATGAAAATCATATTGTCCACCATAATGGGTGGGACATAGCCACTCTCAGCACCAGTTTTTTTTAAGTGCCTATTGCCAAGCTATGTCCTGCAGACGAACTTATCAAGTGGCGAACAAACATCAATTTGATTTTAGGTCTATCGACTAATTTTATACTCAGGATCATGAAAATCAAATTGTCCACCACAATAGGCAGGACATGAACGCTTTCCACCGTATTTTTTTAAATGCCTATTGCCAAGCTATATCCTGCAGAAGAACTTAGCCGACCACATATTTTTAAAAGGCACCAATAGATTGACTTATATACAAAATTCTAGCTTCATGTTAGTTAAATACTTTTTTGGACGCTATCTCCTTGCCTAAAATGGTAAACATTTTTATTAAAACAACACATTTAATAGTTATATAAAAAGATTTTGAAGATTACTTAAGAATTTCAGGAATATGGATGCAACAGTGTTTACGCAATGACGGCAGGAAGTAGATTAATATGGAAAGCAGGAAAGCGTAGTGTTGTTGTAAGAGCAGCAGGATATTAATATGGAAAGCAGCCCTGAATATTAGCGAGCTCTATTCCTTTCCAACGAGCCACTCTTCCCCCCATATCCTAAAATAATACACCACTATCCTGAGACACTTTCAAATTATAATAAAACCATTGTTATTCTACTCCAATTTTGAATTAGCTTGCCTCAATGTCATAGTTTCAATCATCTTGCAAATATCTACAGCTCACACAATACAAAGAAAGTCTGCTAATTTGTAAAGCACATAGCTTCCTCGCTTCATATTTCGTACTCATTAATGAGATTATGCTTTTATACAATTATTGTCAAATTTATTTAATCTTTCCCCAGTTTTTTAAATCTGTCAAAAATTGTTTTGATTTTTTACATGAATTAAAATATCAATTCAGCAAAATTTAAAGAACTCGGTTGAAATTAATCTGGGGCTATCTGCGGGCATCCAAATTGCAAGAAAATCAGATGATACTTTTGAAGATATAGGTGTAAATAAATGTATGTTTGAGCGCATGTGAATGAAAAAGGAATGAGCGCAGAAGGTTGGAACTTATATGGGACCAACAATGGGCCAATTTTAATGTACCATAAAAATTTCTTTAAAATTGAAAGCAGTTTTTATGATATTGGTTCACAAAAATTGAGCGACAGACACGGAACCAAAAATGTTTCCTGATGCCTGTAACGGATTTCAGTCTTGGAAGTTTAGAAATCGGAGGCATACAATTTTTTTATTCTTTACAACGATCTGCTAGATCGATACCTTCTGTTACCTTCAGTAAGCTCGGATCTGTAACCAGTAATGAATAATCTTTAACGTATACAGATGTATGTAACCAGAAAAGTCTATGTGATGAAACTTGTACTTAAGTTTTTTCTTCCTATCTATAATTTAAATTATATTTATTACAATTTCATTAACGTTTTTATTATTTCATTTAATTATATAGATTTTAATAAGTATAATAATGAATTCTTAATCATTTATCCCAACTGAAAGGAAGAGTCACTAGAATTATCTATCTCGTGTAACAAACACACTGCTTAAAGAAATATATAATATCTGTGCCACTTATAATAATAATCAAAATAAGATATTTCAAGATAAAAATAACTTTTTATATACTACGTTTTTGAATTTTCTATTGAATCGTATGTAATGTTGATAATATAATTGTTATTGTTATATAATATATAATGTTAGTGAAAAAAAAAAAAAAAAAAAAAAAAAAAAAAAATACACCGAATTTATTTACTTCCCATAAATGACGAACATCTAGAGAACTGATCTTAAACCAGTAAAAGGACAAATCTTAGTACAACGGATCTCTCCAACACCAAATCTAAACCGTGCTATTGATATATTTGAAATAATATAAATAATATAATCGATATATTTCCTTTTTTTGTAGTCATTCAATGTTTATCTCTATTTCTAAAAATCACAAATTTGAAACCCGTCAAAATAAAGATTGCATAAATATTGGAGATGGCCAAACAAATAAAATAACTTGCGAATTTTTTACGAACTAACTTTCCATACAGCAAAAGTTTTGAAAATAGCTAAAAGTATTAAAATAATGCATTGTCATCATGTTCTGAGCTATGCTAAAAGTTTCAAATGTCTAGCTAATCGGGAAGTTAGTTAGAAATCAATTGCCAGATTTGTACCGGACAAACAAACAAACAAGAAAGCAAGCTAATAAAAACGTAGTAAAAAAATCTCCGGAGGCGATTTGAACCCGACCAACGTCTTACATGGTTAGATTGGTACTTAAATAGACTATATTTTAGATTTCTTTTAATCAAATTGTCGGAATCGTTTTTGAGATTTTTTTTTTTCAGCGTTTTTGAAGGGTATCCTCCCCAAATTTAGAGCTAATATGACATGTCAAATGTTTAAGGTATGATTTCTCTGATCATTTATGTTAAATTTCATCGAAATTAACTTACTAGTTTAGGTCTGCACAGACTACAGACAGACATTTTTGAAAAAATCTTTTTTGGTCTCAAAAGGCCTTGAAACGTCACATTTTCATGCTATTACGGATGAATCTAATTGAAAGTGCTATTTTGGAATTTAAAATTGGACTTAGACTGAAAATTTTGACTTTTTAAAAAAATTATGGAATGTTCTCGGACTAATTTCAGATATATTGCAGCATGCGGGACAGATGGGAAATATTTTTTAAATTTTTTAGGCCGGAATTAAGTATATTTAAAATATGGTAACTAAGCCACGTGAATTACACATTTTCGTCCACGGTTGTTACATTTCACACTTTAAGAAAATATTTTGGTCTGTAGTTTAAAATAAAAATCCAATTTTAATACATTATATAGCACTCTTAAAAGCCTAAACAATGAACTATAACTTAACCTAAAAAGATTTTGAAAATAGACTTTAATAACATGCACGGTAATTACGTTTAAAAGGGTACGTAACTGGAAGAACAATCGGAATTAGCGCTAGCTCCCAACTGAAGGGTTCAGCTCATCCCCTATCAACTGTTGCTAGAAAACCAGTGTTGCGGCATTGAAAAAATCTCTCGCCACTTAAAATCTCCCTGCCACACCCAGAGTAGGGGTCACATATTATAATATAATGCCACGGTAATTACATTTTTAAAGGACAAACTTTAACTTGAAGTGCCGTTTAGTAATAATTTATTATTTTTAATAACTAACACATATTTTAATCCTGGTAGGACCCTACTTCAAAATTATCCAATAAGTTTTTGAATAAAATTATTAATGTATGAGCTAGAGTGAAGTGATAAGAACAACTGACTTAAGGACAGCCACGGTTGTTACAAAAGCGCCTTTTGAAAATGTTTGTAGCGATTAAAATTAAGCGGTGCATTATATTTTTGCTTGGTTGTAGTTCTGTAAGCTTAACTGAGTGACCATGAAGAAAAATCCGGTCAATTATGTGAAAAACGCTCCAGTTATTCATCTAGGACATGAAAATTGCACTTTAAATTGGAATCACCCTTACAATACTTTCTCTCCAATATATATAAAGTATATAAGAAAGTAAAAAGTGTTTAGAATTACAGTGTAACGGTGTACGATATATTTTTTGAACTTCTATAGATAGCTCAATCTATTCCGTTCAGGATATTGAATTTAGAGACACGAGTAGCTAGTCTATGTAGTGATTTTATCTGTTTTGAATTTATTTTTTAATAAAACTGTCTATGTCACTGTTTCATTGACACACTTTTCTTCATTTAATTTTGTTTTCGCATGAGTGAGCATCTGTGTAGAACAATACAGGTGGAATTGCATGTATTGCTAGTTACTTTGTAGATTGCTTTTATGTAATACACAGTTTTGCTTCTTCAAACGTGTATTGTATGGTCTTACCACAATTATACCTTGTCTTTCCAGATGTGTTCCTTCAGTCGCAAAACCTTTTCAATTTAGTCCTCGTGCATTGCTCACTTGAGTATAAGATTGGATTATTTTGGGTTGCTCTCTCAATCATTTTGCTTCCGAGCTTACCAAAGGTAATGGAAGCTATGGTGATCGTTCTGAAGAACGAAAATATTTTATGCCTCCAATTTCAAAAATTCCAAAACAAAAATCCGTTTCAGGCATCAGGGAACATTTTTGGTTTGTCTGTCGCTCAATTTTGGCGAACCAAGATATCTTAAAAACATCACGTGCGATTTTAATGAAATTTGTATTGTAGGTAATAATTAGCACATTGTGGATCCCATATAAGTTTCAACCTTCTGCACTCATTTGTTTCTTTTCCACATGCACCCTATAATATTTAACTTAAATATTTTCAAGATGGTCAATATAATGGATATGGCCAATCTAATGGACGACTAAAGAAAAAAAATATTTATATTAAAAATAACATTATTTAATAAAGATTGACTACAAACGCTGTATAAACAGGTTACGTAGCGAGCCTGTAATAACTTTATTGTAAAATAAAAAAAAATCAGGTATTCTTAAAAATAAAGTATCCAGTTAGCCATATTGAAAACCAATATGGCCGATATAAGAGAGCAATTAAACACGAGTTTATAATGCACCGTATCACTATTCTAAATTACTGTGGATAATAATGCGCCTATTATTACTTTATTGTTTTTTATTTTTGTTATACTATATTTTTTGCATTTATTATAAAAATATGGGTGAAAAAGCTGAAATATTACTTCTTAATAAACTGGGAAAGAAGAAATGTACTTTCTTTCTTCGTGCACAACATAATATGTTCAATTTAATTCCTAATTTACAAACGCAAGTATCTGGAAGCTCGAATTTTTTTCAAATGATCATGTCTTTACTTTGTCACATAAACTCGAAAAGCGTTACCAGAAACGGACATCAATCAGCGTTACACAAGCGTTACCAAAAAAACGACACCAAAAAGCGTTACACAAGCGTTACCAAAAAACGACACCAAAAAGCGTTACACAAGCGTTACCAAGAAACGACACCAAAAAGCTTTACCAAAAAACGACACCAAAAAGCGTTACACAAGCGTTACCAAAAAACGACACCAAAAAGCGTTACACAAGCGTTACCAAGAAACGACACCAAAAAGCGTTACACAAGCGTTACCAAAAAAGCGTTTCCAAAAAATGACACCAAAAAGCGTTACATGAAAATGTCTCACTGTCTTGTAGACTCGTATGCAAGTATTTTTTTATTTGGTTTATGCATTTCTTTAACTTAGGTAGTTCAAATTTGGCTGTTTGAATTTTGGTGAAGAACTCTATGTTAGAAGAGAAGTTAATGGGAGATAATGGATATAGAAAGATAGCCAACTTGCCTCTCTTACAAGTATAGCTAAGATTAGATTACAGGTTACCTCCTGGCGGCAGCTCCAGGGAAAAGAGCAACTATTTCCCGTGTTCACCTGTAAAAATAGTCTGACCTAAATGGGTTTCGAATCTGTGATATCATGAGCTTGGAGAAAATTGTATTAAACTACGCGGCCATTAGATAAGCATACTACGCAAAGGGTAAATTTGATTGATATTTCGGCAGTAAAATAGTGGTTGGGCTATTAGTTACCCTTTTTGAATGGAGGAGGGAGGGCAGCACCAGCGGCACGACCATGAAACACCCCCACCACCTCTAAATTGGACTGGGCTGGGATTACCATAGTTTCTTCAGATGATCCAATTAAGCCGTCGACTACCGTTCCCTTACCAGGAAATTAAACTAATTATCTAACTGGGTTCACTTTCTTTCAAGTATTATATAACTTTAGTACAATCAATGTTAACTAGGTAAAAACAGTAACCTGATTTACTAAATTTTGTATTTAACCAATAAATGATAATGGCATCTAGTTAGTTGTGATCTGTCTAAGTTAGTAGTTTAGATGTTGTGGAATTCACTCATTATCGAACAATTTTTTTTTACAAATAGACGAGTAAAATAAAATTTTAAATAATTTTTTTAAAAAAAATATTAGTACAATGAATCCTAAAGAATAAACGAGTAAAATGTTACGGGTGATTGTTCATATTGTGTTTTCAATTTTCAGCCCAATTAATTTATTTCCACAATTTCTCGGACTCGGAAACGTAACGTTTTCCGGGAAAACCATTTACAATGCTTTAATTCCTTCTTCACAGACCATCCTGGAATGACCTGCTGTTGAACGGGACTAACCCCCCCCCCCCCCAAAAAAAAAACAGACAATAGTTGAACTGTATTGCCAAAAAATAGTTAGATATAATATTAGCAATTCACTAAATCATTTTTATCAAGTTAAAATTAAATTATAGAGTGTAATTATTATTTTTTGAGATTTAATACTATCATTAGATGGAAGAAAATAATAAATTAAGCTGGTAGCTGAGTCCTTTATTGAATAGTATTGGAAACTGATGTATATACGTATAGATTACGTATTTATCTACATTTAGAAATTTTTATTTTTCCATTAACCTGTTTGTTAATACTGATAAAAAACCTGGACAACCCTTGTGGATGTTACATGAGATGATTCAAGTTGACATTATAAGAAGTTAAACAATAGTTAATAAATGAAATTCCTTATTTAGCACCATCCTTACTTACTTGAACTTTATCTAGGGCAACACTGGAGGGAATCATGTAAGTTCATGATTCCCTTATTTTCCATTACTTCCTGTTCTACCTGACCGGGTGCAATGAGTAAATTTCCTTCCTGTAAACTAGGGAGAAAATTTCATTTTTTCTCCCTTCTGGAGATAAAATAACAAATTTCTTTCTTTGAGTTAAAGTTATTTTCATTAATAAAATTATATTTCTCTAATTAAGTAACTGACTTAATAGTATTTAGGTCATGAGCTAGACAAATTAAGAGAGAGCACAGATGGTTCCCATTAATCTGGGGTTATCTGCGGAATATCAACATTTCATAAAAATCAGATAAGTACTTTTGAAGCTATAGGTGTAAATAAATGTATGTTTGTGCGCTTTTGAAAGAGAGAAAAGTTGGTGCAGAAGAGTGATACATATATGGGACTAACAATGGGCTAATTTTGACCTACCATCTAAATTTCATTAAAATCGGACGAGTATTTTTATTTTAGATATATGTAGTTCGCAAAAAATGAGCGATAGACCGATAGGCAGACACGCAACTAAAAATGTTTCCTGATGTCTGAAACGGATTTCTGTCTTGGAATTTTTGAAATCGGAGCCGTATAAATATTTTCGTTCTTCAAAACGATCATATAGCTGTCGTTATCTTCAGCAACCTCGGGAGCAAAATATGTAATCGTAATTTTTGTTTCAAGCAACTACTAATTAAAATGTTACCGGGTTGTATAATATATGCATTGCTTCCATACAATTGTTCAATTTTGCATTAATGAAACTCCATTTAGTATTTACATAATGTAGTGTAATACATTATACTTAAATATATTTTTACTCTGGTTTCAACATTATTAAATCCTTTATATTAACTTCACTTTTGTGGATGTCTGGCTAGGTGCCTATCGTCTAAATCTTTGTAAGTAACCCTCTTCCAGTCATTCAGTCGAGCTGAAACTAGACACATAGACTCTCTACCAATAGCAAAACATTCTAACAAATTAATTAATTAAATAAATTAAATTAATTATGTTTTTAAAAATGAATGGATTAATTAATTTTTTTTTAAAAAAAAAACATATTTAATTAATTAATTAGTAGGTATATAGAGTCTTTAGAGGGCGGGTTAACCCTCTTCCAGTCATCCAATCGAGCTTAAACTTGGAATATTGACTCTCTTCCAATACAAAAACATTATAACAAATTAATTAATTAATTAAATGTTACTACTTAATTATTTAAAATTAAAATGAATGGATACTAATATTTACACTCAGACAACTAAAATGCAAAAATATGAAGGATTTAATATAAATCATTTTTATAACCTATAATTTTCATTGCGGTTCTCTATGTTGAAGACATTATAATTGACCATTTGTCTTTTGTTCATGTGTGTGTTGATATTCAAGGATCTGTTGAAGTCGGATATCCTGATTGAAGTTAGTTCTTCTCTCTGAGAACTGTACTTTTTTAAGGTCATAATTTTTCGGCTTTGGGAAGCCAGCCGAAAGAGGTCTTTTCCATTCCGAAAGACACAGGAGAGAGAAATATCCAGCCGGGCGTGATGAGGACCCACTCACACAGAAGGGAAAAGAGCTTTAGGACACCGCTACCGTTCTACTTTTAAAAAGTCAAATTCGTTGGACCTTTTCCTCTAACCGACCAAACCTACCACGACCTCTGTCAAGTTAAAAAAAAAAACCACATAAGTATAAAAGTCTTCTATTGTAAATAATCCTCCTAGCGTTAGAGGTTTGTTCTTTGGAGAAGAATTCTTCTCTCAAATCACAATATAAACTGGGAGAATTTTTTTTTTTTTGTTCTGAATTAACTGAGGACCTAACTAAAACAAACATACTGACCTGTAAAAGCGTCTCTCTATAAATGTTGGCTTGTAAAAAGAAAACTTTAAAATGAACTTTTGTTTATTCTCCTTTAAAAAAAGTACTATTTTTGAATCTACAAAATATTTAGTTTTCTTAATTCCTGGTTTATAAAATGGTAATGTATTCTTACGCCATACAAGGCCTGCTCAACTGCCCCGCACGAATAAAACGTGTCACACAGTTTCTGCGTCAGATCCACAAGTGTGGCACAGAACTGTCCTCCTGTTCATCGGCTAATCCGCGAGATTTCGTAGATTTCTGCAGTTCACAAAAACTGGCCTGCCGTGTGTCTCAATGTGCGCCCGGCCTAAACATTGACTTCAACATGGCATATTGACAACATGGTTGACAACCAAGTTGATCATCTAAATTTGCCTTAAAGTAACTAAGAAAAAGGAAGCGATTGGGGGAGGGGGGGGGGGGGGGGGGAGACGGGAGTGCGAATTTATACGACGGGAGGAGAGTTTTGTGACTTAGTGCATGCATCCCCTCCGGGCCGAGGCCTATTATCACTAAAAAATTTAACGAATTTTCGGGCTCCAATAAAATTGTAGCTGATCTTTATGTTTTTGAGGTTGCTGAATCCGAATCCGAAGTCAAATTTTCTCCTTTAACTTCAGTTTTCTCAAAAAATGAACCTAAAGTGCGGAACAATTGTGTTTTTGGGGGTTTCCGACCCTACTTTTTGCCCTTAAAAATGTTGTAATATATATATATATATATATATATATATATATATATATATATATATATATATATATATCAGCAGAGTAATACCGTGATTTTGCACACTGCAATAGGCTACACAATTTGCGAGAGACACCAAGGGATGTGCCACGCAAGCGTGACACATAGGAACTGTTCCAACATCAGACATAACGTCATTAAGATGTTGGCTCGGCATTATGCCATGTCCTGCATCGTTTCGTCGCGTCCGACTCATCAGGGGCCCGACGATGCCCACCCAACTCTGGACCTATACTACATCAAGAAGATCAGATATAGGACTTGTCAGAGACGAGGGTGCTCTCATACCGCCATTCTTGCTTGGCTGGCAATACACATCAGCAGAGTAATACCGTGATTTTGCACACTGCAATAGGCTACACAATTTGCGAGAGACACCAAGGGATGTGCCATGCAAGCGTGACACATAGGAACTGTTCCAACATCAGACATAACGTCATTAAGATGTTGGCTCGGCATTATGCCATGTCCTGCATCGTTTCGTCGCGTCCGACTCATCAGAGGCCCGACGATGCCCACCCAACTCTGGACCTATACTACATCAAGAAGATCAGATATAGGACTTATCAGAGACGAGGGTGCAGGACATGGCATAATGCCGAGCCAACATCTTAATGACGTTATGTCTGATGTTGGAACAGTTCCTATGTGTCACGCTTGCGTGGCACATCCCTTGGTGTCTCTCGCATATTGTGTAGCCTATTGCAGTGTGCAAAATCACGGTATTAATAATTAAAAAAATTGGGCAAAACCACAACTTGTATGTCCTTTTTTTAATTAAATATTACATGCTAAAACACAATATTCCCCCTTTCTAGTGCTTGAATTTTTTGACTTTAGATTCGAGTTCTTCATGGTTTGAAGATATTCAAACGCCTAATATATATATTTATTTTACAAACTTTTTTTGGGTGAAAAATGGGGTCGAAAAACGCATTTTCCTGGCAAACTGTACGTATTAGAGAAATTTTGACTTTAGATTCGATTTCAGCACACAAAAGTACTTCAGAAATAGACATTTTCATTCTGAAGTTTTTTTGCAGAACAGTGTTATCCGAGGTGCGCCAACGCTGCCCTGTCCTTATATTCTTGATAAATTCACCCTGTTAAAATTTATTTTCTAATAATAGTTTATTTATAAAGTAGAATTTGATTGTGTTTAAATCAAATGTTAAAACTCCGTTGATAATTTTGATTTTAAATCTTAAAGTTTTAAATGGAAAAAATTAAAATGGAACAATCAGACTATTTTACCAAATGCATTTTTAGTTTTGTAGTTGACTAAAGAGAAATTCGAATATTCAAAAATGTAACAAACTTTTCTTATTTTATTGTTTAGGAATAATAGTTCATAGTTTCTAATTTAATTTATTTACTCTGCGAGTTATTAAATATTTAAGTATAAACTTCTCAATTATACACTATCTTATTTGAAATTTATGTCGAATCATTATCTACTCCTGATTCAAAATTTATTTTTAATGAGTTGCGATGAAGTTAAAATGACAATCAGTTTTGCATAATTATTAATAATGAGAATTGCTCTATTTTTAGTCATTAGCAACATCATTAGTCATATGTATTCACTTCATTAGTTTCTTCAAGCATAAACCTATTATAGAGTAAAAGTCTGCATCAACGCAATTTTAGACGCAATCTATGTTAATTAGATATGTTATTCCATGTTGATTATTATGTGACCTCAACTTTTGATCGTATATTGCCGAAATATTGTTCCTAATAAATATAGAAATCCTTACAAACATAATAATATCGTATTACCTGTATCAGAAACCCACACAATATTTCTTAAATCTACAAAAATTCTTACCACTACAGAAAGAGACTATAATATTAGTCTTATTATTATCCAATTGAAGTAAAAATGCATGCATACGAGTCTGCAAGACAGTTAATTAAGAAGTAATCTTTTAGCTTCATTACCCATATTCTTATTATAAATGCAAAAAATTATAGTATAACAAAAATAAAAAATAATAAAGTAAAAAAAAAAAAAAAGACTGCCAATTAGTGTGGCACATAGCTTCCTCGCATCCTATAATGTACTTTATTGTTATATTAACATTAAAATTATAGTTATATTACATTATTCTTATATTGTTTATAGTGAAAAAACTATACATATTTTTAGCGATCTTTAACACTTCATAGCGGTGTCGCTGTTGGTTTTACTAAAAAATTGTATTTGAAAAAAATGTTTGTCTCATTGAATAGATGAAGTTAGATTTTATTCCCGAACTAAAATTCCAATTTTAAATTTGAATTTCACGTTTACGCGAGCGTTGCTCGTGAACCCTTGGACGGATAACGTTGTCCAACGAACTTGTCCTGAGCATTGGTAAAATGAACATGTCTACCAAATTTCATCAAAATTGGTCAACATTTACTCAAGTTATCGTCGCACGTTTCATAATTCGCGGACACACAGACCGACAGACAGACAGACAGACAGACACGAGACCAAAACTGTTCCCTGATGTCTGAAATCGATTTCTGTCTTGAAATTTTTAAAATCGGAGGCATAAAACTTTTTCGTTCTCATAAGTGAACACAATGCTTCCGTTACCTTCGGTAATCTCGGAAGCAAAATTTGATGTATATAAGTTAATTAGGAATAAAATTCTAAGGGTTATGGCGTTTGTCCGGTTCAAATCGGAGCAGTAGAACAGAAGTTGTAGTTGAGGGGGGGGGGCGCTGCTGGGGCGCGCGATTGACTGCTGGAGTGGTTGTGAGAAGCTAAGAGCGGAAATCAGGGCGCAGAGCCAGTTACGCGCATGGTGAAGGAGTAGCCCCTACGATGGCGAGCCCGCGGGGGGAAGGCTCTCTCTACAACCTCTACTCTAGACACTACGAACTACATCCTGCCTCTTCCTTACCTCCTGCTACGTGTGTAACGCTTTTTGGTGTCATTTGTTTGTAACGCTTTTCAAGTTTATGTGCCAAAGTCAAGACATGAAAATGTCAATAATTACAAATAAAACTTAACACATCTAAATACTTGTATAACTGTATACAAAAAGATTGATTGATGCATTGGGCTGAATATCTTTAATTTTAACCATTGGATATAAATTAAACTAGATTAACAGATCCAAACAAAGATTACTCCATTGAAGAATTCAAAGTTATACAAACTTTAAGTATTGTTGTAAGTTAGAAACTATTCAAATCATATTGACCAATGTGTGAAACTTTCGATTCCATTTGAAAACTTAAAACTTGAATATGCTTTACGATTTCAAAACTTTATTTTATATATAACAATTGACAAAATACAAAATCTATTATTACATTTCGTTGGTAAATTTCGTTTGTAAAAGGCAATAACCAAGGGTTGTTGTGTTTTTTTTCTTTTCTTGTTTTTCAATTCAACAATTTTTGATATTAAATTTTAGGTTAGATGTACTCTTTATTTTCGGAGCATATTTGAACTAAATAAAAAGAGAAAGCATGACGAACAAAATATACAAAAAAAAGAAGATGAACAGAACCACACAAACCACAATCTAATAGAGAGAAACGTGTGAGGTGGGGGGGATATAGGATGTCGTATATACAGATGAAAAAAAATATATGTAAAATATTGTATTTGTTTTTGCTTCGTTTGTTTTTAGCTCGACGTGCATTAATTTTATTAAACGTTTTTACCTTGTTTCCCTAACATCTGTTTCAATACAGTTTTACCACACTTTACACGCCCTCTGGTTCCAGGCCGTGGGAAGAGACTGGGGGGAGCTGAGGGAAAGGGAGTTACCTCATAAAATAATGTTTGAAAATACACTTTTTTCTCTTTTGGATCTTCCAATTTTCGTATCCAATATATACCTTTATTTATTTATTTTTTTCATATTGAATTTTATAGCAATGGTTTAGATTAAAGTGTGCGCGTGCAAACACCTCCCTCATTGGCTTTTTATTTATTTATTATGTATTTTTGTTCCGTCGAATGTGATGTCACCTTTATATCCTTGTTTACTGTTCGAAATTTAAGTAATGACTATTTTTTTTTTTTTTTTTTTTTTTTTTTTCTTTTTGACTTTAAGAATACATTGTTAATCTATTTTCTAAAAGGTTTTTAATTGAAAATTAAACTAAACTTGATGACTAACTATTTTAACGCAAGTATGATCCCTTTAAATAAATCTGTATGTGGTTTATAAATGGGTCACTTGAGGGATAAATTCAAACAAACAACCTCCTTCAAAACATCCTTAGCCATATTTCGACCCTTTCTTGGGTCACCCTCAAGCCTATAATAGAAACATTTGATTGCAAATCTTTGGTTTTAACCAATATTTTAACAATACTGAACATTTTAAACACTAACAAAATAATCTTTCTAACCTAATAAAACTATGAACTAGTAATACTATTTATAACATTGTCGATTTCTTAAAAAAATATTTCTTTGGTCACAAATTATTACCTATTTGGTAATTTGTTATCACATTTTGCATTATTACTCTCCACTAACAACCATATAAGCCAATAACAATAATACTAGGCATCGCGTGGATCTATCATTGAAGCGAGAGTATTGCAATGAAATACTGAATATTGAAATTTATTAATCATGATGAATGTCATAGTTGAAGATAAGTGGAAGAGGGTAGTGTAGGGAAGAGTGGGGGTACTCGGTACAAAGCTTTACTTCCTAAACAAACCTATACACTATACGACTATAACAATCTTCACCACCCGCGGTAGCTTTTAAACAATTATTATAAATGTATCTCGTCACTACGCAAAGAATTTTGCTTGTATCAAGTTGAAATTTTGCATACCTGTTTCAATTGTGCATTAGATGGTGTATATGAAGTTTTATTAAAATCGTTACGTTAGAACGTAAGATATCGGTAAAAAGGTTGTTTTCTCTATTATAAACGTTTAGGTCCGCTTTAATAGTTTTAGCGATCTTTATTAAGTCATAGCGGTGTCGCTGTTGGTTTTGGTAAAAAAGTTATTTGAAAAAAATGTTCGTCTCATCGAATAGATGATGATAGAATCTTTTCCCGTCCTGAAATTCCAATTTAATTTTTGTACCTCTCGTTTACGCGAGCGTTGCGCGCGAACTCTTGGACGGATCACGCTGTCCAACGAACTTAGCCTGAGTATTAGTAAGAGGAACATGTATACCAAATTTCAACTAAATCGGTCAACTTTTTCTCAAGTTATCGTCACACGCGTGAACGTTACTGACAGACAGACAGACACGGAACATATTTCGTTGAATGTAGGAAGCTCGCTACGCTCGCTTCAATTAATAACAAACTCCACAACATAATTAACAATTAAAATGACTAATTATATAAAACAAAAATTCCTTGTTTATTTTCATCACAGTGAAAAATATAAACAATCTATATATATTATGTGTCGTACTTGCGTGGCACATCCCTTGGTGTCTCTCACTAACACAAAATTGTGTACCTTATTGCAGTGTGCAAAAACACGGTATTACATTGCTAATGTGTTTGCCAGCCAAGCAAGAATGGCGATGTGAAAGCACGCTCGTCTCTGATAAGTCCTGTATCTGATCTTCTTGGTCTGGTAAAGGTCCAGAGTTGGGTGGGCATCGTCGAACCCCTGATGAGTCGGATGCGACGAAACGATGCAGGACATGGCGTAATGCCGAGCCAACATCTTAATGACTTAATGCCTGGTGTTAGAACAGTTCCTATGTGTCACACTTGCGTGGCCCATCCCTTGATGTCTCTCACTATCACAAATTGTGTAATTTATACATTATTGATATAAGATTATATCTCGCCTTGAAATACTAAGGTTCATTAGACTAACTCCTGTGTTACATTAAGTATCCTGACCTACTTATATTATTCCCACATAATACTTGTTTAAATCTCTACAATCTTTCTTATAATTAATAATAATACTGTTACCAATAATAATATTATTACTGTTTTTAGAGATATGCAAAGCTTCTAATGTTAATCTTTTTTATTATTTACAATTCATTAGAATTTTAGTATTATCAAAATTTAACTAGAGGTCCGTTTCAATCGAGTGGGCCACCAGTGCTGTTTTGTTGTCCTTCGCTCTTACATTGTCTACATGTTGTAGTCTTCTATTTTTCCAGGTTTCTCGAGTTTCTCCTGTGTATATTGCTGGGCAAGATGAAAACTAAGCAAGATTGATAACTAACATTTGTTTTCTTATGTTCGTTGCTATATTCGTAGAAGATATATTTTAATATTATAATGAGATGACGTAAGCATCTTATCTATCAGTATGAGTTGTCAGTTCTATTAGTTATTGCTTCAATTTAACTCTGTTTAATTTCCCTGGGGATTATATCCACATAGACGTGCTCTGCATGGAACAAAAATAGATTATTATTATGTTAGATCCTGAAGGTTAATTCGAATTGGGTAAGAATTCTCCTTTTTGAGGAATCTATAAAATGTAGAAAAAAATTGAATAATTATATTATTATTGGTTATCTGTGATAGTTTTAATCTGCTGTAATTTTTTATAATTTTCTGGTCATTCTAATTTCTTAAATTTATCCTTTTAAATAAGTCAATTTCTAATAAAAATCGGCCCGAGACAACTCAGACAAACTTTCTCATATACGAGTTCATAATTACTTACATTTAGTTATTATTGAACATTTTATCAAATTGTATAAAAAATATAACTTCTCCTTGGCGGGAAATCGAACACCGCCTCTCTCCATCAGCGTTTCTCCTTTTTAGTGCATGGATTAAGGGTGTACTTATTTTTAATGCATAATATTTCAGTTATTTCTTAAATTATTATTATTATTATTTACTTAGAACCATTAAACTTATTATATACATACTTAAAGATATATTGTCTCTAATTTAACATCTACAAATAAATAAAAAGACAAGAAACAAAAGAAAGAAATGTAATAAATAGAATGCGGTGAATGAGCGGTGAGTTTATCGGAGAGAGGCGCGGAAATAGAGTGAGATAGGGCTTGATTACGTATTTGTTGTGATATATCGGTCGTCATATTTTCCGGTAGAATGCGCTGCGAGTTATACCGTAGCCTCATCTATCACTAGAAGGGCTTCCTCTCTCTACACATCCTCGAGGCGAACCTTTTCTCCCTTTTCAATCATCCTAGGGTAAGGTGCCGCTCCTTAAGGATACCAACCCTCCTGCGGACCCACCAACCTTCCCCAGTCCTTTTTATTAAACGATCATTCTACGTCTGGAAAACCTCCCTTATCCCTCCGACTCTCCTCGCTTTATACACATCCTGCTTCTAATTCTTCCGGCAGAGGATAAGGGAAAATCCCCCATATATATATATATATATATATATATATATATATATATATATATATATATATATATATATATATATATATATATATGTCAAGATATGAAGCAACCAGTACATCATTGGAAGTTACTTTTATTAATGGTCCGGAAATAATATTTCTCTCCGTTTTTATTTTTATAAATTCCCCTTCCCCTCCCCCCTCCTTTTTTCGACCGTTCCTTTTTAAAGGTTTTCTTAATATAAGGTAAAGAAGAATGAATTATGTTGTTACGCCTTGTCGAGCAAGATTTTTGTTTTTATAATAAATGATCGAACATATCTGCCGAGATTTTCTTTTAGGCTGTAATTAATTTGATGAAAGAATCTGACCTGTGTCATAGAGCTGAAATATTCAGCATTTGAGAAATAACATTTACCAAAAAAAAAAAAAAAAAACAACTAACCATTAATTAACATTGTGATGCTGGAAGATGGGCTAAAAACCTTTTAGAAAATGAATTCTATAATAAAAACTATTTTTCAAATGGCTTAATAGTACCTAATATCTTATATTTTTTGTTCTCAATATAACATTTTCTAATTTTCTAATAAAATGTTTATAGTTCATGTGGCCATATAAATGTTTTATACTACAAGGCATGGACAACCTATTCTCGTCTAGAGCCGGATTCTCAATTTTCTTTGTCGTGGGCCAGATCAAATTATCTATCCGCAAAGTCGCGGGCTGGATCAAAATATCCATACAAAATGTCGTGGATTGGGTCTAATTATCCATTCAAAATTACATACCACCCGGGAATTTCTCACCGTGTCGATTAGTCTGCTAACACCCTATATATAAAGTGACCTCTTTGTACCAAGCACTCATTACGCCAGTCAATAAATACGAATGATAAAACTACCGATCATGACATTATATTTATTGATTATTTGTCTAGATATCCAAAATTATTCCTCGATATATCACAGAGACGTTCGATGTTTTGAAGTAACTGAACCACATTTGGTATGATAGAAACTCCACACGTTTGTGGGCCGGATTAAAACATGACACAGGCCGGGGCCGGATCAAAACATGCCACGGGTCGGGGGTCGGATCAAAACATGCCACGGGCCGGGGGCCGGATATTAACATGCCACGGGCCGGGGATGGCTTAAATGTGTTTTATACCAGATAAAATAAACACGAGATAAAATTGTGTGAAATTTAACTGGAAAAAACTGCCAAGGACCTGTTATAAAACTGTAAAGAAAGAGTTAAAAAATATAAATGTGTTATTCTTTTGAGAGAAAAATTATTTATTTTAGAGAATAAAAAAGTATCATATTATAAAGGTGTATAATTTAATTCTATTTAGTTAAAAAAATAATTTTTCTATTTCTAGTTCTATTAATTAAAATCTATTAGCGATGATTGGTTCTTCTTATGTAATCATGATAACAGAGAATGTTGGTATTCAGAAAGACTACGCTAGTAACAGTAAAAATATAAAATGCTGAAAGAAAGAGAAAGTCTCTACTCCGTAAAATATATTTAATAAACTGCAATGCAGTTTTCAGCCACTTCAGGGCCATCATCGGTAATCAAAACCACTAAAAATGTCAAAAAGGAAACCGAGACAATAAAACAAAATAACAGTCAATATATAATTAGGGAAAATAACTAACATACAAAACTCTTAATTAGATTGTAAAATATAAAAAAATAACAAATAATGCCAATAACTAGGAATATTAAAATTAAAATAAATAAATAAATTGACGTATCAATATATAAACCATCCAAAATGAATCAATAAAATACGACGATTAATGATACAAAAAAATACTAATAAAAGAATGCCTACTGAAAATTGAAAAATGTTATTTAAAACGTTGATCGATGGGAGTGCAGAGAGCAGGGAGTCATACTAAACCAGCAACCGTTACTAGACTGATACGAGTCTGGACTTCCACCATGACTTGCAGAAGGGCTTTTGAAAGAGAGGGGATGTGCGCTGGAGAGATTATATAGAATTCGCGGCAAACAATCGGAAATCCCACTATAATAGGGGACAGAGCACCATATTATTTGCTTTCCAGTTCTTTATATTTAATTATCCTATCTATCAGCTCATCCATGTACTCATTATTGATTTCTATATATAACCTTGATGGTCCAAATCTACTTGTCATAATGGTCGTAGTTCAAAGGCGTAGTCATTAAACGATGAATTATTAACGAGTTGAAGGCGGCTATTTCGTGGCCCCACGGTGGTAAGACTCTGCTGGTATAACCGCATCCTTGGCAGTAGGCTTACGATAATTTTCATATCTCACAGTGTCCAATGATCTAATAGCACTGAAGTCCAGAAAATTTAACCATTTATTTGCCTCAGTCTCTATGGTGAACTTAATAGTTGGAAAACAACTATTAAAATACTTAATAAAAATATGAAGCTGCTCAATGTTCTCGGTTAATAAACAAAACATATCATCCATTTATCTGATTCATTTAAAAATTATATAATATAAAATCGGGTTATGAGGTTTAAAAAAAATCTTTAAAATAATAATGCGTAAAAGCATTTGCACCAAGAGCTGAACACGCTGCCTCCATCCCCACACCAACCGTCGCGTCGCAGAATAAATGTCTACATTGTAGCTACAATAATTCTGGGGGAACCACAACTCCAGCAGCTGCGTGAATTTGGCAATTAGTATATTGATGGAGCAATTATTAGAAAGGAGATGATGTAATATGTTATATTGATATGCCGCTGGGAACGCTGGCGAATAATATTTAACGTCGAACGATACAAGTATGGCATTAGGTGGAAGACGTAGCGGCTCAAGAGCTTTAACAAAACCAGTGGTGTTATCGACGACAGCTCAAAAAACAGCTTGAAAACCACAGAATGACACAATTGGTCTGATAGGAATATTATCCTTGAGGTCCATAGAACTTTAGGTGAGCCATAGAACCGCGGAGCTTGCAGGTTCATACAATCCAAATTCAGTACATTATATATTTTCCGTGAATAATCGTAAGTGCATCACGCAAATTCTGTTGGAAAATATTAGTAGGATCTTTGGCTAAACGCTTAAAACCTTTTGTGTCTAAGAAACTAGAGACTATATCTTGATAGTTGTCCTTTTTCATAGCAGCTGCGCAGTAGCCTTTGTCAGCTTTTAAAATGATTAAACCATCATGATTAACTTTCTTTTTAATGGTTTTTTTTTTTTTTATAATTTTACTGTTAAAAAAGGAAATATTAGTTTTTCATGAACTTTTTCTCAATAAATAACTATTAACTATTTTTGTAGAGTCAGTTTTGCAATCATTACTGCTACTTTGAGAATCAACTGTAGCCACTTTTTTTATTAGTTTTGATAACTGTTCCTTTAGGCACTAATGATGGCCCTATTGTTGCTGAAAGCTGCTTTGAAGTTTACTAAAAATTATTTTACGCGGAGAGACTTTTTTTCGGTACTTCTTTAGATTGTTACTCCCCTGTGATTTTTAGAATATAAATGGCTGACTAATTAACAATTTGGACCAAGAGATGTTTCGTCCAATGTACTTTGGGACAAATGAATATAGCACTTCTTTTTTTGTAATGGGAGTAACAGTCTAAACAAGAACATTCCGGACACCTTCTTTAGATTGTTACTACTTTCTATTTTTTTTATAAGGGGAGTAACTATCTAAAGTACTGTATTATTTTCTTTCCAAATCACATTATGACCTCCACTAACGCTTCATATTTTAATTCAAAAATATAGTTCAAGGCAAACCTAAACATAAAAACACCTTGAATAAGTCAAATAAAATTTTATATGCTTTTCTTGGTTTGGAGAAAAGTCAAAACCATTATAATAAATAATTATTACATTGCTTATTTTTTGAAGAAATTCTTTTTAAAGGTATATTTCTAAGGGAAAGATGCCTTTTGGCGTCCTTAAATACTAAATTACTAAGACAATATACTGACTAAATGCTCTACCTTGGCTTCTTTCAACATCTGTTTCAGTATTCCTACTGCCTACCGTTAGGAAAGGGCGAGGCTGGAATGCTCATTATGTAAATCGCAGAAAGGAAGAAAATCTGAATTTCCCCATCCGCCTGTTCCAGTATTGTTTCTCTGTTTAGTGAAGCTGTGCTTAACGCTAAATGCTCCGAGCTGTGAATGAACTAAATTAATTACTTATACTACACCAGATGGTAATTCCCGGGTTATGATGGGCAATTTAAACCTACAGGGAGGATTGGGAATCATTTACCAGCTGGGTCGTGATATCTCACATATAAATGCAAGTTCCATGTGAGTAAATTATTTTTTAATCTTCCTAAAATAATATTTATTATTTGAATCTAAACAATACCAAATAATTGAAAGATTAATAATGTTATAATCAAAGTAATCAATGATACAAAATTATGTTCTACTCCGTAGTTTAAGTTTAAGTTAGTTAAGTTAAATAGTTTTACTTGTATTTTAAAGTAGTTAAGTTAAATAGTTTTGCTAATCATAGGCTAATCAATAGGTATGCTTAATCATCTACAAAACCCTAAAAAGTACTTGGACGCAAGTACTTCCATGTGATTTTTTTAGCTTGTTATTTGCTCTTTTTAATTTTTAACTTTTTGTGCTTTACATGTTCTTTTTGGTTTCAATTGTTGGTTAAGTTTAATTGATTTTACTTAATTCTTTCTCTCTTGTTTGGTCTTAGGCATTTATGATAGCATTATGAAGGCTGAAAGCTGCTTTGTTTAATAAACTAAATCAAGGGAAATAATGCTTATCAAAAAACATGGAATTTTATCAAATAAAATGATCCAATGAGGATTCGCATCCAAGATCATATTATAAACTCATTTTTGTCTAATATCATATTTGTTTGAAAATCACACATTTATATGGAGCTTTACATTTGCATTACGTTAGATATTCCATCAAAGTTGGACATATCCTGGTTGTTGTTTGTGAAGAAATTACGTTTCAGTAGTTCATATTTTTCCATGTTGAAAGTATAATGGAGACGGTGGGAAGACCGGAGCTAAACTTTTTCAATATGCGAGGTGTCAACAGCAAAACTTTCTCTTTCCATAAAATACGTTGTTGGGATTTTGAAACATTTCACACTTTTACACAATTTTATTATGTTTATCTACGATTGATACGAAATATAAACATTATATCTCTGTTTAGATGCGTAGAAAGTGATTATTTACGTACTTGTATTCATTGCGCATGCGCGTCTCATAGTTCTGAAGAATTCCTCTTCTTTACCAAGCTAGCGCGGTAAAGAAGAGGAATAATTCTTCAGCTTAACGCACGATTAGCAAGTTTGTTTACATTTAACAAAACTAATTTGCTGTTCTTTTATTAAATTAACTGTTTATATCGAGTTTTTAGTGAAAAACAATGAGTGAATCAAGTGACTTTGACGAAAATGTAGAGAATAATACTCCTCCAGAAATAATTAATTCGGCAAAAAATACAACTCAAGAATTAATAACATCTTTATCAAGAGAGAGATACGAACTTACATACAGCAAGTTTATTTTTTCTGTATTTATTATTTAAATCTAACAATCGTAGATAAAGTGCGGTACGCAACTCGCTCAACAATTGCTCGTGTGGTTTTACTACCCTCGCTAACGCTCGGGTGCAAACTCCTCACTCGCATGCAAAATGCTACTTTCCGCACTCGACGCGTAATGTACTATTCCTCCGCGATAAAATGAGAGGCGTAAGAAGGGTTTGTTGCGCCCATAGACGAAGTCGGTTTCTACGGCCTTCTCCAACGTAAATATCGCCAAATTGAATTCGGTGAACTCATCTACTCTTGACTGTACTGGGTGATCAGTGATATATGTACATAAATAAATAGGGTGAAATAAATATGTCTAATATATAATAATAATATGGTATAATACAATATTCCTCTGAGGAGGAAGTTAGGTAATATAAACATTGATCTAACTCTAATACATACTGCAGGTACATCTGCAAGCAGTGATGAGTCTCAAGTCCCAGTATTTCAGGGAATGTACCCTAGAGCTCAGGGGCTCAATGACAAATTTATAAATCTTTATGATGATCTAATTGATCTCACTTGTACTTCAGGACCTTCACCTCAGGATTGCCTCATTAGGTCTAACCTAACCTCATTAGGTCTAGCGCTACCCGGGTGGCATTATCGGTCAGTAATGAGAATAGAATGCAACCTGCCACACGAGGTGGCGCCACCCGCCGGGTGGCATTTCCCGGTCGACCCATTGTTTTCAATTGAGCCTGTCAGACGGTGCCACCCAAGTCCTTGCCACTCAGCCCCCACTCCTTCAATCAAATATAGGGGAAATCAAATCAGGGGCTAACTGCATCCCTCATATAAGTTTGTCTTTACTGGTCAAACTGTAGTTCAATATTCTAAGCAATTCGTTGAAAGTTTCTCGCGACATTCGGAAAAAAATGTAAAATTCAATTTTTTAAAATTGAAAAATTGTTACTGTCCATTTTGATACGGGGTACACTGTATGAAACAAACAAGTAGTATTTTTGTCTGAAATTATTGGATGAACCCAAAAACGCCTTTTTCCCCTTCTTTTTTCACGAACATAATGATAGGCAAGCACAGCTATCTCCTTTGGGTCCATTTCTCGACTGGTCGAAAAAAGTAAATACTCATGTGGCGCAAGACAGTTGGCGGACTCAAGTGGCATCAACCAAGTGGCGGCACCCGGGTGGCGAAGAGAGTCACTACCCTAAGAGTACAGTTATTGTGTTATGTTCACTTTTGTCATATTATTATGTTCATTTAAGAAGGGGGGGGGGGATAATCAGTGTATAATATCAAATGTATAATCAGTTGAGGGTTTAATATGACATTTATATGGGTTAGATTTGGAGGGATGCGGGGGAGCTCGCCGTGAACAGTCTGACATTTAACTCCTTACCTCTATTCTAATCTACCTCTTTCAATTACATCATTATAATATATTTTTCAGATAAAAACAATTTAAATAGTTATTTAGTTATTTAAGCAAAAAACCTTCAGAATTAAAATGTCATTTTCTGAATTACTTTTGTGTGCTGAATCCTAATCTGAAGTCAAAATTTCTCCTATACGTACAGTTTTTTCCGAAAATGCGCCTAAAGGTCGGAAAAATTGTGTTTTGGGGAGTTTTCGTCTCAATTTTTTGCCCACAAAAATATTGGGCGTTTAAATATCTTCAAACCAGTACACGATTCTAAAGGTCAAAACAAATCTGCTGACCTTACTTTTTTTAAGAAAATTGAAAAATAAGAAATAAAAAAAAAAAAAATTCTTATATTGAGTTATTGTATTGCTATTGCTTTTTCAGCTTTATAAGAAATGTTTTGTGACTTTTTTCTGACATTATTCTTAAGAATTACAATATATGTGACCAATGAGGGGGGAGGTCGCTAAACAAACTTTAGGGGGGGGGGGGGGGGGGGGGCATATACTAAAAATATAGTGTTTTTGACACCCTATCTAGTACACATGCCCCCTCACCCATTGTTTCTCGTGCCCCCCCCCCCCCTCATCCTTGGTGACGTATATTGTAATTCTCTAGAACAATGATAGTCCCCAGGCCACCATAAGAAGTGAGTCGATAAAGTTTTCTTACCTCATGGAATCGCTTATTTAAGTGGTGTCCACCGATGAATTGGGTATATGGCAACTGGGCGCTGGGCCATTTCTTTTTTTTTGACATGCCAAACATGCCCTTCTGCGGGAACATTGAAAAGAGATAGATAAAGTTTTGATTTTCACAGGATCGTTTAATTAAATTATTTTAAAAACAGTGGTACAGGTGGCCACCGATACGAGTGGGCCGTTCACTTTTCAACGTCCCCACAGAGCGACATGTTTGGGGCGGTGGACACCCCAAACGGCACACTCTTATCGGTGGCCACGTGTACCACTGTTTTTTAAATAATTTAATTAAATGATCCTGTGAAAATCAAAACTTTATCCATCTCTTTTCAATGTTCCCGCAGAGGGGCATGTTTGGCATGTCAATAAAAAAGAAATAGCCCAGCGCCCAGTTGCCATATACCCAATTCATTGGTGGACAAGGCATAAATAAGCGATTCCATAAGGTAAGAAAACTCTATCAATCAGCGAATCACTTCTTATGGTGGCCTGGGGACTATGAGAGAAAAAAGTCACAAAACATTTGCTGTATAATTAAAAAAGTAATAGAAATACAAAGACTGTATACGAGGAAAAATCGATTTGTTTGATTTTTATTTTTCAATTTCCTTTTTAATAAAAGTGAAGTCAGCAGGTTTTTTTTTGAGATTTGTGTTCTTCGTGGTTCGAAGATAAACAAACGCCTAATATTCATTTTTTTGGGCAAACAATTAGTCAAAAACCCCCCAAAACACAATTTTTCCGAACTTTAGGTGCATTTTCCAGGAAAATAGTAGGTATAGGAGACATTTCGACTTCATATTCTGATTCAGGAACCACGAAAAAATAAAGTTGAGATATCATTTTCTCGGAGCCCAAAAGTTTGTTAAATATTGCAGAACAGAGTAATACGTAGAATTTAGGGACGAATTTCAGGAAAATTAAAAATTCGCATGGTTTTATGTTTGTTGTACAATAGTTTTAAGTATTTCTTTTAAAATTGTTATTTATGTATTTTTAAGAGGGGAAAAATAGTTTGCTAATGAGTCTATCACATAGCTTTCTCTCGTCCTATTTCGTATAATTGAATGATTTTATTACATAAAATTTTAAATTATTATTTAATTACCCCCCCCCCCTTTTTTTAAATCGGTCAAAACTGTTTTGATATTTTTTTTACATAAAATAAAGTATCAATTTAGCAAAATTTAAAGATCCCAGATGGTTAAAATTAATCTAGCTCCATCTTCTGGCCACTTTCGACAAACCATCCGAACATAATAAAAAAAAGGTACCTCCATACTTTATGGCATGTTACATAAAATAATTTTATAATTCTTCTCAGGTTAAAAAGCTATGCGGTTAACCATATGAACCATTATGGCCGATATAAGAACACAATTCTAGTCCATTATGCACTGCAACACTAGTTTTTCTCTATATGTTATTTATGGTTGAACAAACTGACATGAATATTCCTTGGAAAGTAAAAAAAAAAACAAAAAAAACTAAGGAAAGACTAATAGATGGAGATGAATTTGCATAGGGTATGAGATTGATGGGTGTTTACTGTACTGGAGACAGTCGATCTAATCCACTCGAACCAGGATGATATTGAATCCTGGGTATTACTACATCTTTCTCAGTTCGGTTTACATTTGTAAGCTTCAGCTAGCGACTGCAGTCAGACTAGAGTAAGCCAGCATTTAGATTAAAAACTTGTCAACATAGCTACCACAGTAGCTTTTACCATCTTGTTTGTCTTACATTTTTTTTCTTTTGGTATTTTTATTTAAATAAAAGAACGTATTTATTGTGCTAATAACTTCATTAATCAAATCCTTACCCTCTCTGATAAACAATTTCATAACGAAAAAATATCATTTATAAAAGATACACTTAATTAAAATAATTACCCCAACAAAATAATTAAAAAACTACTCCAAAAACAAATAACAACATTAACAACAACTCACAAAATACGACACCTCCCGTTTTAGCTAAATACTACACCCTACCCTACATAAAACACACCACTCAACAAATTAAACAATTGTTTCAACCTTACAATAATATCAAAATAGCCTAAAAAAATGCAACCACCCTAAAATCAATTTTTTACTTTAAACTCTAAGATTCCTTCTTCCTATGCAACAAAGTAACGTCGTATACCAAATAAAGAATGCCCTGCAACATATATAGGAGAAACTTCGCAACAATTTAAAAACAGATTTCATCAACATATCAAAGACATCTCAAACAACAACACTAACACAGCTATATCAGAACACGCACACAAATTAGACACAGATATATTCTACACACTGAAAAACCCCACCAAAAAAGACTTACACTGGAAATGTTATACATAAAATCAAATACTAACAACATAAACTTGAAACAAGACACCAATAAATTAAGCAACATTTACACAAATATTATATATAAAACAAATAAAAAAATAGACTGCCAATTAGTGTGGCACATAGCTTCCTCGCATCCTATCATGTACTATAACAATTATTGTTATATTACTTTATTGTTATATTGTTTATTTTGTAAAAACTATAATAGTTTTAGCGATCTTTAACACTTCATAGCGGTGTCGCTGTTGGTTTTACTAAAAAATTGTATTTGAAAAAAATGTTTG
Source organism: Gerris lacustris (assembly GCA_951217055.1). NCBI lineage: Eukaryota > Metazoa > Arthropoda > Insecta > Hemiptera > Gerridae > Gerris > Gerris lacustris. The sequence continues at coordinate 66,732,289 of OX578283.1, forward strand.
TCTCATTGAATAGATGAAGTTATATTTTTTCCCCGACCTAAAATTTAAATTTTAAATTTAAAGTTCACGTTTACGCGAGCGTTGCTCGTGAACGAATGGAGGGACAACGTTGTCCAACGAACTCATCCTGGGTATTGGTCAAATAAACATGTCTACCAAATTTCATCAAAATCGGTTCGCATTTACTCAAGTTATCGTCGCACGTTTCATAATTCGTGGACACACAGACAGACAGACACGAGACCAAAAATGTTCCCTGATGTCTGAAACGGATTTCTGTCTTGGAATTTTTAAAATCGGAGGCATAAAAGTTTTTTTTAAAAAAGTGAACACAATGCTTCCGTTACCTTCGGTAAGCTCGGAAGCAAAACCATTCAAAATATTTGATTATAATATGGGTGTGTCAGTTATAATAAATATGAACATTTTTTACAAAAAATTCAAAAACAGCTAAAAACAAATCAACATTTTTACTAACATTATTTGGTAAGACATTTATTGCCTAATTTCTTAATTGCTTTTTTTATTTGACTAATTCCTCTACATTTATAGTACTCTACCATTGGAAACACTGATGAAGCTCAGGTTCCCTGGGAGAAAGCTTTGTGAAATAAAATAAAAAATAAATTAACAACGGACTTTTATTCCAAACAACACCTTCACAGTTTTAGTTCTACTCTCAAGTCCACCTAAGAAAACCTTCAATTAGAACGTATTTTTGATTGAGAGATTAATTACAAGGTAAATTTAATGTTTCTAGATTGAAAAAACAGTATCATCTGTTCATCAATTTAAACAAATCTGTCAAATTCAAGTCTTAAGGCTGTGTATGGGGCTGTTTGATGTTTGCGCAAACATGATGTTTGACGTGGATGGCCTAAATTTGCCCAACATCAGGTTTGCCCAAAATTTTTGATCATGTTGGGGACCTTTACTAATCTCCTTCATACACGCGAGGTTCTTAATTACTTCGACAGCTTTAATTTAGTGCTAAAATTCATTTTATGATAATATCTTCTTGACGGAAGATTTAGAATCTGGGTTTACCAAAGGTAACGGAAGCTATGTGATCATTCTGAAGAACGAAAATTTGTATATCTCTGATTTCAAAATATTCCAAGACAGAAATCCGTTTCAGATATAACAGATCATTTTTGGTTCCATGTCTGTCAGTCACTCAGTTTTTACGAACTATCATATAAAAACTACTTGTCCTATTTTAATGAATTATTGATGGTAGGTCAAAATTAGCCTATTTTTGGTCCCATGTATGTTTCAACCTTCTGCTTCTCTTTTGTTCTCTTCCACGTGTGCACGAACATATTAATTTGTACCTGTATCTTCAAAAGTATATAACCGATTTATATGAAATTTTGATGGTTTGCCGAAAATAGTTCGCAGAAAGCCGTCAGTACTCTTTAAATTTTGCTAAATGCATACTTTAATTCATGTAAAATCGTCTGCCAATTAGTGTGACACATAGCTTCCTCACGTCTTATTGTGTATGCTTACTACTATGCTTTTAAAACCTACTATTGTCACATTTATTTAATTTTCCACAGTTTCAAAATCAAAATTGTTTGTTTTTTACATTAATTAAAGTATGAATTTAGCAAAATTTAAAGATAGCAGATAGTTGTCTGCGCTCTTGGGATGTCTAGGAGCTACTTTCGACATACCATCCAAATTTCATGACAATCAGATGAGAACTTCTGAAGTTATAATAAAGAAGTTATAGAAGTTATAGTTATAAGGTGTAAATAAATGTATATTTGTGTGAATCTGAAAGAGAATCAGATTGGTTTAGAAGGTTAAACTTATATGGGACCAACAATGGGCCAGTTATGACATACCATCCATAAATTTATTTCATTAAAATCAGATGAGTGTTTTTTAGGATATATTGGTTCGCAAATATTGAGTGACAGACCGACGGACATAAACGTAACCAAAAAGGTTCCCTGAGGTCTGAAATGGATTTCTGTCTTGAAATTTTAAATTTTCTTTTTTCAGAACGGTCGCATGGATATTACTTTCGGTAGCAAAATCAAAACAAATTTGACAGATTTATTAAACGTGGGAAAATTTAGCAAAAAACTTTGTAAAAGTATAAAATCATTAACGCTTACTTTAGTAGATTGTTACCCTCTCTATACGCATAAGTATAACATCGTTGTATTGGAAAGCTTATTATCCATAATTTAAATGTATGATATTCTTATCACTCTTATCAGTTTGATTATATTATCACTTAGACATAGTTTCTTACGAGAATTTTAGCTCAAATATTAAATGAAATAAATGAATGGCTTATAAAAAAGTTTAACTAGAATTGTGATAAAGTTATATAATGCCTGGAATCAATGGAAAATAATGTAAAAAGGTATGGATTTTAATAATTGTATAGAGTTAAAAGAGTAAATTATGATAATGGGAAAAAATTTGCAAAAATGTTGTAACAGACTTTATGTAAGTTAAATAATTTGATAATTACTAGTAATGCTTTTATAAGATGTAATAGTACATTACGCGTCGAGTACGGAAAGTAGCATTTTGCATGCGAGTGTGGAGTTTGCACCCGAGCGTTAGCGAGGGTAGTAAAACCACACGAGCAATGCAAAATGCCGTTTTTGCACGAGTCACGCACCGCACTTTATCTACGATTGTTAGATTTAAATAATAAATACAGAAACAAATAAACTAGCTGTATGTAAGTTCGTATCTCTCTCTTGATAAAGATGGCATTAATCTTGAGTTGTATTTTTTGCCGAATTAATTATTTCTGGAGGAGTATTATTCTCTACATTTTCGTCAAAGTCACTTGATTCACTTATTGTTTTCCACTAAAAACTCGATATAAACAGTTATTTTAATAAAAGAACTTCAAATTAGTTTTGTTAAATGTAAACAAACTCACTAATCGTGCGTAAAGCTGAAGAATGCCTCTTCTTTACCGCGCCAGCGTGGTAAAGAAGAGGAATTATTCAGAACTATGAGACGCGCATGTGCAATGAATACAAGTACGTAAATAATCACTTTCTACGCATCTAAACAAAGATATAATGTTTATATTTCGTATCAATCGTAGATAATAAGTATTTGAATTGTGATTGTGTTCTAGATTGAAAATGACCCAAAGGGGTGGAAATATAGCATAATGCTCAACATGTTTAGATTTTATTATTTAAACGAAAATATAGTACCGAACAAACCAGGATAAGGAGAAATCCTCAGTTTACTAATTAACGTTTACGAAATAGGATGCGAGGAAGCTATGTGCCACACTAATTTGGAGAATTTTTTTTCTTTATTTAACTCAATTAATCTTGCCAATTAATAGACTAAAAGTTATAACTTATTTTGTCTTTTTATTTATTTATTTAATTACATTATATTTAATTATAACGAATAAAGGTTTAGTAATAATAATAAAAAATAAAGAGGGGGAAGCTTGCTGATAAAATAATACAGGTTTAAGATTGATGGCAGTAAAAAAAGCTTTCCGTAGCGTTAAGAGTCATAAAACTTTGGTTGGCCTTTAATTAAGAATCTTGGGTGTGGGTTATTAAGTTAAGTCCGTGCTCATATAAAGGTTAAAACTCTCAGACTTGTATTGAAACTTTCATTACATTACTCTTAAGAAAACTTTAATTTCTTTCCTCCCTTAAGTAATTATACCAATCAATTAATCACAATCTAATCAAAAGAAATCATAATAAAACCTTTATTTTATTTCCAATCTTAGCGTTAGTCATAGAATTATTTTTCCTTTATATTTGTATGTATATATATATATATATATATATATATATATATATATATATATATATATATATATATATATATATATATATATATAACTAAGATTTTATAAACAAGTATCCACAGGATAATTCACGGTTGTTATAACAATAATAATAATTATTACTGTAATATATAGATAAATATACTTCAATTTCTTTAGTATACATACATTTTAAAAAGATTTATACATTATTTATTTAATAAATAAAATAATAATCGAATGTATAGCGTGACTTTATATGATTATAATAATATGGATATTTTGCGATTTCGTGTGAAAAGCTAAATATTCAATTAAAGTGTTTGAATTTTTTTTTTTTATTAATACTATGAATTCCTTTATTAACATTGTTTGATAATACTGGGTGATTTTAAAATGAATCGTAAAACTTCGAGGTATTATTCTACAAAACAGAGATAAATAAAAAAATCGGTCCGAGACAACTCAGACAAACTTTCTCAAATACGAGTTCATAATTATTTAGCCCAGTGTTTTCCATTTATTAGATTTCGTAAGTAAATTTAATTATTATTGAGCATTTCATTAAAATTTATCATAAAAATAACTTCTCCCGGGCGGGGAATCGAACCCGGGCTCTCTCGGTCCGCGTTATAAGCTTTTTTCTCAGGGACTAGATTTTTCCCGGGAAAACGGCTTACATCGTTGGATTTGTATTTAAATGGACTATATTTTAGAATTTTTTAATCAAAATCGTCGGAACCGTTTTCGAGAAATAATTTCTTTTCACATTTTTTCAGAGTTTTTGGGGCGTAGCACCCCTAAATTTGGAGCTAAAATTCATTTCTCGATTTCGCCTCGGGGTATGATTTTTCTGAACATGTATGCTAAATTTCTTCAAAATCGGCCCAGTAGATTAGGCTCCAGGCGTCTACACTGCACAAACGACAGACAGACAGCCATTTTTTAAAAACCACTTTTTTGGACTCAGGGGACCTCAAAACGTGTAAATCCATCAAAATCTCAAAATCGAATTTTCGCGCCATCTGAGAAAGTAAAAATGTGTCCGAAAAATTTGCGTGTTTTCAAGTTATAAGCAATTTTGTTATTTAGGAAAATCAAACGCTTGCTAAAAATTAAACATTTACTAAATTTCTATGATGTTTAAATAAGGATGAATACGAGTTGGGTAACAACTGGGTCTTTGGATCCAAAGTGTTCATGGAAACCTAGATTCTATATGGATTGAATACGATTTAGATCCAGATAAGATACACTAAATTTTGGGATCGCGCATGGATCCAGTGTCATGGAAACACCTGAACTCCACACATGCTCAAAATGTGGGTGTCAGCGCCCTTATCGCATTTTTGTAGGAACTGTAGTCACGTCCGATCACTTTGAAATTTGGTAAATATGTGTATAGTACCTACCCACACCTTTTAACCCTAGAATACTTTTGAAAAAATTTCGACGATCGTCCATTAAGAGTGAACTATCTTGGATCTGTAAAACACAGAGTCCCTACTCTTCTGCAGTGCTTTATTTACTTTCTTCTCATGCCTGCAAGCTTGTTTTAGTTCCACCAGAAAAATCTTAGTGTTCGCTTTACGCCCTTTTTACTTGGAGCTAATCGTAATAATTACGAACGTTAGTGTTAAACGTAACATTTTTTAATGTGATTTATGAACAATAAGTTTTAAAAACTACACTTTCATCATAAATAATATTTTCTTAAGTCTGCATATTTTATTGTGTTTAATAAATTTGAATTACTGGACTTCAATTAGTCAGCCCTTAATTATTATATTTTTACTACCCCTTAATTATTTGAAAATTCAATAATGTTTATTATTTTTAAATTTCTTTCCGCATTATATTTTATCATGATAAAATATACATTGTATTTTATATAGCGTCATGGATAATAAAGTTTACACCAACTTTGACGAGATTTGGCGAGTTATGCAGGAAGACTCAGCCAGTGACTTGGAGAGCGAAGAGGACCACGTATAGAACTAGATGAAGTCTCAGAGGATGATAAAAATGACCATCCTGATCCTGATATTGATCCCGATTTCGATCCTGTTGAAGAAGATGACGAGAATATTGTAGAACGGATCAAAAAGTATACGCGAATGTTGTCTTTAAATGCGTACTTTTCATTGACACTCAAAATTTACTAGTTGATTTTGTAATATTCATATTATGTGATACTATTTTTATAGCATAATGCTAATAATCATTAACAAATACATTATAATAAACAAATAAATTAAAATTGAACAATAAAAAAATTAAAACGTAATAAAAAATACGTTCTAATATTATAATCCTCGTAAAAATTTATAAAAAAAATGAAATTTTGAAAAAAATGTATTTCGTTTTTATTTACAAAATACGTTTTCTTTATAATTATGCTCTTTTGGATGTATTTATACGCTTATAGTCTGGTTCACTGGCAAAAAATACTTTATCAGAAGTTTGTTTATGTGCTTTGAGAATATCAGACACATAGGATAGTTCAAAGTAGGCTTTTTAGCATTTTAAAAAGCACCACCAATTGGTACTTCTTAAACAATACTGTTTAGCCTACGGACCCTCGCTGTGTGCTGACTTGCACACACTTGACCAGTTTATTTCAGTATAAAATTGAAGTAATAGTTCATATAAAAAAATATATACGTATTTGCAGCTCCACCCCCTACTACTGTCGTTCGTCGTCAGGAAGGTGGCTAATATATAGTGGCTAATGTAGGTGGCTAAAATATAAATTCCGCACTCGCAATGATATGACGAGACTCACAGTGACGCTGAACTGTTGCAGGACATTGAATAGAGGCAGCCCTGCAACCTATTCAAACAAAATGATGAAGACTGGTAGATTTTACCGACAGACGATGATTATTCCCAGAAAATATCAGGTAGTGGAGCAACAACCATCTCTCCTTTATAGTAAGATGTCCACTGAAAGTGTCTTCGGGCCACAACCATCTACGTTTACTTAAAAGTGCTACCAGCGAATATTTAGTAAACTATAGTGGTGAAAAATACAGATGTTCCAGGCAGAGGGTTTAAAGTCCTTATAGTCATAATTCAAAATTATGCTTATTACAAAACTTCTGACTTTAACTCTTTTGAATTGGTTTTATTACAAAAGCTTTAATGATAATATATTTTAATAAGTGATTTTTATGAGCAAATAGAGTTAGTTATTAGATTCTATGTAATTATTTATGATCATAGAATTCAATGAGTGTGTGCAAATATTTTTTCATTAGAGCGCATGTTTAAATAATAGAAGAAATGAGAAAATAAAGAAAGTATGTGAGAAATAAGAAAAAAATAAAACTATTATACTCGTTATTTAAAAAAAAAAAAAAATAAATAAATAAAAAATAAATCAATAAAAAAAAGAAGATTCGAAATTTAAACTTAGTGAAGTGAAAAAAATCTTTATTTATTTTTTTTTTTTTTATGTTGAAACCTTGTAGGGGAAAAAAGGTAGTGAAAGAACGGGTGAGTTAGTTTGGCGTGGGGCCTGGAGTGAAGCGTTTAGTGAGAGAAGTTAGTAAGAAATAGTCCGGGTCAGAGAGTTAAGGCAGTCAGTAGTGTATTACAGGTCACGTGCATCGCAGGTCTGAATCTACCCGACTCTAATGGCCGAGACATTCTGTAATACCCAGTCCGGTTTACCTCGGACCCTCCTTAACACTTAAACCAATAAAACTTTACTACTCCCACCAAACTAACTACCTCGCGCTCCCAACACACTTTCCTCTCAGTTCTCCAAGGAAAAAAAAAAATTAACTCTTATTACTGAACCTGCTTCAGGATACGGCCGAAAACAGGAGAACAAAAGGATCTAGTACTTTTATATAATAAATACTCGGCTACAACCCCCACTCAAAACTATTAAGCTGGCATTAAAGGTTTTTATATTTAACCGCGCTCACAAAAACCACCTTCCCCCTTTTTAAAACCTGGGTTTTACAAGAATAAAAAAAAGGAGGGAGAAATATCCCGAAAGCTTTATACTCCTTGCAAGGCAGTTTTTCATGAAAAGATATATTGCCTGCGGGATACTTCAACTTCATACTTCACCACCGGTTCATCCCGCCTTTTTAGTCGAGTTTAAAAACGAATAAGACGGGGGGGGGGCCACCCTCGAAAAATCTTCTTTCAAAACCCTAGGCAGTATACGCTTTTTAAAGTTTTATGTTTAACTTGATTTAAATGCTTATTTCTACAAACTTTAAGTTATGAAACTTTATTTTTTCGTTTTAATGTACACCACTTCAGTTATTTCTTTTGTCGGGTTGTTGAAGAGAAGCTGAAAGAGAAAATTTTCTAACTTGTTAATTTGCACTTTGACGGAGGATCTCTTGGAGGTTTTTTAAGTTATGGGAAAATTTCATAAGTGCCCTCCAGATGGAAAGTTCAGATCTGTTAAAAGAAAATAAAGTTGCTTTTCCCTCGGGCACATTAAAAGCGGACATCGTCTAGCCATCCTAGCAGGTCCCGATGTTATCTATGTGTTCATATAAATTACCTCGCTCTTACCAAAAACATCATGTCTACAGTAACTATCCCCAGCAACTATAGATACTTTATATATATATATATATATATATATATATATATATATATATATATATATATATATATATATATATATATATATATATATATATATATATATATATATATATATATATATATATATATATATATATATATATATATATATATATATATATATATATATATATATATATATATATATATTAATATATATATATATATATATATATATATATATATATATATATATATATATATATATATATATATATATATATATATATATATATATATATATATATATCAAAAACAAGGGTTTAACGCCCTTTTTGCTACTTCTTTATAGCTGCAGGGGTTTGTGCCGGTGTTGATTACTTTTTTTCTTCCATCCCCTCCTCAGTTGCATCCTCTTAAGATTAGGATTTCGAAATTAAGCCTTCTTAGTGGGTACTTACATTCTAAGAAGTTCTTTATGAATATGCTTACTACTTAGCTTAGTCATATTTTTTTCACATCCCGTTATATGGCAGGAGAAATCCAGAATTATCAATTCATTGTTTTCCAAGGTAAATGAGGTATTGCCGTATAAGATTTATCTTATTTTAGCCTAAATATTAGCACAATAATTTAAAATCCAATTTTGAAATAGACTGCCAATTGGTGTGGCACATAACTTCCTCGCATGCTATCACGTAGATTTTGATTTTATGCTTTTACAAGCCATTATTGTCTAATTTGTTTACTTGTTTCCCCTGTTTTTTTAATGTTTCAAAATTGTTTATATTTTTACACTTGAATTAAAGTATCAATTAAGCAAAAGTTAAAGAGCGCAGACGGTTCAAAGTAATCTGGGGCTAACTGCGGACTACTTTTGATAAACTATAAAAATTTCATATAAATCTGATAAGTAATTTTAAAGCTATAGGTGTAAATAAATGTATGTTTGTGCGCATGTGAAAGAGAAACAAATAAGCGTAGAAAGTTGAAATTTATTTAAGACAAACATTGGTAGGTCATACTCATGACCTACCACCCAAATTCCATTAAAATTAGACGTGTAGTTTTTAAGATAAGTTGGTTCGCAAAAATTGAACGACAGACCGACTGACAGACCGACAGACAGACACGGAACCAAAAATGATCCCTGATGTCTAAAACGGATTTCTGTCTTGGATTTTATTAAATCAGAGACCTAATTTTTTTTTTTTTTTTTTTTTTCTTCAGAACGATTACATAGCTTCCGTTACCTTCGGTAAGGTCGGAAGCAAAAATGAAACATTTAAGATTATAAAAAGAATCAATATATTTGTAAATGTTTGTGTATTATTATTTATTTTTGTTAGAACAACAATGAATCATTTATCTATTAGCAATTTAAATTATGGGATAATTGTTTAAACTTTACAGTAAAATGAGTTGATAAGATTTTCTGACTTCTTCGCATCATATAACATTATAATTTATACTATTTTATAAATTGTTTATCGTATATTTCAAAACTCGTAAAAAAAAAAAAAAAAAAAAATTAAATGAATAAATTAAAAAATAAGAAAAAATTAAAAATTAAATTAAATTTGGCTTTGATTATGCAAGATTATGTATATTATGCATTATGCTTACAGTGAATACAATTTAAACTTATATTCTTCATATTTTTATACTCTAATTTGTTGAGGAAAATTAAGTTTATCGGAGGAAAATCATTTAGCCAAACATATTATTCTGTATGTATATAACATATATAAGTTATTGGTCTTCCTTTACCAGTCTCGTATTCAATTTGATAGGAGAAATAGATTTACACCCACTGAGACCCAGTCAGTACCGGAAACCAAAACGTATGAGTGCATAATATGCTTGTGCATAAATTCTCACATAGAAAGGGTTTCGTTGGTGTTGTGAATATGAAATTAGTTAGAATAAAGGGGGGGGGGGGGGGGGGGCGCAAAATTTGTGTTTTTATGACGAAATTGTATAAACATTAAACACATCCACAAGTGTTATATATCTTTGTAATCAACGCTTAATTACCTTTCATTTGATACCCCACTCAAAATTTAAAAACATATTTTTTTCGCGTGACATGAATTATCCGCCATATTTAATTTGAAAAGCTGATAATATTGAGTTTGCTATATTATTTCCTGTGTGCGCGATAAATCGATCTTTAATACTCCTTAGTTTCGTGTCTTTATCTCCTTAAATTAAAAATTTATTGGAATCACATAGTGACAGACAGACAGACATAGGAACGAAGCTGTAAGGGTTATTCTTGGTTTTACTAACGAACCCCTAAAATGGGGTTCGGCAAAGGAAAAAAATGAAGTGTATATAGCCTCTGCAAATTAGCTCTAAAGAAGGGTGGGTCTTTGAAAAAACTGGTGGATTTCTGGAAACAGCTTTAATCACTCAAGTGGGCCTCTGTTTTGAATAATTTGAGTTTGCCCCGAATTTACAGTGAAGTTTTATCCGTGACGTTTGAAAAATCTCGAAATTTTCATGATTTTTTTTTTTTGTGGTGTTTTTCTCGAATAGCTCCTAAACCGTAGCATTTAATCGAAAATCCATTCGAAAGTGTTTAACTTAAATTCTCCATCGATTATGTACAAATACTATGAATTTTGATGAGCGGACTTCTAGAAGCGCTACATAGATAATGCCAATTGTTACTACGTGTTTATTAGCTTGCTTTCTTGTTTGTTTGTGTGTCCAATACAAATATTGCAATCGATTTTTAACTAACTTCCCGAGTAGCTAGACATTTTAAACTTTTAGAATAGCTCAGAACGCGATGAAAATTCATTATATTAATACTTTTAGCCATCTTTCAGCAGAATTCAATTCGTTTTCAGCAAATTTTTCTGTATGGAAAGTTAGTTCGAAAAAAAATCCTCAAGTTATTTTATTTGTTTTGACATGACTCATATTTACGATCTTCATTTTGACGGGTTTCAAATTTATTATTTTTTATTTTAGTACCTGGTATGGCTGATACAATTATTAAAATGTTCGAGAATGATTAAATTATCAGGCCATATTATTTAGTAAAAAAAAAAAAAAAAAAAAAAAAAAAAAAAAACAGATAACCAGTGAATGACAGCAAAAAAGGAAAAGAAAACAAAAAAAAAAATTAATTGTTTACCCTTGTGTCCTAGGTATCGGTTTAATTTTTCTGCATCTGTACTTCGTTACTTGTACTTATTTTTCTTCTTTTACTGTCCCCTACAGGGGGGCATCCGAGATCCCTTGAACAAAGATTTGTCCTTTTATAGGTTTAAGATCAGCTGTCTAGTTGGTTGTCATTTATATGAAGTAAATTAATTCGGAACTATTTTGTTTCACTAACATTATATATAGCTATAACAATTATATTATCAACATTGCATATGATTGAACAGAAAATTTAAAAACGTAGTATATAAAAAGTTCTTTTTATCTTGTAATTATTCACACTTTTTCGAGCAAACCCATTTCATTATCAGGTAATAAACTATTGATGCCATTCTAAACATATTTCCTAATTTTATAATTTTAACTGATAGAAAGCTAGACAATTCCTGAGTGACAAAGGCAATGTTTTATTGATTGCAGGAAGTAATAAATGTATAAAATCCAAATACCGCTGACTTACTCACAAATACTTAACAGACACGCAGGAAAGCTGTTTGAACCGCATCAATTACCCCAAACTACTGGCAGCACTGTAGATCACAATATGTTGCAGCATACTGGTTCACCAATGAGCAAGAGAAAAATAGACTGCCAATTAGTGTAGCACATAGCTTCCTCCCATCCTAACACGTACATTATTGATTATACGGTTTACAAGCCATTATTGTCAATTTTCTTTAATTGTTTCCCCCGTTTATATAATATGTCAAAATTGTTTTGATTTTTTACATGAATTAAAGTATCAATTAAAAATTAAAGAATTGAAACGGTTTAAATGAATCTGGGGCTATCTGCAGGCAACTTTCGACAAACCATACAAATTTCATAACCAGCAGATAAGTACTTTTGAAGATATAGGTGAAAATAAATGTGTGTTCGTGCGCATGAGGAAGAGAAACAAATGGGCACAGGAAGTTTTAACATAATATTATATGGGACCAACAATGAGCTAATTATGACATACCATCCAAATTTAATTCAAATACGACTTGTACTTTTTAAGATTTGTTGGCTCACAAAAATTGACCTACAGACCCACAGACTGACAGACCGACAGGCAGTCACGGAACCAAACATGTTTCCTGATGTCTGAAAGGGATTTCTGTCTTGGAATTTTTGAAATCGGAAACATAAAATATTAAAATATTCCATCATATATTATAGCTTCTGTTGCCTTCTGTAAGCTCGGAAGCAACAATCAATTTTAGCAGATTTAAAAAGGCGGGTGAAAAATTGAATAAATTGGATAAAAATAGGTTTTAATAGCATAAAATCATCGAATTTTACGAAATAGGACGCGACGAAGCTATGTGCCACACTAATTGTCAGATTATTTTAATGTGTCGAAATTGTTTTGATTTGTTACATGAATTAAACTATCGATTAAAGCAAAAGTCAAAGAGTGTAATTCGGTGATGAAATATAATTTATATAAAAAGAAAATGAAAATAACTCATAAAAGTTATAATTAATTGGATAAAATGAATATGAATGAAACTAAATAAAATAAACTAGTGTAGAAAGTCAAACTTGATGAGGTGGACGTCATCTTGGAGGCGATGACGTCACCTAATCCAGCTCACTAACGATGGGTCTCAACGTCTTGGAGACGATGTCGTCACCTAATCCAGCTCACCAACGATGGGTCTCAACGTCTTGGAGACGATGTCGTCACCTAATCCAGCTCACCAACGATGGGTCTCAACGTCTTGGAGGCGATGTCGTCACCTAATCCAGCTCACTAACGATGGGTCTCAACGTCTTGGAGACGATGTCGTCACCTAATCCAGCTCACCAACGATGGGTCTCAACGTCTTGGAGACGATGTCGTCACCTAATCCAGCTCACCAACGATGGGTCTCAACGTCTTGGAGACGATGTCGTCACCTAATCCAGCTCACCAACGATGGGTCTCAACGTCTTGGAGACGATGTCGTCACCTAATCCAGCTCACCAACGATGGGTCTCAACGTCTTGGAGACGATGTCGTCACCTAATCCAGCTCACCAACGATGGGTCTCAACGTCTTGGAGACGATGTCGTCACGCGATGTAGTTCGTGACGGTGAGACGTAACCTCTTGGAGACGATGTCATCACGCGATGCAGTTCGTGAACGGTGGGACGTAACCTCTTGGAGATGATGTCGTCACGCAATGCAGTTCGTGAATGGTGGGACGTAACCTCTTGGCGACGATGACGTCACAAAGTAATGTTCTTGAACATTTGAATGCAGCCTTTTGGAGGTGACGTCGTCACACAATGCAATTCGTGAACGTAAAGTGTTGAATTTAACCTCTTGAAGTTAAACCAACTCACTATATTTACCTCGCGTGGCAGAACAAAACTTTCTGAAGGAAATGACGAAGTAAATCGTGCCACTTCTCGAGTTAAACTGACTGGGCTCTTCCCACGTGTAAGGAAATGAGTAAATTTAAGACGAAGCTAAATTAAAGTTAGAGCTCTGTCAATGACAATCAAATTATAAATGAGAAAACACGAACCTAATTATTTTTATAATAAAAAGAATTAAGATGCTGCAGGTAAGATCCTCTTTGAGTTTACGTGTTTTTCAAAAAGGAATTTATTCTGAAATTAGGAAGTTAATTCTTGGAAGCATATATTATTAAAAGATAATTTCCGTTCAAGGATGTGATAAGACACGAGGGGTTACATATGAAAAATACTTCTGCTTTTTTCGCAAGGTTAAATTTTAAAACTGTTTCTTCAGTAGTCGGAGTCAATTACTAATAAGGGAAATTTTGCAAATTATACTATCCAAAAGGAGGGGGGGGGGGGAGGGGAATGTACAGCAATAAGGGGGGGGGGGATGCAGGGAACTGGGGCATCTTGATATTCTTGCTTAGTAAAATAACTTGAATGTTTCTTGATGGTAGTTTATAAACCATCAAATTAGTACCATACAAAAAAAAAAATACATTACCGGAGTACGGGCATCCAGCTAGTATAAAATATATAATAAAACAACAAATATAATAAAACTGGGAAACATATCTATCTTAATTATTATTTTATATTTAGAAAACTGTCAAAACGACAGTATAAATATGATAAAAATAAGTATTTTCAAAGTATCAATGATTCTGTTAAACGTAACAATAATTTCTTTTGGCGTCATGTTAATAATATACGTGACTCTTCCGATTCTACTATTAAAATTAGACATAACCACAATGTTACTACCGACCCGGATGTGATAGTAAACTTATTTGCCGACCATTTTCGTTCTGTGTTCGTACCATCCTCTTCCTTTACCCCCTCGTCTAATTCTAATTCCACTAATCCTATTTCCATCTTATTGGTCACTAGCGGTGATGTATGCCAAGCAATAAAAACGCTTAAGCCGACTAAATCGTGTGGTAATGACTCCATTCCCTCGTTTTTCGTCAAAGGTTGTGGAATTTACATGGCTCCCGTTTTAGCCTATATTATCAATTTGAGTCTGGAGAGGCAGGTATATCCTTGTGCGTGGAATGCTGCTCTTGTTGTTCCTATTTTTAAGTCAGGTGATCGTTTATCTGTATCAAACTATCGTCCTATTTCCTTATGTAATATATTTTGCAAAGTGTTTGAACGTGTTGTACATACTTGTCTCGTTCCTCTAATCGATCCTCTCCTAAATCCTCATCAACATGGCTTCCGTCCTAACCATTCCACCTGTACTAACCTGGTTTCTTTCCTATCCCTGGTGGGCTCCTCTGTCAGTCATGGAACTCAAGTCGATGCTGTTTATTTTGATTTTGTTAAGGCCTTCGACCGTGTGGATCATGGGGTCCTACTTCGCAAACTTGAACATCTTACTCTTCATCCTTCTCTCGTCCTCTGGTTTCAGTCCTATCTGTCAAACCGTTCCTGTTCCGTTCGTTTAAATTCTTCCTTTTCTTCGTATTATATCGCGTCCTCCGGAGTTCACCAGGGGTCCATACTTGGTCCTCTGTTATTCAATATTTTTATTAATGACATTTCTGACTACATTTCATCTAGCTATTACGATCTTTTTGCTGACGACCTTCGTCTATATCGTCCGCTCGTCGATGGCGTGGCCTCATGCCTCAAGTTGCAAGAAGATATTGATTCCGTTCGTAGTTGGTCATTGAATTGTAACATGGAACTTCATCCTGGCAAGAGTCAAACCATATCCTTTTCCCGTTCATCCTTTCCTATTAAGCATCCTTACTCCTTAGGAGGAGTTCTACTTTCCCGTGTTGATGTCGTTCGCGACCTAGGTGTCATTGTTGATTCTAGGTTAATATTTGACAAACATCTTGATGGCATAATTAAGAAGGCTTTCCGTATCCTAGGACTAATCCGACGGGTCACTCGTAGCTTATCCTTAGACTGCTTCCTTCACCTGTACAAAGCCCTTGTTCGTCCTTGCCTTGAATATGTGCCTCCTGCTTGGAATGTATATGGCGTGACTAAGTCTAATCTGATAGAGAATGTCCAAAGATTTTTTGTTCGAGTATGCTATCGTAGGTACATGTATCGGCGTGTTTATTACAGTTACGAATCCATGTGTGATAGATTTGGTTTGCAGTTACTGAGTGAAAGGCGTAAAGCATTTGACATTCTGTTCCTGGTTAACTGCTTAACCGGAAAGTTAGTCTGTTCTCCAGTGCTGGATCAGGTTGTAATATTACCTTCAGGTAGGCGGGCAGGACGTCCCTTCTACACAAGAGAATTGTCTAAGCTGTCCCCTATTGTCCGATGTGTAAACGCCTCCAACTCCCTTTTAGAATGTCCCCAGATCCTGTCCTTAAATAGCCTCAAGTCCGTGTTCCCGTACCTGTAGTTCCTTTTCCCATTAAGTATTCACCTCTCCTACTTTAAATTTATTATCGCGTAAAATGTCTACTTATTTATTAAATCTTTTTAAATGTTTGTCTAAGTGTTATCTAATTTAATTGTTATCTAATGTTATCTAATTGTTATTATAAGTTTTTGTTATCTAATTGTTATTATAAGTTTGTTATCTAATTGCTAATTTACATTTTTTCTATTAATTTGATTATTTATTTATTCTCTTTAAAATTATGTATTGAATTTGGATCCTTTGCTGTTTCCCTGATGAAATATTGTTAAATAGCTTTTAATTCTAGTCACGTATCGTATTTTTATGTATATCTTTATTTTTTTTTCACGTATGTATTTATGTAAATGTTCATTCAAGAGTGCCTCTCCTGTGGCTCTGCTGTCAGAGGACTCTTTTAATAAAAAATTAAAATAAATAAATAAATAAATAAATAATATAAAACCTACAGTACCTATGAAACCACAAACGTTAGCGCATAACGTTATAGAATAAAAGTTGTAGAGCATCACAACTTACTTTCAGCAAGTCCAACAAAGTCTCATTCACCTAAACTTATGTCGTAGATTAGGTTTTCTATCTACTCTAAAATACTTTCCCCCACCGTTTTCACTGATAATCCCACACGTAAAAATGATGTTATCGGAATATGGAATTTAAAATTATAAAATCAGCAGGTTTTAGTTATACATTTTATACATGAAAACAGTTGTGAGCAAACACTAATTCTTATTACTAAAACCTCATTATTATTTAAAGGTTTTTTCCCGAATTACTATTACATGTATTAAATTTTAGAACTTCTAAATTAATTTTTTATCTCTAGAAAACATAATTTCATTACTAAACGGATATTATCATATAATTAGATGATGTATTTTATCAAACAATTTTTTAAAATTTTCTGTATGGAAATCCTTTTTAGACCATTCTGAATCGATTCCTAAAATTTAACACTTTTTTATGGATGTATGTATATAATATATACATATTATGTATATATGTATATATATATATGTCACTCCAGACGATATCTCCCCTTAGGATGCACTTAAAAATTTCAAACACATTTTATAATGTCAATAATATCAAAAGAAAGGAAGAGTTCGTTGGTTAGAATTTTTGGAATTCATTTAGGGGTAAAATTTTGACAATTTAGGTCAAAAACGTGTTTTTTTTCCATTTTACCCCCCTGTTATATGAAAATATGACAAACGTTTACATAACAACAATTACTGTACTCTTAAAGAGCATTCCAAGGACATACATCTTGAAGGGTAAATACTATTTTGACTTTTGTACCCCGTACCCCTGTGTACCATTTTTTTTATTGTTTTTCACCCATCCAAATTCTAAACCAAAATGTCCCATAAAGCCAATAATACGCAGCTTTCATTGAAAATTCGCTCATTAGGTCATGGTGTATGACTGGACATTTTTTTAAATAATTTAGTAGATTTCAAAATTTAGAAACACTTTTAGTATCACTAATTGAGAAAAAAATAGTACAATGGAATTAGTAGTACTCTAAAGTGACAAAAAAAAAGGAAATAGTAAAAGCTAAATTAGGAAAGTGGGGGGGGGGGGGAGAAAATTTGGTCTGGGCTTACAGTGCAAGACAACAAGATGTCCGCGGGAAGTCTAATAACTTTCCTCTGGCTTTCCCCCACCTATCGAAACTTTATATTGAATTTTGGTGCATACACTAGACTGGCCCAGGCGTCCCGGATTTTTCCAATGGAATTAAACGCATTGAATTAAATTTGGATGCGATCATTGTCACACAGTTTATTAAGTGCAAGTTGTTTAAAAAAGCTTTATATCAAGTTTTACTGGTTCAAAATTATATTAAGTACAAAATCTTAATTAAAATTAGTAATAATACAAAAAACGTAACGAAGTGTACTAAGTGTAAGAGTGCTAAATGAGTGCTCGACAATGAAATGGAGTAATAATAATAAGTGAATCCATACCAGCTCTCTGTGTAAACAGCTTTTATTTATAAATTACTGCGGAGATATCAAATCAGGGTGTGTGTCTGTGTTTGTATGTGCTCGTATGTATTGTCTACGTAAGTACTTTACTTGAATTTAACTCGGTTACGCCATGAAGTAACATCTTAATAATGTCGCTTAGAATTGTAATGGATGGTAGTTAATGAACCAATAAAATTTTCAAAAATAATAATTCATAACACATTTTATAGGATATGGGTTATGCAAAATCTACACATCATTAAAAGCCACGTTTGAAACGCCCTATGAAATAAAAGTCTGTGATCGTTTCTGATTATTATTATATTTATTAATTATTACATAATTAGTATTTATTACACATTATTTGCTTTTATCTACGATTGATACGAAATATAAACATTATATCTCTATTTAGATGCGTCGAAAGTGATTCTTTATGTACTTGCATTTATTGCGCATGCGCGTTCATAATTCTTCTTTTTTCCGCCCTATTACAGATAAAAGAAGAATTCTTCACCTTAAAGCACGATTAGCGAGTTTGTTTACATTTAACAAAACTGATTTGCTGTTTTTTTAAATAAAGTAATTCTTTATATCGAGTTTTTAGTGATAAACAATGAGGGATTTAAATAATTTTACGAAAATGAGGAGAATAAATACTCCTCCCGAAATACAACTAATGAATTAATGTGATCTTAATCAAAAGAGAAATACGAACTTACATACAGGAAGTTTAATAAAAAAAAAAATTGTTCCTGTATTTATTATTAAAATCCACAATCGTAGATAAAGTAAGGTACGCAACTCGTGGGAAAACTGCATTTTGCTTTGCTCGTGTGGTTTCACTTCCCTCGCTGTCGCTTGGGTGCAAACTCCACACTCAAATGCAAATTGCTACTTTCTGCATTAGACGCGTAATGTACTATTACACTTTCACTTTAAATTAGGAGGTAATAAGTTGTTTTTTTTCACAATAGTGTGAATTATTGGCATTTTAGACGTAGCGTTTCTACGAAGCCTCTCTTAAGTCAAAATCCATAGTATTGGTACTTAATTGACGTAACATTTATGACACTGAATGAACACTTTCGGTAATATTAGACTGATTGAATGCTTACTTTTTGGAGCTATTCTAGAAAAACCGAAAAAACACCAATAATTTTGTAGTTTCTTAACTTAACAGCTAAAGCTTCACTCGAAAAATTGGAGCAATTTAAAATTATTCTTGTCAGAGTACTTTGAGTGTTCAAAACAGTTTTCAGAACTCCATTCGTTTTTCTGAGGGAAAAAGTCTACATTGCTTCGGCCTAATAAAAAAACAAACATTAATGAAGTGAGATTATTGGGGCTTGAATTTGTAGGAATGTTCCCTTTGTAAACTTACAACAAACCATTATAGATATTTTTTTTTTCTTCTTTTTATATACCAAGTCGTTATCTAACAAAAGAGAAAATGGCAGCAAATAGTTAAGGTTATATTTTATGTTTAATGTGTAATGCAGTTGAGCGGTTCTATTGTAGTGAAAGCTCGGAGGGCCTGGAAGCACGAGACTGGTTCGTTTACCAGCTCCTATAAACGTGAAATGGACTCGCCTAAGGAACAAGTCTAAACTACATTCTTAAACCTTACCCACGAGAGCAAACACTCGAGATTCGGTATTTCGGAAAGAAAGGCTACGTGATTTATCGTTATAAAAGCATTTATCTATTGAAAAATATTATACCACATTCCTCTAAAGCTCGATCGGGAGCCAGTTGAAGTTTTCAGAACTTGCTTTTTTATACTACTCTTATATTAAACAAACTGGCAAAGAAATGTTATTCTTTCGCATCTACAACTTTAAAGCTATTGTGTGAAATAAATTAATGTTTTGGCTGCATCAGTTAAATTGATTAATTGCTACTTGGCATTTTGTCAAATTAGAATAAATATTTACTCTTATCGTAAATAGACAATTTGTGCTTCCAAGCTTACCGAAAGTAATTCTGAAGAAGAAATGTTTATATCTCCAAAACAAAAATTACTAAACAGAAATTGGTTTCATATATCGACAAACATTTTAGATCTCGTATCTGTCTATCCGTCCGTCGGTCAAAATTAGGGTTGGGACAGCGATAGGCAAACATCGATGCTTTCGATACATCGACATCGGTCCGCCACTTTCAAAAATCTCTCCTTTTCGTCCCTGATTTTTTTAGGCTGCGATGCATCGATAACATCGGTCTTTTCGATGTTTCAGGAAAACATCGATGTTATTGATACATCGATGTTAAACATCGATTTTTTAAAGTCCGATACATCGATGTTTTCGATACATCGACATCGATGTCCCAACCCTAGTCAAAATGTTTTTGAACCACCAATACCTTAAAAACTACACGGTTTCATTAAATTAAATTTGGATGGTTGGTCATAATTAACCTACTGTTAGTCTAATATTAAATGGAATCTTCTTCATATTTTATATTAAATTAAAATAATAATATATTTGTTTTAAAGCATAAGTTTTCTACAAAGGGTAGTTACAAACAAAAAGAAAAATGAAGTAAAGTAATAATTAGTTCTAGGCTTCTCACAATAATTCTTTTTAGTAAGAGCAAAAATATATTATTACCTTTTGTAGGCAATTTAGATTGTAGAATAGAATTTCTAATTTTTCAGCATGTGATGCATCTCTGTTTGGGAGCAGTGGCTGTCTTGCATCTGCAAGAGACGAGCAACCAAATAATAGGTGGTACAAAGTGTTTTGGCTCAATTGATAGAGAGAACATACCTCATCAGAACTAAAATTGTACAACTTATGGTTGTAAAATATTCTGGTGTACTTTGGATTAGCAAGAAGGATTTGTGCAATAATTCTATGCTTGGCTATAGGTGTTCTTATTAGAAAATATTTTTCAGGAAGAGGTAAAAGAGAGGATAATATGCCTGTAATTAGAAGAAAACTACGAACTACCTCCTGCAACTATCTATTTTCCTGGTAGCAGTGGACCACTTTTCAACTTTCTTCGGCCCTACGATGCCAAAAATCACTCTTTGGATGTAGAACATCCACTCCGACAACAATACACTATGCTAGTGGTATATAATCATTTTACACTTATGAAACCTCAGGTTTGGTCTAGTGTGGTTCATTTCCTTCTAACCGTGAAAAAAAGTTCCAGACCCCAACCCGAAAAGGTCAGCCTATCAAAGTAAAGATATCTTCATTGTGGCCAATTATACTTTCAAATCCATGACCTCACTTTACTCCTACTTTCATGAGCAAGACTGCTCTTTTATTTCTATTTCTTAACACTTGGCAAGTTTCTGAATGAGGTATAAAAAGGACTTGGTGGCATGGAAGATATGACTACTTTGATAGACTGGCTTTTTTGGGTGGGGATATGGAACTTGTCCCTTTTTTCAAGGTTAGATTTTTCTTAGGATATCATTCCTTTATATGCTGGCTTCAGCATCGTTGGTGTCAACTTTGTTTTTGTCTAAGGCATTGGAAGAAAAAAGTCATAAAAACAAACTCGAACTTGTAGACCTTTTAAAATCAGTAGCTGTTTGTGCAATCAGGTTTCCATAAGACTTATAGCTAATTCGCAAATAGTTTGACGAAAGAAGTAGCTTACGTGAAGATATGGAACATTACAAGGTAGATGTCACGTGAGTAACGCATTTCTCTCCTGACATCAAAGCTAAACCCACAACAAAAGCCATCGATAGATAATATGTACTCTCTGCTTGAATGACAAAGCATTAATCAAACTCCTGCCTTTGACGTTAACCAGCCTCCACCCAGATCTCGATTAATTTACGTACGCCAAATTCGATTGTTTGTCTTGTCCGTTTAACAGCAGATCCCAAATTTCAAAAGGAATATTGATTCATTTTATAATAAAATAATCTCATTTTCAAAGACCAAATATATATATATATATATATATATATATATATATATATATATATATATATATATATATATATATATATATATATATATATATATATATATATATATATATATATATATATAATATGTACTTTGGAATTGTAAACTCGCTTGTACTATAGAAATTTGATAAGGGAAGGATTATTGTGATAATTTTGAAGAGTCTATAGAGGGAATTGGTTTTCCAGTGAAAACGCGTTACGAAGACTTTAAAATCCGACGTTTCGCTTCTACTACTGGAAGCATCTTCAGGGGTTTGGTGCATCTTGATGTTAACTGAAATAACTTGTATACCAAATTTAAAATCTCTAGCTACAACTTGTTCTAGGGATATGATCTAAGATGTTACGGACGGACTAACTGCAAAAAGGGTTTCTAGGATGACCTCGAATCTCTAAAAGCAATAAGATATACTGACGACTTGTTTTAAGAAGGATGACATATTTATACTACGTTTCTGGATCGTAGATTATACCCGGATTTCTCAGGGATGCAATCGGGCAGGGTTGGTTTCCATTATCGAGCGGGTAGTGTATGAAGTCAGGAAATGTGTCTGTCTGCTTGGCACAGGTGCTGACCAGAGGCTTAGAAAATGCCTGTCAGTCTGTCTTTTGTCTGTAATCTGTGCAAACGTGTGGAGTCTACTATTGGGCTAAATTTTATGAAATTTGGCATACAATATCAAACAAATTTAGCTCTAAATTTTGGTGCAAATCCCCCCAAAATATATTTCTTAATAATCTAGTTACCGAGATATTGATGGAAAAAATTAGATTCTGGTAAAAATGTAAAACCAAGAGTAAACAATCACCTGTTAATCACTTCTAAATGTGTTTTTTAATATTGATGCATTAATATTTGATTTTCGGTCTACCAACTAATTTTGTACTCGGGATCATGAAAATCATATTGTCCACCATAAAGAGCGGGACATAGCTGCTTTCCATCGGTTTTTTTTTTTTTTTTTTTTTTTTTTTTTTTTTTTTTTTTTTTTTTTTTTTTTCAAATTTTTTTATTGCTAAGCTATGTCCCGCAGACGAACTTATCCAACCACATATTCTTAAATGGCACTAAAAGATTAGCTAGTAAACAAAATTCTAGCTTGATTTTAGTCAAACACTTTTTTTTTTCATGCTATCTCCTGGAATATTTAGGATTTATACTGTAGATTCTTTATAGATATATATTATTATTAAATTTCTTTATAGATATTTTATAGTAACAAAGTGTGGATTACCTTATCAAATAATTTGTTTTGTCATTATAGTTTTTATTCTCTCTTTTTGCGCAGTAGATCTCTTTCTTGGCCTCTTCATTTCCTTTTCTTTTTTTAAGTTTTTAACCATTTGATATTGGTACTGAAGAACTTCTATTTGAATCCCCGGAACAGCTAATAAATCTAGATGTTTTAGTTAAAACCATTTCACAGATTGTGTATAAGTCCGGACGTTTGGAATCCCATCGAGGGTTTTCCTCAAGGAGTCTCCTTTGTTCATTATTAATTTATTACCTGATGTTGATAATAACTCTCCCCCTGGGCAAATCCCTTGATGATAAACCCTGCAGTAGGTTTTGAAACTTTTTAGCCAATCTCTGTGGAGGTTTGGATCGGAATGCCTTGATTTATCTGGCTCCCGATAGATTTATGAGCCTTTCCTTCCTACTCAGTAAACTCGACGCAGTTGATTTGATTTCTTTAGAGGGTGAGAGATGGTTACACTCTAGATGGTTATACTCTAGATGGTTTCACTCTGGATGGTTTCACTCTAGATGGTTTCACTCTAGATAGTTACACTCTAGATGGTTACACTCTAGATGGTTCAGAGGTCGTTTAGTCCGCCCCAATAATGATTAGTGCTATCGATCTCGTTGTGGAAATCAGTCTTTTAGTTGGTACATTTAATTATTATTTAACATTTTATCAAAATAGTTTGCAGCCGTTTGCTGCAGTTAATCTAGCAGCCTGCGCCGAGGAATAGCTCAGTGGAGACGGGGTGGGTTTTAACTTCATATTTTTTTTATCCAGATCAAAAATATAAATCATATACTAGTTTTTAGTTTTTTTACCTTCTGTCGACAGTATCTCTAGGCGCCACGTTATTTCGAATGTCAGGAAACTTTGGGTGGTCAAAATAACGAAAGCCCAACCGAAAGAAACGTAGGAAAATAAAATTTAAACAAATAAAACAAAGTGTAACACCTTCGGCTTCCAGTTATATATATATTAATAAAATTAAAATGGTTTCCAGTACCTTGAGAAATAAAAATAATAATTAATTAATTAAAAGAAATATCGTTTCGAACTAATGAGAGATTGAATATAAAAAGATAAATTTCTTCACAAACAGAATCACCAAAAAAAGATAAAGATGGCTTTAAGTCAAATAATATAAATAAAGAGAATATGGGCAGTGGCACGAGCCATATCGTTTAAAGGCAAGAAAACGGGTCAACCCAAACTCCCACGATACACATCCCCACACCTGACCACTCAACACTCACCACTCTCTCTACCTCTGACTCTGACTACCGAACGACCTCACGACTAGACCTCCGGACAACGCTTACCTTATCAACAACAAAACCTCCGCTCTGGACTACGACTCCTCAAAACAAACAAAAGAACACTTTCCAATCAAAGCAACTGAGATCAGGCGTCCCATCACTCCGAAGCTTCAGCTTATCTCAGCTTATTGTAGTTTATAACGATAATTTATACATCGTTATTTGTTTAAAGTTATTGCTTGTGTTAGCGTTGGAATACGGTCTGTTGTGAGTCCGAAACAACGCTGTCGGACAATTCCGTTCGGGAATTCCGTGAATTTGATTGGGCGATAGAGCAAACCGAGTAGGAAGAGGGGATTGGGTGCGTGTGCGTAGTAACGGAGTAGGAGTCAGTGCGTAAGAGAGTGACATGTGGAGTGCGTAGGTTATTACGGTTAAACCGGATCATAGAAAACTTGGATATAACAATGGCGGATTTGCGAGCTTCGGTCTAGGCGTCGGGAGAATAGAGTCACCGTTCTGTCTCCATAGCGGCCCGAAGCAAATCGGGTTTTCTTCCCGGATTCCCGCCTGATATCCGAGTGACTTGGGCAATCGGACGTGAGAGTCAAGACCATCTACCTGGGATCTTGTCCGATTGTCACCATTTAACACCCTACACATCCACCAAGTACCGCGTCCCTGACGGTTGGGTTCAACACCTGTGGAACGGGGCCCATCTGCACCACTCTATCTCTGAACCTGCGGACCAAGTCTCCTCTTCCTCACTTAGATGGTCACACAACAGGTTCGCTTTTGGCTGACCCTCCAATGAACTCTACTATCTTCCTAATTTCCTAAGTAGTTTATTTTTTTCCCCCTTATTTTATCTTATTTATTTTATTTATTTATTTATTTATTTTATTTATTTATTTTATTCTATCTATTTTATTTTATTTCTTATATTCTATCTAACACTACATTATTCTATCTTTTATTTATTTTATCTCACGTTAATTTTGTTGTAAGAACCAAGTTTATTTGATACCAGAATTACCGGAAAGTAGGCCTTACACTAATTTTGTCAAATTTAGTAGATTTTCTTTTTTTGTAGAATAACTTATAATTTTTTAATGACTACAGTTCTGTTCTTTTAGTAAATTTATACTCTTCTGGTATTTATTTTGTGTTTCATCTACTTCTCCTCTAACTATTTTTCTTTTGAACCCACCCACACCCGAACTGAGCGGGGTTAATAAAACTATATGTTACAAGTTAAGTGCGTCCACCTTTAACCACAATAAACACCAATGTAGTGGTTACGCAAGTAAACCGCTACAATATCATACAAATAACTTATTCTCGGCGGGAAATCGAACCCGGCCTCTCTCCTTCCACGTTTAAAGCTGTTTTCTCAAGAACTAGATATATCCCGGGAAAACGGTTTATATCGTTAGATTCGTATTACAATGGACTACCTTTAAGATTTTTTTTTATCTGCACAGACAGAAATTTTTTAAAACCACTTTTTTGACTCAATCCATCAAGATCTCAAAATCGAATTTTACAATACTTTGTCTTATAAGAGAAAGTAAAAATTGATCCGGAAATATCGAACAAACCTTTCCCATATACATTCTGATCCTGCATTTAAATTTAATAATATACAATTATATTAATTATTTTTATCTACGATTGATACGAAATATAAACATTATATCTTTGTTTAGATGCGTAGATAGTGATTATTTACGTACTTGTATTCATTGCGCATGCGCGTCTCATAGAACTGAACAATTCCTCTTCTTTACCACACAGTGTGCGGTAAAGAAGATGAATTCTTCAGCTTTACGCACGATTAGCAAGTTTGATTACATTTAACAAAACTAATTTGCAGTTCTTTTATTAAAATAACTGTTTATATCGAGTTTTTAGTGAAAAACAATAAGTGAATCAAGTGACTTTGACAAAAATGTGGAGAATAATACTCCTCCAGAAATAATTAATTCGGCAAAAAATACAACTCAAGAATTAATCCCATCTTTATCAAGAGAGAGATACGAACTTACATACAGCAAGTTTATTTTTTTCTGTATTTATAATTTAAATCTAACAATCGTAGATAAAGTACGGTACGCAACTCGTGCGAAAACGGCATTTTGCATTGCTCGTGTGGTTTTACCACCCTCGCTATCGCTCGGGTGCAAACTCCACACTCGCATGCAAAATGCTACTTTCTGCACTCGACACGTAATGTACTATTCTGTGTTCAAAATGTGGCTGCTTACATTGATCTATATCTCAGAAACTAAATATTTCACTGATAAACGACTAACATGGATAAATTATTTAAATAATCAATTAGTGTCCCGACGACGCACATCGAAATGATTTGTTATTGCTAAGCTAAGTCAACATTTATTCCAATACAAATAAATATTTGTTTTGATTTGTTAGTCTTTAATGAATTGATACCCAGACCCATCACTCCTTGCAAACAATTCAAAACTTGCAAGAGGATTGCCCAGACTTTATCTGGCCAGAGGAGTGGTATTTGATATTCAATTTCAGACAACCATGTGGTTAACACATCTTCAATGTTTGTTATAACACTAAGGAACTCCTCCCACTTACTTACAAAGAATACAATTCTCATTATAAGGATTATCCAGATATTTTATAAATAGTAGATAATGAATGGCTAATGTTGTGAAGTTGTTGAAATCAGGTTGGCGATACTGCTGTTACAACTATATTTGTAATTTGAGCATATCATTCTTTAAAACTGCATCTAAATAGCCTTCTATTTGAGTTGAATTCCAATTCTTATTTGTTTTTAATATTGAATCTCTTATATCTTCTATTAAAAGTGCTAGAGGTCGACCAAGAAGTCATGGAAATGTGAGAAGTGCGCTAGTGTCGTCATGTACAGTCAGTTTTTGATATAATAGACCACGGTCAAAAAACACAGTGTTGTTCTTTTGTTATTAATAATTTTATTTTTGATAACTTCTATATTTTTTTAATATTTTATGCAACAGGCAACACTGTACCTGATAATAAATCACTAATAATGTACGATAATATCTTTATATTATTATTCATACTAATATTCTTTCAATTTAAATCGATTTTCTTCTTTCATAATCTATTATTTCTTCCTCTTTATTTCTGAGTTATTTGGATTTAGGACAGGTGTGACAATAATTCGTATTGTATAAAAACAAACAAAACAGGAAACCTAACAGATTGGAAACCTCCCTGTTGTTGTTATTCGTGAGATTTGACGTAATTGCGCATGTCATACAAACTAGAAATGGGTATTGTCTTAGCACCCGACTGTACTGACTTCGGCACTACTCGGAGGTTCCGATTTTAAACGAAGTTAAGCTTTCCGTTTCTCCCGTGTTCATGACTTCTTGGTCGACCTCTAACAATTATTGTCATTTATAAGAATAATAAATAACAATTATTGCTCAATGGATTGAGTCTATGTATTTTCTCCCAACTGGACATAAATTATTGTATCTACCTCGGAAGTTAAAGTGCTATACTTCCCCTCGTTATTCCCTCGGCTTCGCCTCGGGATTTAGGGACAGTGGTTCCTTCGGTTTTGACTCAAGAACCAACTTATTCGCTCAGAGAATAATGCCTTACTTTACTCCCTAGGTGCATAAATAACTATTGTTACACATTTTAGCAGCAAATTACATAGTATTTTTTTTTTTTTTTTTTTTTTTTTTTAATTTTAATAACCTTGAATAATGATGATTTGATGATTATCTTGTTGATAAGCACCCCTCTGATCCAATCCAGTTTGACAGATAAGTCAAGATAAGTCATCGTCCTCATTAAATCTACCCGTCCATTGATATCATTTTCAAAAGATTCTGTTATTTCATGTACCCTCGACAATGTGTTAAAAGAGAAAATAAAAATTAAAAAATGGCACGAAATATATAATTTTTGCTGATATAACATCCAAATAATTGCATTTAAACATGGAAATTAACACAGTACTGCTTATTAAAAATCATACATTTCCCGTGGGCCACCCCGTAGACTCTAGAATATAAGAGAATAAAAAGAATAATTTAATATAAAACTTTTTCATTAAATCTTCAGTGGTAGTAACCTTTTTTCAATATATATATATGTGTAGTATAGTTGGATCTACTTAAGGGTTAAGGCAAAAAACATTCAAGAATTCATGCTTATGGCGACGTTTCGACCTATCCGGTCATTATCGAGCCTGAAAATGATTTTTTTATTTAAAGTTAAAAAATATATATTTGGAAACTGATTGTTTCCTAGTCTAATGAACATATAATCCGTGGAATACATCTCTCAAATGGATCATTTTTTTTAAAATAAAAACATCATCCCCTCCATTCTAAAACAAAATTTAAAAACAGGAAGGTCGAAACGTCGCCATAAGCATGAATTCTTGAATGTTTTTTGCCTTAACCCTTAAGTGGATCCAACTATACTACACTTTTTCATTAAATTAATTAATAAGATTTTAATTATTTTTTTGTTCGGTACAAAAAATAAAAATTCTATTTTATTGTTTTATTTTTTTCACAATTGCTAATAATCTAGAAGAAAAGAAACAATAAAATTTAAATATATTCTATTTTAATATTAATTTTCTTTAAAAAATAAAAAATTTCATAATAATTAAAATCTATTTTATATTATTATTGTTCCTTTTTTTTTTGACAAAATGAAAACACTAACAATGAAAGTTAAGTTAGTTATATTATAAAGGCTTAAATTACAAATAAAGAACTAGAATTTGACTCTTAAAACACAATGAAATGTTAAATGACAAAGTTATATTCAGATGTTTTGTCGGCAGTGAAGAAGTTTCATTCAAATCACTAACTTTGTCTAAGTCTATTTAAGTCCCTTTGTTTTTCTTTTGTCGTTAAACCCAAGATTTTTGTTCTTTTTTAATTTATTTTCTTTAGAAATACTAATAATACGATTTGAATTCAAAATTTCAAGATAAAAAGAACTTTTTATATACTACGTTTTTAAATTTTCTGTTGAATCGTATGTAATGTTGATAATATAATTGTTATTGTTATATAATATATAATGTAAGTGAAAAAAAATAGTTCCGAATTTATTTACTTCACATAAATGACAACCATCCAGAGAGCTGATCCTAAACCTATAAAAGGATAAATCTTTGTACAACGGATCTCCCCAACACCAAATCTAAAGCATGCCATTGATATATTTGAAATAATATATAAATAATATAATCGATAAATAATATAATCGATAAATAATATAATCGATATTTCCTGTTTTGCTGTCATTCAATGTTTATCTATCAAAAATTTGAGACCCGTCAAAATGAAGATTGCGTAAATATTGGATATGGCAAAACAAATAAAATAACTTACGGATTTTTTCCGAACTAACTTTCCGCACAGCAAAATTTGCTGAAAACTAATTAAATTCTGTTGAAAGATGGCTAAAAGTATTAAAATAATCCATTGTCATCGTGTTCTGAGCTATGCTAAAAGTTTCAAATGTCTAGCAATTCGGGAAGTTAGTTAGAAATCGATTGCCAGATTTGTACCGGACAAACAAACAAACAAACAAGAATGCAAGCTAATAAAAACGTAGTAAAAATCCGTGAATTCTTCTTCCCCTATACTTTTTTTGTATTCTTTTATGTATAAAATGTAGTTTCATTTAGATTTACGTATAAATTATATTATGCATTCAAGAACTAGATGCCAAAACAATATTGTGATTATTGTAATCATATTATTTTAACTTATATATTCAAAAATTTGTGAATAAATTACATAATAGTAAAAAACCATTTATAAAAACAAGCTTTTATCTTGGGTCATCCACCATTTTGGATTTAGAGTCAAGTCATTTTATTTTTCATATTCATCTCAGCAAAAACTTTAATTTAATAGCCATATCATGGGAATGCTTAAAAGATAACTAGTCCGCCATCATGGGCTGTCCACCATATTGGATTTAGAATGACGTCACTTAGCTAACCATGCATTGTCATCCAAACTAAACGTGTATGCAAAATTTCAATTCCATCAGTTGAGGATAACTGCTTTAAAATTCAGTTGCAAGATTTAACCAGAACATACATACATACATACATACAAACATTGCAAGTTAAATAAAAGCTTGTAAAATAAAACATTTGTGACATTTATTGTTTAATATAACGTTTCTTGGTAATTCATTTATACAATAAAGTAGTGTCCCGACGGTTACGACTCACCTCGAAATGATTTGTTATTGCTTAGCTAATGCAACCACATTTATTCCTATAAAAATAAATGTTTTAACTTGTTGGTCTTCAAATATATATAATATCTTCTAATATGTAAATAGATATCTAAATAAATTTACTTTATTAAAAGCTTTTATTTAACTAAGCTTATATTTAGGCTTAGCTTTTTATTTTATTTACTTGCAATGATTGTATGTATGTTGGGGTCAAATCTTGCAACTGAATTTTAAAGCAGTTAACCTCAACCGATTAAATTGAAATTTTGCATACATGTTTAGTTTGTATGACAATGCATGTTTAGCTAAGTGACGTCTTGCTAAATCCAAAATGGCGGAAAACCCAAAATGGTGGACTAGTTATTTTTTAAGCACGCCCATGATATGGGTATCAAATGAAAGGGTTTCCTGAGAAGAATACGAAAAGAAGCTTGTTTCTAGAAATGTTTTTATATTCAAATTTTTATTTTACTTTTTTTCCTAAGTATAAAATTAAACCCGATGCCACAGCCTTTAAAACTAAAATAAGAAAATATGAAATAAAATACTGGAACGTTGGGTTGTTGGCTGGTTCACAACAAAACACAGTTATCTGTACCGAAACTAAACATAATTCCCCAATCTAAGGGGAAATTCCACGCAAATCCTAAACTAGAAACAATTGTTTTAAAGAAAATTTGCCAAACGACCCAAAATGGCGTTGTCTCGTCGCTTCGAGAGCAAGGATAGGGTGTTATGACTAGAGTTCGGATTTTGCATATTTGCATATCTTTTTTTTATTGCCCCAATTGATTTTTCTTTACGAATTATGACGTTTGGAAGGCACTAGGACACTTTAAATTCAAATTTAAAAATGCATATTTTGCATATTTCGGGCATTATTGCATATAATTGCATATTTCCGGCATAAGTGCATATTATTGCATAAATATTCTTCTTTTTGAGAGAAATTTCCACTAAAGTGCATATTTTAAATGATTTTTCTATTCAAACATATATTATCTAGGTACCAAAACCTTTTAAAGATTAGAAGACATTCACTGTCTAACGGTGCACGTAAACCCCCTGTCTTGTATAAGCTTCTGCTAGGCCAGGGGGTTTACCAGTCCCTACTGGTTGGTACCCAAAGAGGGCTTGTTTTCTTGTTTTTCGACTTAATCCCAGACAAAGCTACCGCTGACGATTCATAGAGTGCTGCCCTTATTATCGGATTAAAATGGCTTCGATACCCAAATGAATGCACAACACGTGCATTAGAGTCCTTCCTTCTAGGGCCTCCTTCTAGAGCCTTCTTCGAGGGCTTCGAAAAGTCGGCAAATTTGGCCATCCCAAAAGCAAAGAGTGCCCTTAACAACCGCCAAGTCAGTCAGAGATTGGCATTTATTAAAGCTCATTTCGGGGTCTTTCCAACATAATTCAAAAACTGGTGACTCCCGGTTTAGAGCTGACGACAGCTGTAGCTCTCCTCGAGGAACGTAAGGAAAGGAGTAAGGGTTGCCTGGTCCGATTGGGGAAAGACTTCGACAAAAAATTGGCGCTGTTATCCACCGTTATCCGGGTTGGACCACTGTGGAGAATGTCACCTGAATCCTGGAAGGGGCGGTGTAGTGTAGAGACGAAATAGAAAATCTGACCCCAGCTGACGTCGCTGCCCTAAAATATGTTCCAGTAGTGTCGTGCGACGTTGAGAGAACGTTTTCACATTTCAAAATGGTTCTTTCCGACCGTAGACGAAATTTTAAGATTACAAATTTAGAGAAATTCTTAGTTGTTCAGACAAATTTTCGTTATTTTTCGTAAATTTAAATAATTTATAAAAAATTAATTGTAAATTTTAATTACTTTAAAAATATATTCATATTTTACGATTTTGGTAGTATTCATACTACGGAACGATTAAATTTTAATTTAAATCAAATTATAATTATTATTAACTACGGGAAACAGACAGAGAAAAATAGACTCCAGCGCGGGGATCCTATAGATCCCCGCGCTGGAGTCTATTTTTCTCTGTCTGTTTCCCGTAGTTAATAATAATTATAATTTGATTTAAATTAAAATTTAAAAATATAGTCAATAACTCTATTGTTGCTGGTTATTCTTGTGTATTTCCCAGCCTAATCTTCAAATACCAGGTTTTTGGGTATTTTAAACCCTCGAAATGCACCTTACATAGCACTATTCAATATATTATATAGCTGCCTATTGGACTTTATATATTAGGAATAAGTGCATATATTTGGGATAAGCACATATTTGAGAGCATATATTTGGGATAAGTGCATATTTGAGTGCATATTTTTGGGAAAAGTTGCATATTTTATGTGCATATTTTGCAATTTTCAAATGCATATATTAAGGTTTTTAAGTGCATATAGATCCGAACTCTAGTTATGACATATGTATCGATAGCTAAGATTATCAATATTATTAGTGGTAACATTTGAATTAAAATATAAACTTATTGTGGAAGTTGACTCCTCCAAAAAAAAAACGACAATGTCAATAAATACAGTTTATCAGTTGTTTTTTTTTTTTTCATATCCTGAGGACAATGTTATAGAAGCGATAGATGCATGAAGAAGGAATAAAAAAATAATATGAAGAACAACTTCCATTATTTTTAGTGAAGTGGAAGGTTCGGGGGGAAAAAATGGGGAAAAAAGTCTAACATTTTTAGGATGAACAGGAAAAATCGTTGTGAGATAATGGGAAAAAGAGAAAAGCGGGTTGTTGACAGGTTTTAATGCCTCTAGGGTCATCTGTCAGTACAACGAGCCTGTCAACGGCTTGAATGGAAGGAGAGAATTCTGATGACCAACAGTCCAGTCTCATCCTTCTCCCACGCTTCCTTTGATTTACAACTTGGTCCAGATATACCCCTTTTTCTGCTCAATATTATTGCTTTGAGCATGTCGATATGTTTTTCTTCAAAATAAGACCAACTTTGGTTATGATTCATCTTTTTTTGTATATAAAAATACATTATTCTCCGTCTTATAAAATACATAAATCTATAATATGTTCATTCATATAGACATACATAGATATCTCTCTTTTCCTCTCTCACTCTCTCTCTCTCACACTCTCACTTACTCTCTCTCTCTCTCTTCTCTTTCTCTTTTTGAACGAAGTTCCTTATGGCACGTTCAGGAGCCCAGGAGTGAATCGTTTTGTTCGGATTCACTCCCGGGCTCACCGTCACAAAATCACCGTCACAAAACCAAGCGTCACGAAATCTACGGATGACGACAACTTGAGTAAAAGATCACCGTTAGTTGAAATTTCAATCAGAGTTAGTTGAAATTTGGTACACATGTTCATTTTACCAATGCCCAGGCTGAGTTCGTTGGACAACGTTATCCACTCAATCGTTCACGCGCAAAAGTTACGTAAACTTAAAATGTAAATTTAGAATTTTAGGATATGAAACAATGCAAACTTCATCTATTTAATGAGACAAACAACATTTAATTTTTATATTTTTTTTTATTTTTAGTAAAACGAACACTGACACTGCTATGAAGTGATATAGATCGCTAAATTTATTAAAGCAGGCCTAAACGTTTAAGATAAAGTGCACAACGTTTTTACCGATATCTTACGTTCTAACGTAACGATTTTAATACAAATTCATACACATCGTCTAAAATACAATTGAAACAGACATGTAAAATTTCAACCAGATACCAGCAGAAGTTTTTGAAAATTAAAGTGATATATTTTATAATATTTTTAATAGAGTAATAAATATGCCTGCGGAGTCTGAGGGAACAGTCGTGTTCCGTCACTACAAGCATCTACTCTTGCTATATACTGATAATGAACTTTTTCTTAATATTCAATACATATTTATTATTGTAAAACGCTTGCTTTAATGATACAAATAATGATTTTCTTTTAACTTTGCCTTAACTCCGCTAGGTACAAACAGTTAGTTACTTTCAATTTTGTCTCTCTCTCTCTTTCTCTTTTTTTTCTCTCTCTCTCTCTCTCTCTCTTTCTCTTTTTTTTTCTCTCTCTCTCTCTCTCTCTCTCTCTCTCTCTCTCTCTCTCTCTCTCTCTCTCTCTCTCTCTCTCTCTCTCTCTCTCTCTCTCTAAAAAAAAAAATATGTATAAATATATATATTTATACATATTTTTTATTTCAACTGTTATTTGGTCAATTACTTTAAATTATCCTAATAGATAGTAACTCTTAAAAATAATTTTCCTGTTTTACAAACAATTGAACATACAAATGTGGGAGCATGAATAAAAAAAACGAACTACTATTTGTTCAGACTTAATAAGTATATTTCATTTTTTATTCCGCTATTTATAAAGCCTGAGAGAGGGAAAAAAGTATAAATACATTACTTGAATTTAGAAATTTCCTCGTACAAAGTTCAAAAAAAGTTATGAATGACTTATATACTGAAATACCTGCAGCATATAGTACGGTAAACAGGCAGAGAAGGAATAGCAAATTGCAATAATTTATATCTAACAATGAAAAAACTTTTCCTACATTAGGAAAGGGTAAACAAATTGTGTTTTCTTTCTTTCTCTTTTTTTCAAATGCTTTGCTGAATACTTAATTTTCCCACCGGCAAAACTTTCCTTAGAATTTCGGGGGGGGGGGGGATTCAACACCCCCTAAGCTTCTGGATCTAACCACATTGAATATTACATTCAGAGTCCTACAGAAATATGTTTAAATAATTCTAAAATGGTGGAAAGAAGACTGGCGCTATATTTTTGCCTCCTCTATATCTGTTTACCTGAGTTTTTTTTTTCTCTCTGAGTTCTGAAGAAGTTTTTCCATTTCAAGAACACCCAACTTTTAACATGTAAATAGAAATGGTTGCAGCTATGTTTGTTCGTGTTTTTTTATTTTTCGTCTTCTCTTTAAAATATTTGTAACAATATTTGTGTCTATTTCAACTCTGTTTCGATAGTTTGTATTTAGCTCTAGTTAACGTGTAACAAACTATAAAGGCCCCCATGCATGGTCAAAATGTTTGCGCAAACATTTTGATCGTGTACGGAGCTGTTCGATGTTTGCGCAAACATGATGTTTGGCGTGTATGGCCTAAATGTGCCCGAGATCAGGTTTGCGCAAACATCATGTTTGCGCAAAATGTTTGATTGTATATAGGGGCCTTCATACACAATCAAATCTGATGTTGGGCAGATTTTGGCCATACACGACAAATATCATGTTTGCGCAAACATCAAAGAGTTCCATACACGTTCAAAATGTTTGCGCAAACATTCTGACCGTGTATGGGTCTATTTATTTGTAATTATTTGTTCAAGTTTCATGTTTGCATCTGAGCTTACAATAATTTTAAGATAAAAAGAACTTTTTATATACTACGTTTTTAAATTTTCTGTTAATCGTATGTAATGTTGATAATATAATTGTTATTGTTTTATAATATATAATGTTGGTGAAAAAAAAAAAAAAAAATAGTTCCGAATTTATTTACTTCACATAAATGACAACCATCCAGAGAGCTGATCTTAAACCTATAAAAGGACAAATCTTTGTACAACGGATCTCCCCTACACCAAATCTAAAGCGTGATATCGATATATTTGAAATAATATAATCGATATTTCCTGTTTTGCTGTCATTCAATGTTTATCTATCACAAATTTGAGACGCGTCAAAATAAAGATTGCGTAAATATGGGACATGGCAAAACAAATAAAATAACTTGCGGATTTTTTCCGAACTAACTTTCCGTACAGCAAAATTTGCTGAAAACCAATTAAATTCTGCTGAAAGATGGCTAAAAGTGTTAAAATAATGCATTGTCATCGTGTTCTGAGCTATGCTAAAAGTTTCAAATGTCTAGCTATTCGGGAAGTTAGTTAGAAATCGATTGCCAGATTTGTACCGGACAAACAAACAAACAAACAAACAAACAAACAAACAAACAAACAAGAAAACAAGCTAATAAAAACGTAGTAAAAATAACGGAAGCTATGTCCGAAGCTATGTCCATGGAACATTTCATATGACTCCGATTTCTAAAATCCCAAGACAGATATCCGTTTGAGACATCAGGGAACATTTATAATCCCCTGTCAGTCTGCCTGTCGGTCAACCCAACATTAGGAAAAATACAGAAAAGTTAAAATTGCCAAATTAATGTGCCATTTGCAAACTCAAATATTTTTATCGTTTATAATTTTCAAGTGGGGTATCAAATGAAAGCTCTTGAAGATTATGTATACAAATATATGTTTATACATATAATATATACTTTTTAAATGTAGCATTCTTTATTGGTATATTAAGTTAAAATATATCAATATAGAATGCAAATACCTTATTATGGGGAAAATTTCCCGAAAAATTTGAATTTACTTTGCTGTCATTACCAATAAAAAACATTATGAATCTCCGGGGGATCGAACCTCAACAATACCTTTAATTGTTGAGGCATTCCGCTAAATTTGTTTATATATATATATATATATATATATATATATATATATATATATATATATATATATATATATATATATATATTAAATATACCAGCTATCATCTATCATCATTCAAGGAGTAAACTGCAACTTCGAAACTTATAGCACATGCCCATTAAGGCGAAGATACACATGCCGTCAAATTGGGGAAGTAGCTTGCATGCCAAAAGAGGGTATTTGCCAGTAACTGGCATACTAAAGATTTATATTTATTCAGTAGCAAGTAAAATTGCATGCAACCTGCATTGTGCAATGCCTATATGGCAAACTGAAGATACATTTGCAAGTAAAATTGCATGCAAGCTGATTCGTGGCATTATTTAAACACAAACTCAGAAGTTTTTTTAAGAACTGTCATATATACTATTAACACACAATACAAAACAATAAATAAATAACGCAATGTATACGTCCACAATCGGTGGCAGCCAGCTACTGGAATGACCGCCCTTGTAGCTGTCACATGCGTTTACACATTCCTTTTGGCATGCGGTTTGTAGCCCCCACCACACCACTTGCTCATTGCATGCCAAAAAAATCAAATCTCGTGTAATCTACTTGCTTGCCAGCTACTGGCATGCTATTTAACATATACACGTGCAAGTAGCTTGCACATGCATGTAGCTGGCATGTTTTTGTTCAAGCTACAGGCATGTGTATCTCCGCCTTTAATGATTCATTTTTCATTGCAATTTTTCAAAATAGATTTTTTCAGCTTAGTTTCTAATGAGAGTCGAAAGCCATAGCTGTCGAATATAAAAATGTAATGAGTCGAGAAATTTACTGTCAAAATATTTGTCATGTTGCTAAATTTCTCGCTATCAAAACATTAAACTGCACTATTATGTCAACTTGTTATCCTCAACAGGTTCTCGTCTATCATGCTAGACAAATTGCTCGTTGCCTCCGGAGAATTATGATTTAAAGACAAGATTCTAGATTACAAAACCTTGCCAAGATAGCTTGACATAGTACATCAAAACTAAAACAGAACACCACGTAACAACACAACGACAGATATACTAATAGTAAAACCATCTTCGTCAACAGCACATAAACTAATCCAACATACATAATAAAACGAATATAGATTCAAATGGTAACAACATAAGAGCGCAAGAAAAATAGTCTGTCAATCAAATGCACAGATATAAATCAAATTTATCATCCATTTTATTTGTATTTATTATTGAAGCGAGCGTAGCGAGCTTCCTACATTCAACGAAATATGCTCCGTGTCTGTCTGTCTGTCTGTCTGTCTGTCAGTAACGTTCACGCGTGTGACGATAACTTGAGTAAAAGTTGACCGATTTAGTTGAAAGATGGTATACATGATCCTCTAACTAATACTCAGGCTAAGTTCGTTGGACAGCGTGATCCGTCCAAGAGTTCGCGCGCAATGCTCGCATAAACGTGAGCTTCAAATTTAAAATTGGAATTTCAGGACGGGAAAAAATTCTATCATCACCTACTCGATGAGACGAACATTTTTTTCTAAGCTATTCCGGGTGGTTAAGATTCTTATAGTCGTTTTGTGTGTAGGTTTAGGTTTGTTATGAAGTAAAGCTTTGTACCGAGTACACCCACTCTACCCCTTACTACCCTCTTCCACTTATCTTCAACTATGACATTCATCATGATTAACAAATTTCAATATTCAGTATTTTATTGCAATACGCTCGCTTCAAAGATAGAGCCACGCGATACCTAGTTATAGTCCAGGGAAATAAGACTCGGTGGGGAATCGAACCCGGCCTCTCTGTATCCACGTTTAAAGCTATTTTCTCTGGAACTAATTTTTTTACCGGGAAAACGACATATATCGTTAGATTCGTAATTAAATGGACTACAATTTAGTATTTTGTAATCGAAATCGTCAGAACCGTTTTCGAGAAATATTTTTTTTTTTTTTTTCACATTTTTTCAGAGTTTTTGGGAAGTAGCGCCCCCAAAAATGGAGCTAAAATTAATTCCTTAATTTCGCCTCGAGATATGATTTTTCTGAACATGTATGCCAAATTTCATCAAAATCGGCCCAGTAGTTTAGGCTCCATGCGTCTGCTCAGACGCCAGACAAACGACAGACTGACGATGTACAGACATTTTTTAAAAACCACTTTTTTGGACTCAATGGACCTCAAAACTTGTACTCCATAAATATCTTAAAATCGAATTTTTGCGCCATCACAATACTTTCTCTTTCTATGAGAAAGTAAACATGCGCGCTCTCGCTTCTTCATGCTATATCTCGAAAACGGTTGATCGAACGAAAAAATGTGTTTAACCAATCTTGTTGAGAATACTGTATTACGTAAGTTTCGATATAACTTTTTCTGACCTCAGTCTAACCGGAAGCTAGATTTTCGCAAAAAACTGATTTTCCTGACCTTTGACCTTGGATATCTCGAGACGCACAAGGGTGAGCATATTAAACTTTTTGGTGCTTCATTAGAACATCAAGACGAAGGTCTGCACATAAATTCAGCTTGCTTTCTCTCATTCCACAGATTGGGTTTTTATTTACCTTATTTCCCTGGATTATTAGTGCATTTTCATTTACGAGTGTAATGTAAAATTTTTATTGTATGTTTATAGAGTGAAGAATATGGCATAATTTTGCTTCCGAGCTTACCGAAGGTAACGGAAGCTATTTGATCGTTCTGATTAACGAAAATATTTTATGCCTCCAATTTCAAAAATTTCCAGACTGAAATCCGTTTCACACATCAGAAAATTTTTTTTTGTCTTTCTGTCTGTCAGTCAGTCCAACTTTTAAAATAATACAGCCAATTTAATATTGTCATGCACAATTCACAAAAAATGTGGTAAAGTCAAATATTTTTATTGTTTTATAATGTTTAAGTGGGGTATCAATTGAAAGCTCCTGAAGAGAACATTTTTGGTTGCGTGACTGTCTATCGGTCTGTCTCTCAAATTTTGCGAACATACATATCTTAAAAACTACACTTCCGGTTTTAACATTCTACTCTATTTTTTTTCTCTCTTCAACATGCGCACAAACATACAATTATTTACACCTAAAGCTTCAAAATTGCTTATCTGATTTGTATGAAACTTTGATTGTTTATATATAATGTTACCCACAGATTGCGCAGATAAATTTGAACCGTCTGCGCATTATAGCTTTGGCTAAATTGATACCTACATTCATATATAAAAATAAATAAAAGTGGCCTAAAAAAGTGACACTAAAGTGGCCTCCTTAAATAATGTTTATACATTATTTTTATTTCATTTATTCAATTATTTGAATTTTGGCGGAATTTTGACAGGTATGTAAACAAACTTTGACGTCATCAAAATTATCGCACTAATAAATCATTATATTCGCTTATAACTTTTAAACTAATTAATGGAATTTCATCGGGTTTTATATTTGTCCCTTAATTTTTTCCTGTTCTAACGATATGTCAATCATTTATTTATACTTTCGGTATTATTAACCATCAAAGTTTCAAAATTAATTACTTCAAAATGGTGGCCAATATCAAAATGATATTTGGTGGGCTTGTTTGTCATACAGAGAGGTACATTCATGCCAAATTTCAACTTGATCAGGATTTTTTTCGTTTTTTTTTAAATTTTGCTGATTCAGCAAACTGGGTTCAAGATGTCGGAAAAAGTTGATTTTCCTAGTGGCACCACTACAGGTAAGGACTGATTTCTCTGCCAAGTTTCAACTTTTCTAGGTTAAATACCTTGGGAACTACGATGATAATAAATACACATCCATACATACAGTCGTCATGCTGAAAACCACTCAGGAGGTCTTAAAATCACCCAAAACTGATAATTCCGTTAAAATCTTGAAAAAAAAAAAAAATGGGTGAAAACAATACTTTTCCTACCATAGGTAGTGAGGAAAAGTAAAAATGGGGGAAACAGTTAAACAAATAAGACAATAATTGCTTGTAAAGCATAAAATCAATATATTATAGGATGCGAGGAAGCTATGTGCCACACCAATTGGCAGTCTACATTTAACTTATTATTCATCTTCTGGTCAAGATCTCTCACAATCTTCAATTTCTAACATTTAACTCGTTAACATAATATAACTAGTTAAACAAAGATCGTGGGTGAAATATATATCATTATATTTGATTTAAATGTAACAATTAGCTAATTAAATTCTATTGCAATTCACATTGTAATAATTTAGTGTTTGTGAAAAAGAACATAACTGTTGAATATCAATATTTGTTGAATCAATGAAATCTATCATGCAATATCTAGTATTTAATTCTTTGTACTTTCTCATTACTTCATAATTAGTACTAGGGTAGATGATTTACCTTTCAGTACTTATAAGTGAATTATTTATCTATGTTCATATGGAAATGGAGTGGAGGGGATAAGGGTTAGATATCATGTATGCAGGGCTTGTAGGTTGGGCCCTAGAGGAGTTGCTTGTAATGTCTAATGAGTCAAGTTAACCAACAAGAAACAGTTTTGTTAACAGTACGACAGAGAAATGAAAACCAGTTTTGACTCGATATTATTCAATTATCCACAGCGGTTATTCGAGCAGATATGTAGAAATATGTAAATACAGTCGAGTACTAAGGGAAAAGGGACTGGAAATGTTATGCCCATACATTATTGGTCGGTGAGACGAAGGTTTGCCAACTCTCAGGCGGGGGCTCAAAACTACGCGCCCCCCTTCACAACTCAAATTATTCAATGGCTGTTCCAAAATATACCACCTCAAACCATCTCTACCTTTATCACACTCGACCACTTTGTTCTCTAACTACTCTCTTTATATATTCGTAAAAAAACAACTGAAGCCGTATTCAAATTTAAGAGAAGGACTGTTTTATCCAGTGACTTAATTTAACCTCCTTTCCACCTTTGATAGAACAAAAGATTAGATTTCACCTCTGATTTAATCTTTTTGATGAAAAATTAACCGATTCATTTAACTTTTTTTTCCGAGTTAATATTCAAAACATGTTTTTATTATCCTTCATATTATTAATAAATTAAAAATATTCTGCCGTTTAGTGTGGCACATAGCTTCGTTGCGCCCAATTTCGTATATTTTAATGATTTTATGTGTTTAACACCTATTTTTAGGGTCCGTAGGCAAAACCATGGACCCTTATATTTTCCTGCGTGTGTCTGTCCGTCCGTCCTCTCGCGTGCTCTCACGGCTACACCTTTCGTCCGATCATTTTGAAATTTAGCATGTATGTGTCTTGTACCTGCCCACATATTTTAAAAATATAGCGACTTGAATAAAATATTTTTCAAAAAAATTAGGGCAAAAAAACTTAAGGGTTAAAATTTTTTTATTTTTTTCGACACCGTGAGGGCTATCATATGAAAGGGTACGTCGAGCTGATTACAAAAATATATAATTCTTTAGTTATAACTTTGATAGGGCGAGCGTAGGCTAGTTTGAAGCGGGTTTGAAACGTGCCTCCCCCCCCCCTCTATTTCGCTTATGCGAAGTGCAAAAAATCTGAAAAAAATTCCTGAACATTCTTCGACCAAAAGTAAAGATACCACTTTTTGGAAATTTCGAAAAAAATATTATTATATTTTTTATTGACAATATAAGTTTTTTTTTATAATTATGGTCTTTTCGATGTAGTCCGCTTCAGTGGCAAAAAAATACTTTATCAGAGTGTGTTTTGAGAATATCAGACCCTTAGGATAGTTCAAAGTAAGCTTTTTAGCATTTTAAAAAAACACTGTTTATACACTTTACAGTTAAACACCATATAGTGTGGCCTACGGACCCCCGCTGTGTGCTGACTAGCACACACTTGACCTGTTAATTGTAATAATATATATTACGCGTCCAATGTGGAAAGTAGCATTTTGCATGCGAGAGTGGAGTTTGCGACAGCGAGTGTAAAACCACACGAGCAATGCAAAATGCCGTTTTCGCACGAGTTGCGTACCGTACTTTATCTACGATTGTTAGATTTAAATAATAAATACAGAAAAAAAAACTTGCTGTATGTAAGTTCGTATCTATCTCTTGATAAAGATGGCATTAATTCTTGAGTTGTATTTTTTGCCGAATCAATTATTTCTGGAGGATTATTATTCACTCAGTCACTTGATTCACTCATTTTATTCACTCATTTTATTCATTAAAAACTCGATATAAACAGTTACATTAATAAAAGAACAGCAGATTTGTTTTGTTTAATGTAAACAAACTCGCCAATCGTGCGTAAAGCTGAAGAATTCCTCTTCTTTACCGCCCTAGGGTGGTAAAGAATAGGGATTCTTCAGATCTATGTGACGCGCATGCGCAACGAATAGAAGTACGTAAAGAATCACTTTCTACGCGTCTAAACAGAGATACAGTGTTTATATTTCATATCAATCCTAGATAAAGTTACTTTTTCTCCCTGCTGGAGGTAAAGTTACTTTTTCTCCCTGCTGGAGGTAAAGTTACTTTTTCTCTCTGCTGGAGGTAAAGTTACTTTTTCTCCCTGCTGGAGGTAAAGTTACTTTTTCTCCCTGCTGGAGGTAAAGTTACTTTTTCTCCCTGCTGGAGGTAAAGTTACTTTTTCTCCCTGCTGGAGGTAAAGTTACTTTTTCTCCCTGCTGGAGGTAAAGTTACTTTTTCTCCCTGCTGGAGGTAAAGTTACTTTTTCTCCCTACTGGAGATAAAACATTTTATAATTTGAATATATAATTCTATTTTATTACGAGGGCCTGAACAATAATCACATGAATGTCCCAGCCACTTCTCTCAAAAATCCCTGAAAGCATATTACCTAGGCATATTATCATAATGTAATTATTATACTAGGGTTATTATAATAATATAGTTTATCTACGATTGATATGAAATATAAACATTATATCTCTGTTTAGATGCGTAGAAAGTGATTATTTACGTACTTGTATTCATTGCGCGTCTCATAGTTCTGAAGAATTCCTCTTCTTTACCACGCTAGC
The DNA here is from genome assembly GCA_951217055.1 of Gerris lacustris. NCBI lineage: Eukaryota > Metazoa > Arthropoda > Insecta > Hemiptera > Gerridae > Gerris > Gerris lacustris. The sequence goes on from OX578283.1 coordinate 66,776,750, forward strand.
ACGGTAAAGAAGAGGAATTCTTCAGCTTTACACACGATCAGCGAGTTTGTTTACATTTAACAAGACTAATTTGCTGTTTGTTTAATAAAAGTAACTGTTTATATCGAGTTTTTAGTGAAAAACAATGAATGAATCAAGTGGTTTTGACGAAAATGTAGAGAGTAATACTCTTCCAGAAATAATTAATTCGGCAAAAAATACAACTCAAGATTAATGCCATCTTTATCAAGAGAAGAGATACGAACTTACATACAGCAAGTTTATTTCTTTCTGTATTGATTATTTAAATCTAAAAATCGTAGATAAAGTGCGGTACGCAACTCGTGCGAAAACGGCATTTTGCATTGCTCGTGTGGTTTTACTACCCTCACTGCCGCTCGGGTGCAAACTCCACACTCGCATGCAATGCTACTTTCCGCACTCGACGCGTAATGTACTATTAAAATTCGCACAAATATTATTTTTGTTAAACACATCGAGTTTATATTTTTATTGACACTTCAATTAGACGGAAATAAGAATTATTTCGAATAATAATGGACTTTCTAAAAAGGTCCTTATTCTGACTTTGATAAAAAAATATAGAAGAATAGTTTGAAATTCATAAAGAGCTGATTCTTTATTCCCTCCACCCTCGCCTCCCCCCTCCCTCGCCTCCTCAGCTAAAAGCTGTTGTCGAGTCGGGTCCAGAGTCGATCAAAGACTCCATTATGCGTTCCCTTCTCTTTAACGTCAAAACCTTCTCGACTTTTACCCAAATGGACGCCGACAGAAGAAAAATTAATTGGTTTCCTTAGTGAAGAAAGAGGGGCGGGTAGAGTTCTTCCAGGCAGTTGAGGAAATTTAATTAAAGGGCCCGTTTCGGGTGGGGGAAAATTCCCTTCATCCAACTCCTCGCGGAGTTTCCTCGTTCCACCCTCGAGTCAAATTCAATTTTACATCACAACAATCAGTCTGACTATTAGGATTTTTGTCAAACCTTGACCGAACAAGGGAAGAAGGTCTTCAAAAGGACCTATTTTAATATTTAATTGAAAAAGGGCCTATAGGTCTTTCCCCCCTTCTTCTCTCCAACGATAAATTTACGGAATTCCGAAGAATTGAAAGAAGGATTAAATTGTGCATAGGACCTAATTCCAATTCCAACAATTGTAAAAGGGTTCTTAAAAAACAGATGAAGCTTATCAATCTGCATTTTTTAGTTTGGAATATTCTTTGAAACTTGAGGGCATAATTAAAAGTTTCGTTCGTTTCAGTTAAGGATTTATCGTAGTTTAGTTATAGCTGTCCAGGACTTGGTTTGATAAGGTAAATCTACTGAAAGTTAGGAATTCAAACTTAAGTTCTTGTTCAACTGGAAATTATATCGATTACGCTATCAGGTCAGCTGTATTGCTTCTATCGTCTTATTTGCTATTTCTAAAACAGAATTTCTTCTCTAATTAACTACTTCTGTTTGTTCCTTCTAAGCCTTCAATCGAAAGAAAGAAAGAATATAACACGTAGGAAATCCATGTTTAATAAAGGATATTCAAACACAAACAAAATCCTGGATAAAGGGGGAAAAATCGGTCCGAGACAACTCAAACAAACTTTATCATATACGAGATCATAATTACTTAGCCCAGTGTTTACCATTTATTAGTTTTCATATGTACATTTAATTATTATTGAACATTTCATGAAACTTTATCATAAAAATAACTTCTCCTGGGCAGGGAATTGAACACGGGCTCTCTCCGTTCGCGTTATAAGCTATTTTCTCAGGAACTAGAATTTTCCCGGGAAAAAGCTTTATATAGTTTATGTGTAAATTTATGTACCGCAATACACATTATAACTGATTTTAGGTATGTAGGGTTTAGACCCGTGGATTAGTTGTACCTAGCACCCCCAAATTTGGAGTTAAAATTTATTTCTCGATTTCAATTAGGGGTATGGTTTTTTTTTGAACATGTATGCCAAATTTCGTCAAAATCGGCCCATTATTTTATTCTCCAGGCGTCTGCACAGGCGACACAAGACAGACGGACATTTTTTAAAAAACACTTTTTTGGACTCAGGGGACCTCAAAACGTGTAAATCCATCAAAATCTCAAAGTAGAGTAAAAAGGGGGCAGCTGGCTCAATCGCTAATGTCCAACTAAAACAAGGTCAATGACCGAGGACCCTCTCGTTCGTATGTGACCCCATGTCGCCTTTGCTCGTGACCTTGGGAAGAGACCGGACTACTTCACTTTCATGTAGGTAAGAAAGGGGTGTTGCGTTGCTTCGGCTACCTCGGTTTCAGCTACCATTCCAAAGTCATTTACTGGTGTCTGGTTCCTATTTTTGACACCAGGGTGTGCTTAGAGGTTGGAATGGTAGCTGAAACCGAGGTAGCTGAAGCAACGTAACACCCCTTTCTTTCCTATATGATAGAACAGTTAGTACACACACGAACGGTCCAATAATGGTACACCTCCAATGAATGAACATATAGGTTCAGTTGCGCAAACATCATACAGCCCCATACATAGTTAAAATGGTTCGACCTTCTCTTAGGTCATCTTCAAGCCTATAACATAATTGAAGGCAAGGTTTTTCCATTCCATCGCAATGCTAAAAAAGGGTATTACTTATGTTTACTCATCAGCTTTTTAATTTCCATATTCACCCATTATAAGGAAAAAAAAGTAAACTAATACAATTCATGTAAAAAATTAAAATAATTTTGACATATTGAAAAAACGGGGGAAACAATAAAAAAAATAAGACAATAACGGTTTGTAAAAGCATAACATCAATAAAGTACATGATAGAATGCGAGAGGAAGCTATGTGCTACACTAATTGATGGTCTATTTAAATATACTGAGAGAAAGCAAGTTGGATGTTATGTATTTTTAAGTGTAACTGAAATGTAAGGCAAATCACATTGTCTGTCTGTCATCGACTATTGTGATTCGTACAATATTTAAGTCATGCCCAACTTAATTGGTAGTTAGGGTCGGGATGTAATATAAATAAATAATCATACCTCTATTTATCTGGGTATTCGCTTTATTTGTTTCTTCGTCCGGTCCTTTTCTAAAGGAAAAAGAATTGACTCCCTGTATAAAAATTACCTTTACCTAAAATAAGATTGATGACTGCATAATTATCTATATGTACTCATGTCATAATGTAACAAGTAAATTTCAAAGTAACTAATATACCATCTCCTTTGCATCCAATTTCATCCAATTGTCCCCTCTACATTCAGCAACTTCAGCGCTGAACTATCCTCTCTTCAGCGAAGAGTTTTGGAGAATGGTATAAGCTAAATATTGAAAACGTTTAACATAAATTCCCATTAGGATGGAATAAATGGACACCCAAAAGGACGTCTAGAAACCTCCTGCCTTTGAGGAAAACTCGTGTTGTAGGTTCTACTTCGGAAGCATAAACAAAATAATCATAAATATTTATAAAAAAAAAAATATATACAGGGTGGTCCAAAAGTCTCCCCCTCCCCCCTCTTAAATTTTGAACGGTGTGAGACAAATTAATAAAACTTGGGGGATCTCTACCATGCAAAGGGAAGTTTGTTTTCATGCAACCACCCACTTTGCCCCTGGGCCACCCAACTTCAAAATTTCAAATTGGAGTGTATATTATTAATAGCATATTTTGATTCTACGGTGAAAAATAATTAACTTTTACTTTTAACTTTTTTTTCTATTTCCAATATTTTTCCCCCTATAGGGGGACAAAGATAGCAAAATAACCCTTCCGATAATACGTTGTAGAGACAGAAATAGAGAAAATGTTGTTTTCTTTATTTTAAAAGTTTTGGCTTGCATTAATAAATTTAGTGATCTTTAACACTTTATAGTGGTGTCAGTGTTGGTTTTACTAAAAACAAATATTTAAAAAAGATGTTTGTCTCATTGAATAGATGAAGTAAGATTTTTTTTATCGTTACACGAGCGTTGTGCACGAACGCTTGGGCGGATAACGTTGTTTAACGAACTCGTCCTGGGCATTGGTAAAATAAACATGTGTACCGAATTTCAACTAAATCGGTCATGTTTTACTCGTGCTACCGTCAGCGGTAAATTTCGTGACGGTCGGTTGTGTGACGGTGGATTTTTTCAGATTCACTCCCGGGCTCCAGACGCTGTAACGTGCCATTAGAAACTTCGTTCCAAAAGCAAATATTTCGTTTCAAAAACAAAATTCGATTAAACAAACTTTGTTACTTATTCAAACAATTGAGTCTAAAAAGAGATTTATAAATCTAGAGAAAATGTGTTAATATTTCTGTATCAAGAAGAGACTGAACCTCAAGTGTATTTAAATTGAATTGTCTGCTCTTGATTTATTCAATTTAAATTGCGGCGGTTAGCAGAGCAACGTGGCCTAGTAGAGCCCGAGTCAGTGTTGCAGTTTTGATGAGTGGCCGCTCCACATCCACTCTTCTCTAAATCTCTGGTTAATTGAAGATCTGCCACTCCGTTTAAATTATAGAATACACAGCGTTACGAGTGCTCTTGACCCCCCACTCTCGCCGCAATTCTGGCCTATTTCATCCCTGAACTTATTTTGAAATTCAGTTATTTCATGCGTCTATTATGAGTGTCAATTCTAATATTTAACGTAGTGTTATTTCTCATAGGGTTTAAATTTAGCAGACTAAACCCGTAAATCTGTCCGTGTTTATTATTTGAAGGATGCACTTGGCATTACATTATGTATTTTAAAGGTAACAATAACAGATGTTCACTAATTATAAATTTGTACGTGGATATCCCCACGCCGCGCCACGCTCAATTACAAACTTTAATATATATATATATATATATATATATATATATATATATATATATATATATATATATATATATATATATATATATATTCAGAAATCTTATTATATTGGCTACGGAACGTACTTAAGCACAAGTTAGCATATTAATTGATGGATAAAATTCATATTTAAATTAACTAAAAAAAAAAAAAAAACGAGTTTATTCCTCATCAAATTGAAATGCTAAAAATTATTTTTCCGATAAATTTCATTAAAAGGCTCAGTTATTTAGTTTTTACGCGTCTACACGCACAAATGACAATTTATTTTTGAATCTAATTATTTGGTCTCAGTGGACATAAAAACATGTAAATTCATCCTCATTATCATGACTGTTGTTTAGTTTTAATAAAAATTGTCTGCCTTTATTTTAGATTAGTTGTTTAATTTATTTTTATTGGTGCCTTTAATTTTCTGTTTAATCATTACATTATATTATAATTATTTAAAGATCTACAAATCATAACAAACATTTATTTTATTTGGAATAAATGTGGTTGCCTTGGCAATGTTATATAAACAAACTACATAAAGTAATAGTCATCTTAGAGAATTTATATAATCATTAGAATCTAATTTTCCTTTTGAATTCAAAGAGTTAAGTTTTTAGTTTTTCATCTATCTAATTTAATCATCTACCAAAGCCAGATCTGGTATTTCAAGTTTTCTCTCTCATTATTATTATTATTTGTTTTTTCTCACACCTTTCAATTAAGCTTTACTTCCTTCATTAATCTTCTAACTTATACCTTTGGGGCCCCACCTTTCTTTCTAAAACTCTACATTTTTATTTTATAATCCAGAACCTTTCAAATTGTTTATACAAAGAAAGTTAATTATTTGTAACTATTTATTATTATCTCACTTGATCTTTTGTAATTATACACCTAATTTAATATAAGTAATCGTTAATCATTTATTATTTTGAAACTGACCGACAACTTATATGCACACAGATTATTCTTATTATTTAGCTTCCTTTTCTTTTTTGTATATTTTATTAGAACCTCTATCTTTATCTATCTTTCCCGGTTTTCATATAATTTACAAAATAATCGTTGTGTGCAGAAGTTTTCGGTTAGGAGGCAATTTGCTGTGTCACATCGTTTGGTGTAAAATCTCAATACATATTTTTATAACAAATCTTTTTATAAAATATACTTATTGCTTATGAAGTTAATTTATCATTCGGATTTTTTTATTATTTTAATTTTAACTTTAATTTTTACTATTATTCTTTTTTCTTTGTATTTTTTGAACTGCTACCATCGGCAGGTAAGAGGAGTTGAACTCTATTATTCTTTTCACCTCCCCCCCGCCAAAACAGTCTATATATACATATATATATCTCTCTATATACAGTCCACGGATGGTGTATACCTATGCGTGTAATTTCAAAATAAGTTTAACTTTCGAAGACAAAGTCACTCTTTAAAAAATCTCTTGCTTGTTCTTGAATGAATATTTACAGCAGGGTTCCAAACCTTTTTCCCTTCATCGACCCCATTTAAAAAAATACGTGTGTTCGTCGCAGGACACCCGGTAGGAAGTTCCTTACATTTTTCATTAAATATAAATTATAAAATCACACTGCTAAGTACGTATACATTGCTAACTACTTATACATGGCGGAGTTAGAAAAGAGAAAAAATTAAAAGTAACGAACTGTTTGTACCTAGTTAAGGCAAAATTAAAAGAAAATCATTATTTGTATAATTAAAGCAAGCGTCTTACTATAAATATATATTGAATATAAGAAAACAGTTGATCGTGATGAGTTTATAGTGAAAGAGTATGTTTGTTAAAGGAGTTTGGATTGAAATAGGACTATTAGGTTTTCTACCTACCCCGGCCAATTAATATAAAATATTATAAAATATATCTCTTCTCTACTCTATAGCTTCTGCTTGTATCAGGGTGAAATTTTACATGATCATATTTTATTTATTTACAAAACAAAGTGACATTTTTGACATATATAACAAAAATAATCAAAACAAGTCAAGTAAACGGCTTCCTAAATGACACTTTTTCCCGTCTTTTGAAGCTTACGTTTACGCGAGCGTTGCGCGTGAACGCTTGGGTGGATAACGTTTTCCGACGAACTCAATCTGGACATTGGTAAAATGAACATGTGTACCAAATTTCATCTAACTCAGTGATCTTTTACTCAAGTTATCGTCAAATGTAGATTTTGTGACGGTTATTTTGTGGCGGTGATTTTGGTAGTTTTTTTCGGATTCACTCCCGGGTTCCAGAACGTGCCATAAGGAACTTCGTTCCAAAAGATTTCCTTCATCGACCCCCTTGCATTTTTCGATTAATATACAGCATACAACATTAGCTGAATACTAATAATTTAACTTAACAACTAAAAGATAACATTTTGTGGTAAGAACTTGGACAAAAAAATACTACTAATTGGTATGGCACATAGCTTCCTCGCATCCTATCACGTACATTATTAATTTTATATTTTATGCATTTACAAGCCATTATTGTTTAATTTGTTTAATTGTTTCCTCCGTTTTTTTAATCTGTCAAAATTGTTTTGATTTTATACTTGAATTAAAGTATCAATTAAGCAAAAGTTAAAGAGGGCAGACGGTTCAAAGTAATCTGAGGCTACTTTCGATAAACTATAAATGTTTCATGCACATCAGATAAGTACTTTTGAAGCTGTAGGTGTAAATTAATGTATGTTTGTACTCATGTGGAAGTGAAACAAATGAGCGCAGAAGGTTAAAACTTATATGGGACCAACAATGGGCTACTCATGACCTACCACCCAAATTTCATTAAAATTGGACGTGTCGTTTTAAAGATACTTTGGTTCGCAAAAATTGAACGACAGACCGACAGACAGACACCGAACCAAAAATTATCCCTGATGTCGGAAACGGATTTCTGTCTTGGAATTTTTGAAATCTGAAACCTAAAAATGTTTAGTTCTTCAGAACGATCACATGGCTTCCGTTACCTTCGGTAAGCTCGGACGCAAAATAGATGAAGTGGTTATTATAAGATTTCAGATAGATATAAACTTGATTTCAAATTTATCGATATTGTAATTGGATAGTACTTATCGAAATACGTTGTATTCCAAATTTATAATATTTGACCTGAAATAACCTATCACCTTATAGTCACTATACAGTTAACAAAAAATTTGTAGGTCCCGATTTCAAAAATTCCAAGACAGAAATTCGTTTCAGACATCAGGGGTAATTTTTGGTTCCGTGTCTGGCTGTCGGTCTGTCGTTTAAATTTTGCGAACGAACGTATCTTAAAAACTACAAGTCCAATTTTATTGAAATGTAGGTGGTTGGTCATGAGTAGCCCATCCACATGCGCACAAATATACATTAATTTACATCTATAGCTTTAATAGTACTTATCTGATTTGTATGGAACTTTTAAAGTTTATCGAAAGTAGCCCGCAGATAGCCCCAGATTACTTTGAACCTTCTGCGATCTTTAACTTTTGCTTAATATGATACTTTAATTCAAGTAAAAAATCAAAACAATTTTGACAGATTAAAAAAAACAGGGGAAACAAATAAACAAATTAGACAATAATGGCTTGTAAAAGCATAAAATGAAATAGTACGTGATAGAATGCGAGAAAGCTATATGCCACACCAATAAATTGGCAGTTATTTTCACCAGTGGTATGTGGATATCTGGGTTTTGCAATTAACAAAAAAATATTATAAGAGGCTTCTATTCTACCAGCATTGTTTACAGAAGTTGACGGCTTAGGAAGTAATTTAATTCCGCAAATTCGACTTTTAGATTCTTGAAACAATCAATATTCAAATTTTTTAAATATATCAGCGACCCCTTTTAATTTTTCGTAGACAGCCAAGGGGCCCACCTGTACCCCGTTCGGAACCCCTGATTTACAGTATTACGTTTTGTTCAAAGTGTACCCTGTACCCTAAAAGTACAATTTTCTAAAATCGTACATGAGGAAAAGTGGACCAAGTTTCAACTATTAAAGCAAATTTAAAAAAAAATAAATGGCGGAAGGTGGAATTTTTGAAATTTGATTTTCGATATTTTTATGCAAACAACTACAAACAGTCTGCCCCCCCCCCCCCCCCCCCCTATTATAAATAAATTATATTCTATCTAACTCAAATACATTTAATTAATGCTATTAATTCTGCTGAGTCACTTCTGTTTGATTAGACTTATTTCAATATTTACTTAATAATTAATTTGTTATGAAGCATCGGCGAAACAAAAATATTAAATAATATTTATAAATTAAATATTTGATTGGAGAAAATTTAATTTAATGTTAAAAATGATAAAAATGTTATGAAAGGTGTCTCAAGGAAGAAACAAATTTGCCACACTTATTAATGCTTATTATATTAATACTTCATTTTTTTTTAACTCTGACTCACATTAGTATTTGGATTAGAAAAATTTAGTCAGTTCTAATAACAATTTATATTAGTTTTAGAACTAGACTTGACACCTCAATATTATCTTTTAACCATTGTTCGATCAAAACTTTCAACGATTTAAGGGATCTTAAAGTATGACTAAGACCGCTCCCTGACTTGTCGGTACGATATCGGTGCGGTATCGGTAAGCTAGTATGTGATGCGGTAAGATTCTTTATCTACGATTGATACGAAATATAAACATTATATCTCTGTTTAGATGCGTAGAAAGTGGTTATTTACGTACTTGTATTCATTGCGCATGCGCGTCTCATAGTTCTGAACAATTCCTCTTCTTTACCACGCTAGCGCGGTAAAGAAGAGGAATTCTTCAGCTTTACGCACAATTAGCGAGTTTGTTTACATATAGCAAAACTAATTTGCTATTATTTTATTAAAGTAACTGTTTATATCGAGTTTTTAGTGAAAAACAATGAATGAATCGAGTGGCTTTGACGAAAATGTAGAGAATAATACTCCTCCAGAAATAATTAATTCGGCAAAAAATACAACTTAAGATTAATGCCATCTTTATCAAGAGAAGAGCTACGAACTTACATACAGCAAGTTTATTTCTTTCTGTATTTATTATTTAAATCTAACAATCGTAGATAAAGTATGGTACGCAACTCGTGCGAATACGGCATTTTGCATTGCTCGTGTGGTTTTACTACCCTCGTTGTCGCTCGCATGCAAAATGCTACTTTCCGCACTCGACGCGTAATGTACTATTACCGAGAGCCTATATCTTACCGATTCGGTCCAGATTCTTTACCGCGTGGTAAGAAATAGGTATACCGATTCTTAAGAATCGAACTCTTAACAAATACATCAAGTGTCATATAAAACAGAAACCTTGTTTCGCTTGTTCCAAATCATCCAATGGCTTTTTACTTCCGATAAATCTGAACGATGGTCACAATCTTAGTATTGAACGTTTTCATAAAGCATTTAATAACTTAAAAAGTTTTCTTATTTGGAAAATTCCGTATGAAACTGAAAATCTGAAAATAAGGTCAAGTATGTTAAGAGATCTGGAAAAAATAGGAAATACTAGAAAAATAGTATATTATGTTACTAGGTTGTGAAGTGAGTTTTTTTAAAAAAACACAAGTGTTAAAGAAAAAACACTTCACAGTCACGTAGCATATGCTATTTTTTCCGAGGTAGCAGACAATGAAAAAACATTAAATATTAATCACTAATCAATATATAATAATAACAAATATTAGTACATTCTTAAGACTTAAAAAAAGAAACCTTAAAAAGAGGTTACACTATAAGAAAAGATAAATAAAACGCATTGACATCTAGCGGATTTTAATCGTACTAGAAGCATTTCTACAAAGACTGCAGCACTACTAACGGAAGTTTTGACAACTACCCGCCGGAAAATAAAAATCTTTTAGTTCCTAGGAGATTTCAAAAACTTTTTGACTTTTGCAAAAAAATGTTTGCTCGTACCATGTTCTCAGTGTTTGGCTTGACCTATGTTTGCGAACAAACATTTTCAATAAACAGGTCAAGTGTGTGCTAGTCAGCACACAGCGAGGGTCCGTAGGCCACAATATATAGTGTTTAACTGTAAAGTGTATAAACAGTGTTTTTTTAAAATGCTAAAAAGCTTACATTGAACTTGAACCATTCTAAGGGTCTGATATTCTCAAAACACACTCTGATAAAGTATTTTTTGCCACTGAACCGGACTACAACCATATAAATACATCGAAAAGACCATAATTATAAATAAAAAAAACTATTTTGTCAATAAAAAATAAAATAATATTTTTTTCGAAATTTCCAAAAAGTGGTATCTTTACTTTTGGTCGAAGAATGTTCAGGAATTTTTTCAGATTTTTTGCACTTCACATAAGCGAGATAGATGGGGGGACACGTTTCACACCCGCTTCAAACTCGCCTACGCTCGCCCTATCAAAGTTATAACCAAAGAATTATATATTTTTGTAATCAGCTCGACGTACCCTTTCATATGATACCCCTCACGGTGTCGAAAAAAAATTTAAAAATTTTAACCCTTAAGTTTATTTACCCTAATTTTTTTGAAAAATATTTTTTTTAAGTCGCTATATTTTTAAAATATGTGGGCAGGTACAAGACACATACATGCCAAATATCAAAGTGATCGGACGAAAGGTGTAGCCGTGAGAGCACGCGAGAGGACGGACGGACAGACACACGCAGGAAAATATAAGGGTCCTTGGTTTTGCCTACGGACCCTAAAAATGAATTACATTAAATCAAAATACCGGTCTTCCCTCACAGATGAACACTCAAAAGTAATGATTGGTACAACCAAGTTTGAGCCTAAGTGGAAAGATATTTTAAGTACAAGTGCAAATCAGTTTCAACCAGCTCACTGAAGTTACTTACAAACTTGATATTTTGATTAATAACTTAGTAAAATGAAAGACTAAATGTTTTGTAATTCATACTGCTATTGTTGTATTTTTATATTTGTGTGGTTAATTACAATCATTTTAATATATATTTGAGTGTTTTATTTTCTGCAAAGTAAAACTAGGCTAATAATAGAAAAAACTTTATTAACATGGTGTTTCAGCTAAAACCAAAACGGAAAATTAACCTTCTAGGAAGCATAAAAACGTGTTTTATGAGGGTAAATATTCTTAAATTGTCTGAGGACCCCCCCCCCCCCTCCCGGTAAACCACCGACCCCCGGCCCGCCTTCCCTTTGAATGTTGACAATGTGGCCCTTCATTAAAAAAGGTTGGGCACCCCTGGTGTAGAGTATTCCAACCCGTACGGAAGTAAAATTGACGGGAGGCCAGTACAGTAGGGTACTATAGGCCAGAGGCACATGAAGTCAGTCAGTAGGGCTTAACTCACCATGTGACACTAAACGTAGGCACGTAAAGGTGTTAATGAGTCAGTGGGTCAAAAGAGATGAATTTATTGAGTCGGCACAGATCGGGATGCTGGGCCGGTACAGTACGTCTAAGGTTCGAGATGCTGGAGAGTAAGTCGTGACACAAAGAGAACACTTTAACCTAGGCAGGCAATAGTAAGATGTGAAACCGTCCGTGGTTTAAGAGAGACAAAATAGGAGTATTCCCTTAGTAGAAGGTAAAGGAATGAAAAGGAGGTGAATATAATTAAAAACGGAAGTGATCCAGTCACAGTAGAAGAGAAGGTAGAGTTAATTGGATTATCAATACTAGGACTTAAAATCAGGCTATAGATAATTAAATTAAACATTTTAAGAAAAGAAAAGAAATTGATTTTACCAAAGCTTTTCTATAGGTTGGTTCCAACCCTGCTATTTGTACCGTCCATTGTATCGTCCCGCGGATCGTTCGGGAATCGTTTAGGACAGGTTTTATACGCATGCGCTAACATTGTACTGTAATAAAATCACGTCAGGTTGGAACGAGTTTAGGTCTATAATTCGCACTGTATTAAAAACATTAAGGAAATCTAACAGTTAGGAAACCTTCCTGTTGATATTTGTAATTATTGACATAGCTGCGCATGTCATACAAACCAGTACATGGTATTGTCAGAGGATCGTTGGGATCGTACAGTGAACGGTTCGCAAACGATCCCTGCCGGGGTTGGAACAGTTTCGTGGACGGTACGAAACACTGTCACAAGTCAGCTTGGAACGGCTTTTATCTATTGCGCATGCCGGTGACGATCCCGCGGAAGGTACAGTGCTTGTTTGGAACAAACCTTATATAAAGTAAATAATTAAATTAGTTCAAAGTAGAAAAATTATTAAATACTAAGAAATGAAATGAAAACATAAGAACTAAATGGCCGTAACAAGGGGAGTAACAGTCTAAAGAAGAACATTTCATTCACCTTCTTTAGATTGTTACTTCTCTCTGTTTTCTTAAGGGGAGTAACAATCTAAAGAAGTGTCGATATAAATAAATAAACTTAAGAGCTTTAAAACAAAATACAAAAAAATCATTACATAATTTATGTAAAATGTAATATTCATAAGACAAAATAAAATGAAATGTATGACAAAGGAAGCATACCAGCTTAAAATAAAAAATAAAAAATAAATAAACACATTTAAAATTCATAAGGTAATTACACGGTTCGTTGAGTTAAGAGTAGGGGTTTGAAAAGCGGAAAACTACTTGAATTACTAACCTCTATAAATTATAATTTTCCATATACTATACATATATATATTTTAATTGTTATCTCTGTTAGTAATTATTATCTAGGAAAAGGATTTCACGCTGTGCAACTCTTGACTCTTGCTCTTGCTCCACTCTGTTGAGCTCTTTTCAAAGTTTAGTTGCTCTCTCGCTCTTTACTCATTCCCAAGAGAAAGTCAAAGTCGGAATATTTAAAGAGTTTATAATATGTTAATTAAAGAGGCAAGAGATTTGAAATAGTTGGATGCTTCTTTACAGCTTTAAAAATTATGTTAAATTCTTTATAAAAACAAAAAGGACGACAGCTGTAGAATAAAGACACGTTTGATGCATAATAGTTCGTTACGCGTCTAGTGCGGAAAGTAGCATTTAGCATGCGAGTGTGGAGTTTGTACCCGAGCGACAGCGAGTGTAGTAAAATTACTCGAGCAAAGCAAAATACAGTTTTCGCACGAATTGCTTACCGTACATTACCAACGATTTTTGGATGTTGGATTTTAATAATAAATACAGAAATAAATATTTAATAAACTTCCTTTATGTGAAATCGTATTTCTCTTTTGATAAAGATGACATTAATTCATTAGTTGTATTTTGTGCCGAATTATTTATTTCGGTATTATTCTCCTTATTTTCGTCATGACATATATCACTCATTGTTTTTCTCTAAAAACTTCATATAAACAGTTACTTTAATTAATCAAAAAGCAAATTAGTTTTGATAAATGTAAACAAATTCACTAATCGTGTGTTAAGGTGAAAAATTCTTCATTTTTACCGCACTTAGGCGGAGAAAAGAGGAATTATGAAACACGCATGCGCAATGAATACAAGTACGTAAAGAATCACTTTCTACGCATTTAAACAGTGATACAATGTTTATATTTCGTATCAACCGTAGATAATATATATTATGTTACCAGGCTGTAAAGTGACTTTTTTGTGAGAAAATACACTTCACAGTCGTGTAGCATATGCTATTTTTTCCGAGGTAGCAGACAATGATAAAACATTAAATATTAATCAATAATCAGTATAATCATAACAAATATTAGTACATAGTTAAGATTTTGAGAAAAAGAAACCTTAAAGAGGGTATACTATAAAAAAAGATAAATAAAACACATTGACATCTAGTGGATTTTAATCGTACTAAGAAGAATTTCTACAAAGATTGCTGCGCTAAAATGGCACTTTTGATAACTACCGGTAGGACGTAAAACATGTTTTACCTCCTAGGAGGTAAAACATTTTTTCTTTACAGTTTAGGAGTAATGAAAAGATTTTTTAAGTCCACATAATGAAATAAACAGGTCAAGTGTGTTAGAGGGGGGGGGGGGGGGGGGGGGGCACGTTTCACACCCACTTCAAACTTGCCTACGCTCGCCCTATCAAAGTTATAACCAAAGAATTATATATTTTTGTAATCAGCTCGACGTACCCTTTCATATGATACCCCTCACGGTGTCGAAAAAAAAAAAAAAAAAAATGTTAACCCTTTAGTTTTTTTACCCGAATTTTTTTTAAAATATTTTTTTTAAGTAGCTATATTTTTAAAATATGTGGGTAGGTACAAGACACATACATGCCAAACTTCAAAGTGATATGACAAAAGGTGTAGCCGTGAGAGCAGGCGACCGGACGGAGGGACAGACACACTCAGGAAAATATAAGGGTCCTTGGTTTAGCCTACGGATCCTAAAAATGGATTTTAGCTATGTTTCATTGGCTCTAAAGTTACTATTTCACAGCCTACTACGGATTAGAAGGTTAAAGAAAGGATCAGGAAATATATTTTTAATTTTAAAATACTTATCTTTTACTGTTTACAATGAAAATCTTTTCTACGTTTTTTCGTCTCTGTTAAGGCTGTACAAATGCAAGCTTGAAACAGAGAAAGGAATTTCCTTGCCTAATGTTTTAAAGCAACAGATCTAGAATGAAACCATTTTCATGTACATTTACATGAAAATGGATAATTGAAGCGAGCACATACATACACCTTACATGCAACAAACTATACATCCTGACTGACTGTGTGAGTGTCAGAAACGTGTGACGATAACTTGAGTAAAAGTTTACCAATTTTGGTGAAATTTGGTACATATTTTCATATTATCAATGCCGCACATTTTACATAATATGTCGCTCGCACATTTTAAATTAGAATTTCAGGGCTAGAAACATTCTAACTTCATCTATTTGATGAAACAAACATTTTTTTTTTTTTTCAAATTCAATGTTCTAATAAAACCAAACGCGACCCCGCTATGAAGTATTCGAGATCACTAAAACTGTTATAGCAGACCTAAACGTTTTATTTGTCTACCCAAGACATTTAGACTCCTGGGGCAGGTTTCTTTCACAATTATAAAATCGAATCTTATGACGTTTAAGACAAAGTCTCATACAGCCAACTGAAGGACAATGAGATCTACAATTTTTCTTAGCGTATATTTAATATTCCATTGACTTAATATATATTTAGACTAAGGGATATTATCACATTTATTTACATAAGTGTGATATTCCATTGTCCCAAGGTACATTGGACTGAATATATCTTTGTCTTAATAGTAATTTAGAGTAAGGACTATATACTACTATTTACACGTTCCTTTGGGTGCTTAGGTAAAAAAGTACCCGCATTAAAATATATATATGTATATATAATTCTCTTATCAGTCATGCATCCTACTATCACACACTATTAAACAGGAAATACTTAGAAGAAGAGTGAGTAAGTAATATATTTATTGATAATGTAATTAAAAAATAGTATTTTTCTTTAAATCAAATTATAATTATTATTAACTAAGGGAGACATACAGAGAAAAATAGACCCCCCTCTGTCGTTACCGATACAAATTCCCCGAATCCAAGCTTTACAATCATTTCCACAAGTCTATCAAGCCAATAGACCGAGAATTATTGCTTATAATTATAAAGTACTCAATTTTTACCTGTACCTAGTACAATCTATTAGAAATTCAAATTTTTAAGTTTTAGCTAGTATTCATACTACGGAAAGATTAAATTTTACTTTAAATCAAATTATAATTATCATTAACTACGGGAGAAATACACAGAAAAATAGACCCCCGCACCGGGACTACTATGTCTCCCGCAGTTAATGATAATTATAATTTGATTTAAAGTAAAATTTAATCTTTCCGTAGTATGAATACTACCTAAAACTTAAAAATATAAAAAATGTATTTAAAATTTAAAAGTAATATATGCTTAGTATATAAATAGACTTTTTAATAACAGTACAGCTTTACGAGTAAATAAATATACAATCTAGAAAAGTATGCGATCAATATAAAGTGTTTTTTTTTCTCAGTAGATAAAATAAGAGAGTTCTAGCTTCAAACGATCAACTCCTTGATTTTTTTTTTAACTCTCAATAGATTAACTGATGAAGAAAACTTCCTTTTTTTTCCTCAACTCGTTTCAATTTCAATATCAGAGAGGTAAATTTCTCTCAATTTTAAGTAAAAAAAGAAGGAAAATATAAAATAAAGTTTTGCATTTAAAAAACATTCACTCTCGTAAAAAAGCATTTAGAAAACATGTTTCCCAGTCCTTTTCTAAATTCATGTTTTTCTGACATTTGAAGTTTTTTTTAAAAGTATTTTTTTCCGGTAAAAATGTATAATATTAAGTATAAAGACGAAAAAGTCAAATTTAATTTGCTCAATCAAACTAAATGAAGAATAAATATATGTATATATATAATATGTGTGTGTTTCAGGGGACTCCCCCTCCCCCATAAAGTATAAATATATCACTTTCAGATTTTCTTGGAAATTTTACTCTCGTTTTATTTTCCTATAATTTATTAGAAATCAGAACAATATTACTCTTTGATAAATCTTTGTAAAAAAAAAAATATATTTATATATAGGAAATATAACGTCAAAGAGAAACGAAAGAAAAAAAATACCGATGACGAATATCAGAAAGTGATCCCGGATGAGCGATCAAAAACGGAAAATAAAGTCTGTTTTGTTCTAAAAAAAAAGCGCTTCTTGCTTTGCCAAGAAGTAGAAAATAGACTAGGGTAAGGAAAAATGTGGGTATTTTGAGAATAAGGCAGGCGAAGGAAAAAAAATTGAGGCGGATCATCTCACAGTAACAAAACTACTGATTCTTGAGATACACATTTTCTACCTTTTCGAATTCCGTATAAAATAAATAGTCGAGAATTTTCGATTGCTCGAACAAAAGAGAGAAAACAAAAACAATCCTGATCTCTCAAAAGAAAAAAAAAATATCTTTACATGTTATTTTGGTAGCAATGTCAACAAGTTGTAATAGACTTCCATCGGTTTGGATTGGTCGAAATAACTATATTATAAAAGGATTGTGACAAAACCCAGATAAAAATTTAGTTGGCCTACTAAACCTGGTTTAATTTGATCTTGTTTGCTAAGTAATTAGCTACAAAAATGTTATTTATCTCTGAATTCTTCTCCCTAGTTTACTGGAAAGTCAATCATTGCGCCAAGTCAGGTTCAACAGTAATGGACATTAAGAACTCTCATGATTCCCTCCAGTTTTGTCTAGATAAAGCACAAGTAAGTAAGGTTGGTATTAAATACACAATTTCATTTAGTAACTTTTTGGAACGAAGTTCCTTATCTTATAATAAGTTATTATAACACGCTCAGCGTCTGGAGCCCTGTTGTGAATCCAAAAAAAACCGACCGTCACGAAATCGACCGAGAGCGATGACTTGAGTAAAAGTTAACCGATTTAGTTGAAATTTGTTATACATGTTCATTATACCAATTCCCAGTACGAGTTACTAAGACAATAATATTCAATCAAGTGTTCGCGCGCAATGCTCGCGTAAACGTAAGCTTCAAATGCAAAATTGGAATTTTACGACAGGAAAGAATTATATCTTTATCTATTCAATGAGACAAACAACTATTATGAATTAATTTTTTTGGTAAAACCAACACTGACACCACTATAAAGTGTTGGTACTTCTTTAGATTGTTACTCCCCTATGTGTTTTTAGAATATAAATGACTTTAACTAAATAACTATTACGGCAAAGTGATGTTTAGTCCAATGTACTTTGGGACAAAGAAATATCACACTTCTGTTTTTATAAGGGGAGTAACAGTCTAAAGAAGAACATTCCGTACACCTCCTTTACATTGTTACTCCCCTCTTTTTTCTTTATAAGGGGAGTAACAGTCTAAAGAAGTGCCGAAGTGTTAAAGTTCGCTAAAATCCTTAAAACGGACCTACACGTTTTAATATAGAAAAAACAACGTTCTGAAACACTCCAGACTATGTTTTATTGTTACCAGAGCGTACGTAGGTTCTAGGCTGTTGCAACTAATAATTTCTAAATGAATATTTTAAAACATATGAACTTTATTTAATAAAATAATAATAATAAAACTAATTGTCCGTCTGTAGAAACATACCAGTCACACCGTAGGTCCTTCCTGGTTACTGGATCGATATCCTGGAAGGTGCCGGATCGTGGATGGTACACTAGTGTCACTAAGTTCGTTGGTTGAGTGGTAAAATCTTAGACCTCTTTCCGATGTGGTTAAAATTATATTTGCACATGTGGTATAGGTCACTTGACTTTCGCAACTGCCTTTTCATTCTGCCCTGTGGAAGGAGTTGCCTAGCTTATCTCGATTCTGGAGCATGCGCATCTGTTCCGTTTACCACGGCGTTCGGGCTCGGGCGCTTCATGGTTATGCCTACCTCACTGTACCGTTACATGGCCCCTCCTGACCGTTGGATGAGTGACAGGTCATTCCAATGGTCACAAAAAATAAAAAGCCTAATGGCCAGATTTTTCTTTTTCCATCTTATTTCTTAATTGGTGTGGTATGACTGATATTTAGTGTTCCATATAATATATGTATTATACATGTATATTGTTTATATATGAAATAAAATTAAAACAATAATCTTCATTAAATTATAATAAATTTACGTATATGATACAATCATAATCAGTTATTCTAAATAAATCAAAAGATAAGTCTTTATAAATGGAAAGAAAATAGTTTCAAAACAAATACAATTTCTGGTATTTTTATAAATAAAAAGTGCACTTTATATTGATAATAATAATAATAATCTTAATTTGCAAATAAATTTATATTGCCTAAGGTCAAAGATGATTATTTGTCTTGTTTGTTATCTTTGAATCTTGACTGACAAAATTAATTTACGTTCTTGATAAAATATTGTTTCAAGTGAGATATATGATGAACTCCTTTGTTTATGTTAGTATTTTCATCTACTAGTTCATAGGAATCTTCCCCGACAATCCGTTTAATAACATACGGGCCTTGATAAACAGCTAGAAGTTTACCTACTATTTTTTCTTCAGCATTTGATACATTTAAGGCTTTTACTAAGACTCGTTGACCGAGATTAAACTTTTTAAAATATTTTTCTTTGCTCCATCGACGCCGAGAGTTTCTTTCCCCTTGTTTTTTCATGTTACATTTTGCCTGCTCCATTACTAAGTGATAATCTAAATCTTCTCTTAAGTCTGGTATCCACGAATACCAAAATCTTGTCGGCTTATTTCCAAGATGCAATTCTATAGGCGTACACCCCGTAGCATCGTTTGTTATCTCGTTTAAAGTCGCTTCGATTTGGGGTACCCATTTCCACCATGCATTATGTTTATGCCTAGTTAATACCCTAAGCATTCTACCGATTTCTCGGTTATACCTTTCGACAGGGTTCGCTTCCGGATGTCTAACGCTGTTCAGTATTAAATGAATTCCCTCCGATTTTAATTTGTCCAACCATACCTTGCTGGTAAATTGTGTTCCTCGGTCACAAATAATGCGTTCCATTTTACCGTAGCGGGGAATATATTCGGAGAATATTTTCTGAATTACGGCGCGAGTAGTGGCCTTTCTTAGTCCGTAAATCTGAATAAATTTACTAAAAACATCTAGGACCACTAAAGCGTATTTTATGCCGAATTGAGATGATACCAACGGTCCGTAAAAATCAATGCTTACGATTTCATTTTTTCGCGTCGGTAAAATATTTTTCATCGGTGCTGAGTAGTATGCTTGTGGATATTTACACCGTTGACAAGTATCACAAGTAAGCAGAAGTTTTTTAATTCTTGTGAGCATGTGCGGAAAATAAAATGCTTCTCGAAGTAATATTAAACATTTTCTTATACCGCAATGAGAATATTGTTCGTGACATGCCCATATTAATTTATTAATTAGCGCTTCCGGGACATATACATTCCAAGTATTGTTCAATTTATAATATAATATTTCATTAATTATTCTGTATTTATTTAAAATCGTATCATCATTATTTGTTTTTACTATAACCTTTAATTTATTAATGCTTTCGTCATTTTCTTGAAACTGCTGAATATTTTGTAAGTTTTCAATAAATTCTCGATTAGGTTCTATTATTAAATGATTAAGAACCAACAGTTCCGTCGGATTGTCCCCGGCACGCCGTTCCATAATCTCATCTGGTGGATATCGCGATAATGTGTCAGCCACTATATTTTGACTTCCTGGAATAAATCCGATTTCCAAATTATATTCTTGGAGCGAAAGAATCCACCGAGATAAACGGGAGTTCGTCAATCGACATGAATTTAAAAATGTCAATGCTTTGTGGTCTGTGAGTAAGGTAATTTTTTGATTAAAAATATATATTCGAAATTTTTTACAAGCATGTACTATGCTACACAATTCTTTCTCACATGTTGTATAGTTTAGTTCAGGACCTTTGAGGGTTCGACTAGTAAAACTTATTACTCCTATCTCACCATTTTGGTCAATTTGATATAAACTTGCTCCAATCGCATAATACGAGCTATCACAGGTCATAAAGTACGGTTGGTTTATTAGTGGGAATTTCAAAATAACTGTGTCCGTAAATATCCGTTTCACATTTTCAAAACATTCCTCATACGTTTTATTCCACGTCCATATTTCTCCTTTCTTTAATAATTTTGTTAACGGTTGTATAGCTTGTGCGTGTAAGCGAGAAAATCTCGAATGAAAATTCAACAAACCTAAGAAAGCTTGTAAATCTTTTTTATCACCAGGTCTTGGAAATTTGATTATTGCTTCAATTTTTTCAGCTTGTGGTGAAATACCGTCGCGAGAAATATGGTATCCTAAAAAATTAATCGATTTTTTAAAAAATTTGCATTTATCCTTATTAATATGAACATTATGTTTCCGAAGTCTCTTTAATACTACTTCAATCAGATTCAGGTGCTCTTGAAACGATTCAGATATTAGTAAAATATCGTCTACAAATATGAGAATATTGGTTTCTAGACCTGATAGAACACCGTTCAAAGCTTTAATTAACGCTGATTGAGAGGTTTTTAAACCAAACGGGGTAACTTTAAAACGATATATTTTATTTTCAAATGCAAACGCTACGTATTTCCGACTTTCTTCAGTTAACGGTACGTGCCAAAAACTCGCAGTGATGTCCAGACTTGTCATAAAATTAACATTACCACATTGCGCTAATAACGACTCAATTGACGGTGGACATTGTGGTTCTTGTGATATATATTTATTTAATTTCCTTAAATCCATACATAGTCTAATTTGTTTGTTTTTCTTACAAACTGGCCTGAGTGGACTAATGTAGTCGCTATCTCCTTCTTCTATAACATCACATTTTTGCATTTTATCTATTTCATCTCTCACCAGGTCTCTCATGCCTATTGGTATATAGTATCCTCTTTCAAAAAATGGTGATATATTCTTGACTTTTATCTCGTAATTAAATATATCAATTTTTCCAGGCAAGGTATTAAAAACATCTTCGTAGTCTAGTAAAAGTTGTTTGATTGCAAATTTTTCTCTTTGATCTAGGTCTGCATCACATTCATCGTTAGTATCAATGGTTCCTTTAATATTTTTGGTGTGAATGCAAGCTAATTGCAGGATGCATGTTTCCCCCAAAAATTGAACAATATTTTTTTCTTGAGGTGTATTACTAATGGTTAAAATGTTTCGGGTCAAATCGATGTCGGCTTTAATTTTCTTCAACATGTCAACTCCAATAATAAACTTTTTAATCAAATTAGGCACTACAATACATATAAATTCGTATTTTGTCTCACCAATTTTTACATTCAACATGACTTGTTCTTTTATGATTTTCGATTTCTCCCGCGTTGCTCCAATAATTCTTGTATTTGATAACGGCAATACTAAAATATCGGAATATTTATTTTTAATTTTTTGATAAAGATCTTGCTCAATGCAAGAGACTTCACTTCCTGTATCTATAAGCGCTATCACCGATTCATTTTCTACTAAAATGTGGATCATCGGACAAATAACTTTTGTGTTTTTAGGAAT
Source organism: Gerris lacustris (assembly GCA_951217055.1). Taxonomy (NCBI): domain Eukaryota; kingdom Metazoa; phylum Arthropoda; class Insecta; order Hemiptera; family Gerridae; genus Gerris; species Gerris lacustris. Next base: position 66,799,565 of record OX578283.1, read on the forward strand.
TTCTAAATTTTCTTCTTCGGTTAAATATTCCCGTGGATCTTCCCATTCCTTTTCTTGTAATTTATTTATATTACATATCCGCAATATTTCCGCTTGATGTGAATTTTTATTAGAGTGGCATACAAAGGTTACACTCTGTTCCAAATTTTTATTTTTGGAGCCACCTGATGTAGGTGTAACCTCCATTAGTTTCCCGCGGTCTCTTGTGTCATATTGGTCTGTTCTGAACATATTTCCTCCAAATTTTCCTCTTCTGTTATGTTGTCCCTGTCGTCGTCTTCTAATTCTACTGACCTTATCTGCCTTACATTATCTCTTTTATACGGTTGAAAACTTTTTTGTTTATTTCTTTCTTCTGGAGTTTTATATCTTTGAACCGGTAAATCTTTTTTGTCGTTTTTGGCCTCAGTATTTTTACTATACGTTCTTTCTTGAATATGGTAGTTTGTGCTTACTTTCTCTTCTTTCTTACGGGACGTGCGATCATCGAATATCCGTAAAATCTCTGAAAACCCTACTATATCTTGAACGTTTCGGCTCAAGTAAACGTTCATCACCTCCGGTTCAAAATGGTTTATTAAATATTCAAACACTTCCGGGTCTGATAAATTCGGTCCTAATTCTCGAGCGTTTAGCATGATTTTATGTGCGTATTCTTCTCTTGTTAAACCCTTGGACTCCTCGTATCTTCCACTAACTAAGTGTTGAAATATTCGACGTTGAACCGTCCGATCCCAATATCTCTCGATAAATAATTTTCTAAATTGTTCATAAGATTTTACTAATGGTGACATTACATTCCACCATTTTAAGGCCGGTCCTACCAATACTTGACGAATAAATTTTAATTTTTCATGCTCAAATATCTTGGTTAAAATAAAAAAATCTTCCAACTGTCGTAAAAACATGTTCGGATTTTTCTCTTTAGATCCATTAAATTTGGGCATATAAGCGTCCACTGCTGTTCGCATTGCTATTGCATCGATATTCCGTGGCCCGTAATATCCATTTGAGGTACCTACTCTTTCCTCAATATTTTTTATATTCCCCTCCATAGATAAAACTTGCGCATCTACCTGCATTCTCCATGTTTCTAGGACATGGTTATTACGATCTCTATCTATTTTTAATGCTGCTATATCATTAGAATTTTTATCGATATCTTGAACTATCTCTCCGAATCTTTCATTGATGTACGCAGTTAAATTCCCCACTTTCTTCGATTCACCTTGTATTTTTTCGGATACATGAGATATCGATTGTCTTACGTGCTCTATTTCGAAACTATTCTTCTCCTGATTTTCCTTTATTTCTTGGTCCTGTTTTTCTACTCTGTCTCCGATTATTTTCAACACATCTTTAGTTGCTTCCTGAATGGAACTCAAGTATGAACTAAATTTCTCATCTAGGGTTTTCTCTAGTTTTTCTAATCTCGCAATCACATTAATTTCATCTCCTTTGCTACCCTCTTGTACTTCATTCTTATCAGTTGGCTTTGATCCCTGATCACTTATTTTTTCTAATTTCCTTTTATCTATCGGAATCGAACTTGTCATTGGAGTAGGATCTACCGCTATAGGTATTGCCTCTATAGGAGTTTGGGATCTTATTTCTGGCGAAGGTGAATTTACAATGGGAGACTTTTCTTTTGCCGTAATTGTTGGACTTTTTACCGTTCTTCCTTTTCGGTCAGAAACAAACCCAGTATTGGTAGTTTTCAATTTTTCTTTGTTATCCATATCAAATTATTAATGATATGTAAAATTGAAACAAAGATAAAAATATATATATATATTCTACCCAAAATTAACGCGAAACACACAAACAAAATTAATATAAATGCCTATTCAAAATAAAATGTATCTTTTTTTTTTTTTTTTTTTCAAATAAAATAAAACTTTTACTACCAAAAATAATTTTTAAACTTTTTCTTTTTATAAGAAGAAAAAAATTAAAAAAACAAAATCCAAACAAAATTCAAACAAAACTACTTTCTTAAAAAAATTAATTTTTCATTTTTAATTTTATTGTTAATTTTAATTTTAATAATTTTCTTTCCATGTACATATATAAATATAAACTTCAACAAGCCTTCACGTTGGGGGCCAATGAAACACTCCAGACTATGTTTTATTGTTACCAGAGCGTACGTAGGTTCTAGGCTGTTGCAACTAATAATTTCTAAATGAATATTTTAAAACATATGAACTTTATTTAATAAAATAATAATAATAAAACTAATTGTCCGTCTGTAGAAACATACCAGTCACACCGTAGGTCCTTCCTGGTTACTGGATCGATATCCTGGAAGGTGCCGGATCGTGGATGGTACACTAGTGTCACTAAGTTCGTTGGTTGAGTGGTAAAATCTTAGACCTCTTTCCGATGTGGTTAAAATTATATTTGCACATGTGGTATAGGTCACTTGACTTTCGCAACTGCCTTTTCATTCTGCCCTGTGGAAGGAGTTGCCTAGCTTATCTCGATTCTGGAGCATGCGCATCTGTTCCGTTTACCACGGCGTTCGGGCTCGGGCGCTTCATGGTTATGCCTACCTCACTGTACCGTTACAGTTCTTACCGATATCGTACGTTCTAACGTATCTATTTTAATAAAAATTCATACGCATCGCCTAAAGTACAATTGAAACAAACATGTAAAATTTCAACCTGATACAAGCAGAAGTTTATGAGTAATGAAGTGATATATATATATATAATATTTGGAGTTTGGACGGCGGAGTCTGAGGAAACAGTCCTTCTCTATCACTACAACCATCTTCTTTAAATATGTACTCATCATGCTTAACTGTTTTCTCAATATTCAATACATATTTATTGCAAGACTAAGATTAAAAAAATGTCAAAGATTAAAAAAATGCTTTTCATTTAATTTTGCCTGAACTCCACTAAGTACAAATAGTTAGTTTCCTTTTAATCTTCTTCTTTTTTTTTCTCTTTTCTAAATCCGCCATGTATAAGTTGCTAGCATCGAATACTTAGCAGTGTGATCTATCATTTATATTTAATGAAAAGCTTAAGGAACTTCGTTCCTACCGGGTGTCCCTTGACACCACACTTATTCATTTTTTTCATCTATAATGTCATCTTCACAATGTAAGTTGTTCTTCTATAAAGTCATCTTCACGATGTAACTTGTTCTTCTATAATGTCATCTTCACAATGTAACTTTATCTATAATGTCATCATCAAAATGTAACTTGCTCTTCTATAATGTCATCTTCACAATGTAACTTGCTCTTCTATAATGTCCTCATCACAATGTAACTTGCTCTTCTATCATGTCATCTTCACAATGTAACTTGCTCTTCTATAATATCATCCTCCACAACTGTTGTCATGGTGATTCTTCAGTAGAAGAAAGAAAAAAGATGAAATTATAATTTCTAAGAAGATAAACTAATTCATATGCATATACATCAGTTGGCAATATTGTTCAATATAAGACTTAGCTTCCAGCTGATTCTCTCATCTAATTTTAGTTTTGAATTTAAAATAATTGCTATAAAGAATTCAGTTTTATCGTGATTAAACTTATTCTGTAAATTGTTAATATTATATTGTTTCTTTTTTATTAATTAATTCATTTAAATTTTGTTTATTTAAAATAGGGAGGTATAAAAATTATTTAATTTTGCTTAGTAAAGTAATTGGAAATTAAAGTCTTCTTAAATTATTTTTTTCTCTCTTCTGCAGATAAACTCTTGTACCTACCCTTGAAGTAAAAATTAATTGTACCCGCCTCGGGAGTTAACATTGTCGTAAACGAACTTCATCAGTCAGTGTACAATCACTTACTTTATACTTCCTTGGTGCGTAAATAACTATTTCCTCATTCAAAAATGAAATTACCAGAAAGAATTAACTTGTTGGGAGGATAAATTTACTTTATAAGCAGAGATTTTAGTTTAGAGTGGATCTCTATATATGGAAGAATAAGGTAATTCGATTAGTTTCTATTTTCTATCAAGAAACCAGAAAGTCCGGTAATAAGATGAAACTGACGAATTTTGGGGTTGAATGTTTTAACAACTTTTGAACAAAATTTTACTATATTTAGTCTGGTAGTTGTAAAGAGGGTTGTGCTGAAAATATACAAGACCTTTATAATTGCTTATAACTCCGCATCTAACTTAGTCGAGAACAGATTCGGGTAGTAGTATGTTTTTGGTGATACTGGCCAGTCCAGTACTGGCCCATTTTTATATACGGGAAAATACTGGCCCAGCCTTAGAGTGGCGCGCATGCGCAGAACGATGGCGCCACTCGAGGGCAAGCTCGGGCCCGCCCGCGATGTGCGTATCGCCCCCCGCCCGCGCCCCGCGATGTCGATATCGCCCCCGCCCTCGTCCCGCGATGTAGGTATCGCCCCCCGCCCCCCAGTTATATTTTTGAGCCTCTATACGAGGATTCTGGCCCAGATATGTCCGGGGTTTCTAGCCCAGATCAGTACTGGCCCAATTTTATATACGGGAGGTTCTAGCCCAAGATATGTCCGGGGATTCTAGCCCAGATCAGTACTGGCCCTGTACCCTCCATCACATTTTTTAATAAATAATAGGGAGTTTCTAGCCTAAGCTATGTCCGGGCCTGTCCTCTGTCTTACGAACACCTGACCCTCTTTCGTCGACAGATCTTAATTTAAAAATAAGTAAACATTATATTTTAAAAACGCATTCCATTAATATTATTTTAAATCAAAAAGATATAGTCCTCTTAAAGTCTTCTAATTAGCCATTTTATATATAAATAAGGTAATTATTACTACTCAATTAGTTTAACGTAGGCAGTCTCATGGGACGCAAAGGTTTACTTTCGGATCTGATTAAAACTAGGTACAATTTGAAAACTAAGTATTTCAAGAACAGAATGGCGAAAGACGTGTGGTCAAGGAAGTTGGTGGAAGCATATTCGCCAATAATACAGTTAATTAACAGTAACAACTTTAACAAATCAATACCTGGACCGCGTACCAACGTTAATGACGCTTCTACGACTACAGAATACCCTCAGACGTCGATCGGTATTCAGACAGCACCTCAACCCGAAAAAAAAATTATTCGAGAAGAAGAATCTTTCGAGTACAGCCCGGAAAAATCGGTCCGCGAATCATTTGCCGAACAGTCGATGCAGGAAAAGTCTGAAATAATGGAAGAATTGCCCGTTCTCGCACGTCCTTATATCGAAATGGTTCTCTCGGACCATATCAACTTGGACCCTGTCTACGGTGTCCGATTAAACGAGAATAATGAATTGCAAATAGGCGACGCTGCGGTAGAAATCGATCCCATCGGAGCAGATATAATTTTGACTAAGGATATCGAGGATAGCGTCGGAAATGTTACACGTCAATTTGTCGGGGAGTTTGAAGGTACTTCCGGTCTCTATTCGCTTTTATTCACCAGAAACCCGGGGTACTATACCGAAAGAGACGAGGAAAATTACAGAAAAATACTACTTCTTTCCAACGCGATATCAAAGGCACGTCTTGGGACAGATAGGTTGTCTCATAAATTCAAAACTGTAATCGGTAAATTTGTTGACAACCCGACTGAGTTTACAGTCTATTGACTAATTGACTAATTTAGTTTATGTTCAGTCTTTATCAGCATTCCGCAACAGACACTATGCCTCCAGTGAAGAAGTCTTTTAGTTTCCCCGGAATGAGAGAAAATATAGAGTATGATTATCCGTGGGCGATTGTGTGTCTTGAAACTGTGACTGGACCTGACGATTCGAGACTTCCCAAAGAATTGACTGTCTCCACACCAGACATGATGTATCACTACGTACTACGCATGCCGAGAAAGCTGATTCAATACGACTACAGTTACACTCATAAATCTAGATATAGAAAAGTATACTCTACCATAAGTCTAATTAAGTTCAACAAGACTAAACCTTTTCACTTGGACAGAGCCCGCTTTGTATTTGCACATGGTAACATGGAATTAATCGAAAGAATAGTACAAAGACCTGTCATAAATATGATCAATCTGGTTAATTTTCAAGACAACATCGAGAAGGATGGAGACAAATGTGAGTTCCACAGCAAATATAAACCTAATATCTCGTGTACTCGAGCAGTTTCGAAGGGTCTTGTTACATGGATACTCAACAATCCCACAGCCATTGGTTTCGTCGACAAGAAAACTACTTCGGAAGAGAGGATCCAAGAACTGTCTACACAGGAGAATTATCAAGATTCACTTGACACTTGGCTGTCAAATATTGACAAGGATATAGTTAATGATATTAATGTCGAAAGAATTTTTGACTTTGACGTTTCACAATTCGATTGAAAATTATTATTTGTTACCTGTTGTATCAATATAAAAGGTATGTTAAATAAATAAAAACAAAACGACAATATTGGATTTTTTTTATTTTTTTTTTAAACATACAATAAAAGTTTGTAATTTTTCTTAATTTCTTCCCTCGTCCTTTCCTTCTATTCCAGTAATTAGGATTTTTTTTTTTTTTTCTTTTTTTTTTCTTTCAATCAGTCTTCATGATTAGATAGGAGTATTATTGGATTACTTTACTGTCGTCAGATCGTCTAATACGGGTACTAAAAGTTTGACATTTTCTTCAAATCTTCCCATGTTCTTTCCTTCAGACCAAGCCACTGAACAAGAGCTTTGTTTTTATTTTTATTTTTGCGCACAATTTTTTCCACCAGGTATGAGTCTGGATACTTTACTGGTGTGAGTTCTTGTTCGTAAAACGAACCGACTATGTGCTGGTCGGATGCATCCCGCAGTGTATAAGTAGGGGGTAAAGTCGGTTTGACCTCGGCAATTCGAAATATCTCGGTACTGAAATTAGCATCATATCCTTTGGAAAAAACATTTTTATACTTTGAAATTCTAACGTTATCGCCGACTGAGAATCTAGGAGGCTTGGACTTTACTTTCCTTTTACTGCGAGGATCTATTAAAGTCAAAGCGGTTACGTCACGAGGTTTCATGTTTATGCTTGAGTGCACAGTATCATTATACTGTCTAACCAAAGCAGGCATCATATCTAACCATTTGTAGCTCCCATTAAGAGCAAATTGTTTGTACATCTTTGCTTTGAGAGTCCTGTTAAATCTTTCCACCATTGTCGCCTTGAGACCTGAATGCGTAGAATAATGGATAATTCCCAGATCTTTTACAAGTTTTTTCACACTTGAATTATAAAACTCTTTGCCGAGATCAGTATGCAGGTAGTGTGGTGTTAACTCTTTAAATATTTTCTTCAATGCCGAGGCGACTAGGACACCTGTTTTATTTTTCAAAGGTACAGCCCAAGCGTACCTGCTGTAAGCGTTTATAACAGTCAAAATGTAATTATATTGTTTATTTACACGAGCATGGGTATTCATTTGGACTAAATCGGCTTCAAATAGATCGTCATAACCCTTTATTGTAACTCTACGCCGGGGAAAATTCCTCCTGGCGGGACGGTAGATTTCATTCACAATCTGAGCTTTGACAGTATCCATGTCTAGTGATGTACTGATCACTGGTTGTCCGGTGCTGGGGTTCTCTTTACAAACTTGACGAAAAATATCGTAGACATAAGAGCGAAAACATCGGCGTATGTCACTGTATCACTTTCTTCAAAATTATGTTGAAATGTTTTTACAACTTCGCCTTTGGGAGAGGGCAATTTTAGTTTCACAAAATACCTATCTACATATTCTTTTGTTACTGCATCGTTGCGTTCTATCGGTTCATCCAAGTTAACTATTCGTTTACTCTTCAGATCTACTGATTTCTCCTTCACATACTTAGAGTCAAAAGACTGTTCGTTAACAGAGTCGCGGAAATACTTTAGTGTAACGACATCATCATCCTCCTCCGGTGGGGCTGTATTGACTATTCTGCGACCGTTAACATCCACTGTTTCTCCTGTCAAGAACCTTTCAAGGTGGTGATGACCGAACTTGTCGATAGGCATTATGAGACTGATTACAATACGGCTTCGACCGGTTCTTTTTAATATATCACGCCATAATATCTAAGACTGTTTATAATGGCGTTTATTTCATCAGTATGAGTGTTACCCGCCTCTTCAGAGCTCCAAAGTAATTCCAAGCGAGACAACATATCGAGAATACTATCGTTATTATTATCACATTTATAAAAAGTGAGACCTTTCCCCTTTATTTTCCCCTTCTTAAACAGCGGTCTGACAATATTAATGTATTTATAACCTTTGTTTGAGTTGATTGGTTTCTCGCTGCTGAATGTTTTTTTGTGCGCGCTGGTCTGCTGTAAAATTAGTTTATACATATCCAAATCATTTTGATTGTAATTTTTGGGTCTTTGAAGCGTAAGCAGTTCTAAAAGTCCCGTGGTATAGCGGTATTTTGAGTCACCTATATTAAGATACTTTTTACCGATGCGCGCTTGAGAGTCGCCAATCCAATATTTACTTCCATCGTAACGAAAACCATAAATATGATCAGGCTTTTCTTCACTCTGAACCGCCTCTTGGAAATCAAGTGAGGTTATATTATCCTTTTTTATTTTTTCCTCAGGACAATCAGTTTGCGACTCGTCGCATTCCTCAATAATTTCATCTACCTCAGTTGGCAACTCTTCATATTTTTCATTTATTTCTTCAACTTCAGTTCCGCTGGGTTCCTCAGTTGATTCATCCTCCATCTTAGTTTCAGTTAACTCCTCCTTCTTTGGTTTTATCATGGGAGGTTCTTCGGATGGACCTGATTTAATTTTTTTCTGTGCAATTGTATCAGCCAGTGTATCAGCGATAGATTGCAAGGGTTTTTTAAGCGGACCCACTTGTCGTTCCGTAGCCTCCTGCTGATCTGCCAAGTCTCTTTTTAATGTTTTAATTTTTTTCCGCACAATTTCGGCTAGTTCGGCTACCTTTCTTTTGGTTGTGACGCTGTCAGAATCCATGACATACTATGATGATTCTCCACTACCGCCGGGTATTATATACTGATCTAAATTTCGCCTGAATCTCCCTTTACTCGTTTCCAAATCTTTACATAAAGTGAGAAACGAATGGCCTTTGTGTCCGCCCCAAGCGTATTTACACATGTTAGTAAATTCAGTGAAATCCAAGTCGTAAATATGATCGTCATAAATATGTTTTAAATTCAACTTGTCCTGTGGAAATATCATACACATGTTAGCATTATCCCTCAACAATTGTTTCGGTATTTTAGAGTATGTTTGACACAGGTAAAAGCAGTCGACATTTCTGTGCCGACCCATAGCGAAAAATTCTAATATTTTATCTTGTTTTTCACAAGCAATGTCGTCAAAAATCATCACAGAATGTTCCTTAACATCCTGAGGTGAAATAAGTTCACTGCTGTCGGAAAAGGTATAGTATCCACATTCGGGGATCGAATCCATCACTTGTTGTAACATCTTATATTTCGGTTGAAACAATGACTTTGAAAACACGTATAGGTTTTCAAATCGCAATCCTGCCGGATGATACAACAGTCCCAAAGTAAGGTGAGTTTTGCCAAAACCCGAAGAGCCGACTACGAGACATCGAATGTTATTCGGTAACATTGGTGAATGTTTAATGAATGATTTACTACTGTTGTCCTCCTCAGGCATAATATCATTAATGTCCAAAGACATGTTATGCTGCATGATCTCCATTTTAGACTGCAAAATCATTGTGCAAATCCCCTGTATTTATACACGAAAGTAAATCATATAAATACTACTTACAAAATTATTTAGGGATCATTATGAAGCGGACAGTCAAAGGAGAAGGACTGATAAACAGCATTATCGATAAATTACCATTTGAAGTTCATTTACCCACCTACAACTACTGTGGACCCGGTACTAAACTAGAAGATCGATTAAAACGGGGTGATAAACCCGTCAACGAATTAGATACTGCTTGTCTCGAGCACGACATTGCCTATTCCAAAAGCAAAGAGCCCAAATACAGAAGAGAGGCTGATAAATTTCTCATTGAAAAGGCTTGGAAACGAGTCAAAGCTCCTAACTCATCGCTGGGAGAAAAAGCGTCGGCATACCTGGTGACTAACATTATGAAGGGAAAAGTGAAACTCGGAGGTAAAATGAAGAAAGGTATGGGTTGTTTGACGCTAAAACAAGACAAGATGGTAAGAAAGCAGCAACGTCATAGCAGGAAGCAACGCGGTGGTGGCGTCATCGGAGTCTCCAAACGAAGTAAACCTATTTCGCAAAAGGGATCATTCCGACGGTTAAAGGCACCAAAGACCGGTGGATTTTTACCACTTCTTTTGGCAGGTTTGGGTGCATTGGGAAGCGTGATCGCGAGCTCCTCGACTGCTGTCAAAGCATACAAGGATTCGAAAATATCGCAAAAGACTTTGGAAGAGTTACAGAGACATAACCGAGCGATGGAGAGTAGTAAACAGGGTAAGGGGTTGTTCTTGGCACCGTATAACCCATATCAACATGGAAGAGGATTGTTTCTCGCTCCCTATAAAGTGGGATCGTCAGTACACAACGCGAAACATCGCAAGTCCCAAAAAAACTGATATCGCTCCTGCCCGCGGGAGCCATGAGTAATTACGACATCGATAACTACGCGGGCATATTAAAAATCCCACACTTTCGAGGTGTGTACATGAGGGACGCATTACCGGCGAAAAGAAAGAAGGTTGAATGTTTGATTTACAACTTGGATTCGTCGTCTAACCCGGGGACTCATTGGTGTTGCATCGTCATAAATTATCACATTGCCCTGGTATTTGACAGCTATGGTTTACCCCCACCTCCGAGTGTAATGACTTATCTTACTGACTGTTACGTATTTTTCAATTCCGAACAGATTCAGTTTGATGGCGAGCTTTGCGGACAGCTCTGTCTGATTTTTCTATATATTATAATGCATCATATCGACGAGTATCAGAAATGAACCACACCTTCACCCTAACAGGCTCCTCGTCGGAACTTACGTCTGACGTCTTCCCTCCGATCGCGTTAGAGAACGATGAGTATTCAATAGCTCTCGTCAGCTTTGTAGGATTCAATTCCTTTCCAAATGTTGTCGAAAACGTAAACAACTTGTTACACTTTTATGACTTTGATAACACGTTAAAAGTTATATCTTTCCCCACCGGAGCCTACGAACTCAACGGTCTAAATAAGTACTTAAATCGAAAACTCGACAAACAATATTCTATAACTCTTATCGGCAATCTCAACACTCTAAAAACTGAGATAAAAACCAATGTAAGAATTACGTTTTCTCAACCGAATTCGATCGGTCCTTTGCTCGGATTCGATTTTGATCCAAAACCCGAGGTCAGAAAATGGCGATTGGAATCGGACCGTATTGTGGATATATCACCCGTTATGAACGTACAGATTGAATGTAACATTGCCGAGGGAGGTTATAGTAACCTATTGAGAGAGGATAATTCGAGCGTCAGAACACATATTATTTATTCCTTTGTTCCCCGAGTACCACCTGGGTATAAATTGATTGAGGTACCCCCTAAACCGATTTATTACCCCGTCAACACTCGAAGGATTGACAACATCAGGCTGCGCTTGCTGGATCAGAAAAATAATTTGTTGGACTTCAGAGGAGAAACGGTTACAGTAGTATTACACTTGACCGAGAAAAATGGGGCTGGATTTTAGCGCATATAAGCGAGGTAGAGGGGTTCATCATACCATTCGCGGAAGCGGTTTGGTTCAATACATACCCAATAGGTACGTGGACTTGTTAAGGCGGAAAGGATACGAGGTGCGATCGCTATGGATGTTCTAAATAAAATTGATATAAGACAATTTCGTGAAATTTACAACAGTATACTGTTGAGTGACTCGCGTGCTTCATTGTTTCTAGAGGCCAACAGAGCGTTAAACAAACTTATATACAAATGTGAAGATGTCGGAAAGCCGATCTATAATAAAAATGGATGTCATTACGAGGCTTGTTCAAGGTCGCGAGATGAGTTCAGTGACGGTCCCGATACATGCATGTGTTGTCACATCGGTATGGCTCTTTATGATTTCAAGGAAAAACTACAGCAGTTAAAAATGGACCAAAAAATAATTATAAATTATGAGGACCGCTACGACTAGGCTTCAGTCTCTCTAGACACTCAATCGATGATGGGTGAATTGTTGGACATTGCTCAACCTCCTTCTTTTCAAGAGGAAGTGACCCGGTACCAGTGGCACACATTCAAACCTTTTATTACAACTGGCGAGTATGGAAACAACGATGTGATACGAATCGCCGCCAATTCACAGGATATGCAGAGTCACCCCGAAAAAAGTTATATAGTCGCAGAAGTAACCATTACCTCAACTTTAAAAGGACAACCACCGCAAGTAACAACACAACTAGTAAACAATGCGGTTGCCCACTTGTTTAGTGAAATCCGTTATGAATTGAATGGGATCGAAGTAGATTCTGTGCGTCATTTAGGTGTAGCTACTACTCTAAAAGCTCTCGTTTCACTCGATCCTGTACACGCAAATGCTTTGGGAAACGCCTGCTGGCTGTCAAAACCAGACTCGACTTTACCGGTGAATGGAAAATTTACGTTTATGGTACCTCTCAAACATTTACTTGGATTCGCCGATGATTATAAACGACTCATTATCAACATGAAACAGGAGTTGATTTTAGCCAGGGCCCAGAGCGATAATGACGCGATTTACCGAAAGGAAGGGGAAACGGACGATACATTTTCCATGAAGTTAATTAACGTCAGCTGGATGATGCCTGTCGTCGAGCTGAATGATCGCGCTCGATTAGACATTTTGAAAATTCTCGAAAGGGATCGGCCAATTACATTAGCTTTTCGAAGCTGGGAATGTCTGCACTACCCTCAACTTCCTGTGAGTGACCGACAATCTTGGTCGGTAAAACTTTCGAGCAATTTGGAAAAACCTCGTTTCATAATTCTGGCCTTTCAAACCGACCGGAGGAATAAAATGCATAAGTCTTCGAGTCTTTTCGACCATTGCAATCTCCGTAACGTCAAGTTGTATTTAAACGGAGATACCTATCCTTATGACGATTTGAACCTCGATTTCGATAACAACAGATACGCTCTTCTGTACGAAATGTATACACAATTTCAAGTTTCCTACTACCACAAGGACAATTCAGAACCACTGTTAAACATGGAAGAGTTTAAGAAATTGGCTCCGATAATAGTGATCGACTGCAGTAAGCAAAGAGATGCGATAAAATCGTCTGCGGTAGACGTACGTCTCGAGTTTTCGGCGAGAGAGAATTTTCCCGCAAACACAAGTGCCTACTGTTTAATTCTACACGACAGACTCATACAGTACACACCCTCTGACGGAATGATCCATCGAGTGGTATAAATGGTCACAGACGGAGGGACAGGCAATCAGTTTATGTCAAGGGTTTATTCAAGAAACATGTCGTCTTCATACTCTATTCCAACCGAAAATAATAACTGCACGAGTGAAAGTTGCGCCGCCGTATTGGATATTCAGTTTTATCATGGTACCAAATATGTACGTGAGATTGCCATAGTAGACGTGAACGAATTGAAAATCGTATACCAAAATTCCTTTACGAGTGGACAACAGATCAGATTACCCGAAATTCGTTATCGCTGGTCTCCTTGCACATATAATCAAGAATATATGAAGAATCTCCTCTATCAATTAGTGGATACTTTCCTTTCGCGATACGATTTCATTTTCATGAAAGGTTTCGGCAAAGGATCATATATAAAACAACTGTATACATCGCATCAAATTTACCTGTTGGATGAGTTAAGATGTCCTCCTATCACCAGTTTGATCAAGAAATATAATATCAGTCAAAATAAATCAGCCGTGTCCATAGCTATGGTACTCAGTTACTGGTGTAAAGACAACAGTTTAAGTCTACATGATTATACCACTAGACTCTTGACTTTTAGAAATTGGACCGTACAAAATACAGACCCGGAGAAAATGGCGGAATTTGGACTGACCCATTGGCATGCAGGATATACAAGGTGTATTTTTTGTAATACCCTCATCAATGACTGGGAAAATTGTGATAATATTTCATCTCATCACTCATGGTCTTCTTCGAGCTGCCCCTTAAATAATTTCGAAAATTAGTGTATAAGTGATTGAACTTTGTATAATGCTTTAAAAAAAAAGTAACGAAAGAATGATTATTAATTTTTTTTAAATAATTTTTTTTTTTTTTTTTTTTTTTTTTAACATATGCATTATATTTTATAGTAAATTTTATTTTATTTAAAATGTAGAATGTAATTAATTTATTATTTATGAATGTAATTATAGGTATAAATAAACACATTCTATTATATTAATTTATTCTTTTGTGTCTATTTCCTTTACTATAAAATAAGGGATCAGGTGGATAAAAAATGTATTCAGAGCTAATTAGAGAGGGTCATTGGAATATCAGTTAATTCTCCCGTCCGTTTTTAACTTGGAACAGGTGCAAAATAAAACAGGTTAGGATCAAGGTTGACTTAATTATAGGAGTCCATTTTTTATAAGAGGGATAGCAAACAGGTTTGAAATCATTAACGGACTTCCGATATGAAATTACAACCTCCCGTATATAAAATTGGGCCAGTACTGATCTGGGCTAGAAACCCCGGACATATCTGGGCTAGAATTCCCGTGTATAAAATTGGGCTAGTGCTGATCTGGGCTAGAATCCCCTGACATATCTGGGCCAGAATCCTCGTATAGAGGCTCAAAAATATAACTGGGGGCGGGGGGCGATACCTACATCGCGGGACGAGGGCGGGGGCGATATCGACATCGCGGGGCGCGGGCGGGGGGCGATACGCACATCGCGGGCGGGCCCGAGCTTGCCCTCGAGTGGCGCCATCGTTCTGCGCATGCGCGCCACTCTAAGGCTGGGCCAGTATTTTCCCGTATATAAAAATGGGCCAGTACTGGACTGGCCAGTATCACCAAAAACATACTACTTCGGGTGGAGAAATCTAATTAGCCGAAGTAGATCCTTATATCGGCTTTACACTATATTGTTTCTTTACATTAGATATTGATTCTGGATGCAACAAGATTAATTACTTTGAGACTAAAGAAAATTTTCAATCGAGTTTCGCTTCAACTGGTTAACTAAATTACCGAGGTTTAATAGGTCTGCAGCCGGGTAGAAACCCTCGAAACCCGGTTATAAATAAGTTGCTTGCTTCCTTGCCACCTCACACTTAAGAGTTATCCTTCTCGTCTGTGTCTCACAACTAGTTAATTGCTGAAGCATAATTAACTAACCCCCCCCTCCTCCTCTCTCTTTGGTTTTACTTCTGGAAAATTTTCGACAGACAAAAGGGGTGGAAATTAACTTTAACAACTCGTAAAATAATAGTTTTAAGAAACTGATACCGTCTTAGCAATTTTGTAAGCAACCAAATCCCTTAAAGCTAATATACATATCACACACACACACACACACACACATATACATATATATATATATATATATATATATATATATATATATATATATATATATATATATATATATTCAATTTCTTTAAGTTTTTGGTAGTATTCATACCACGGAACGTTTAAATTTTAATATAAATAAAATTATAATTACTATTTACAACGGGAGACAGACAGAGAAAAATAGACTTTAGCACCGGAATTCGAACCACGGGCCTCCATTATATTATATATCCCATATATCCTATATATGTATATAGATTTTATATATTTAATGTCAAATAATATAGAAATAAAAGAAACAAACAATTTTTTTTCTTTCCTAATTATTAATAAGTCACTTTTTTTTTTTTTTTTTTTTCTTTTTTTTTTATAAAACATTTGTTAATTTAAAATTACCCTTAAGTTTCAAGAAATAAACA
This sequence comes from Gerris lacustris, assembly GCA_951217055.1. NCBI lineage: Eukaryota > Metazoa > Arthropoda > Insecta > Hemiptera > Gerridae > Gerris > Gerris lacustris. Next base: position 66,815,435 of record OX578283.1, read on the forward strand.
TATTTTTTATCTACAAAAATAACAATTGCTTTAATACTTATTATTTAATTAGAAATTTCAAATTGAAATGTGAATTTTGTGAGTACCTACATATTTTATTTGAAGGCTAATATTATGGACTTAAAGATCTAAGTAGTAAACGTTTTTCATAACAAATTGAAATGTTGAGTTTTGAAGGTAAACATTTCAATTAGAGCGTAAGGTACATTTTTGTTAATTTATCAATTATTGTTATAGTCGAGGAGATAGCGTGCAAAAAAGTGTGTTGTGTGAATAACATCAAGCTAGAATTATGTGTGTAAGTAAATCTTTTGGTGCCTTTTAAAAATATTTGGTCGGCTAAGTTCGTCTGCGGGACACAGCTTGGCAATAGCCTTTTGAAAAAAATAAAAATATAAAAAACCGGTGGCCATGTCCCTCCCTTTTTGGTGGACAGTGTGATTTTCATGATCCTGAGTGTTCAGGCCACTGAACAAGTTTTATCTTAATATAATGTACATAATCAGATAGGCAAACCAGCGCTTTGTCATCACACGCCTGGGTAGACGAGCCCGCAATACTACCCACAGTTTCGCCTGGTTCTGAAATCTATAGCCCCATAATTTGAGGGCTATTAGGACAGATCTTCGTTTAGGCCAACGATCATTCTGCCGAACCTGACGAAGCTGTTACATATGAACACCCTAAGAAGAACACTTTTGCACATGGTTTTATAGACGCTACAAGTGGAAGTCCAAAATTTTTACACACTACAATTATTTCAATTAAACAATAACTTTTGGATATCCAATACTTTATTTCATTTATATTATCAGTATCATTTGTCATCAATTAACGTTATTATTATCATGCAGTGCCAGTGAGAGACATTTACCACAACACAATTACCGCTTCACATTCACCTCGCTCACACACACACACGACTACTTTCATCACATCACATTTCATCCGTTCATCTTAGTTAGGGATTATTATTATTATATCTCTTTCATTTATCTATGTAAGTTATTTATCTCTATAAATTATATTATATTCATCATATCATTCATTCACTTTGTGTACCTATTTATTACTATATTTTAGTACCTTATCTTACCACCCTAGTACAGTCCGCTCAATATCTTTACAGACCCGGCAACGGAATCAGGCGCAAGCCCTTCCGTACCGAACACTCAGTACGAAATTAGTTAGTAGACAAAAAATCAAATTGATAGTAGTTTGTCACTTAATAGGTGACCTCTTTGATTTGGAGTAATAGTTGACTAGTAGTAGTAGTAGTAGTAGTTTGACGGGAAGTACGAACCTCTTATTGGAACCTAGCAATCAGGCTACACTGGGCCCATTTTACTAACCCCGTGGTGGAGAGTTCCAGCCACTTCCCACGTCATAACTGTACATTGTACCGCCGAAGAGGGTATGATGTGATCATTAGTGAGCTATTTAAATCAGATCACGACGAGGGATCGAACCTTGATTCGCCTCGTTAAATTTAGAATTTATAAATTAATAATGTTAGAAATAACCATGATAAATGGTAATATCTCATTTAAGTTTTAATTAATTTCTTATCAAGCAGGATTATTGAGAATAATTATCCAGGTAGGAAATATGTATGAATACGAGGAATATGATAGGATTCATTAAGCACCCTTGAGGAACACCTCTAAAAATATCAACCTCCTTCATTACAGCTTCCACTAACTTGACTCTTCAAGTTCCTTTTCATCATCAGACTTAATTTAGCTTTTTTTTATTTTTGAATATCCTGAAGCAAATTATGTCGGAGGAAAAACTTATCCAAGAGAAATAACGAAGTATATCAAATAAAAAGTTACTATGTGAAAAAATGACTTTACTTGCTTACTCATGTTTAATCAGAAAATACTATTAATTAAATAAATTTTAATTTAAATCAAATTATAATTATTATTAACTACGGGAAACAGACAGAGAAAAATACACTCCAGCGCCGGGATTTGAACCACGGGCCTCTATATTTCCAGTATAGCGCTCTATCTATCTGGTTCAAATCCCGGCGCTGGAGTGTATTTTTCTCTGTCTGTTTCCCGTAGTTAATAATAATTATAATTTGATTTAAATTAAAATTTAATCTTTCTGTAGTATGAATACTACCAAAATGGTAAAATATGAATAAATTTTAATTTAAATAATTATTTATTTACTTCATTCTTTACTCTTAGTATAACTATGTTGTTCAGGTTCTAGGAGCATCCCGACGTTTCGTTTCTCTTATTAGAAGCATCTTCAGGAGTATTCATGGTAGTTTTGATAGTTGTGATCTGCGGGTTTGTATGAGTTAACAGTTAATTTATACTTTTCTGCCTAGGTTCATATCTGATGGTAGTTACGGCTGATATTACTCTAGCAAATGTTCCATAATCCAGTACGTCCGTGGGGACCTTCTGCACATATTATTCAGGTGTTGACATCTGTTTTGGGTTGAGACATAAAAGCGTTGATGGAGGTCATCTTAATAAATACAAAGAAACAGTCTCTCTTATTTTTATTATTATTTATTTATTAATGATGGCATAGCATTATGCCATAAAAATAGTATCACATAATATGAAGAATTCAAAATCAACTAGTATAGTTTGAGTGTCAACTAAATGTAAGAATTTTAAAACAACATTCGAGTATTGTTAGATTTATTAATTTAGGTAATATATTTAAAATTGGTATTATTATTTTTATACAATATACTATTGAAAGACATGTTAGATAATAATATAAACAATTTTTATTTTAGAAAATTCTCCACAAATGGGGACGTCGCAAACAAAGAAATGGGTTGTAGCTCACAGTAAAAACGGCCTAAAAATAACACTAAGAATTTTCGGGCCCAACTACAGCAAGCTTGTAGGCATGAAAAGAATGTAGTTAAAGCACTGGTGAAGAGTGAGGAGTCTGTGTTTTACAGAACCAAGATAGCTCACTCTTAAATGGCGATCGTCATAATTTTTACGAATGGTATTCTAGGGTTAAAGGCCTGAAGATGCCTCAAGAGGAGGTGAAATATTGCACATAAAAAAGCAAGGTGGATTACTTTATTATATACCCTATAGACCTTATACTAGTAATTAAAAAAAAAAATGTATCTTTGTATTTATTCTGTTTAGGGTGTTCATGAGGAGCACCTTCATTTTCGATAATATGAAGCCGTTTTCTCTATTAAGTTCTCTATTAACCCTCTTTAGCCCAAGCATGCATATTTTTGAACCACAGTGATTTCAACCACTAATACCTCTGTGTGGGAGGTCTAGTAAGCCATATATGACTTTTAAAAAAATAATTCATCATCTCATTGTTTATCAAAAGCGTTTGAAAAGTATGTATCTTGAGAAATACATCGGGCACGTAAGTTTTTACACCTGTATCTTAAGAGATACATCGGGCACGTAAGTTTTTACACCTGTATCTTGAGAGATACATCGGGCACGTAAGTTTTTACACCTGTATCTTAAGAGATACATCGGGCACGTAAGTTTTTACACTTGTATCTTAAGAGATACATCGGGCACGTAAGTTTTTACACCTGAATCTTGAGAGATACATCGGGCACGTAAGTTTTTACACCTGTATCTTAAGAGATACATCGGGCACGTAAGTTTTTACACCTGTATCTTAAGAGATACATCGGGCACGTAAGTTTTTACACCTGTATCTTGAGAGATACATCGGGTACTAAGTTTTTACACCTGTATCTTGAGAGATACATCGGGCACGTAAGTTTTTACACCTGTATCTTAAGAGATACATCGGGCACATAAGTTTATACACCTGTATTTTGAGAGATACATCGGGCACAAACCACATCCCCGGCCGCCTACATATAGGTACTGAAAAAAATGGGGGCTGAAATAAAACACACTTTCATTTTCTTAAAAAAACTTTATAAATAAAATTATATTGTACATATTTATTTTAAACTAAAAAAGCTTTATTTAAATAAAATTATATTGAAATATTTATGTAATACTACATCAAAGATAAATTATGTTAGTGAATATTGATTCGCTGGGACAGCACCTCTTCTTCCACATTCTCATCATCTTATTCCCCACCTGAAGGAATTCTCTCTGTCGGGACGATGGGGACGAGGGACATTATATGGCGTGTTCTTGACGAGAACATTGCTTTCTGTAAAATCGAAAAATTATAAATAAATAACAACAATTTTTGTAAAAGAACTCTTTTTGTAGTAAAACACATGCCCACTGTATCTTCCAAGATACACTTTGATAAACAACTGTGCCCAGTGTATCTTGCAAGGTACATTTTTAAATTACATATCAATAACAAATAAGGAAAAATAATCCGTCAAATTTTGAAGAAACTAAAGCAAAACAATCATAATTTATAGTAAATAATAAAAAATCATCAAAAAGAAATAGAAAATCCAATAAATTTAATCAAGAAACTTACCATCTGTCCAGACTGCATCATTCACCGGTCTCTTCACAACACAGAAAACAAAAATATTTTTTTATAACCTTTTCGATTGAAACCTTTGTCAACCACAGCCATCTTTATAGCAACAAGAAACAGCTAATTTAACAGTTTCATTTTCAATTGCTGTATAGAACCCGCTAATTTTTAAAAAAATAAATAAATGATGTATCTTATAGGATACATCGGGCTAAAAAGGGTTAAGGGTTTTTTCAACTTCAATTGTTTCTCTAACTATCCTGTTGTAACCTGCAACTAAGGCCAATACATGTGTTTTGAACCTGATGAAAAGAACGAATTCACTGGAGTGCTAGGCTACTTCAGACGAGGTTGTTATCTTTGACTGCCATAATGAGTTCCTCCAATCGACACCAGTTTATCAGTTTGCCCGATATAAGACTTTCCACAGCTGCAGGGTTCTGGTACACAGTCCTCTTTGAAGTCAGGGTCCTCTTGATGGTCATTCCACTGGTAAAGCTTGCCCAAATGTTATGCTTGCATAGGATCCTAGCTACTTTTTTTGTAGGAGAGGTAAGCTTTCCTTAGGGATTCCGGAGGTTCCCTTGCAGCCCTTGGAGTTTCATTCTGGCGGATGACTTTTTTAAATTTTTGACTGATGGAAATTATTTTTGGAGAGTGCATGTTAAAGTGTTGCTTTTCTTCTTGCCAGAAGGCCTCGTCACACTCACGCAATCCTCTAGAAGGGGAGAGTAGAGGACTGCTGTTTACTATAGACCTTACACATGCTTAAAATTCATGATTTAAGTTGAATACAAAAGTTAACTCCCATTCCTGGGTGTCTTAATGACAAAAATAAAAGATGGATGACTAGATTTCCGGCGTTTGTCATGACCCATACCAGCATGGCAGCGGGTATGTTGGCCATTACTACCCGGATGTTGGCCTTTAGGAGATGTAGAGTTCTTGAAGGGTTGACATACACGTGGGATCTCAAGAAACCCCATAAGAAAAATGAAAAAGTCGCGTTGGTAGAGTTCCTGCACAATCACCAACTTGTAAGGATGGTAATAAAGGTCATCGTGAAGAATTCGCCTTACTGAACGAACGGAAAGTCCAAACATGCAGACGCATGTTTGAAAGATGTCGGGGGAATAGTAAGATAAAAGCTCTCGCAGTTCTCAGGTGATCTGACGGGCCATGGATCTCCAGTTCTTCGTCTTTTCACACTTGCGGTGTGTCTCAACGTAGTGACTAGTGACCAATGTAACCAACAATCATGTTGGATGACCCATGTATCCAACAAGCTACAACCATGCGAAAACGTCCAAACGAGTTGATGCAATAAATCTTAAAATCCTCCTCCTACAGTAGGGGACAAATGAGTTGTAGTGTGTATAATTTTACGTGGAGAGTTAGTTTCTTCGAATCAATTAGAATGACCACTAACTATACTCAAATTGTTAACTAATTATTAATTTTTTGCGCCTTTATAAAAAATAAGGTAGTCAGTCTCTGAAGTTACGATCAGCTGATGACCTCAATTTAGCAAAAGTTAAAGAGCGCAGACGGATCATATATAATATCTGGGGCTATCTGCGGGTTACTTTCGATAGACTATAAAAGTTTCATAAAAATCTGTACTATTGAAGCTATAGGTGTAAATAAATGAATGTTTGTGAACACGTGGAAAAGAAATCTGAGCGCTGAAGGTTAAAACTTATATGGGACCAACAATGAGCTAATTATGACTTACCATACAAATTTCATTAAAATCGGACGTGTGGTTATTTAGATATGTTGTTTCACAAAAATTGAGCGAATGACCGACAGACAGACAAAAATGTTCCCCGATGTGTGAAACGGATTTCTGTCTTGGAATTTTTGAAATCGGAGGCATAATATATTTTCGTTCTTCCGAACGATTACGTAGCTTCCATTACCTTCGGTAAGCTCAGAAGTAAGGTCATATTAGCTATTTTATTTTTATGTATTTTATTATTAAGTATGTTTTATTCTTGTTAGCCGTCTCATTTATTATTCATTTTTTATTCATTTACTTTAACGCAATTGAATTTAGTTAGCACTAATGTAAGTATTCGATGGACATAACCCTTTAAACGTGTTATAAGATTTTTATTTTATTAATTTATCTAAGTGTATGCTAAACTGTAACGATATAATATTCTAGATCGGTACAATATAATATTAAAACAAAGTTATCTTTGTTTAATATTAAATTATTTCTAATTTAATAATATAAGCGCAAGTAAACTATCTTTTTATCGCTATCAATGAAAAAGAAATGTGAAATTTGAACATATATTTACCAAATGTAGACAGATAGGGATACTAATTTAACGGAAAATTAATTTTCTGTGATTTTAAGATGAAAGGGATTTCCAAAATGGTTTATCTTCAATCCCCAAAGATTTCAATTAATCTGAACATTTATATGAGAGTAAGTCTCGTTAGAACATATCTCTTTATTGCGTTTGCAAGCTAAATATTTAGGTTAAGAGGGATCGGAGAGTGTTTCGAAGCCAATTATACGGGTTTCTTTGTTTTTTGAGTAAGAAGTTTTAATTTAATGTCTTGTAGTTAGCTGAAATCAGACTATGCTCGTCTGTTTATATGGTTAGCAAGTAGTGGAAGAAGGTTTGAAATATCATCACGAGTCTACGGTTATGTCTCCTCGCCTAAACACCCTCTAGTAATAATTTTGTCGTAGTCATCAAGGCATTGGCCCCCCGTAGTAAAGGGATCATTTTTCTTATCTAAACTGGCAGGCAAGCCCTACCAAGGCCCTTACACTCTCCGACCCACCAAATAACCTCTTGAAGCCATTCCTTTCTGGGAATAAACACCATCTCTTCACAGCATCTCTTCACAGCAGCCACTTTACTTCACAGACAACTTCATAACCGTTACATCGTAATCATTTTGTGCACGTCCTCACATTTCCTCACTTCAAATTCTTATTTGATTTTATTTTCTCTTTCGTCTCCCCCCACACTAGTTTTTTTTACGATACTAAAATTAGTTTTAATACTCATATATATAATATAATACTCCAATTACATGTTTTTCACTTAAAAGTGGTAATTTTCTTTCATAAATATGATCATTGAAGTGAGCGTAAGCTAGCTTCTTACATTCAACAAACTATTCATTCTGTTTATGTGTCGATAACTTGAGTAATGGTTGACTGATTTTGGTTAAATTTGGTACACATGATAGGATATGAAGCGTAAGTGGAGGTCATCATTATAAGTAGAAGGCAAAAGTCTCCCAAAATAAAAATAAATATTTTGCGTGGAGAGACTTTTGCCTTCTACATTTATTGGTACACATTATGTTCACATTACGAGTTCGTTGGACAACGTTATTCGTCGAGCGTTCATGCGCAACGCTCGCGCGAACATTTTAAATTGGAATTTTGAACTGAAAAAAATTCTAACTTCATCCATCCGATGAGACGAACAGAATTTATAATACAATTTTTTAAGTAAACACAACAGCGACACCGCTAAGTTATTAAAGCGGACCTAAACGCTTAATAAGTTGATTATATAAAAATATTTTTAAAAACAAGCTTTTATTCATTAAGTTTATGTTTCAATGCGGTGTCTTGAGGGGTAAATAAAAAAAAAAAAAAAAACTGTTTTTAGTTTTTTAAAAAACATGGCTGATATTTCATCCCTTTTTTGGGACATTCTCAAAACCTTAAATAGATTTCATGCTGTTCCATAGTTAAATAGTATAAAGTTAAATCAAGTTAAAAACTTTACTAATTGTAAAGTGGTCAAAATATATTAAGACCTGGAACAGCCTGTAGTAGATTCATCTTACTCCTGCACCTGACTCGCATTGAAACATAAACTTAATATCTAAACCATAGAGGACATCAAAAAGAAGAAAAAAGAAAAAATACACTGCCAATTAGTGCGGCACATAGCTTCCTCGCATCCCATCATGTACTTTATTGTTATATTAACATTAAAGTTTTATTACTTTATTGTTATATTGTTTATTGTGTAAGAACAATTAACATTGTTTAGCGATCTTTAACACTTTATAGGGGTGTCACTGTAGGTTTTACTAAAAAATTGCACTTGAAAAAAATGTTCGTCTCATTGAATAGATAAGGTTTATTTTTTTCCCGACCGACAATTCCAATTTTAAATTTGAAGTTCATGTTTACGCGAGCGTTGCGCGTGAACGCTTGAACGGATAATGTTGTCCAACGAACTCGACCTGAGCATTGGTAGAATAAACATGTCTACCAAATTTCATCAAAATCGGGCAACATTTACTCAACATTTACGTTTCACGATTCGCGGACACACAGACCGACAGACAGACAGACAGACAGACAGACAGACAGACACGGAACCAAAAATGTTCCCTGATGTCTGAAACGGATTTCTGTCTTGGCATTTTTAAAATCGGAGGCATAAAACTTTTTTGTTCTCAAAAGTGAACACAATACTTCCGTTACCTTCGGTAAGCTTGGAAGCAATATGAAGCTTTTATTCGTATTCTTCTCAGCAAACCCTTTCATTTGATACCCATATCATGGGTGTACTTAAAAATATCTAGTCCGCCATCTTGGGCTGCCCGCCATAGTGGATTTAGAATGACGTCACTTAGCTAATCATGCATTGTCATTCAAACTAAAAGTGTATGCAAAATTTCAATTCAATCTGTTGAGGATAACTGCTTTAAAATTTAGTTGCAAGATTTGACCCCAACATACATACGTACCAAGTTAGTTTGACCCCAACATACACACATTGCAAGTTAAATAAAAGCTTTTAAAAAAGAGAAAACAACGTTTGTACTGACATCTTACGTTTAACGTAACGATTTTAATATAACTTCATATACATCGTCTAAAATGGGTCATAGGCAGTCTGTAGACTGAGTTAATGGTTGTCGCGAATGCGATAACGAATTAGTTTTGTATTTATTATTTTATTTTCAACCTGCGGCTCGAGATATAAAGGACCGCATTTGTCAAAATTGAGTGAGTCTTGTGTGAATATCTGGTGGATATTTAATGATGAGAGTTTGTGAGATATGGTAATCAATAGGCTTACGCCTCTGTGTATAAACGCGGCCCTTACCTTAGAGGAAGGGAGGGATAGAAGAGGCGATACTAGCGCTCCATATCCCTCTCCGACCGCCTACCGCCAAACGCCAGTTGTGTCAAGACCGAGTGGCGAAACGACGTCTCTGCGCAGCTCAAGGTCACCCCGCTACCGCCACCGCTATAACCTGCCGCCTCAACTCACCATTCCTCAGGTAAGTCTAGTAATTAGTTTTCTTACAAATTTCTTAATCACTAGATATACCACCAAGCCCCCCCCCCCCCCCCGCTACCCGCTAAGATACAGTCCATACCCCCCCCCCCCTCATTCTCTATTCTCCATCCCTAAACCAGCTCCGCCTAGTGGTAGGATTAAATGGTCCATATTACTTGGCCATAATTCTCCACCAATATCAAATATACGAATTGAATCCAAACGGTGTCTCAATACATTGGTGGACCAACCTGGCATTTGCCTAGTAAATTGAGGGAAACCACTCAAATAAAAAAAAAATATATCGTTAAAAGGTTAATGTTTGGCGAGGAAAAGTTCCATGACACCCCGTGTAAGTTATTTTATATTAATAAAACTATCTTCTAACCACCTCATATCAAATAAACTTAAATAATTATGTATCTTAATGAAATACTAATTAAATGTGACAACTGCGACATCAACACCTTTCATTTTTACTAAAAATTTTAAGTTCATTCTTTTCATTAACGATGCCATTTTTTGTATTATTTAAACTAAACTAAAAGTTGACTAGTCATTTTAAGGAGATAAAAAATTAAATGGTTGGAATAAATGCTCAAATTCATTATAGAGACACGAAAATGATTTATATAATAAGTAGGTAAATTGCAAAATATGGGGAGATTAACACATTTCATGTGTTTAGTTTTAACCTTTACCTATCGCCAGTGCATTTTTTATATTGTTTTTTTTTTTTTTTTTTTCTTCATTCCGGGGGGCTTTTACACCCGAAGACGCAGGCCACTTAGGTAGGCCCTTTGAACAAACCCAGGTTAGGGACCGAAATCTTCACACTTTTTGTGAAGATATGGCCGTTAACATCATGGTCATCATGGTTTCCAGGCCGAAACCTGGTGGCGCCACTCTTTCGTGGAGCTTCCCATTTGTTTAAACAATGCTGGGTGGACATTGAGCGGGGGGCCTGGTCCGGGAATCGAACCCAGAGCTGCAGTCACCTTCTGACCAGGCTCGATGCTGCTTAACTTGCGTTATTGCACGGCAAGCGCTCTAGCCTCCGAGCCACCCAGGCCCCCATCGCCGTTACATTATTACAGATAATATTAATTAGTAAAATAAATAATTAAGGGAAAAAAATAATACTCATAGCTAATAAATATCTCTTATATTCAAGAACATTTGAAGAAATTAAGCAATATTTCAAAGCAAGTCAAAACAAATCATAAGATTGAAATTGCTACATCTTAGATATGAATATATTATTTAATTACACTATAATTTAATATTTATAAGCTAATTAATTAATTGTTCTAGAAATATTGAATTATTCTGGTAAAATAATAAAAAAAAGAGAGAAATTACAAAAAAAAAATCATAATGCCACATTTATCTCGCGTGCTTAAATAAATGGAAAAAAATATATAAAAAATCGTTCTACCACAGATACCGCATTTTTCATCTACTTTTTGTCAGTCAATTTGTCTAATGTTTTCTGAACAATGCACAATACAGAATATAAATATATATATATATATATATATATATATATATATATATATATATATATATATATATATATATATATATATATATTTATATATATATATATATATATATATGTGTGTGTGTATATGTATAAATATATAATATTTATAGTATTTGTCCTTATGAAATATAAAGAAAAATATCATTAAATCAAATCCGGGGACCTGAATTTTCCATAGTTCACTTCATTTTCCGGATCGGTTTCACTATAATACAATTTAAAGGAGAAATTATTATATTCCGGCGTGAATCCCGAATCACTTTTGATTTTACGCTCCGAGGGTTTTTGCTAAGGCAAGTGCTTTGCTTCTATTTTTTATTTATACGTTCTCTCTCTCACCCCAGTTTTCCCGCTGGCCGTGGCCGTGTAAAATGTTACAAATTATTCTCCCCCCCCCCCCTGAATATAATACCCTTCTTATATTCAGCTCCCTAAACTCTTATACTTCAAATCCTTATAGTTCGAGTTATCTAAAATAGTATAGTATCCAAATAGTATTTATTTATTTTTTTTTTTTTCAAGCTCACTTACATATTAATTTATCCTCCCAGCCTATTATGAAAATTGAATATATATATATATATATATATATATATATATATATATATATATATATATTTAGACAGTATAACTTTCTTATTTTTTACATTAAAATAGATTTTATGTGTTTTAAGTTAATTATTTTATTTCAGTTTTATAAATATATTTCTGCATTTGTTAGTACGACAATTACTGTACACAACATAACTTTAAAATATTTCTTATGAATTTTCACTTAGTTTTATGATGCTTAAGAGAAATAAAAGTTAAAATGTTGTGGAACCTAAAGAAGAACTTAGTTCACTGATAATAAGATTCATTCAACACTAACAAAAAGATTAATAATAATCATATTCATTTTTGAATAGCTTGCTAATTAGTGTGGCACATAGCTTCCTCATGCCCAACTTCGTACACATTAATGATTTTACTTTAAATCAAATTATAATTATAATTATCAATAACTACGGGAGACATACAGAGAAAAATAGACCCCCGCACCGGAACTCGAACCACGGGTCCTCCTATTAATCCGTTACAGGTGCTCTTACCAACTGAGCTATACGGGAGAATGATTTTTCTCTGTCGTTACCGATACAAATTCCCCGAATCCAAGCTTTTAATCTTACTCTACAAATCTAGGGAGCCAAATATTTAAAGTAAAATTTAATCTTTCCGTAGTATGAAAACTACCAATAACTTAAAAATTTAAATGATTTTACTACGTTTTTATTAGCTTACTTTCTTGTTTGTTTGTTGGTCCAGTACAAATCTTGCAGTCGAATTTTAACTAACATCCAGAGTAGCTAGAAATTTGAACATCATCTTTCAGCAAATTTTGCTGAAAGTAGTATGGAAAGTTAGTTCGGAAAAAATCCGCAAGTTTATTTATTTATATTAACATGTCCCATATTTACAATCTTCATTTTGAGTTTCATATTGATTTTTTATTTAGTCAATAGAACGTAGTATATAAAAAGTTTTTATCTCCAATAGGGGAAAAAAATTATGATTTTGAATTAGTTTATAGGGACTAAAACAGGTCTTTTCATCCCTGAACTCAAAAAGTAGGGAGAAAAAGTAAAAGTAGGGCGAAAAAGTAAAGTAGGGCAAAAAAGTAAAGATTGCAATTTAATTATTTTATAAAGAAAATGTAAAAGAAAATGTATGGCTAATGTATTGAAGTTGTTGAAATCAGGTTGGCGGCACTTTGCTTTTTTGACCATGTTTATCTTTGTTTACAACATTATAACCTGCATCTAAATAACCTTCTATTTGAGTTTAATTCCAATTCTTATTTGTTTTTAATATTGACTCTCTTATATCTGCTATTAAAAGTTCTAATAATTTTTGTTATTTATTAAAATAATAAATAAAATCTTTGCTATGGACGAAGATCTTTCCTACTGGAGATAAAATATTGTATGCACCTCGTGAGTCAAATGCAATTATTCCCCTCGCAGTAATTATCTCCCTCGGCTGTGCCTCGGGAGCTAATTAGAGTTATTCCCTCGGCTTCGCCTCGGGATTTAGGGACCATGGTTCCTTCGGCTTCGCCTCAAGAACCAACTTTTTTCGCTCAGGGAATAATGGCTTACTTTACTCCCTAGGTGCATAAATAACTGTTTTTATCTTGCAATTATTACATCCTATTATTTTGTCTAATTTATTCAATTTGCCACCTGTTATTTAAACCCGTCAAAATTGTTTTGATTTTTACATGGATTAAAGAATTATATTTAGAAAAATTTAAAAAGTGAAGGCGAATTAAATTAATTGTGGAAATCTGCGGGCTACTTTTGATAAACCATCAAAATTTCATAAAAATCATATGAGTGCTTTTGAAGATATTGTGGTGAATAAATGTATGTTTGTGCTTATGTGAAAGAGAACCAAAAGGGCGCACAAGGTTAAAACTTATATGAGACGAACACTGGGCTAATTTTAACCTACCATCAAAAGTTCATTGAAATTTGACGAGTAGTTTATAAGATATTTAGGTTCGCAAAAATTAAGTGACAAGAACCAAAAATGTTCCTTGATGTCTAAATCTGATTTCTGTGATGGAATTTTTGAAATCGGAGACATAAAATATTTTCGTTACTCTGAAAGATTACCATAACTTCCGTTACCTTCGGTAATCTCAGAAGCGAAAAATTCAATAAAAGAAAAAAAAATTGAACATTGATTCAAATTTGTCAACTACTGCAAACGCCCCTATTTGATACGATTTTTTTCCTCTTTAATGCCGATTTGATACGAGTTTATTCTCCAGACTTAAGCCCTAAGGCCTTTGAGATTTATTTCCAGTTTAAGTCATTCAACTTGTTTTGTTATTACATCTGCTGTCATTTCACCAGTGCTCATGCAAACTCTAGATCAATGGATCAAAATTGGATGAGTAGTTTTTATTATATCGACAGACAGACACGGAACCAAAAATGATTCCCTGATGTCTGAAACAGTTTTCTTTTTTCAAAAAAACAACAAAAAAAACCCATTTCATTATATTAAATAACAAGTACATGCAAGATTTTTTTTTACTGCTGTTATCGTTAGCTTTAATTATAGTTCCTGTCAAAACATTTTTGAATAAAAATTATATTATAAATCTATCTATATCCATCAATAGTATAATCAATCTATATCTGACATGGAATATAAAACAGTACATTATTTTTCGTTTCAAACAGAATTAATTATGTATAATTTGAAAAATCTTAAATAAAAATAGGTAGGGAATTGTTTAAAAGCAGTTATCGGTGAGTGAGAGAGGATAGTTTGGGATAGCTGTTTCTGGCGGAAAGTCGACTGAATCTGAACTGGAAGTAAACAAAGTGTTTAGGCTGAGTCAGATCATGTTTTGACGTGTGTATCGTGCTGCACGGCATAGTCTGCCCATTAAATATCGTGATATTGGAGGATTTGGCAGGAAAGGTCTCGTTAGTAGCCTGCTAAAGCAAAAGTCCCTAAACTCTGCCTTGGCATAACAGATACGTCATTAGCTAATCACTCAGGGTATTGGCTTTAACTCGGCTTCTATTGGTTTCAATCAAACCTTCTCTATTCTCGAATAATTGGATTTAATAGGTTATGCACCTCCCCCCCTTTGCCCCACCAAGTGGAAAAACAAATGAGTACATAAGCCGGCGCTGCATATGAAACATACTTTGCTTACTTACTCACCTCGTTAGAGTCTCGACAGTGAACTAAATATAACTAATAAGGTGAAACATGAGCCGTCTTGTCACGGAGCTAAATGCCCGTGGTGTTTACCATGTCATTAATAAAGTCGGTTTTAACAAGCTCGTTTCTCTCCCAGCACGGACCACATTTACACCGCGTGCTGGACTGATTAGCCACTTCAGCTTTACTCTAAACATCGCATTAAAAAACTATAAAACATCACTTTAAAAAAAAAAAAAAAACCATGTAACAAACATTTTACCATTTAGGAAAAACAGCTTTTAGAAATTGATAACAAAATTAAATTCCTATTTAGATAAAGCTACCTCATTTTTTAAAATAGACTGAAAATTGGTGTGGCACATAGCTTCCTCGCATTCTATCCACGTACTTTATTGTAATGTAGGGGACCACAACGTTTGAAGAAGAGTACTTTATTGGTTTTATACGTTTTCAAGCCATTATTGTCTAATTGGTTTAATTGTTTCTCCCGTTTATTTATATTCTGTCAAAATTGTTTTGATTTTTTACACGAATTAAAGTATCAATTTAACAAAAGCTAAAGAGCACAGACGTTTCAAATTAATCTGGGGCTATCTGCTGGTTACTTTTGATAGACTATAAAAGTTTCATTCAAATCAGATAAGAACTTTTGCAGCTATAGGTGTAAATAATTGTATGGTTGTGGGCATATTGAAGAGAAACAAATAGGCGCTGAAGGTTGAAACTTATATGGGACCAACAATGGGCTAATTATGATCTACCACCCAAATTTCATTAAAATTGGACGTGTAGTTATTATGATATGTTGGTTCGCAAAAATTGAACGACAGACCGACAGACCAAAGACCACGGAACCAAAAATATTCCCTGATATCTGAAACGGATTTCTGTCTTGAAATGTTTGAAATTGGAGACCATACATTTTTTTTGATAAATAAAAAAAAATTTTATCTACCGTGAAGAGACTGGTTCTTTTTATTTATAAAATTTTTTGTTGTTTCGGAACGATCACGTAGCTTCCGTTACCTCCAGTAAGCTCGGAAGCTAAACTATTTATTGTTTAACACAACTACAAAATTTACATTGCAATAAATCAAAATTAATTAATTTAATATAAAACCTTATTTCCATAATTTTAAAACAAACAAAATGAATAAATATAACAAAATGAAAGTAAAAATAACAATAATATAAAAAAAGTCCAGTCATGCACCATGACTTAATGAGCGAATTTTCAAAGAAATCTGCGGATTATTATAATATAGGAAAATTTTGGATTAGACTTTGCATGGGTGAAAAATAAATTTGGTACACAGGGGTACGAGGTACAAAAGTCAAAATCGTATTTACCCTTCAAGATGCATGTCGTTGGAAAGCTCTTTAAGAGTATAGTAATTGTTGTTATGTACACTTTTATCATATTTTCACATAAAAGGGGGGTAAAATGGAAAAAACACGTTTTTTGACCCTAAATGGTCAAAATTTGACCCCTAAATGGACTCTGAAAATTCTGGCCAACGAACTCATCCTTTCATTTGATATTATTGACATTTTAAAATTTGTTTGAAATTTTTAAGTGCATCCTAAGGGGAGATATCGTCTGGAGTGACACATATATACATACATATATACATACATATATACATACATATATACATACATATATACATACATATATACATACATATATACATACATATATACATACATATATACATACATATATACATACATACATAAAAAAAAGTGTTAAATTTTAGGAATCGATTCAGAATGGTCTAAAACGAATTTCCATGGAAAAATTTTTCAAAAATTCGCATTACAAAAATGTTGAAGCCATTGCAATAGCGTAATTTTCTTTGAAAATTCGCTAAAATAAAAAGTAAGCTAATCTTATGATGCACCCCCAAATTAGCAAAGCTTGTGGCAGGGGGTGACTTTGACTCTAAAAGAAAAATAATTGAAATAAAGAAAATCCAGTTGAGGAAAAATAATAAACAGCTCAAGTGTGTGCTAGTCAGCACACAGCGAGGGTCCGTAGGCCACACTATATAGTGTTTAACTGTAAAGTGTATAAACAGTGTTTTTTTAAAATGCTAAAAAGCTTACTTTGAACCATTCTAAGGGTCTGATATTCTCAAAACACACTCTGATAAAGTATTTTTTTGCCACTGAACCGGACTACAACCATATAGATACATCGAAAAGACCATAATTATAAAAAAAAAAACGTATTTTGTCAATAGAAAATAAAATAATATTTTCTTCGAAATTTCCAAAAAAGTGGTATCTTTACTTTTGGTCGAAGAATGTTCAGGAATTTTTTCAGATTTTTTGCACTTCACATAATCGAGATAGATGGGGGGGGGGGGCACGTTTCAAACTCGCCTACGCTCGCCCTATCAAAGTTATAACCAAAGAATTATATATTTTTGTAATCAGCTCGACTTACCCTTTCATATGATACCCCTCACGGTGTCGAGAAAAAATAAAAAAAATTTAACCCTTAAGTTTTTTTAATTTTTTTTGAAAAAGATTTTTTTTAAGTCCCTATATTATTAAAATATGTGGGCAGGTACAAGACACATACATGCCAAATTTCAAAGTGATCGGACGAAAGGTGTAGCCGTGAGAGCACGCGAGAGGACGGACGGACAGACACACGCAGGAAAATATAAGGGTCCTTGGTTTTGCCTACGGACCCTAAAAATAAAAACAATAATAATAATACAAGTTAATATGATTTATAAATAATCTCATTCTAATGTTCATCTGTAAACATTCAGTTTACAGATGATATTAACAGATATATAAGGTAAGATAGTCTCATCATGTTTTGATGTGTTGCATCAACTTTTCGCTGATAGTTGGATAAGATGATGCAGACTTGATGGATTGTGGGAGCTGATTTTATAGTCGAGGCTCGATATAATATGTGTTACTAAAATCACCTGACCTAGCAAAACTTGGCTCTACCAGCATATGTTGTTATTGTTTACATGTTAAACGTAAAGAAGAAGTTAGTCTGGTGACTAAACTTACTTGGCTTTAATATTATAAATTAATTATAATACAAAATAAATAAATAATGAAGAAGTAGATTAATAATATACTATATAATATTTGAGAATATGTAGTTATAATTATATTTATAAAAGTTTTATAGGAGTTGATCTTCAGGCCACTGCCCCTTTAGACGTCTTGGAAGGTTTCAACTCATGCTAACCTGGTTATGGTTACCTTGGGATATGCTGGAGAGATAGGAGTTGTCCAACTGGATTAGGATAAGGGGATAAGGATTCATGGAACTTTCCATATCGGAACACGGATAGAATTCGGTCAAAAGGAACATCGAGGTCTTCACGGAGAGTAAAGTAGGAGAGAAAGTTAGTAAGGAGCATCGATTATTTTTCTAAGGATTTTTGACTGTAGGATTTGGAGACGACGGGAATTAGATGGCTTGGTGCAGCCTCATTCATAATACTTAGAGTCAAAAATTAAAATACCTTTAGATAAGTAGATTTTAATCAGCTATAGAAACAAAGTAAGTAGGCAAAGTAAAAGTTAGCTTATTTTTCTGAAGTTGATAATCTAGTGTTTATTAAAGTTGTATGTTGCTTCCGAGCTTATCGAAGGAAACGAAAGCTATGTGATCGTTCTAAAGAACGAAAATGTTTTATGTCTCTGATTTCGAAAACTCCAAGATAGAAATCCATTTCAGACATCAGAGAACATTTTTGGTTTCGTGTTTGTCTGTTGGTCTATCGGTTTGTCGATCTGTCAGTCCGTTATATCTTACAAACTAACAAAAAAAAATATGAAAAAATGAAAGTAATTAAATTTGTATGGTAGGTCATAATCAGCCAATTGTTGGTCCCATGTAAGTTTCAACATTTTGCGCCCATTTTTTTCTCTTTAAAATGCGCACGAACATGCATTTATTTAAACCTACATGTTCAATTCCATATTTCATATCTGATTTTTATGAAATTTTTAGGGTTTGTAGAAGTAGCCTGCAGATAGCCAAAGATAAATTGTAACAGTCTGCGCTCTATAAATTTTGGTAAATTGATACTTTAATTAATGAAATACGTTAAAACAATTTTGACACATATAAATAACGGGAAGAAAAATTAAATAAATTTTTACAATAATAGGTTGTAAAAGAATATAAATTACATATTGCAGAAATGAAACTTTTCCATTTTTTGAAGAAATTTAATTTTTACATTTTTGTGATCCAGAAGCTTAGGCACATCTCCTGAGCAAAAACGAGGCTTACCTAATAACTCCATCTGTATTTATTTTTAATTCATATTTTTCATGTAGCGCAGAAAGGATACATGTCCAGGACATATATATTTTTTTTTTTATTACTACGTTTTTTTAGCTTGCTTTCTTGTTTGTTTTTTGTCTAGTACAAATCTTGCAATCGATTTTTAACTAACTTCCCGAATAGCTAGACATTTGAAACTTTTAGAATAGCTCAGAACGCGATGAAAATGCATTATATTAATACTTTTAGCCATCTTTCAGCAGAATTCAATTCGTTTTCAGCAAATTTTGCTGTATGGAAAGTTAGTTCGGAAAAAATCCTCAAGTTATTTTATTTGTTTTTGCATGGCCCATATTTACAATCTTCATTTTGACGGGTTTCAAATTTATGATTTATGACAAAAAAAAATGTAAAAACGTAGTATAAAAAAAAGTTCTTTTTATCTTGAAATTATTTTACATAAACTCATAATTTTAAGGTCATGAAATGTTTTATTTATTTCCTGAAAAATTTAATTTTGTGGACATAATCTCCTTTCTGCAATATGTGATTCATATAACCATTAATGTGTACACAATAGTACACGAGGAAGCTATGTGCCACACAAATTAGCAGACTTTTTCTTGACAAATGCTAAGCTATCACCTATCCTCGGTGGAACTATCCATTTTTGGTTCAAATGTTCCGCTATTAAATACGCGCAATTATGTTAAAGTTACAAAGCAAGCTGTAACGCAGAAGCTGTTCCTCGGTAAATAGGAGAATTTATGTTTTGAAGGACAGAAAGCGTTTACGTGGAACAATGTAAAGGGGTAGAAGCGTAGAAGAAGGTATTAAAACATTAATATGGTCAGGGGTGGAAGCGAACTCGACTGAATATAGCTTCTATAGTTTGTTACGGTTGGTCGTATAAAGATGGCTTGCAATATTGGCGGTTAAACCTAAAGTTGTCCCTAAGGGCTAGTAGATATATTTCTACCAAGGGACTCTATCAGCTCCTCGCCCGCTCCCTTATAGTCCCTGGAATTTTATCGTCTGGGGATAAATCGCGTTCTTTCTTGTCCCGAAGACTATTTTCTAAAGGAACTGAAAAAATATATAGTGTCCGAAGGATTCTTTGAATGCAGAATAAAAAGTGTATTCAACGTCGTTAGGAAGTGTTTCGTGAAAATGTTTTATAAAAGCATGGGAAGCCAGTGCACGTACAACCTAGCTAGACCACAATCTACCCTTTTTATAAATAATTTTAAATATTATTTATCCCTTTACTTCTATTTTATATCGGATATTTTAAACAATATTTTGATAAAACTACTATAAAATTAATAATAATATATTTGTTTTAAAACATTAGTTTTCTACAAAGGGTGGTTACAAAATAGAAGAAATAATAAGTTCTAGGTTTCTCACAATATTTTTTTTTTTTTTTATTTTTTTTTTTTTTTATTTTTATTTTTTTTTTTTTTTTTTTTTTTAAGTCAACTAGCTACCTCAGGTAAAGTTCTGGTATCTAATTGTTTAAGTAAGAACAAAAATAGATTATTTACCTTTTGTAGGCAATTTAGATTGTAGAATAGCATTTCTAATTTATCAGCATGTGATGCATCTCTGTTTGGGAGCAATGGCTGTCTTGCATTCGCAAGAGACAAGCAATCAAATAATAGGTGGTACAAAGTGTTTTGGCTCAATTGATAGAGGACATACCTCATCAGAACTAAAATTGTACAACTTATGGTTGTAAAATATTCTGGTGAACCTACTTTGGATTAGCAAGAAGGATTTGTGCAATAATTCTATGCTTGGCTATAGCAGCTCTTATTAGAAGGTATTTTTCAGGAAGAGGTAAAAGAGAGGACATATACCTGTAATTAGAAGAAAAACAAGAGTTCAAAGCTTTGTCCACATCTTTTGAGAAAAGGTGGATTGTAAAAGAGGAAATTAAACTACAAAATTATTGTAAAGAAGGTTTCTATACTTAATATAATAAATGACTTAAAGATGAGTACCTGGATAAAAAATATTGAAAAATCCATTACTGCTCTCTTTACTCTTGGAACAATATAATCATAAGATTAACTTGTAGTTAAATGCTTACGTAAAAATACAAGTGTGGTGTCGCGGGACACCCGGTAGGAACGATGTTCCTTACATTTTTCATCAAATATAAAATCACACTGCTAAGTACGTGTACGTTGCTAACTACTCGTTCCAATAAATATTTTTGAATCAATTAGAAAATTATTATTAGTGGAATTATAACAAAAATCCCTTGATCCGCATATAAGCAATATTATTTTATTACATCAATTTATACTTACATATTTACAGTTTTACTGGTTAATAATTTAACACAGTCGACACTGACAATTTCTGACGATTCTCTTGGTGCACTTTCCATTTTAAATAATATACGAATACTTTTCTCAATGATAGAAACAATAATTGAAAAAAATGCGTTGTATTGTGGGTAAATAGCGAGTTTGATAGGAAGAAGAAGTAAGAGAGAGAGAGCATAGTGCGGGAGAGATGGAAAGATAGAAGTTGGGATTGCGCTTGAAAGGATACCAAACGAAGTAAAGTAGAGGGGGGAATCACTCTTTATTCTTAATATTCCACCTATACTAACTACAAACACTACACTTCGGACTTTTAAAAATTGTAAAATATATCACGTCACTGTAAAAAAAACTGCTGCTTGTATCAGGTTGAAATTTTACATGCCTGTCTCAATTGTACTTTAGACGATGTGTATGAAGTTTTATTAAAATCGTTAGGTTAGAACATAAGATATCAGTAAAAACGTTGTTATCTTTATTTAATATGTTTAGGCCCGCTTTAATAAATTTAGCGATCTTTATCACTTTATGGCAGAGTCGGTGTTCGTTTTACTAAAAAAATTATTTATAAAAGTTGTTTGTCTCATTAAATAGATAATGTTAGAATTTTTTCCCGTCCTAAAATTCCAATTTAAAATTTGAAGCTTAAGTTTACGCGAGCGTTGCGCGTGAACGCTTGGGTGGATAACGTTGTCCAACGAACCTGTCCTGGGCATTGGTAAAATGAAGATGTGTACCAAATTTCAACTAACCGGTCAACTTTTACACAAGTTATCGTCATCCGTAGATTTCGTCACGCTTTTAGCGTGTCGGTGATTTTGGTAGTTTTTTTCGAATTCACTCCCGGGCTCCAGAACGTGCCATAAGGAACTTCGTTCCAAAAATATGCTTGATTTGATACCAATGATATAAATAACTCGCATAGTAACCACACTTTTATCTCGTACTTATAACGAATTCATAGTTACAATGTTGCACATAACTTCCTCGCATTCTATTACGTATACTTTATTGATTTTTAATACATTTACAACCTAAATTTGTCAAATGTATTTAATTTTCCCACCGAATCAAGAGATCAATATCAGAATTTAAATTTTTCTTCGCATGACTCACCCCACCCTATGAGTTCCTTTGGGTGATTCAGTTTTCACCTCTTTCGACACTGAAGATGACCTTATAGAGGCCGAAAGCTGCTTTGAATTTTTTAATAAAAATTTTCTTACGTGGACAGACTTTTCCTTCTACCTTTAATGATGAACTCCACTCACGCTCCATATCCTCTTGTAACTATTGTTTTTAAATATTTATGTTGCGTATTTAATAAATTATTTATATAATATGCAATACTTAAATAAGGTTTATTGTGTTATTTCATACACATATTTCATAATGTTTTATTCTGTTCCTAGAACTTAAGTTTCATTTGTAATGCGTGAGAGTCTCATATAATATGTTTTTGGAACGAAGTTCCTTATGGCACGTTCTGGAGCCCGGGAGTGAATCCGAAAAAAACGACCAAAATCACCGCCACAAAATAACCGTCACAAAATCACCGTCACAAAATCACCGTCACGCAAAATCCGTCACGAAATCTACCGATGGCGATAACATGTGTACCTAAAAGTTGACCGACTTAGTTGAAATTTGGTACACATGTTCATTTTACCAATGTCAGGGACAAGTTCATTGGACCGCCCAAGCGTTCACGTGCAACGTTTATATTTTTTATTTTAATATTTAATTGGAGTAATATGCCGACGGGGCCTGGGAGGACAGTTTTTTTTCGTCCTACAACCATCTGCTTTAACTATACATTTATCATTACCTTTTTTCTCAATATACAATAAATTATTTATTGAAAGACGCTCGCTTCAAAGATAATAATAAGATTTTCATTTAATTTTGCCTTAACTCCGCTAGTACAAATAGTTAGTTACTTTTAATTTTGTCTCTTTTCTAACTCCACCATGTATACGTAGTTATTACAGCGATTTTATAATTTATATTTAATGAAAAGCGTAAGGAACTTTTTTCCTACGGGGTGTCCCACGACACCACACGTATTTTTATCTCCAGTAGGGAAAAAAGTTATGACTTTGAATTAGTTTAGAGGGACTAAAACAGGTCTTTTCATCCCTGAACTCAAAAAGTAGGGAGAAAAAGTAAAAGTAGGGCGAAAAAGTAAAGTAGGGCAAAAAAGTAAAGATTGCAACTTAATTATTTTATAAATAGTAGAAAATGTATTGCTAATGTAATGAAGTTGTTGAAATCAGGTTGGCGACACTGCACTTTTTTGACCATGTTTATCTTTCTTTACAACATTATAACCTGCATCTAAATAACCTTCTATTTGAGTTTAATTCCAATTTTTATTAATATTTTAATATTGAATCTCTTATATCTGCTATTAAAAGTTCTAATAATTATTGAGATTTATTAAAATAATAAATTAAAACTGTGCTATGGACGATAATGTGTATTTTATTCCTACTGGAAATAAAATATTGTATGTACCTCGTGAGTAAAGTGCCATTATTCGCCTCGGGAGCTAATTAGAGTTATTCCCTCGGCTGCGCCTCGGAAATTAAAGAGTCTAGTTCCCTCAGCTTCGCCTCGGGATTTAGGGACCATGGTTCCTTCGGCTTCGCCTCAAGAACCAACTTTTTTCGCTCAGGGAATAATGGCTTACTTTACTCCCTAGGTGCATAAATAACTATTGTTCAGCATACATTTCTATATTCTTAATAACACTTACTTGTAATGTCTTAGGTTTTGTGTTTATGTTTGTCTTATTATAATTTTGGTTTTTGTAACTTTTATTCTTAGATTGTTTCTTTTTTCCCATGTTTTAGTAATTAGTGTTAATAGTTTTATATTTTTTTATTTTAATACTTTTTTGATCAATGTCTACTTATTGTTTTTTATTTAGTCTTTCATGTATTTTACTTGTTGCCTTTCTTTGTTTAAGTGCATTTAAAATTGATAAAAGATGAATTTTGTGTTAAAAAGCAATTATGCCATTGTTTAATATGATTAAAAAATTATGGTTCATTGGAGAGGTACGAAAAACAAACGAAATATTTCTTAATACATTCATTTACGCATATTTGTTTTTTCCATTGTTATCAGCTGCAGTTATGTATTTTCAATTTAATTTTAAACTCGACTATTGTAATTCTCCAGATAATATCCGTTAAATTACCATAATTGAATTTTCGCATTTGGATTTTTCTCTCTTCCTTTGAAAATTACGATCGAATATTTTAATATCTGCTAAAATCAATGACTATAAAAGTTAAGTTCGATGCACCTGGTGCCACATAGTTAATAATTAGTGTCCCTAGTTAATAACCAATAGAGTTGTACGACGGAGAGGAAGGAGAGGGAGTAATTTCCATACAGTATTCCAATACTCAGATGAAGCCGGACAATCAATATCATTAGTAGATATAGCAAGCGAACTCTGAATAATATAAGCCCCGAGGAAACGTATAATGCATGCAAATATGCATTACGCATTTTAATTGCATTCAGAAAGCCCAGGGGGCTTGGTTTCTAGGGCCATATGACGCCAAGCACCATTAATACATTTACTGTAACGGTTTTCAGTTTCACCTGGGGGAGGACCAAATTTTCGATTATTTACAATCCGTTTCTAGTAAGAGAAAACTTGGAAATATACTATCCTAAAAGCAAAACAGTGTTACCAACAAAATTACTAATTTCTACGGCATATAGATGAAAATGTAATTTTCTTTAATGCAAGCCTATTCGCAAATAAACTTATCGACATAACCCATAATTTAACTGTCTGATCCGTTCATAGCTAAAAGTATAGTAGGTATTCTATGTTTCGAAAATAGAACACGAAAAATACTTTATCTCGATTTGAAAATGATATAGGATTTTAATTGTTTTTATTGCACACACATATTATACAGTATAATGCATGAACGTGAAACAAATCATAATTTAAAAAGTTACTAATAATGACAAATAACATTTCACAGTGCGAATCATTGCATTTTAAATATGATATATAATTTTTCAAGATTCCCATCCCCAGTCAGCACTTATATAATAAAATGTTAAGCATGTGATCAAAATTTAATTACACTCTGAAGCAAAAGGCAAAAAATATAATTTTGTGATTAATCTATAAGTGAGTTAGAGGGAGTTGTGCTGTAATTGTAGTTATTTATTTAATTTTTGCTCAAGCTATATATTTCAAAATGCAAAACTGACAATATAAGCTTTTGTGATTTATATGCTGAAGCTAGTATGAGATAACAGATACTCTATGTTATATTCATACCTATATATATATATATATATATATATATATATATATATATATATATATATATATATATATATATATATATTTATATATATGCCTTCAAGTAACATTGCAATTATTATACTAATCAAGAATATCTAGATGCCACAGATAAGTGATAAGTATTTGATTATGTAAACTGAAGAAGCATTTTTAATGTAACCTTTCCGAGAAGAGCAGAGGTTATTCGGTTCTGTATCTCCACCCCGAAGTCTATCCTTACGTGAAGCCCTTTCCTAGTAATTAACTTCCTAACTTTATAAGTTCAAACTTAATTTTCCTTCTATTTTAAATGTGCTTCTATTTCTCCCTATTTTATATCCCTATTAAAGGGATTTAATTTGATAAAATCTTTTCTTGAAACACAATAATCGTGATAAATACAATATTTTTATTTTAGTCTTTCAAAGAAATGATGGTGGATTATTACTGCTGGACTTGGATTCAAATACCTATAAGTTCAAAAGTCGATATTTTCAAAAAGGCGGCAGATATCAAAACGAAATTCAGTGGAAATGTTTGGTCTTGTAATAAGGTATAATTGATGGAAATTTCAGAGCGATCAGGATTTTTCTTATTTTTTACGAATTTCAGCTGTCTCAGCCAAATGGGTTGATAACTTCAACAATAACTTGGTAAAATATAACTTTTGTACCAAGTTTTAACTTTTTAGCTTGAAAACTTTGGGGGTTATGCGTGACACAGACAGACAGACACACACATACACAGACAGAAGACGTCCAGATAAAAACCACTCAAATCGTATTATGAACACCGAAAACGAATATTTCTGTTAATATCCCGGTTTCGGATATTTTGGGTGAAAGCAATACATTTCCTTTAATCCTAGAACGCTAACCTGGAGTCAAAATGACTCCCATTTTTTTTTTAAACTACGAATGCACGGTGTCTGTGAAACACAGAACTCCCACATCTCAGATATGCCATCTCCGACCCTTGAATGACCCTTCTACACTTCTATCAGTTCCACATTCAGATTCTAAAGAGGACATTTTGA
Organism: Gerris lacustris; assembly: GCA_951217055.1. Lineage (NCBI taxonomy): Eukaryota > Metazoa > Arthropoda > Insecta > Hemiptera > Gerridae > Gerris > Gerris lacustris. Next base: position 66,842,416 of record OX578283.1, read on the forward strand.
TTTTTTGTAGTCAAGGTTTCATTTTGACTCCTGTTTAGTATTACACGTAAATTTGTTGTAGGTAATTTTGACGCAGAATAGTATTAACAGCCTGATCTAATGAGTATTATTGTATATTTGACCATTACAAATCTAATAAATCAGGTATTATATTACTTTTAATTTAATAAATACTACAAATTATAAGTAATATAATTATAGTTTATTCATTTATAAGTATACATTTTTATATTTTTTGTCTTTATATGTCTAACTTATATTAAGTTAATACATTATACGAATATAGTCAAATAATGGAGAAAAAATGCAATGACCCAAACGAGATGTATCGCTTGCTGAAGGAAATGACCGAGTCAGATACAGATCACGAGCGTATTCGACAATGATGGTGACGATTCATAATTGGACCTTGATTTCAATATAAATGTGCCTTTTATAGAAAATGCCTTTTTTTGATCTTATCAGCGATGATGATGAAAATTATTATTTTATTGAAACAATTTACGAAATTGAAAAACCAAAGGAAAAAGCTACATCAAAGAAAAAAGTAAATAAAACCACCCCCGATAGATAATTATACCGGTTATGTAAGAGTAGTCCAGATTTAAAAACCGGAATTAAAAGGAAAAATGTTATTTTATGGCAAACAAAGCACCCAAATGTCCCAACAATTAGCACCAACACGTGTTCAATAGTTATTTATGCACCTAGGGAGTAAAGTAAGCCATTATTCCCTGAGTGAAAAAAGTTGGTTCTTGAGGCGTAGCCGAAAGAACTATGGTCCCAAAATCCCGAGGCGAAGCCGAGGGAATCAGACTCTTTAATTCCCGAGGCGCAGCCGAGGGAATAACTCTAATTAGCTCTCGAGGCGCAGCCGAGGGAGATAATTATCGCGAGGGGAATAATGGCACTTTACTCACGAGGTACATACAATATTTTATCTCCAGTAGGAAGAAAATACACATTTTCGTCCATAGCACAGTTTTATTTTATTATTTTAATAAATAACATTAATTATTAGAACTTTTAATAGCAGATATAAGAGATTCAATATTAAAAACAAATAAGAATTGGAATTAAACTCAAATAGAAGGTGATTTAGATGCAGGTTATAATGTTGTAAACAAAGATAAACATGGTCAAAAAAGCGCAGTGCCGCCAACCTGATTTCAACAACTTCATTACATTAGCCATACATTTTCAACTATTTATAAAATAATTAAGTTGCAATCTTTACTTTTTTGCCCTACTTTACCTTTTTCGCCCTACTTTTTGAGTTCAGGGATGAAAAGACCTGTTTTAGTCCCTCTAAACTAATTCAAAATCATAACTTTTTTCCCCTACTGGAGATAAAAAATATTATTCATATTAGGCCTTTATATTTAATAAAACTTGGGATAATAGATTTGGGAGTCAATATGACTCAAGGTTAGTCATAAGAGGTTAAAAAGTGTGGTTAGCGATCTAGGGTACCTAGATCTACCTTACCTTAGTAAGTAAACAAGACGAAGAAAGTTAAGAGATAATACGAAATTGATTAATCGAGTATTAAATTTGTTTCGAATAATAAATGAAATAGAAATAAAGTATTTACGATTTTATTAGAATATGAGGAAAAGAAAATGATTGATAAAAAACAAAAATAGAGGTGTTTTACCTGACAGTGTATTATTTATTGAGAGAAAGGGGTTATGACAGCCGATCTTCTATCTCTCAAATTGATCATAAGAGATAGATGATGGAGGGTAAAGTGTGATGTAAAACGAAGGAGACGAGCTAACAGTGAGATTGGAAAGTGATACAGACAAAGGTTAAAGATAAGTGAAATAGTCAGATGAAAAGAAAGCCAAGAAGCATTCGAGATTAGAACGATGAGAAGCCACGAGGTAGTGATTCGGAGAAAAGGACAGCCGACTTCTAAATGGAGGTGTTAAGAGATAAGATTAAGTGTGATGAATTGAAAGCGAAAAAGTAAAACAAACAGTGAGAGATAAAGGAATGAAAAGAAGGGGAGGGTAAGTCAATGTGAAAATAGTGGATTTAAGGTTTAATCTTTTGACAGAGATGTTTTTGAACGATTGTAACATAAATGAACCTAGAAGTGATGTGATAAATTACAAAAAAAAAAAGGGCGCGTAAATACAGAATGAAAGACATTGATATTGAAATTGAAGAAGACGGCCTCAGATAAAATAAACATGATTCATTGAATGTTTATTCTTTTATACGAAGATAAAGAAAATCTAGCGTTAAAGGAAAATGAGAGGGAATCGAGATAGGCGATAGAAAGAAACAGAATTTGTGACGAGCGATAGAGAAGAAGAAATTATAAATAAAATAGTGATATAAAATGAATGAGAGAGTGAAATAGAGTGTGAGTGAGTTAGCGTGATATAAATATTTTGCTTTCGAGCTTACGGAAGGTAACGGAAGCTATGTAGGTAATCGCTCTGAAGAAAGAAATATTTTAAATCAAATTATAATTATCAATAACTACTTTACTTCTTACTTATACTTCTTACTACTTTGTAGAAAAGATTGAAAGCTTGGATTCGGGGAATTTGTATCGGTAACGACAGAGAAAAATCATTCTCCCGTATAGCTCAGTTGGTAAGAGCACCTGTAACGGTTTAATAGGAGGACCCGTGGTTCAAGTCCCGGTGAAGGGGTCTATTTTTCTCTGTATGTCTCCCACAGTTATTGACAATTATAATTTGATTTAAAGTAAAATTTAATCTTTCCTTAGTATGAATACTACCAAAAACTTAAAAATTTGATATACATATGTTTATGTCTCCGATTTAAAAAAAATCAAGAATGAAATCCATTTCAGACATCAGGGATCACGTTTGGTTCCATTTCTGTCTGACGGTCTGTTTGTCAGTCTGTCTGTCGTTCAATTATGGCAAACTAACATATACAGGGTGTCCCGGGTCAGGACCGACAAACTTAACAGTTAATTTAGAGTAGAAAAAAATTCTATAAACTATGGTCCTTATGTCATTTGTTTTAAAGCTATTTCATATTTAATTTTTCTTCTTTTTTTTTTTAGTAAGATGTGACTTTGACTTAATAAATTTGTAATTTCATTAGAACTAATTAAGCAAAAATTATAAATGATATACCGCCTGAAAGAGCATGAAGACCTTAAAGATAAATATCATTTTAGCTATTAAATTTATTTTTTAGTCACTCGTTAATTCGTTTGACACATGAAAATAATAAACTTTAAATAAAACTAGAAAACGTCAGAGCTCGTATAACTACTGTATTATAATTGATAGCTAGGTGCAAAACACCTGAAAGTTGGGACCTTTACTGAGCTTTAAAATTATACTTTTAAATTTAAAAAATATTGCAACTTAAATTATCCGAAATATTGATGAAACTCCAAAAAATATCATGTCCAACTGTCTGCTGAGATAGAGTTGAGGGAATGTGAAGTTCCCTAAAAATTCAAACTTCGGGTTATATTTTTTTCTTTTAAGTTGCTCTAGTAGAATAAAACTTTAAAGTCATAGTCATAGAGTCATTCAAAGTACCTGTCATGACCACTAGTGTAGTACCAGTCATAGTACCAGTAATAGTACAGTCATTGTAACGCCATATTACCTGATGAATCTTAAGTATTGTGGAAAAGTACCACTAAATTTCAAGAATTTCATGAATATTTCGGATACTAAAAGTTGCAATATATTAATTTACAAGTATCGTTTTAAAACTTAGTAAAGGTGCCAACTTTTAGGTGTTTTGCACTCTACTACTTGTCTCACTAAACTACTTGTCAAATTTTAATGAAATATAGATTATAGGTCCTAAGTAGCCGAGTTTTGGTCTCCTATAGGTCACAACCTTCTGCGCCCATTTGTATATCTTCCACATGCGCACAAACATACCTTTATTTACACCTTCTACAGTACTCATCTCAATTTCATTTTTATTATAGAGTCAAAACTATTTAAACGGGGAAGCAAAAGTCTAGAATATTGAAGGAAAGCGAAAGCAGTGTAGACCTTAGGCTAGCAAAGGCTCGAATTTCTGTCTAGTGGTGCTTTCCCCCACCAAGAATCTAACAGACTAAGCCCTAAGCATAGAGTCACACGGGGAGTCCGATCTTAGCTCTGGAGGTGTACACTTCTTATATCAATAACACCCACATAACCAATAATATAACAATATACATATATTCAACACATAACTGTTTCATTATTCATTCACCAAATCCCCGTTACACTATGATTTGAAGAGTATTATATTCCTAGTTATAGAATTAATAATGTATATATTATAGTCATGATTCTATTCTTAGAAGGCTTTGGAAACAAAACTATTTAGGCCTGCATAATAATAGGAAACAGCCACTAATACCTAGCATGAGCCCCGCGCGGGGTGAAGGCTAGTATACAATAAGAGTGCGAAAGAAAATCAAAAATTTAAAATGCGTCAGCAAGAAAACAGTTGTAAATGATAAAGATGGTTTATTTTTTTTTTTTTTTGGGGGGGGGGTATCTTTTATAAAACAGAGGGAAGTTAGAGTTAAAAGGATTTTATGAAGATGATATATTAACAATGAAACAAAAAGGGAAAGATGTTGTAAAGAGTAAAAAAAAAGTAATTGAAATGATTGAGATAGAGTGATGGCGAGAGAAGGAGTAAGCGAGAAGGAATGATAGCAATTTTGTAAATGTTTATCCTTAAAATAAACTTTGTGAAGACAGTGCAATGAAGATGATTAAGTCATCCATTTTAAAAACAAGGAGAAATCCTTGTAAAACAGAAAAAAGTAGATAAAAATCAGTTACTTGAATGCAAATTGTTACATTTGAACGACAAAAATAATTTACGTATATAAGCTTTATTGGAAAAGTAAGAAAAATAGACTGCCCATTTATGTGGCACATAGCTTCCTCGCATGCTATATCGTACTTTTTGATTTTATGCTTTTACAAGCCATTATTGTCAAATTTGTTTAATTGTTTCCACTTTTATTTGAATAAGTCAAATTTGCTTTGATTATGCTTCCGAGCTTACCGAAGGTAACGGAAGCAATGTGTTCACTTTTGAGAACGAAAAACTTGTATGCCTCCGATTTCAAAAATTCCAAGACAGAAATCCGTTTCAGACATCAGGGAACATTTTTGGTCTCGTGTCTGTCTGTCTGTCGGTCTGTGTGTCCGCGAATTATGAAACGTGCGACGATAACTTGAGTAAATGTCGACCGATTTTGATGAAATTTGGTAGACATGTTCATTTTACCAATGCCCAGGACGAGTTCGTTGGACAACGTTATCCGTCCAAGCGTTCAAGAGAAACTCTCGCGTAAACGTGAACTTTAAATTTAAAATTGGCATTTTTGGTCTGGGAAAAAATCTAACTTCATCTATTAAATGAGACAAACATTTTTTTCAAAATACAATTTTTTAGTAAAACCAACAGCGACACCACTATGAAGTGTTAAAGTTCGCTAAAACTATTAATAGTTTTTACAAAATAAACAAAATGGCAATAAAGTAATCTAACAATAATTGTTATAGTACATGATAGGATGCGAGGAAGCTATGTGCCACACTAATTGGCAGTCTATTTTACTTGCATTAAAGTATCACTTATGCAAACATTAAAGAGCGCAGATGGTTCAAAGTAATCTGGGGCTATCTGCGGGCTACTTTCAATAAACTATAAAAGTTTCATACAAATCAGATAAGTACTTTTGAAGCTGTAGGTGTAAATTAATGTATGTTTGTGCGCATGTGGAAGAGAAAAAATGAGTGTAAATAGTTGAAACTTATATGGGACCAACAATGGGCTCCTCATGACCTACCACCCAAATTTCATTAAAATTGGACGAGTAGTTTTTAAGATATGTTGGTTCACAAAAATTGAACGACAGACCGACCGACAGACACGGAACCAACATGTCTGAAACGGATTTCTGTCTAGGAATTTTTGAAATTGGAGACCTAAAATTTTTTCGATATTCGGAACGATCACATAGCTTCCGAGCATACCTTCAGTAAGCTCGAAAACAATTTTTTTTTTTTTTTTTTCGATTCAGTAATTTTTTGATGAAATGACTCCTTTCGTTAATAACTTTGGTACTACTCAATATTTTTCGATGAAATAAAGCCTATAACATGCTCAACATATTTAATCACCATAGTTCAACCTCTATCGCTTACGTTTAGCTAGTTTTGAGCCTATAAAGTCGGACTGGTGGCGAGACAGACACACATACATGCATACACGAAAAACGTTAAGGCCGGATTCGGTTTTCGGAATGGATAAAATGAAAGAGCATCCAAAAAAAATTAATTTTGACCAATGTACAGAAAAAAACTTTAATTGTATAAATATAGATAGTGAAAAAAATAAACTTATAAAGCTAAAAACGCCCTTTGTAAGAATTATTTCTTTTTTTATTCAGCGGTGGCTTTTGATTTTTATTATCCATGAAGCCAGTTTGCATAATTGAACGTTCAGATAACTGACGTTCGGATAACTGACGTTCAGATAACTGATATTCAAATAACTGACGTTCAGATAACTGATATTCAAATAACCGACGTTCAGATAACTGACGTTCGGATAAGCGACGCTTTACTGTACTTAGAAAAGAGCTTCCCTTCAGGCAAAAATCTCGCCTATATATTTTGTATATTATACCATATGCAAATGGTTAAATTAAAACAAGCTTTTAATTATAAACCTAAGGGGGGGGGGGGGGGGTATAAAAAAATAATAAATTGATTATTGTAAAAAATTATAAAATCTCCTGATCCATTATGACCATGTGTTTCCTGTGATACCTTTAAAAAGTATAATTTTAATATAAAAAATAAAATGTATATACACCTCAAAAACTAATTTATTTTAATTTCCTTTTCCGCCACAGCTTTATTATAATTTTTTAATTGAGAAAATTTTTTAATTAAGCTTCAAACAAAAAAAAAAAATATCCGGATTTCAAAAGGAAAAAGCAGAAGAAAAAATTGAGTAGTGGGGGAAGGAAGTACACGCAGAGGTTTTAGCGTTAATAAAAAAACACGAGAGAAAAAAAAAGAAGAAAAGTTTTTTTTTTTGTCTTTTCATGTAAAAGATTTATATATTTTAATACGGACAGCTTGGTGCTTTTCCATGCATTTACGTTATAAAAATAAACAAAAGGTTTATAGGACTACCGGAACGGAATACTCTATCTCAATGGAACGGAAAGATGCACAATGTTTTCCATCAAAATAAAACATTCTAAATAAAAGTAGGACGAAATGTATTTTATTTTACGGCTACGTGGATTTTTTTTTCGTTTTTTTCTTTGTTTCATACTTTATACCGCCGCCTGTTTGCTTTTTTAGTAGATGTTTTGTCTGGTGCATATATATATATATATATATATATATATATATATATATATATATATATATATATATATATATATATATATATATATATATATATACGCACATTCATGTAAGTGCATCTCACACAGGTGTTGAAAGGCTGTCAAGCCAATGGGAAGGAAAAGAGCTGTGAAAACTTTGGATAAAAGAAAAAAAACCATACGAAATAATAACGAAAGTCAAATGGTAAAGAAAATGACAGGACTCGCGCAAGGTTGGATATAATCGCGGAGTTATAGAAATGCCAAGAGAATGATAAAGACGTATTCTGAAGAAACACAGGTAGTACGCTGAGAAGAGCTCAAGTGAAGAACAGCTGATGCCGGGTTTAGAGGATGGGAGATAATAAGACATTTCTTTGCACCTCTGAAAATCAGAGAAGCGGTAGATGGTGAAACAAGAGAAATACAAAAGGAATGAGACGAGCGCACACCTCTAACTCCTCATCCATTATCTGTTTACTAAATGAAACGGTGGTATTCATCCATCTAGCAATGAATAGAGTTTATTCCCCTCAATTCAAATACACTCAATAAGACAACGTTCACAAGCAATCATCTGAATAATTGTTGACGCTTTTATTCATGTTTCTTCTTCCAAACCTTCAAAATTAATTTATGTAAAGCCACGTCACGATCCGGTCGGCCTATCAGTTTAGTCCAGGTGTCCTAAAACTACGGCCCGCGGGCCGAATCCAGTCCGTGAGATATTTTCATTCGGCCTGCCACGCCACGAAAGACGTTAACAAATGAACATAAACAATACAAAGTTAGAAGTTCCCCATAATCAAATGCCATTAAAAACGATCAACACATATTTTTTTTTTTTTTTTTTTTTTGGCTGAAATGGATATTTATTTATTTTTACAAAATGTTTAAGAGTCTTCTGCAGCAAAAGCCACAAGAGAAGCACTCTAAAATATACAAGATAACTATAAAATAAAAAGTAATAACATAGAATTAAAAAATAGACTGCCAATCAGTGTGGCACATAGCTTCCTCGCATCCTATCATGTACTTTATTGTTATATTAACATTAAAATTATAGTTATATTACATTATTCTAATATTGTTTATAGTGTAAAAACTATTAACAGTTTTAGCGATCTTTAATACTTCATAGCGGTGTCGCTGTTGGTTTTACTAAAAAATTGTATTTATAAAAAATGTTTGTCTCATTGACTAGATGAAGTTAGATTATTTTCCTGACCTAAAATTCCAATTTAAAATTTGAAGTTCACGTTTACGTGAGCGTTGCTCGTGAACGCTTGGACGGATAACGTTGTCCAACGAACTTGTCCTGAGCATTGGTAAAATGAACATGTCTACCAAATTTCATCAAAATCGGTCTACATTTACTCAAGTTATAGTCGCACGTTTCATAATTCGCGGACACACAGACCGACAGACAGACAGACAGACAGACAGACAGACAGACACGAGACCAAAAATGTTCCCTGATGTCTGAAACGGATTTCTGTCTTGGAATTTTTAAAATCGGAGGCATTAAAGTTTTTCGTTCTCAAAAGTGAACACAATGCTTCCGTTACCTTCGGTAAGCTCGGAAGCAATAAAATGAACAAATTTTATAAATAAAAAATAAAAAGAAAAAAGAAAAAGAAAGTAATAAAAAGGAAGAAACATATTGGAGAGTGTGAGAGAGGAGAAATTATATGTGAAGTTATTACTGATGAGTAGGAGAAAATTAAGGAAGGATAGATTTTAGATTAGATAGGCTTGATACGTTGATATTGTTAACATTACGACAAAGAGCCTTAAGGTTTCCAACAGAACGGACCAGAGGACGTATATCAGAAAACTCTTTAATATAAGCGAACCTACTATAGTTCGACGTCCAACAGGAACAACAACCACTTGCTTACTGACTTCATCACATCGTAGCTCACCGATCAAAGCCTTGGAAAGGTACAGGACCTCATAAGCTCTTCTCCTAAATCTTAAAGATGGTAGGCCTAAACGCTCATATGGTTTATGAGTTAATTATCCATGTTCCTAACCATTGAGAAGTCCGATAAATGAATGTTGTTTACTTCATCCGGCTCGCTATGGACCACCGAATCCAGATCTGGCTCTTCAACCATAAAGATTAGAAACCCCTGGTTTTGACTCCTTAAATTGTCCTTACAGAACCAGAATATACATGTAAATCTGTTTGCGTTCTGTCATGTCAATATATAGCACAAAGGCCGGATCAAAGTATCAATATCACTGGTTCAGCCAACCCCTCTTGTTTTAAGCAACCACATCGAGCCAAAATAAACAATTTCTCTGTCGCTTACGCTTTAAGAGATCCATGGTCGTGGCAGTGGAATTATTGTGTTTAAATTTACGTGGTTAGATAACTTTTTCATCCCTCTTTGTATTTTGTTTCTTTCTGTACTATTACAGACGTAATGTAATAGAAAAACATTGATGTACTAATTTGATGTAAAATACCTCAATTGTAAAATAAATAAAAAATTATATTGTATATATATGTGAGACTCTCACGCATTAGAAGTGAAACTTAAGTTCTAGAAACAGTTGATTTTATGTTCCCTCCTACATATTAATATAATATAAGTATATAAATATGTCGTATATATATATAATTAAGAGTTTAAATCATTCGTAGAAGAAGTACGTAACTCAATTTTACTCGTATATCAAATCCAATTCTTAATTGTTATGTTTATATTACTTAGTTTTTAATATTATGAATTGATGAATTACTTGTTAGTTCGTCATAATATCCTTGAAAAACTTATATGATTTTTATAGTGCTACTGTGTATGCATTAGTTTATTACCTTATAATTTAAACTTAATGATTTATAATTTATCTATTATTAATTTAAAATGTTGTCATTAGATTGATAAGTACGCTGTGTGTGAAAGCAAACCTTAATATAAGGCCAGCCTCACTTGTTTATATTTTGTAAATAAAGTGTTTATATATATATACATATACTCGTATTCATTGAAATGACGATTTGTTGGTTCCATGATATAGAAAACAAAGAAAATGTTATTTCTTAGATTTAATTAATAATGAAATAGCACAATAAACCTTATTTAAGTAATGCATATTATATAAATTATTTATTAAATACGCAACATACATATTTATAAACAAGAGTTTACAATGCCGCCACAGTCAGATGACTTCTCAAAGAATAGTTATTTATGTAACGAGGCAGCAAAATGGAATTTTACTGACGAGTGATTAGATTAGCCTCCGAGCCGAAGGCGAGGACAGGCTATGGTAATTAACTGCCGAGGCGAAGCCGAGGCAGGTAATTTACCTTTTTGACTGCCGAGGCAAAGCCGAGGCAGGCAATGAATAAACGAGGCAGAAATGTTTCCTTTGCTGCCTTGTTGCATACAATATTTTATCTACGGGCGGCAGAAAAATGAAGCTGTTAAAATGTTACCTTTATTAATATAACATAGTTAATAACTATGTTATAAAGATAATAACATATTATATAATAAAGATAATAATGTATGTATTAACTTAAATTAATGTTCAAATAAGAAACTTGGGAATAATAACAATAGGTAAGTGAAAAGCAAACTCAATCTCTAACAACAAAATACAAAACACACGTTTATATCACACATAACTTCTGAATGAATAATGCACGCAATATAAAATATTGATTTATATTTTTACTAAAGAATTAATAAAAGTGTTAAAGATATCTTCTATTGTTTAAAAGAAAAGAATTAACTAGAATACATCAAGAAAAGTAGCTAGTCTAATCTGGAATGACTTCAATAATAAAAATAATATGGATGTTCAATGTTTACATGACGCTACAGTATAGCCAGTGACTCTACTTTTTTTTAATTAAAGATCTACTAATCATTGAACTTATTTAACAGAATTAACAAATATTAACAAATTATTTTATTATTAAAACGTTTATTTATTAAATATTACTTATTTAACTTTAATATAATAATGTTATAAGATAGAGATAGTAGTATAAACTGTTCTTGCCAAAATAAGAGGTTATGACACGCAGTGGTAAACACTGTTACTTTCTCTGCCTAGGCAGGGAAATATTTCCCTGCCTAGGCAGAGAAAGTATTTTCCTGACTGTTTTAACTACTTTCCTGCCTGTTTTTAATATTTTAATGACAAATCAGGGAAATGGTACTTTCCAGCCTAAAAACAGTTCAGTAATGTTTAATTTTGCTGCCGCGAGTAGATAAATATAATTTCAATTAATAAAATATTTTCATAAAATGTTAGCGAATAATGAAGAAGAAACATGAAAACAACATTTATATTTATATATTAATTATCAAAATGTATATAATGATACTCTTATATACCAATTCTGTTTGTTGAATAAATCATCTACTCCCGTGGTGTAGTAGTTAACGCGTATTATTACAAATTCAGAGGTCAATGGTTCGAAACTCACCCAGGTGAAAGATTTTTTACAGGTAAATCAACTGTCAACTTAGACTGGCAGGTGATATTATAATATCTCTCTCTTGGTCGAGTCTCAAAACTACAACTGCACTTCAAAAATGTTTCACTTGGACGAGTCTCGAAACGCGAACTCCGTTTCACGATGTCGTTACATCCAAGCAAATTTACTCCCCCGCGGCTAAAAAAGTTTCACTTCAAAATAATTATCCAAAAATTCAAGCGGATTTTTCCCGTTGCAAGTCCAGAGATTCTACGAACGATCAACGCCGACCGGATTATACACGCGCTTAAGAGACCGGATTCAGACGGACTACTCAGTCTAAACTGACAGGCCTGCACGTGTGTACCTGGCTTAATAATATTGATAAGAAATGAAAAAAAAAAAAAACTACTAATACAACCCATTAATTTTTAATAATTTACTTATTGATCAATTTGAGAAGATATTTAAAATTTTCTTCAAGCCTTTCTACAGTTTGCTATAATAGCAGTAAATGAATTAATATGAACTAACAGTGGGCTAATTAAGACGCACAATCTAAATTTCATGGAAATCAGACAAGAAGTTTCTTACATATGGTGGTTACCAAAACTATTGAACGACAGACCGACAGACAGACACGAGACCAAAAATATCTGAAACGGATTTCTGTATAGAAATATTTGAATGAGGAGATAAAAATGATTTACTTCTTGTGAGTCATACAGGAAGGATTCAATTTCATTAGTTTTTCACCTTTTTATTTTTATATGGAAATCATTGATCATATTTTGTTGTTCCTTTTTATTAAGTTATGAAGGAGTTTGTGTATGTTATGTGGTTTTACATTTAATTATAATACCCTTATTTTATTTTTATTTAAAAAAGAACTGATTTAAGAATAAAGTTTTCTAAAAGACATAAGAACTTAACCATTTTGCCAGCCCGAAGAAGCCCTATGTAAGGTACATAGCTGTTCTTTAATATAAAAGAGAAGAAAACAAATAATTTCTTTTAATCTTGAAAAGAATAAAAGAAAATATATACTCTGTCGCTAGCCGAATCTAGCCAGCGCAGATAGTTTAATTAAATGAAAAATCTTTTAACGCAGACGAAACAAATCTAATTTAATCTGAATCTGATTTGGTAAAAAGAAATATTCAGCAAATTTTAAGTATATATATGAAAATTATGTCGCATTGACGTCAATAAAACATTAAACAAATAAACAACTTGCGGGTTATGTCAAGTCCGCAGCATACTCAATACAGTAGTTTTTATACAGTAAAATAATAAAGAAAAAGGGTTTACTACGAAAAATTAATTATAAAATTAAAAAGTCGTTCTTCAGAAGGATCACAAAATTTCCTTTATCTTTGGTCAACTCGGAAAAGAAACAAAAATACTTCTTGCATACGAGTCCGCAAGACAGTGAGACATTTTCATGTTTTCGCTCTGCGTAAACTACTGACATAAAATCGGTAATTTATTTAAGAAATTGATAAAAGTAGATGGAAGATAATTTTATTTCTTATCTCCACACCGGCACTGCCGCGGCTTGATTACAAACGACTGAATTCAAAGGCGCCGGCCCGCCTTCTACGAATTGCTAACATGCCTTTATACTAGGTAGGCCGAGAGGGCTGAGAGTTGATGGCCAACCTCCTGTACTTTCCTAACTCCCTGTCACACGAATAAATCTTTTCGACTTTATTCGGCCCTATGACGTGCGGTGGAGGGAGGCCCAACAGCTGGACAAACTGTGCACACCTCCTATACCTTTCTAACTCTTTAATGCACCGGGTAACGTTTTTTTGTAACGCTTTTATGTAGCACAGTCTAAACATGAAAATGTCAAAACTTTAAACTTAACATTAACATTATCTTTATGATGATTGTATCCAAAAAAGGTAAGAGAATTTTAGAAAATATTCTTACTAGATTTGTTCTAACCCCCCTATTTGTACCGCCTTTTGTATCGTCCTGCGGATCATTCGGAAATCGTTTAGGATGCGCTAACTTTGGACTGTAATGAAATTATGTCAGGATGAAACGGGTTTAGGACTATAATTAGCACCGTATTAAAAACATTTAAGGAAATCTCACAATTAGAGAACTGACACCTGGCGCACGGGCATAAACAGGGAATCGCGTGCGCACTACCGGGGGATCGCGCCGCCTGTTAGGACGCGATCAGCCCGGGGGCAAATTACGGGGCTGACGTTGACGTCACGGTCGCCACTTCCTCTTTGACGAGAAGGAAGAAACTCCATGCTCCCTGGCTTTGAAATACTAACTAATAAAGGGAGAGATAGAAATAGGTATGGGTAATAAATCAACCTAATGGCTGTCGGTGGTGCCCCGACAGCGGGAGTGGGTATAGAGGGAGAGGGGCCGAGAGTGGTAACCCCTCAGCGGAATATAAAAGGGGGTAGGAGGCTAAGAGTGGTTTCCCCTTAGCGGTAGTGGTCAAAGGGGAGTAGACTGAGAGTGGTGCCCCCTCAGTGGATGTGGCATAACGGGGAAGAGACTGAGAGTGGTCACCCCTCAGTGGAAGTGGTCTTGGGGTCATCCGTGGTGCCCGGATGCCGGAATGTCAGAGGACAGGGCTGGAAGTGGTTACCCACCAGCGGAATACAAAAGGACGTGTCCGGCAGTGGTAACCTGACCGGCGCAAACTCAAGACGTGGTTTAGACTAAGAGTGGTAACCCCTTAGCGGAATTGGGTAAATGGTTATCCGTGGTACCCGGATAACGGAAGGGGGCAAAAAGGAATGCTAGGAAGTGGTAACCCAACTAGCGATACCAAGAGGCTAGCAGTGGTAACCCACTAGCGGATGGACGTACGTTTCGGCCGGAAGTGGTAACCCACCGGCGGTATAGTCAAGGCTAGGTCGGGGGCCGGAAGTGGTAACCCTCCGGCGGTATTGGGCAAGGGAGTGTGTCAATGAGTGGTTCCCCCATTGACGTAACCAAAAGGGCTGGAAGTGGTCACCCTCCAGCGGAAGTGGAAAAGCGGATCGGCCGGAAGTGGTAGCCCACCGGCATTAAACTCAAGTCAAGGCAAGAGGCTGATAGTGGTAACCCACCAGCGGAGAGTCAAGACGGGGTTCGGCCGGAAGTGGTAACCCTCCAGTGAAACCAAAAGGTCATGGCCGGAAGTGGTGTCCCACCGGCGGAAACATAGGGCCGCTAGGGATAGGAAGAAAGGAAAGGAGTTTTATTAACTACGGGAAACAGACAGTGAAAAATACACTCCTGTGCCGGGATCAGGAGTGTATTTTTCACTGTCTGTTTCCCGTAGTTAATAATAATTATAATTTGATTTAAATTAAAATTTAACTTTCCGTAGTATGAAAACTACCAAAAACTTAAAAAATTGAAAGGAAAGGAGGTTAGGGAGGTCCGAAATAAGAAACTACTCCATCATAATAATAAGTCTATTAGAGGAATAATAATTATAAACGGGTAACATGATAAAAAAGGATAAGTATAAGGAGTAAGGTTAGATAGTGAGGGGGAGAGAGAGAGAGGACAAGACCAGGTCCGAGCTCTAGGAGAGAGCTGGAGCTAATGGTGCCTAGTGGGCTGGGAGGCCTGCTTTTATCCTCTCGTCCCCACCCTACCGGCGCCCCCGCCAGGTACTAGGGAGGCAGCCCCCCTTCCCCCCAGGCACGCGTGCGCACTGGAGGTAGGGGTCCCTGGCCGCCATCCCCACCACCTCGGCGGAAGCACCTCACTCACTACCTTTCCAACAGTCATACATTCAACAATTACACACATACTAATCTCATTCATTACATCACTCATTCATACCAAAGGAAATAATTACCAGAATAATAATAAGATAATTAAATAATTATACAAAAAGAATAAACTTCTTCTAAACTAGATAGTCTTGAATGGTAGTGTTGGCTTAGAGGTAAAATGACTGCTGTCAGAACCTTCCTGCTGACAAGAGTGACGATTGACATAACTGCGCATGTCATACAAACCAGTACTTAGTATTGTCAGAAGATCGTTTGGACTGTATAGTAAACGTTGCTGCGTTGGTTGGTACGGCTTGTATCCATTGCGCATGCTCATAACGATACCGCGGACGGTACACTGCTTGGTTGAAACAAACCTATCAATTATAACTGTTTAACAGCTCCAAATGATTAGGACTCATAATATCGCCCCATAATTTTAAGTGTCTTAAGAAAATAAAAAAAAAACAGTGATTTTCATTCAGTTTGTGTTTTTCATTGTCAACTTGTTTTTAATTCAGAGTCGATGTAATTTTAATCTACAAGCACAACTTGTTTTAAATACACAACACACGTAACACAAAAAAACAACGGTACATCTGGGTGGATTAAGCTTTTTTGAAACAATAGAGGAAATACACGGAGAGCCCCGGAGTAATAAAAGGGGAACGCAAGGTAGGAACGAGGATTGCGGAAAATCTGATGCTGTTTAACATACAAAAACCAAGCGAATGAATAGACTCAGATAAATACGTACAGGAAATACGTATAAATGCCTACTTACTTAAATGAAAATGTACGAAACATAATTAACATGTTACAATAGCAAGCAACGTGATTAATTATACATAAAACAATTCTATAAGTATAAAAAGCTGGTAGAGGAGAATATAGTTACTTACATTCATTATAGAGCTTGTTATATTTTATCTTCCAATTTTTATTATTATTATTATTTTTTTTTTTTTGTCCGTGACATTTCATTCTTATAATATCTTTACTAAAAGTTATTCTATTAATTACATGGTTTACTATAAACTGACTATATTTACATCCATTTATAGTCTAAAATACGAATATATAGTTCAAGTTAATACATAGATTGTGGTATTCCCTCAAACAACAATTTTTTATCCTGCCACTTATTGCTTAGAGAATTTTCATGAATACCAATTATAGTAAAGATATATAGATAAAGTAACAAAATTGAATGAGACAAAGATATATTTTGGTAATTATTATAACATCGTATAAACTCATCAAATAAACTTGTATTTCGTATACTAATATGGCCAAAATGATTACAAATATAATGCCACGTTTACATTCAGCCACTGCCACTGATACTTGCACTGCTGAATTGATTTATCTATATATATAAAACTAAGAGTGACAGTGACTGATCATCAAAAATTCTCCTACTTCCCATTGACCTAGAGATTTGAAATTTGGTACATAGATAGAGTGTACCATAAATAGGAAAGTGCGGCCATTTTGATTTCGATATGTGTCCGCCATATTGAATTATAGCCGCCATCTTGGATTTTTTCATCAGTAATTCTCCTACTTCCCATTGACCTAGAGATTTGAAATTTGGTACATAGGTAGAGTGTACCATAAATAGAAAAGTTCAGGTGTTTTGATTTCGATATATAGCCGCCATATTGAATTATAGCCGCCATATTGGATTTTTAAAACACGTGTATATTTTTATGTGTCGTATATCGTTTTAAAGGCCTTGATTAATACTTTAATGTTGTGGTATTTATTTATTTTTAAAATTTTTTGTACGGGTACATTTGTACCGATTTGTACTTTTGGTTCAGGTTAAGAAGGTGAAATAATTTTTTTAAATTTTATTTTTACATTTATTAGAATGCATTAGCCTAAATAATGATCTTATACATGGTTTGATTTTTAAATATAATTTTGGTACCTATGGGTACACGGGTACAAATATCCTTTTATCTATATATATAAAACTAAGAGTGACAGTGACTGATCATCAAAAATTCTCCTACTTCCCATTGACCTAGAGATTTGAAATTTGGTACATAGATAGAGTGTACCATAAATAGGAAAGTGCGGCCATTTTGATTTCGATATGTGTCCGCCATATTGAATTATAGCCGCCATCTTGGATTTTTTCATCAGTAATTCTCCTACTTCCCATTGACCTAGAGATTTGAAATTTGGTACATAGGTAGAGTGTACCATAAATAGAAAAGTTCAGGTGTTTTGATTTCGATATATAGCCGCCATATTGAATTATAGCCGCCATATTGGATTTTTAAAACACGTGTATATTTTTATGTGTCGTATATCGTTTTAAAGGCCTTGATTAATACTTTAATGTTGCGGTATTTATTTATTTTTAAAATTTTTTGTACGGGTACATTTGTACCGATTTGTACTTTTGGTTCAGGTTAAGAAGGTGAAATAATTTTTTTAAATTTTATTTTTACATTTATTAGAATTCATTAGCCTAAATAATGATCTTATACATGGTTTGATTTTTAAATATATTTTTGGTACCTATGGGTACACGGGTACAAATATGCTTTTAAACACAAAACCTACTTTCATGTATATCGTTGAAAAACTCTTGAATAGGCCATTTTTTGGGCTTTAAAAGTGCTAAATGGTAAACTGACGGCATATTCGTAATCTACTCGACGGGGGCTTTAAAAAAACGTATAGTTTGTATGGGGTTGTCGACAACTTTTTTTGCCCAAATTTTCCGGCTCAAAATCTGGGCCCAAAAATAAGGAAATTAATAAAAAATTAAAAATATGAGAAATATTGATTCGATTTGATTTAAAATTTGTATGCATGCCTTATTTAATATTAGGAACTCGGAAAAAAATTAATACTTGAACATATTTGTACACATGTGTACTTTTGGTACATACGGTAGCATTCTAGCGGTGAACTAACAAACTAAGACATACAAAACTTTTACCAACAACAGTTTTATAAGTTAAGATTTAATTTCTGATGCAATAATATTATTAAATAAAAAAAAATTACACTGTTAAACAAAATACATTATCCACATAGTTAGTGCCAAGTAAATATGTAGGAAATATAAAAACTTATGGTTAAATTCATTTATAATGAAAAATATATTTTATATAAAAAAAAGCAGGTCATATATTTAATTGAGATAAAATGTTTAAAAATAAGCAATAAAAAATAATATAAACTAATTGCACTAAAATACAAAATTATTTAATAAAAAATATATATTACTTATATTGTTTTAATTATTTTTTACACCTAGCGCCAACTTCTAGACGAATAAGGCACGCGAAGCGTGCCAATTCGGCTAGTTTATTATAATTTATAGAGTCCTCTACAGTAATTTGATATACCAAAAGAGAGGCACTATTACATAGCCATAAATTGATGAGCAAATAGATTAAAGTAAAAAAATTAAATAACAAGAGTTTAAAAAGGTTACAGTTCAATATAAGTAAGATATGTGATAAATAAAAAAGCAAAAAAAAAAAAAAAAAAGCACACAAAAAAAACAAAAAACAATTAGACAGTTAAAATGGTAGCATTAAAAATGGTGACAATTAAAAGTGGTAACGATTTAAAAATGGCAATAATTAAAAATAAGTTAAACATCCACAATCACTCAGAAAATAACAAAAGGATGTGACGGAGGCGGGAAAGGGTGTCAACATTAAGAGAGGAAATGGGAAGATTATTGACAGAGGATACACAACGGACAAGAGGACTAAGGTTAGATAGTTGACGGATGTTGAGGAATCTGTCTGTTCGACGATCTGGAGGTAAGTCAATAATATCTGATAGCACTTTATCGCAGTAGGCTTTATTCATTAGCATTAAACAAGAAATAATACTTCAAAGGCGATCGGCGACGGCAAAAGGGTTAGATGGAAAAACGACAGCATAAAGATGCATAGGAGTAGTACACTTTTCTATAGACCTAACGAAAGTAACAATAACGAATAAAACGGCGCTGAATATTTTCAATGAGAGACTGTTTGGACAGATTATGGTCATTCCAGACATGCACAGCATACTCTACACAAGGACGGACAATAGTTTTATTCAAGGAAATATAACAGTCAAGGGATAAACCACGAGAATCATTGGATATAATTTACTCTCCAAAATACTTCTGTGGTATCATCAAAACCAGTGAGTGTTTACATTCTCCTTTACTTGCTTCCCATTCTACCTCGGGCAACGGAGGACGTCCAAGAAGATGCAGCTTCCATATGTTCCATTTTGTCCTTTATGTGAAACAGTTTCTATCGATAATTCATTTGTTGATAATCCCGAAATAGTTCCTAGATTATTTTTGCATTAATAGGTTTTGCAGGGGGTCAACAAATCCAAATCGTAAGGTGTCGTTTAACTTCCACACTTAACATTAAGAAACATTTAAACGAAAAATTAAATGCAGGAAGACTCTTACTTAATAATACGGGTTATGAGTAATGGTCCTCCAGAGATTTTACTTTTAAAACAAGATTAAGTGTATATCACTCCATCTATAGATCGGTTATGATGTGTTGCGGTGCACAAGTGTGGGGATGGAACCGATTTGAAGAAACTGAGAACCTGCAAAGAGTTTTCCTAAAAAGAGTTTTCGGTTTGTCTCTTCACACGGCTACCTACTTCCTCCAGTTAGAGTGCCGAGTAAACAGTATGTTACATTTACACTACACGTACTCCCTGCATTAAATATAATATTATGAAAGTTCTGTCAGAGACGAGTTGAAGAAGGTGGCCAAATGAGGTTGCCAAACTTGTAATAGGTAATAAGATCCTATTGTATAAAGAGTGGTGCGATCTAATCAATAAATTTGACATTGAGCTCGACTCAAGTATAAGTGTCAAAGGTCAATGGTCTCTGTACTCGCCTCGATTGTTGGCCTCTGTGGCAATAATGAAGAATACAAATCAGATCAGTACTTTTGAAGCTGTAGGCGTAAATAAATGTATGTTTGTGCGCATGTGGAAGAGAAACAAATAGGCGCAGAATATTGAAACTTAAATGAGATCAACAATGAGCTAATTATGACCTACTATTCAAATTTCATTAAAATCGAACGAGTAGTTTCTATGATATGGGGGTTTTGCAAAAAGTGAGTGACAGACCAACAGACAGACACAAAACCAAAAATGTTACCTGATGTCTGAAACGGATTTCCGTCTTGGAATTTTTAAAATTGGAGACTACATTTTTTCGTTCATAAGAACAATCACATATCTTCGGTAAGCTTGGAAGCAATAGAAAAATCACTTTGTAAGTCAATTGATTTTACAGCATCATAAGTGAATCGTACGGTAACAATAAGAATAATAAGACCAAGTGTACGTGTGAGCAGGGTATTCTAGATATAAATCCCAACTCCAATCCAGTGAAGATGAAGAAAGCCCACGTGATTCTGTCTCATATTGATAACACATGTTAGAGAAGCTATGTTATCAGTAGAAGCCTGGATGGGATCATCTCCAGAATACAGGATTACAGCAACATACTGTAGCAATAGGTTCAGGTAACGTTATCATTTATTCTTCCTCTTCCTCCCAATTCCCTTTACAATTTAGGAGAGAAATTAATCAAAGACAAAAACAACCAACAGCAATTTCACCTTTCTTCTCCTATCCTCTAACGGCAACCAAGTTTTGTAATGGGGAAAAATCTAACATAAACTTTGAAAAGTATTAATACTTCCTCATTTCTACCAGTAAGAAAGTGAAAGTAAAAGAACGAGCTTAATAAATACTACTGTTCCAACTAAAATAACTCTTCGTATATTTTTAATAAAAAAAAAACAAATTCTTTGATCTATCTTTTTTTCATCTATTTAATTTTTACATAAAATTTATTTGAAAATTACTGAACATCTTTTGCAACATTTTCAAGAATTAGCGTTATGTTTTAAATGAATTTATAATTTATTATTTTTTTTACAGTATTAATACTTGAGAAAGCGCTTCACTTTAAGAAGTATATATATCGATAAAGATAATTCAAATTTCAATTCAAAGATGTGACGACCCGGGGGAGGAGGGACGCAGGAGGAAAATACCAATGCATTTTCTTACACAGTTGACCGATAAAGTGGTTGTTATCGCACTCAAAATAGTACGCAAAACTGCAGATTCCTGCACTAACTACTTTACCGCACTTGTTTACTTTACCGCACTCATTTTACTTTTCCGCACTCCAGTGTTTCAACTTACAAACATAAAGCTTAAATTTAAACAAAGATTAAATAATCCAAATAATAATAATAATAATAATGACAACTAATGATTATTTTACTACGTTTTTATTAGCTTGCATTCTTGTTTGTTTGTTTGTTTGTTTGTCCGGTACAAATCTGGCAATCAATTTCTAACTAACTTCCCGAATAGCTAGACAATTGAAATTTTGAGCATAACTCAGAACACGATGACAATGCATTATTTTAATACTTTTAGCCATCTTTCAGTAGAATTTAATTAGTTTTCAGCAAATTTTGCTGTGCGGAAAATTAGTTCGAAAAAAATCCGGAAGTTATTTTATTTGTTTTGCCATATCCAATATTTACGCTATCTTCATTTTGACGGGTCTCAAATTTGTGATAGATAAACATTAAATGACAGCAAAACAGGAAATATCGATTATATTATTTATCGATTATATTATTTCAAATATATCGATGGCACGCTTAGATTTGGTGTTGGGGAGATCCGTTGTACAAAGATTTGTCCTTTTATAGGTTTAAGATCAGCTCTCTGGATGGTTGTCATTTATGTAAAGTAAATAAATTCGGAACTATTTTTTTTTTCACTAACATTATATATTATATAACAATAACAATTATATTATCAACATTACATACGATTCAACAGAAAAAGTAGTATATAAAAAGTTCTTCTTATCTTGAAATTATTTTAACTAACTACATGATTTAAACACTATATATTTATCAAATATAAAAATGTAAATATAGACTATCTAAAATAAAAAATGATAAAATGTGATGAGTAAGTGTTATGATGAAAAATAATAACAGAGCTTGGTCAGGTTTGCTGAAACAGGAAAAAATGGCAACACTGGATACAAACAGAACAGCTGGTTTAGTTGATATTGAAAAACCTTTTATTCCTTTTAGAAACAGTTAAGTCTGAAAATGGATAGTTGTAGCGAAATTGATTTTGAATTAAGTAATACTGCAGAAGAGTTGGCTACAATAGCGAAAAATGTAACACTGAATTTACTTCCTGACAAGCCCAAACAAAAATACGAACGCAGATACGAAAGTTTTATTTCAAGGAGTATAGTAGGAAAACAGTGTGAATTATTATTTTTTTTTTTTTAGATGTTGATGATCACTCTATTGTTATATATTTTATTTACATTTCAAAAACTAACTGTAGGAAAATTTTAATGTGCAACTAGAGCTTAAAGTGTCTTTGTTAAAGACACTACTGTTGCATTCGAGAAACCTTTCCACCCTTGCATAATATTTGTGCGTAAATTATGTGAACCACTCGCTGAACTGGTTTTTTAAAAAGTTTATTTTGAGATAAACATACAAAATACACTGCCAATTAGTGTGGCACATAGCTTCCTCGCATCCTATCATGTATTGTTTTATTACTTTATTGTTATATTGTTTATTGTGTAAGAACAATTAACATTTTTTCGAATCTTTAACACTTTATAGGGGTGTCGCTGTAGGTTTTACTAAAAAAAATTTTAATTTGAAAAAAATGTTCGTCTCATTGAATAGATAAGGTATGATTTTTTTCCCGACCGAAAATTCCAATTTTAAATTTGAAGTTCACGTTTATGCGAGCGTTCCGCGTGAACGCTTGAACGGATAACGTTGTCCAACGAACTCGACCTGAGCATTGGTAAAATAAACATTTCTACCAAATTTCATCAAAATCGGGCAACATTTACTCAAGTTATCGTCCCACGTTTCATAATTCACGGACACACAGACCGACAGACAGACAGACAGACACGGAACCAAAAATGTTCCCTGATGTCTGAAACGGATTTCTGTCTTGGAATTTTTAAAATTGGAGGCATAAAACTTTTTTGTTCTCAAAAGTGAACACAATGCTTCCGTTACGGTAAGCTTCGGTAAGCTCGGAAGCAAAATTACAATTACATAAACTACCTCTTATATATTTGGTAAGAGGAGACAACAACGTCTCACCTTAAAAGTATTAAATAATACAGTGGCAAAAGAAATTAATGAAATGAAGTGCGGCTAGTCTTGGGTGTGGTCAGCTTATATAGAAAAATGCTTCTGACGTCAAGATTAGCTTGTGAATGTATGTGTATGTCGGTGTGTCTAAGTAGTGTCTTAGTCATCATTATATCATATTATAACTCGTATATAAAGCATCTTTTTCAAATATAGCCTCCAAAACATGGACCTAAAAAATATGGAAAATATTTAAATTCGTAAGTAGAAATTAGATGTCCCTATTTATTTAATAATTATTTTTAGGTAGGTCAATTAGGGTAAAAGTAAGTAAGAGTTAACAACTCATAGTAGTTAGAAACTGGCTATATTTCGTCCCCCTCCGGGACATAATCATGCCTAAAACATCATTACATATAATTAACAATTTTGTTTTTAAATAGGATTTTTATAAAAAAGAAGAACACTTAACTTATTTAAACATTGAAAATTAAAATTAACATTGAGATCATTACCTTATCATGGTTGGAATTAGTCACATATACTCAAACAAAGTTAGTATTGTCAAACTAACATTAAATGTGTGAAGGAGTATTTTATTTAATGCATTCCATTTGTTATTTTGACAATACCAACTTTGTTTGAGTATATGTGACTAATTCCACCCATGATAAGGTAATGATCTCAATGTTAATTTTAATTTTCAATGTTTAAATAAGTTAAGTGTTCTTCTTTTTTATAAAAATCCTATTTAAAAACAAAATTGTTAATTATATGTAATGATGTTTTAGGCATGATTATGTGCCGGAGGGGGACGAAATATAGCCAGTTTCTAACTACTATGAGTTGTTAACTCTTACTTACTTTTACCCTAATTGACCTACCTAAAAATAATGAAAATATTTAAATTTCCTAAAGTAATATATTCATGAGCATTTCTCTAGCGGATGATTTCATCAAATTATCTATATAATATATATTTTTATTCTACATACACAACATTTCAATTATTTATTTCATAATCGTGTTATTTTACTTCTTTTATGTGAAAAAAACATAATGGAAAAAAGCAGACGAAAAGAATAAAGGCAGAATGCATAATAGAGAGCAAATAAATAAAATAAAAAGAAAGGAAGAAAGGAGAGGAGACCTGCAGGACTGAAAAATCTTTTTGAACGACCTTTCAATCTTCAGCTGTCTCCATATCTAGGTCAAGCCACTTGCTTCCAAAATGGAACTTATATCTTTCCAATTCATATATTTTTTATATATATAGTATAATATATAAAAAAAACTTTCATTGCTTCAATATAGTAGATATGAGACATCTTTTATAATCAAAATTGAGCAGTGAGACATATAAACGGATGTCTCCACAATATTTTTATAATGGTGAAACCAGATTTTAACATTTCAGCGCCGAGGTGGAGACAGGTGAAATCAGTAGTTAGCGCATTATGCTGGACAGAGAATTCTACCTGATTAACGTTTTTACATTTTTATATATGCAGGTAGCATAATATAAACATAGTATTGTGATTGCGCAAAAATTTGATTACGAGATAGTTTTGGATTTACACGTTTTGATATCTCCTGAGAATATAAAAGTGGTTTTTAAAAAAAATGTTTGCCTGTCGTCGGTAGTGTGTGCAGACGCGTTGAGTCTAAACTAATTGGCTAATTTTGATAAAATTTGGCATAAAGGTTCAGAAAAATAATCCCCCACACCAAAATCAATAAATTAATTTTAGCTCCAATTTTGCAGGTGGCATCCTCCAAAAGCGTGAAAATATAATTTCTCCAAAACGGTTTCGACAATTGTCATTAATCAATTTTAAAATATAGGGCACTTCTTTAGATTGTTAATCCCCTTATAAAAAAAAATCAGAGAGGAGTAACAATCTAAAGAAGGTGTACGGAATGTTCTTGTTTAGACTTTTACTCCCCCTACATAAACAGAAGTGTGATATTCCATTGTCCCAAAGTACATTGGACTAAACATCACTTTTTATTTTACTACGTTTTCATTAGCTTGCATTCTTGTTTGTTTGTTTGTCCGGTACAAATCTGGCAATCGATTTCTAACAAACTTCCCGAATAGCTAGACATTTGAAACTTTTAGCATAGCTAAGAACATGATGACAATGCATTATTTTTATACTTTTAGCCATCTTTCAGCAGAATATAATTAGTTTTCAGCAAATTTTGCTGTGCGGAAAGTTAGTTCGGAAAAAATCCGCCAGTTATTTTATTTGTTTTGCCATATCCAATATTTACGCTATCTTCATTTTGACGGGTCTCAAATTTGTGATAGATAAACATTGAATGACAGCAAAACAGGAAATATCGATTATATTATTTATCGATTATATTATTAATATTATTTCAAATATATCGATGGCATGCTTTAGATTTGGTGTTTTAACTTTTATAGGTTTAAGATCAGCTCTCTGGATGGTTGTCATTTATGTGATGTAAATAAATTCAGAACTATTTTTTTTTACTAACATTATATATTATATAACAATAACAATTATATTATCAACATTACATGCGATTCAACAGAAAATTTAAAAACGTACCATATATAAAGTTCTTTATATCTTGAAATTATTAATAGTTATTTAGTCAAAGTCATTTATAGTCTAAATAAACATACGGGAGTAACAATCTAAAGAAGTACCAAATATAGCTCATTATAATACAAATGAAACCCTATGTCGTTTTCCCGGGGAAAATTTAGTTCCTGAGATATGGATAAAAATGATATTTAATAAGATATGATTTAGTTAAATATCTAAGACAGAAAGTTAACAACCCATTACGATTGTATATAAACAGCCCAATATGGTACAATAACAATTTTAATTGAGCTCATAAGGGTTCAATAAAAAACCGTTGAACACTTTTTCATTACGGAATTTAATCTATATCAATAAAAAATAATATTAATAAATAAAATAATGTCTGGTAGTTGTAAGAGAGTTTAGTTATAGTAATAAAGGATTTATTGTTTAGCTATAAGCAGTTGGAAAACAAAATAATTACCTGAACCATACCTTTAGTGGGTTCTGCCTTGGAGATAAATGAATGAAACTTGGGAGATCCGTACCATGTAAAGGGAAGTTTGTTTTCATGCAATCGCGGACTAGGGGCAACCACCCACTTTGCCCCCAGGCCACCCAACTTCAAAATTTCAAATTGGAGTGTGTATTTTTGATAGCATATTATTTGGATTCTACGGTGAAAAAAAAAAAAATATATATATATATATATATACTAGTAACTTTTTTTTCTGTCTCCAAAATGTTGCCCCCTATAGGATGGCAAAGAAAACAAAATAATCCTTCCGAAAATACGATTTAACGTCTAAACGGTTAGTGATATAGTAATGAAACTTAGGGAATCCGTACCTTGTAAAGGGATAGATCTAGGAGCGTAAATGGAGGTCGTCATAAAGGATAACACAAATAGTCTCTCCACGTAAAAATTTACGTGGAGAGACTATTTGTGTTATCCTTTGTAAAGGGAAGTTTGTTTTCATGCAATCGCCCACTAGGGGCAACCACCCATTGCTCCCAGGCCACCTAACTTCAAAATGAAGTGTATATTTTAGATTTAGATTCTACAAAAAAATAAGAATATTTTACTTCTATCTATTTTTCTATCTCCAATATTTTGCCCCCTATATGGGGCTAAAGTATATAAATGGTAGATTTCAGCACCTAGGGGCAAAATGGTGGTAGCCCCGAGTACGCGAGTGGATGAATACACACTTCCCTTTACATGGTTCAGATCCCCCAAGTTCCATTACTTTATTTCAAACAGTTTAGATTTTATAACGATATAAGTGTTATTTTGCTTCCGAGCTTACGGAGTGTAACGGAAGCATTGTGTTCACTTTTGAGAACGAAAAACTTTTATATCTCCTATTTTAAAAATTCCAAGACAGAAATCCGTTTCAGACATCAGGGAACATTTTTGGTCTCGTGTCTGTCTGTCCGTCGGTGTGTCCTGATCGTGTAACGGTAACTTGAGTAAATGTCGACCGATTTTGATGAAATTTGGTAGACATGTTCATTTTACCAATGCTCAGGACGAGTTCGTTGGACAACATTATCCGTCCTAGCGTTCAGGCGCTACGATTAATAGTTTTTACAAAATAAACAATATAACAATAACGTTAATGTTAATATAACAATAAAGTACATGATAGGATGCGAGGAAACTATGTGCCACACTAATTGGCAGTCTATTTTTTACTATTATTATTTTGCTATCTTTGCCTCCCTATAGGGGGCAAAATATTGGAGATAAAAAAAAAGTTACAAGTAAAATTTTATTATTTTTCACAGTAGAATTCCAATATGCTATTAATAATATGCATTCCAATTTGAAATTTTGAAGTTGGGTAGCCTGGGGAAAAGTGGGTGGTTGCCGCTAGTCCTCGATTGCATGAAAACAAACTTCCCTTTACATGGTACGGATTCCCCAAGTTCCATTAATTTATCTCAAACCGTTCAAAAGTTAAGAGAGAGGGGGGCGACTTTTGGACCACCCTGTATAAAATTGTGGAGACAATGTTGTTGTGTTACTTTTTTAACCTCTGCAGTCATAATTATGAAGTGGTACCACAAAATCTCAGTTGAAACAACCAATTATTTGTTAATCAATATCTTTATGAGAGAGTTTTGGAACGAAGTTCTATATGGCACGTTCTGGAGCCCGGAAGTGAATCCGAAAAAAACGACCAAAATCACCGTCACAAAATAACCGTCACAAAATCACCGTCACGCAAAATCCGTCACGAAATCTACCGATGGCGATAACTGGAGTAAAAGTTGACCGACTTAGTTGAAATTTGGTACACATGTTCATTTTACCAATGTACGGGACAAGTTCGTTGGACAACGTTATCCGCCCAAGCGTTCACGCGCAACGCTCGCGTAAACGTAAGCTTCGAATTTAAAATTGGAATTTTTGAACGGGAAAAAATTCTAACTTCATCTATTTAATGAGACAAACAACTTTTTAAATAATTTTTTTTTTAGTAAAACGAACACCGACACTACTATGAAGTGATAAAGATCGCTAAATTTATTAAAGCGGACCAAACCGATTAAAATAAAGAAAACAACGTTTTTACCGATGTCTTACGTTATAACTTAAAGATTTAAATGAAACTTTGTATACATCACCTACAGTGCAATTGAAACAAGCATGTAACATTTCAACCTGATACAAGCAGAAGTTTTTGTGAGTGAATGATATATATTTTTTATTTTAATATTTAATTGGAGTAATATGCCGACGGGGCCTGGGAGGACAGTTCTTTTTTATTCTACAACCATCTGCTTTAACTATAAATTTATCATTAACTTTTTTCTCAATATACAATACATTATTTATTGAAAGACGCTCGCTTCAAAGATAATAAAAAGATTATAATTTAATTTTGCCTTAACTCCGCTAGTACAAATAGTTAGTTACTTTTAAGTTTGTCTCTTTTCTAACTCCACCATGTATACGTAGTTATTACAGCGATTTTATAGTTTATATTTAATGAAAAGCAAGGACACGACACCAAACGTATCCCACGACACCAAACGTATTTTTTTATCCTATTGATTGGGCAGATTATTTTTCTTTATTAAGGTGTGATGATTAATTAAAATGTCCAAGAAATGTACTTTATACTCTAGAAGGAATTAATGTCGCAATTACTTTAAAGAAGTCCTGCGTAAATTTTGACTCATACTTTTAATTAGTGTGCTTTAGTAGTATCTTCCTCTTACAAGTACCATGTTTGGTAGTTTTTAATTAGAAGTGTTTGTGAAACGTATAGAAGAGTTTGATCTAAAAAACATGGTTCGAGTGGGGGGGGGGGGGGGGGGGATGCATGGTACTTATTTGCGTATATCCTTGTTCATAAAAAAATTAATAGAAGGATTTGAAAAAAACGGGTTAATTCATTAGTTTCCCGGAAATGTTTTACATTAGTTTCGTATTCAATACAAGGTAACAATTTTTTTTTTTTAACTTCTAAGTTCTTCTTACATAAAGAACAACCTTTTTAACGAGTTCCACTGAAAACGAGCGAAGCAAGCTTCCCTATAATATGAATAAACTAATCCTACCGAAATTAATCGTTGTATGTATTGGACTTTCCTTTACTTTTTTTTGCGTCAACAATACTAACGAGATATGAAGTTTACCTATACCAATCGGCTACAAATTTTTGTTTATTTCTGAAAACGGATTTAAAGGTTTTCAAAAATAAAGAATTTATTCCATTACTTTGACCTACAATGAGCTATATTTCAAACACAAATAATAAAAAATAGTTCATTACGCGTCGATTGCGGAAAGTAGCATTTTGCATGCGAGTGTGGAATTTGCACCCGAGTGACAGCGAGGGTAGTAAAATCACACGAGCAATGCAAAATGCAATTTTCGCACGAGTTGCGTACCGTACTTTATTTACAATTGTTAGATTTAAATAATAAATACAGAAAAAAATAAACTTCCTGTATGCAAGTCCGTATTTCTCTTTTGATAAAGATGGCATTAATTCCTTAGTTGTATTTTGTGCCGAATTAATTATTTCGGGAGGCTTATTATTCTCCTCATATTCGTCATAATCATTTAAATCACTCATTGTTTTTCACTAAAAACTATATATAAACAGTTACTTTAATAAAAGAACAGCAAATTAGTTTTGTTAAATGTAAATAAACTTGTTATTCGTGCGTAAAGCTGAAGAATCCCTCTTCTTTACCGCCCTAGGGTGGTAAAGAAGAGGAATTCTTCAGAACGATGAGACGCTCAAGCGCAATGAAAACAAGTATGTAAAGAATCACTTTCTACGCATCTAAACAGAGATACAATTTGTATATTTCGTAAAAATCGTAGATAAAAAAATATAGCATGTCAAATCGTCAGTCGGACCAAAGACTTGGCCTGTCACTACATTTATGAACCAACATAATATCTAAATTGTCCGATTTTAATGAAATATGGATGGTAGTTCATAATTAGCCTAT
The DNA here is from genome assembly GCA_951217055.1 of Gerris lacustris. Taxonomy (NCBI): domain Eukaryota; kingdom Metazoa; phylum Arthropoda; class Insecta; order Hemiptera; family Gerridae; genus Gerris; species Gerris lacustris. The sequence goes on from OX578283.1 coordinate 66,873,225, forward strand.
TGTTTGTCTCATATAATTTAATACTACATAATATATTTACATACTATATAATAATACTACATTTCCAAAACTCCCAATACCATAAATTTCAGAACTGACACCAACAATCTAAGTAACAGGTATACAAATTTAATTAATAATTTCTAGTACAAGAAAGTTTTGGTTATTTTTATTATTTTTGTTTCTATGTTTTTCATATACTTAAGTTCTTTTGCATTATTGTATTGTTACCCATAGTTAGTATTCTAAGTAAATATTGTTCCGCTAATCCGTCTACCGTCTACCTGACATACCTTACCTTTTCCTAGTCTTTGGATTTTCATCCATACTTCCATTCATTCCTTTATAACATGTCGTAGAGTCAACCTCGACCTTTTTGTATTATTACTTCCGAGCTTACTGAAGGTAACGGAAGCTATGTGATCGTTCTGAAGAACGAAACATTTTTAGATCTCTAATTTCAAATATTCCAAGACTGACATCTGTTGCAGACATCAGTCATAATTTTTTGGTTCCGTCTCTGTCTGTCGGTCGGTCTGTCGTTCAATTTTTGCGAACCAACATATCTTATAAACTACAAGTCCAATTTTAATGAAATTTGGGTGGTAGGTCATGAGTAGCCCGTTGTTGGTGCCATATAAGTTTCAACTTTCTACACTCATTTTTTACTTTCTCATATAAAGAGAAAGTATTGTGATGGCGCGAAAATTCGATTTTGAGATTTTGATGGATTTACACGTTTTGAGGTCCCCTGAGTCCAAAAAAGTGGTTTTTAAAAAATGTCTGTCCGTCGTCTGTCGTCTGTCGTCTGTCGTCTGTCGTCTGTCGTCTGTCGTCTGTCGTCTGTCGTCTGTCGTCTGTCTGTGCAGACGCCTGGAGCCTAAACTACTGGGCCGATTTTGACGAAATTTGGCATACATGTTCAGAAAAATCATACCCCGAGGCGAAATCGAGAAATGAATTTTAGCTCCACATTTAGGGGCGCTACCCCCCAAAAACCCTGAAAAAACGTGAAAAAAAAATATTTCTCGAAATCGGTTCCGACGATTTTGATTAAAAAATTCTAAAATGTAGTCCATTTAAATACGGATCCAACGATATAAGCCGTTTTCCCGGGAAAAATCTAGTTCCTGAGAAATAAGCTTAAAACGCGGACGGAGAGAGCCCGGGTTCGATTCCCCGCCCAGGAGAAGTTATTTTTATGATAAATTTTGATGAAATGTTCAATAATAATTAAATTTACATACGAAAACATAATAAATGGAAAACACTGGGCCAAATAATTATGACCTCGTATATGAGAAAGTTTGTCTGAGTTGTCTCGGACCGATTTTTTCTCTTTCACATGCGCACAAACATACATTAATTTACACCTATAGCTTTAACAGTACTTATCTGATTTGTATGAAACTTTTATAGTTTATCGAAAGTAATCCGCAGATAGCCCCAGATTACTTTAAACCGTTTGCGCTCTTTAACTTTTGCTTAATTGATACTTTAATTCAAGTAAAAAATGAAAACAATTTCGACAGATTAAAAAAACAGGGGGAAAAAATTAAAATAAATTAAACAATAATGGCTTGTAAAAGCATAAAATTGAAAAGTACGTGATAGCATGCGAGGAAGCTATGTGCCACACCAATTGGCAGTCTATTTTGCTCTGATGATGCTAATAAATTTAGCGAAACGATAGCATAAACCTTCTCACTGTCTATTATTTGACAGCATTTCGATAAAATACTCTCTCATTGTAAAATTACAATGAAATTTCACTAATCTATTTTTCAAATTCTTACAATTACATCAAGGAAGTATAATTTATAGGTTTTTTATTATTAAGTACATATAATAATGACAGTAAGAATGGCTTTACTAAATTAGAGTTAAAAGGTAAAAGATTGTATAATAAAAAATAAAAAATAAAATCTATTAATTTTGAAACAACAAGGTATTTATTAATGCATAATGGTTCGTGGATTTAGTATATTATGAGTGTATTCTTGTGGAAATAATAAGACTTTTAAAGAGAAAGATTTTAAACAATTTTAAAACGAATTGGGAATACGATTAAGAGTACAAAAAGTTTAGATATAAAAATCAAATCAGTGAAAGAAAAATAGTAATTAGGATGCACGAGGGTTGCAAGGCAGGTTCATTGCTCCTGTCAGGAGTTTGTCTGAAGAGTTAGTATTTGAGATTTAGGGGGTGGTAGAAGATGAGGAATCTAAGAGAGCGATAATACCTACTTCTAACATCTGATTGCGGGCTAAAAGTTTTCCTGTAAGGGAGGGTGAGGGTTTAGTTATATTGTTCAGGAGTCCGTGAAGGAGTCGAGACTGATGGCAAGCCATACATTATTGCAAGTCGGCTTCTTCTTCTTTTTCTTTTTCTCTTAGTGAGACCAAAGAGAATGGAGAGGGGAGAAGTAAAAGATTGAAGATGCTTCGGCTTCACTTCTCACTCCTACGAGAAGGATTTTATACCGGGCAAGTCCTGTGAGTTTTACTTCGGGGAAAATAGTGGATACATCTCCTACTCCCTGTCCATTATTCATGGAGGAGGAAAAGCTCCTAGAGTCCTGAGCCTAGAGTTCCTCACAACCATATAAAGGTAGCCTGCACTAAGAGAAAAGGACCTTTTTTTTCTCTCCCTAAGAATACCTAGAGCGAGTTAAGAAAAAAAAAACAAATAAAAAGAAGCGTTCGTTGGATAAGACGAAAGAAAAATAAAAACAAAAATAAAAATAAATGCAAAAAACAAAAATAAAGTTTTATATTGAAACAGTTGAAACCTTTCAATGAATCTGATGAACCTTTTCAACAGCTTCAAACATTCAAACGCTACCTATAGGAAGAAGCAAGAACTCTTCAACGATTTTCTAATCCACCTTTATACAAAATAAAATAGAGTTAGGAAAGACGATGAAAGCCTTCAACTTGCACAGAATCCTTAATCAAAACAACGTCACGTCAATACAAACTAGTGATAATAACGTTTTCTCAAGGCAAGAAAATTCAATTTGAAATGCTCTTTGATAACAACAAGGTTTAAAAAAAGTTTTTAATCCTTTCAGAATCACGAAAAAGTTTCACACATTATAACAGCAGGTGAAAGTTTAAAATGAAATTTAAAGACTGTCAAACACGTGGGTGAAAATACTAAAGGTGAAATTAGTCTTCAGAAACAAATCAACTGCTCGATTTCCAGACGTTAAACTTTTCTTTTGAAAGACATTTTCTAAAATGAACTTAATAGGTAACATGTAATTTGAATTTGATAAATATGCCTGACGCATGTTAAACATAACTCGTCGAAACTTTATTTATTAATACTTGTAAATTATAATGATAATACTAATATTTGAATTATTAGGTGGAAAAACACAGCCTGCTTATAACTTATACTGCGTATAGCATCAAGCCAAAATAAAATAAAAGCTTAATACACTTTATCAACTTAAAGGCAACAAATTCAAAGCAATTTTTTGAAGAGTATATAATATGAGATAAATCCACAGCTTTGGCTGATTTAAATTACATATATTGTACAATTTGTAAGTGTATAACTGAATTTAATAAATGGATTATCTTATCTTATATAATATGAAAGGGAATGTAATTATGATTATGTAAGAGATTATCAATGAAAATCCATACTGCAATGCCTTAACGATATGGATGTGTATAGAAGACCAAATATAGGGGAAAAAAAGAAACTTTTCAAATTCATAACTCAAAAAGTTTCATAACCAACTACCTCTTATAAATAATTTAAAAGCTGTATCAACAGAGGAACATAAAAAAAACAGAGGAACATAAAAAAACCTGTGCAAAACACTCCCAGAAAACTTGTTAAAACTTCATCAAATTTTTAAGACGTCAAATTAATAGCCTTCGTTAAGGTACTATGAGGAGAAAAACTACCTGGAGCAGGATAGTAGGAGAAGAAACACATTAAAAAAACTTTTTTAACAAATCCTTGGAATAAATGAAAGAGGCACTTATAGACACTGGTACCAATGCTCAAAAACGAGGTTCTAGCAAATGAAATTATGCAAGTTGCTGACACAATTAAGCATAAATAAAGGTATGGGGGGAAATGAGATGTTGTCATTTGATTAGCAATAAAAAAGGGGGATGAGCAGCAGTCGAGTCACTTGATTAACAATAAAGAAGGGAGGGTGGGGGATGTGAGCAGTCAAGTCACTTGATTAACTATAAAGAAGAGAGGGTGTGAGAGATAATGAGTCGAATCACTTGATTAACAATAAATAAAGAAGGGTGGGGGAGATGAGCAGTCGAATCACTTGATAAACAATAAATATAGAAGTGGGGTGGGGGGATATGAGCAGTGGAATCACTTGATATACAATTAATATAGAAGTGGGGGGGGGGATGAGCAGTAGAATAACTTGATTAACAAAAAATAAAGAAGGGTGGGGGAGATGAGCAGTCGCATCACTTGATTAACAATAAATAAAAAAGGGTGGGGGAGATGAGCAGTCGAATTACTTGATAAACAATAAATATAGAAGGGTGAGGGAGATGAGCAGTCAAATCACTTGATAAATAATAAATTTAGAAGTGGGGGGGGGGGGGGAGATGAGCAGTAGAATCGCTTGATTAACAATAAATAAAGAAGGGTGGGGAGATGAGTAATCAAATCACTTGATGAACAATAAATATAGAAGTTGGGGGGGGGGAGATGAGCAGTATAATCACTTGATTAATAATAAATAAAAAAGGGTGGGGGGAGGGATGAGCAGCCGAATCACTTGATTAACAATAAAGAGAAGACGTCGCTCTAAAGTAACTTTATTTCACAGAGCCAAAATATAAATATAGAAAATAACTAATTATTTAACAGTCAATGAATGATTATGCACTGAAAAATTCAATAATTAAAACTGTAAACTTTAATTATAATTTAAAAGTATTTTATGCAAATAAACATAAATACGATATAATATCAAATTCAAATGGCAATATTATATTTTCTCAATCGAAAAGACTCAAATAAATGTAAAAATTATTTATCGAAAAAAAAAATCTAATTGGTTTTGCATTAATAAATCGATATAAAATTGGTTACCTGAAACTGGTATCTAATCTAAGATTAAACGATATATTCATATATATATATATATATATATATATATATATATATATATATATATATATATATATATATATATATATATATATATATATATATTTATATATATATATATATGTATATATACATATATATATATAACAGAAAACAATATATAGAAATAAAATACTGGTCAGACGAGGACAGATCCATTCAGTGGTTCCCTTATTAAACTTCAAAGACTTGATTGAGTCCAATTTCCACCAGAGACCTTTCCTCAATAAAGTAAAAATATCCAACGACAACTTAATTAAACTATCGAAAATAATATTTATACATAAAAAAAAAAAATGTAGAAAATAAAAGTGGTACTTTTATAGAAAAGGGCCCCCCATTTTGTTTTATATACAAAAGAGTTTATCTACGATTGATACGAAATATAAACATTATATTAGTAAGAAGTTTGGGTTGTTTCCTTATTAAATGATTCTTATTGGTAAGTAGGGTCTAAAGGAAAAAGTTAGAATCTCACTTTTGCGATATTTCGACCCCTCTTTGGGTCATCTTCAGGCTGAAAACCATATTTATTGTTAGTAACTCTTATACAGTCGTTATATTAATATATAACGACTGTATAAGAGTTACTAACAATAAATATGGTTTTCAGCCTAAAGATGACCCAAAGAGGGGTCGAAATATCGCAAAAGTGAGATTCTAACTTTTTCCTTTAGACCCTACTTACCAATAAGAATCATTATATCTTTGTTTAGATGCGTAGAAAGTGATTATTTACGTACTTGTATTCATTGCGCATGCGCGTCTCATAGTTCTGAATAATTCCTCTTCTTTACCACGCTAGCGCGGTAAAGAAGAGGAATTCTTCAGCTTAACGCACGATTAGCGAGTTTGTTTACATTTAACAAAACTAATTTGCAGTTATTTTATTAAAATACCTGTTTATATCGAGTTTTTAGTAAAAAACAATAAGTGAATCAAGTGACTTTGACGAAAAAGTGGAGAATAATAATACTCCTCCAAAAATAATTAATTCGGCAAAAAATACAACTCAAGAATAAATGCCATCTTTATCACGAGAGAGATACGAACTTACATACAACAAGTTTATTTTTTTCTGTATTTACTATTTAAATCTAACAATTGTAGATAAAGTACGGTACGCAACTCGTGCGAAAACGGCATTTTGCACTCGTGTGGTTTTTTGTTTTTTTTTGTGTGGTTTCAAACTCCACACTCGCATGCAAAATGCTACTTTCCGCACTCGACGCGTAATGTACTATTATATCCCTTAGTCTAACTACCTAATAAGACAAAGGGATATTTAGTCCAATATGCTTTGGGACAAAGGAATGTCACACATTTATATTAAATAGTGTGTATTAAGTTGTAAGAAAGTGTATTAGATTAAAAAGAAAAGGGGGCCCTATTCTATAAAAGTCAACAGGATTCACTGTAACTATTATAATCACTAACTAATCATTATAACTTTGTTTGGAATTCATAAATAGAAGTAGTAGTAAGGTTCTAGTACTAGTACTAGACGGGTAGGACGAACCAATTGTTGGAACCTAGCAATTAGGCCATCTTTTAAGCCTAGTCTACATTGGTCGAGTAAACGGTCTAGTAGCACTCTACCAAGCTACTAGCTTAATGTGAACGATACGGATAGTAAACGGTCGAGGATAGTGGATAAAAATTGGTCGAGTAAATAAGCTAGTGCGGTGGTAGAGTAGCTCGCCTGCCGACAGGCGAGTAGAACCCCTACCCCACGTCCGTCCTAACATTGAATACCTCTTCTATATATTAATTGCGGAATTATTCGGAACTAAAAACGTAATAACCTCACGGATCCACACTACATTGCAATGTAATAACCTCACTTTACTAAGGCTACTATCTCAAGCACGTGTGAATGACTTTAGTCACTCTATCAAGTAACAGCACACCATTTTACTCGACAGTCCCTTGTGCTAAAAAGTAAGCTAGTGCACTCGACCAATGTAAACTAGGCTTTAGGCCCATTTTACTACCCCCGTGGTAGAGAGTTGCAGCTATTACACACATCATACCTCTGTACATTGTACTACCGAAGTAGGTATGGTGTGGTCATAAGTGAGCTATTTAAATCAGAGCATCGTGGCACGGGATTGAACCCACGACCTTGATTCGCCTCGATTCATTGATAGCTGGGAGAGTGCCTAGAGCATCTCGGTCACGCTGGCTTCGAATTGATGAGGAGAAATAGTAATTAATTCAAAATAAAAAAATACGTATGGTATCGCGGGACACTCGGTATGATCGAAGTTACTTACATTTTTCATTAAATATAAATTATAAAATCACACTGATAAGTATATATACGTTGATAACTACTTATACATGGCGGAGTTAAGAGACAAAATTAAAAGTAACTAACTGTTTGCACCAAGCGGAGTTAAAGCAAAATTAAAAGAAACAAGAAATTGGAAGAAAAAAAGTTAATCATGATGAGTATATAGTTAAAGAGTATGTTTGTGGTATATAGCTTGGGGAAAAGAACTGTTTTCTAGCAACCCCTACTAATTTAAAATATTAAAAAATATATCTCTTCCCTACTTAAAAACGTCTGCTTGTATTAGGTTGAAATTTTACGTGCTTAAACAGTCATTGTACTTTAGACGATGTGTAAGATGTTTTATTAAAATCGTTACGTTAGAGTTAGAACGTAAAATATCGGTAAAAACTTTTTCTTTTCTTTATTTTAAACGTTTAGGTCCACTTTAATAAATTTAGCGATCTTTATCACTTCGTAGCAGTGTCGGTGTTAATTTTACTAAAAAAAAAATATTTTAATAAGTTGTTTGTCTCATTAAATAGATGAAGTTAAAATTGTTTCCCGTCCTAAAATTCCAATTTTAAATATGAAGCTTACCTTTACGCGAGCGTTTAAGCGTTACCGTTAAGCGTGAGAACGCTTGGGCGGATAACGTTGTCCAACAAACTCAGCCTAGGCATTGGTAAAATGTATGGTACATATGTACGTGTATGTATGTATATATGTATGTGTCACTCCAGACGATATCTTACGCTAGGATGCACCTAAAAAGTCCAAACAAATTTTAAAATGTCAATAATATCAAAATAATATATGAGTTCGTTGGCCACAATTTTTGGAGTTTATTTAGGGATCATATTTTGGCAATTTAGGGTCAAAAATTGCATAAACACGTGTTTTTCCGTTTTACCCCCTCTTATAAGAAAAATTGACAAAAGTGTACATAACAACAATTACTGTACTCTTAAAGAGCTTTCCAATGACATGCATCTTGAAGGGTAAATTCTATTTGACTTTTGTATCCCGTATCCCTGTGTACCAATGTTTTTTTTCACCCATCCAATTTCTAAACCAAAAATGTCCAATATCATCATGAGCCAATTACGCAAATATCATCATACGCAGATTTCTTTGAAAGTTTGCTCATTAAATCATGGTGCTTGACTGGAGTTTTTTCGTTTTCATCATTCAAGTAAACTTTTTATTACACATTCAGTAGTGGTAATCTACCACAAAGGGTATATATATTATATAATGTTCTACATCCCAAATTTAGATCAGTTTAATTACTAGTAATTTAACAGAAGGTTAAGTTTGATCAACATCGTTGAAAGGATCAAACCGGTTGGAAAAGTTTGTTGGAGAAGATTTGAAAGTTTAGTTGTTAATAGTTGAACCTAGTTTGATGAGGATTCTACTTTAGTGTGTGGCTATATCGATCTAATTTAAATCGAGGTGAATGGAAACTCTATGTAGCTGAGATCCAGTAGCGGACATGTATCGTTGCAACGATAATTGTAGTATTAAGAAAATAATACAGATAGAAACTTCAATGTAAATATGTGCAAAAACATTTAATTATATTAAAAAATAATTCCATCCATAAAATAAATTACAAAACCTTAAATACTTACCTTACCTTCCTTAAGCGAACAGATAAGAAAGCACGTTGTTTGACATGAGGCGTCCTAGCACTCAATGAATCCGGAAGTTACAACCCCTCCCCATTCTTCCAACCTCCCACGCTTTTAACAATAACTGCTAGAGTCCACTACTGAAGAGTACAGCAAAGACTCGTCCCTGTAACTCATTCCGATTTCTTATTATCGGTTATTGAAGTCTCAAGTGTCCACCACTAGTACAGTGTCCGCGACTGGTGCTTTTACCCTATTATACAAATAGCGAAGGTAAAGCGAACGAATAAATATTCTCTGGACTTTCTCAATTTGCTGGGAGCGTGAGGCACTCAAATTGTTCCAAACAGGAGTAGAAAATTCAAGTAGCGGCCGAACCAGAGATTTATACAAACAGAGGAAACATTCAGCAGACAAACCTTTAGAGACAGCACGAACGATGCCCAAACAACGAAGAGCCTTAGTAACTACGGCATTAACGTGAATGTCAAATTTGAGTTTGTCATCCAGCATAACACCAAGATCGCGGACGCTATTAGACTTGGGAAGAGACTCGCCAAATATATTATAGGATGAATGTATTGGTTGGAGCCTTCTGGGAAAATGAAATGAATACGGTCTTATCAACGTTAATTTTCATTTTATTAAGATGACACCAAAACAACACACCATTGATGCTGGATTGCAAACAAGTTGCCGACGTCTGTGAATCAGCAGGACAGTAGATTTTTATATCATCGGCGAACAGAAGGTACGACGAAGAAATGAAATACGGTAAATCATTTATAAAAAGTAAGAACAGAAGTGGTTCTAGTACAGATCCTTGATGGACTCCTGAGGTGGCTTTGAAAGGTTCGGAAAGAGAATTCCCAAATTTAACGAGGCATCTTCTATTTGACAGGTAACTATAGAACCATGAAGTTAGGAGAGGGTTTTTAAAAGTATAATTAATTTTCCGAAGTAGAATATCATGATCAACAGTGTCGAAAGCTTTTCTAAGGTCAAAATAGATGGAATCCATTTGTTTCCCTTTTGTGACAAAGGGAACCAGATCAGTTATAAAGTTGGTAATCTACCACAAAGGGTATATATATTATATAATGTTCTACATCCCAAATTTAGATAAGTTTAATTACTAGTAATTTAACAGAAGGTTAAGTTTGATCAACATCGTTGAAAGGATCAAACCGGTTGGAAAAGTTGATTGGAGAAGATTTGAAAGTTTAGTTGTTAATAGTTGAACCTAGTTTGATGAGGATTCTACTTTAGTGTGTGGCTATATCGATCTAATTTAAATCGAGGTTGAATGGAAACTCTATGTAGCTGAGGATTATGGGTGATAAATAGGTAAAAGGGGAAATAGGAGTTGAATTGGGTTGTAGTTAACCCGTAGCAAGGAAAGCGGATTGTGGGATTCAACTCTGAAAATGGTCCTAACTAGCTTAACCTGGTTCCTAGAGCGTGGGGTACTCGACCTCTCCAAATACACTGGAGACCCGAAGACTCCCCTCAAGAGGAACATATTCAAATCACATGCATAATAAACTTCCACCCCCCCTTAGTTTCCTCTTCAACAGTTTTACCTTCCTCTAACTCCCTACCCACTGCCTTTCCCACAAGCCAACACCGACCAGAGAAAACGTCATTAGATAAATTATTTAAACCGGAATCTACCGGACTAAATATAACTTGCCTCTAAAACTTTATTCTTCTCCATCAAATTTCTTTAGTGTAAGCATTTCAGGTGGAATCAACTGATTTAAGAGAAAGTCCTGCACGTCTGCAATTAATAGTTTAATTTACAGCCTTTTTACTTTCTCATATAAAGAGATAGTATTGTGACAAATCAAATTTGAGTTTTTGATGGATTTAAACGAGGTCCACTGAGTCCAATAAAGTGGTTATTAAAAATTGTCTTCCTGTCGTCTGTCTGTGCAGACGTCTAGAGCCTAAACAAATGAGTCGATTTTGACGAAATTTGGCATACATGTTCAGAATAATTATAGGTACCTCTAAGTGAAATTGAGATATGAATTTTAGCTCCAAATGTGGAGAAGCTACTCCCCATAAACTCTGAAAAAAGGTGAGAAAAAAATAATTAACATTCTAAAATGTAGTCCATTTAAATTTGAATCTAACGATATAAGCCGTTTTCCCAGGAAAAATCTAGTTCCTGAGAAATTAGCTTTAAACGTGGACGGAGAGAGGCCGGGTTCGATTCCCCCACCGATGACAAGTTTTTTTTATGATACATTTTGATAAAATGTTCAATAATAATTATAGCACATACGAAAACTAATAAATGGAATGCACTGGGCTATGTAATTATGAACTCATTAAAGAGAAAGTTTGTCTGAGTTGTCTCGGACCGATTTTTACTTCTACTGGGACAATGTTTTGGCTTTAAAAACAAATACGTACGAATTTTAACGTTTCTTCATTAAAACTATTGACTGCATATTAACTGTTTTAAGAGAATATACAGTAATAAACGTATTGCAAACATAGTTAAGAATGTTCTATAATTTACAAAGAAGGAAAGGTCCATCAAAGAAAGGGGAAAATTAAAGAACCCGCGGCTATTTTTGTTGTTGTTACTGTACGTTCTTGTATTATATATTGAAACCCTTAATTATGTTAAATAGTCTGCCAATTAGTGTGGCACATTGCTTCCTCGCATCCTATCACGTATTTTATTGATGTTAAGCTTTTAGAACCCAATATTGTCGAATTTATTTAACCCTAGAACGCTAACCATATTTTTTAACCTCTTAAGACTAACCTTGAGTCATATTGACTCCCAAATCTATTATACCCAGTTTTATTAAAATATAAAGGCCTAATATGTACAATATTTTTTTAACACGTTTTAGTGCTAGTTGAAGGGACACTTTGTTGTCGGTAAGCTCGGATGAAATTGATTGTTGCAATAAAAAGAATTTGGTCAATATACAGAAACATAAATGACATAAAGTTAGAATTATTAATAGATACTATGTGTTTAAAGGGTCAAATGCAGGATAGCAATCACATCTAATAGCACAATATTATATCTGATTCTTCGTCTTCTTCCACATTATATGGTGAATACATAAAACTGTATTTACATTAAAAAGCCCCCCCCCCCCCCCCCCCCCCCCTTTTGAATGAAAGAAATTAATGTAATAGATATAAAAGAACTTGTATTTAACATATATCCCATGAAAAATTAAATAACTAAACAAGCACTGTTATATTTTATTTTACTTAAAATACCTCTTATAACTTTAGTGGTATTTTAGGTTCTTTCTTTTAACATAGGCTGTTTAGTATTTTAACTTTCATAGGCTGTTTAGCACCGTTCTTACCTTTATTTTAGGATAAGTATTTTATAAGATCTCTAATGTTCTAATGTCCAGCTGGTAAGTAATGTATTTTTCTAATAGGTAAAATTATGGCTAGTCCTACGAGTCTTTATTGGCTCATGGAACTGGGCAGATAGGTTTCTATTAATTTGAGTTTCTCATCAAAATAAAATTTTCATCTCACTGATTTTGGCCCATTATCAACCAAAAGAGTTCTAAATTTGTCTTTACTTGAGTTAATACTAGTGATGCGCTGCATAAAGAACTCGCGTAGAATTGTGTCCTTATATCAGCCGTACTATGTTTTCAATATAACTACCAGGATAATATTTCGGTTAAAACATTAAATATTCTTAATCAACCTGAAAATAGCTTTAAAATTATGTAATTTAATATGCCATATAAGTTTGATCTTACTTCTTAACACCCTTATCTTGTAGCAACGCCATATTTGTTGCAAAACTTTTTTGATCATATTTAATATTTATTTCCTACTCTTCAAGACCTTTAAAACGATGTATGACATGTCGCAGATTACAATCATATTATTTATACTCGTCTGTAATATTGACCGCAATCTTAAATTTAAAGTGTCAAAAATACTCAGATGTTGTTAAACGAATTTCGTACTAACTCGCTAGTTCTGGATAGGAAAAAATGTTCCTTGCATTTGTAGATAATCACTATTTATTAAAGTTATTAAAGGCTCGCTACACTCGCCTGTTTGCAGCAATATTTATTGAATAAAATAATTGCAGGCTCGCTACGCTCGCCTGTTTTACAGCCTTTGTACAAAATCTTTATTTAATAAGGTTATTGCAGCCTCGCTACGCTCGCCTGTTGTTACTGCATTATTAGTTAATTTCTTATAAAAAGTAATTGCAGGCTCGCTACACTCGCCTGTTTGTACTGCATTATTAGTTAATATTTATTAAAAAAAAGTCATTGCAGGCTCGCTACGTCGCCTGTTTTTACTGCATTTTAGATAATATTTATTAAAAAAAAGTCATTGCAGGCTCGCTACGTCGCCTGTTTGTACTGCATTATTAGTTAATATTTATTAAAAAAAAGTCATTGCAGGCTCGCTACGTCGCCTGTTTGTACTGCATTATTAGTTAATATTTATTAAACAAAAGTCATTGCAGGCTCGCTACGTCGCCTGTTTTTACTGCATTTTAGATAATATTTATTAAAAAAAAGTCATTGCAGGCTCGCTACGCTCGCCTGTTTGTACTACATTATTATATAATTTCTTATAAAAAGTAATTGCAGGCTCGCTACGCTCGCCTGTTTGTACTGCATTATTAATTAATTTCTTATAAAAAGTTATTGAAGGCTCGCTACGCTCGCCTGTTTGTACTGCATTATTTGTTAATATCTTATAAAAAGTTATTGCAGGCTCGCTACGCTCGCCTGTTTGGTCTGCGTTATTAGTTAATTTCTTATAAAAAGTTATTGCCGGCTCGCTAGGCTCGCCAGGTTTTACAGCCTTTGTACAAACACATTATTTAATAAGATTATTGCAGGCTCGCTACGCTCGCCTGTTGTTACAGCATTGGTAGTTAATATTTATTAAATAAAGTCATTGCAAGGTAGCTACGCTCGCCTGTTTGAACTGCATTATTGGTTAATTTCTTATAAAATGTTATTGAAGGCTCGCTACGCTCGCCTGTTGGTACTGCATTATTAGTTAATATTTATTAAATAAAATTATTGCAGGCTCGCTACGCTCGCCTGTTTATACAGCGGTTTTGAAGATCTTTATTCAACACATATGCAGGCTCGCTGCCTAGACAGTAGACAGATGGGCTTTATCATATTTCCTTGCATTTGTAGACATCTTTATTTTAAAGTTTTTACAGACTATCACAGCGAGCCTATTTAATAAATGCATTTAGACATCAATTTGTAGAATTAACAGGTGAATTTATCGAGCCTTGTAAATGCTGTCTAGCAGGCGAGCGCAGATAGCCTTCTAGCTTATTCACGCTTTTCTTACTTTTAATGACCTTTAAAACGATGTATAACATGCCATGCTGATTATAATATTTTTTTTAGTTGTCTACCATATTGGCCGCCATCTTCAAAATATCAAGTGTGAAATGTTAATAGTTTCATAGTCCTCTTCTACATTTCAAGACCTTTAAATTGATATATAACATGTTATAAGGACTAACATTTTTTGTTTTTTCATCCAAACATATTGGCCGCCATCTTGAAAATATGAAGCGTCGAATTTAATTCGTTACATATCCTTTTCCTTCTTTTGAAGACCTTTCAAACGATGTATAACACATTATGCTGACTAAATATTTTTATTTTAGTCGTCCGTTATATTGGCCGCCATCTTGGAAATATGAAGTTTGGAATTTAATGCGTTACATATTCTTTTCCTTCTCTTAAAGACCTTTAAAACAATGTATAACACATTATGCTGACAAAACATTTTTATTTTAGTCGTCCGCCATATTGGTCACCATCTTGGAAATGTTTAGTGTGGAATTTACAAAACCTATACAGTTATGACAAATTGTTAGAAGCACCTATGTGCCAAATTTCGTTCAAATCGATCAATTTTTACGCCAGTTATCGTTGGACAAACAAACACACAAACACACAAACACACAAACACACAAACTTTTCAAATGCCAAGTCTCTGAAATGAAGAACTCACTGCGCTCGTTCAAGTATACAGTATACACATTATTGTAATTGTTCTGAATTTTTCTTCTTTTCTCTCCTAATTTGCTCAATTTTGTTATTTTTTTTTATTTAAATTTAATTTACCCCCTTCCTTTTGCCGCCCCTAAAATTTTGCCACCCTGGGCGGCCACCTAGTCTTGCCTATTAGTATAGACGGCCCTGATTATACATTTACTTACAACACTGTTATGTGAGCATGTTGAACTTTTCACATTACGACAAGGGTAATTTTAGTTTTCTGTAACTTTTTATTTTGAAAGAGGACTCAGGAATCAACGACACTGACAGAGGATTGTAATGCTTTCCCTTTAAATTAGATGTGAGGAAAGCAAACTTATCACCACAAACTACCCTGAAGATTAGGCCCTACAGATTGGATGCTGTCTGAGTCCTTTCAATTAAACCTTGGAAATGAAAACGGGAAAGTTTCAATATGATAATTATAAGATCTAATTATACCATCAAACAAATCTCGCACGTGCTCTCATAAATACTCATTACTTTTTTAAACCAATTTACCAACTAGTATAGCAAACAACTTCCTCGTATCTTATTCCATATTCTTTAATGGTTTTATGCTTTTTCAGCCCATTCTTGGCAAATTAATTTAATTTTTCTGCCAATTTTGCATTCGAGCTTACCGAAGATAACGGAAGCTATGTGATAACGATTTTAAAAATTTCAAGACAGAAATCCGTTTAGACATCAAGGCACATATTTGGTTCCTTGTCAGTCTGTCTGTCGCTCTTTTTTTGCGAACCAATATATTTTAAAAACTAGACGTCTACTTTTAATTTTGATTATATCCCCTGTTTATTTAGTATATCAAAATTGTTTTGATTTTTTACATTAATTAAAATATCAATTTGGCAAAATTTAATAATCACAGATGGTCGAAATTTATTTGGGGTCATCTGCAGGCAACTTTCGACAATCCATCTAAATTTCATAAAAAACAGATGAGATCTTTTGAAGATATTGTGTAAATAAATGTATGTTTGTGCACATGTGGAAGAGAAACAAATAGATTAAGAAGGTTGAAACTTATATGGGACCAGTAATGGGATAATTATGACCTACTATACAGATTTCATTAAAATTGGACGAGAAGTGTTTAAGATATCTTGATTCACAAGAATTGAGCGAAAGACAAATTCATCCAAATTTTTTTTAAATAATCATCAAAAGAAAGTGCTTTTGATGATAATATAATAGGTGTAAATAAATGTATGTTTGTGCGCATGTGGAAGAGAAACAAATGGGGACAGTAGGTTGAAACTTATATGGGACCAACAATGGGGTAATTATGACCACAATCAAAATTCCAATAATATTGGATGAGTAGTTTTTAAGATATGTTGCAAAAATTGAGCGACAGACAAACACGGAACCAAAAATTTTCCCTGATGTTTGAAAAGAATTGAAAGCTTCCGTTACCTTCGGTAAGCTAAAAAATCTTACTTTTTTTTTTTTTTTTTTTTTTTTTTTTTTTTTTTTTTTTTTTTTTTTTTTATTACCAAGACTAAACGGTCTCTACCCCAATATAATATTAGACTAATATTATTATCTTTATCAAACAAATGATTTAAAAATTGGAATATAATAAAGACATAAAGTAGCTTGAGATAAAAGCGGTTACGGTATTCATGGAAGGTAGAGATAAACGTATTAAAATTATTGCTATTGATTGGTGGAATGGGGTAGGTCTGCTTTTACGGCTTGTTAGTATTCCCTAGGAGAGGTCCCCTACTTACCCGGGGGAGGTGGCCCCAGAAAAAACATCACCCCCCCCCCCCCACTGGGTCCCTCGGCCCTAAAAAACATTCTCTGCCGGAGCACTGAATCACTTCTAATCCTTACTACAGTACTTCCTTCCTGCCCGGGCAATAAATTCCACTTAAAAACTCTGAATATATTACTACACCGGTCTGACATCGAAATTACCATTATCGGTTGTTTCCAAGACGAATTTCCATAAGGGATTTTTACGCTTTGAAAAGACCACGGAGAGAAGTTTGGCACAAGTTCTTGAATATAAAGAAGGTGTTTCTAGCACCCCGAAAAATAAACTTTCAGACTGTCCTTGATAAAGAAATAGAACAAACTTATTGCTGAAAAAAAAATGTATTTTTTAAAAAAAAATATATACATTTAATTTAAATTTATACGTTTCTGTATTGAAACATCCTTGCCTTATTTTAAAATAATGTAATATACGAGTATTTGTTTAAACGTACTTTATACCGCATTAAAATATTAATACATTATTACTTTAAATTTGAAATAAACGACAAATATAATATACTCAGTAGTAATGTCCCACGTAATTGGTCACCTTAAACCCAGGCTCTCATTCAGACGCAGGGCAGGGCAGGACAGTTTTTTCAGCCGAAAGTATATACGTAACCGCACGACTTGAGACACACAGCAGGGTAGGGCAGTATTACCCCACACGTGGCTTACACGACTCAAATTGGATCTGACGTCTCATCTCACAATTCGCTATTTCTCTCGTATATTTCTGCAGTTAAAAAACTGTGCTGCCCTGCCCGGCGTTTTAATAAGTGCATGGCCTAAACCTTTTGTCAATTTTCGCAGGCATTGATCTCAGTCACAGATTTACATATTTTACACCATTAAAAATAACCATAATTTTAATTTTAATAACACTAAGATTTTAGTAAATAAAACAAATAACAAAAAAAAGATTGCTTTTAGAAGCCATGCATATATTAAAACATAATAAACAGGTAAAGTGCGTGCCGGTCAGCACACAGCGAGGGTCCGTATGCAACCCTGTATAGTTTAAGTAGTACCCTATTTATGGTGTTTTTTAAAATGCTAAAAAGCTTACTTTGAACTATCCTATGGGTCTGATATTCTCAAAACACATAAACAAACTTCTGATAAAGTATTTATTTTGCCACTGAACCGGAGTACAACCATATCGAACCTTACATCGAAAAGACCATAGTTATAAAAAAACTTATTTTGTCAATAAAAAATAAAATAATATTTTTTTCGAAATTTCCAAAAAGTGGTATCTTTACTTTTAGTCGAAGAATGTTCAGGAATTTTTTCAGAATTTTTGCAGTTCACATAAGCGAGATAGAGTGGGAGGGGACACGTTTCATACCCACTTCAAACTTGCCTACGCTCGCCCTATCAAAGTTATAACCAAAGAATTATATAATTTTGTAATCAGCTCGACATACCCTTTCATAATGATACCCCTCACGGTGTCGAAAAAAAAAAAAATTAACCTTTAAGTTTTTTACCCTAATTTTTTTGAAAAATATTTTTTTTAAGTCGCTATATTTTTAAAATATGTGGGCAGGTACAAGACACATACATGCTAAATTTCAAAGTGATCGGACGAAAGGTGTAGCCGTGAGAGCACGTGACAGGACGGACGGACAGACACACGCAGGAAAATATAAGGGTCTTTGGTTTTGCCTACGGACCCTAAAAATAGTATCAACTACAAAAGAAATTGTAAATACTTGAACAGAATATATGCAGAAGTTTTTTAAATTGAAATTTATGTGTATGTAAAAGTCAAGTTAGATAACTGGGATAATTAGCATGGTTGGTTAAAGTGCAATGCAGTATGTTTCCAGAGTAAAATAAATCTGGGTTTATAGAGTTGTTACCTAAACTATGAAAAATTGTAATTGTAACATGTATAATATTAGAGATAGAATATGTTGAAGTCAGCACCATTGTAATTGTAATGTAAATATAGTTGATGGATCTTCAGGTGTGAAAATTAAACATTATCCATATTGATTAGAGACGTTTCGACCCGTAATCATAAGATCATCATTAGTCTTTATTTAATTTTGCTGTAAAATGAAAATCATTCTCTATCTCTATAAGAGAGCGTCAACAATTATTAAAATAAATTTTGTTTAATTACAAGAATTTAAATATTATGTTTTAAAAACATTAGCAACTATCTATAACTTTAATAAAAACCAAAACAACTTTAACTTTTCTATTTTAGGTATCTGTACAAAGTACAAAAAGAAACCTTATATAACGGCTTTGTCTGTCTGTATTTCCGTTTGTGTCTGTCCGTTGCTTGTTTCAATTCATAAACTACTATAGCTAGGAACATGAAATTCAGCACACACGTGCATCTCGGCATTTGTGACAACTGGACAAGTTTTCGATTTTTCACACTTAATATTTTCAAGATGGCGGCCAATATGGTGAGTGACTAAAAAAAAAATGTTTTTAGTCACCATGACATGTTAAACATCAAATTGTCTTGAAATGTAGAAAAAGAATATGCAACTATTAAAATATACTAGAGGTCGACCAAGAAGTCATGAACACGGGAGAAACGGAAAGCTTAACTTCGTTTAAAATCGGAACTTCCGAGTAGTGCCGAAATCAGTACAGTCGGGTGCTAAGACAATAACCATTCCTAGTTTGTATGACATGCCCAGTTATGTCAAATCTCACGAATAACAACAGGAAGGTTTCCAATCTGTTAGGTTCCCTGTTTTGTTTGTTTTTATTCAGCACGAACTATAGTCACAACTGTTCTAAATCCAAATCAAACTCAGAAATAAAGAGGAAGAAAAAAAAATAGATTAAGGAAAAAGAATATCGATTTAGATTTAAAGAATATTATTGTGAATAATCAATAAATAATAATATAAAGATATTATCGTATATTATTAGTGATTTCTTATCAGGTACAGTGTTGCCTGTTGTAAAAAATATAGAAGTTATCAAAAATAAAATTATTAATAACAGAAGAACAACACTGTGTGTTTTGACCGTGGTCTATTATATCAAAAACTGACTGTACATGAGCACACTAGCGCACTCCTCACATTTCCATGACTTCTTGGTCGACCTCTAGCAACTATATTTTTATTACAAGAGCTGTGATAATTTTTTTAAAATTTGTTTATCTAATTAGAGATATTTGTATTTATTGTTAATTGTTATTGTTTAGTTCTTGTTATGGAAGGAGTCTTTAGGAAAAGGTTGACAATTTGTAAGCAAGAAATTTATTTTATATGAATGTAAGTAATATATAAGTAAAGCTTGGTTATATAGGAATGTTAAGCCACAGTTTATTTTATTTATTTATATGTATATATTATTTATTTATATTATATTTTATTATATATGTTAAAGGAAAAGTATATTTTTTGATTTTATATTAAATATTTTTATTTGTTTCGGGGCACAGCTGAGTGTGTCCCCTTTTGTAAGCTAATCTTTGTTTAGAACCTTCTTATTTCTAACAAATCTTTGTTTAGTTTATTTTATATATTTATTTTGTATTGGCCAACCTGGCCAGAGCAATTCACATCCTTTTTGCCAGTCACATGTAATGGAAGTGAGTATGTGGAAGTGATATATCCGCCCGGATAAATTTATTTTCTTCACCTCAGTTAAAACCCTTCCTTCTTTGTCCGCCCGGACACTTTTATACCGATCCAGTTCACCAGGCCACCGCATATTTCCAGTTCTTCCTTGTATGTCCGCCCGGACATATTATAATCGTCTCCAGAGTCTGTCTCCATCTGAACACCCGATCCAGTTTGCAGACTCGAACTCTTCACCGCTTCGCACACCATTCACCAGGCCAATATTATATTATGTTATCTTTATTATTCGAATTGTTAATAAACCCTCTTTCAATATCCAAGGTACTCGGGCTTTCTTTGTGTTCCATTATTATAACTTTTATAATTATTATTTTTTATACCTCTACTGGGCACTATCTTTTTTCCCTATTCATTTGAATTGGAGGAATTTCGCGGTAAGTTTAGATCCGAAGCCCCCAACTCTTCAAGGAATATTTTATTTAATAATTATATTTTAAATAAATTTGGTCATTGTAATTTTAGGTTGGTATTGAGGTATTTTCCTCCATAGGAACAGGACTAGTAGCTGTGTAAGCACTTGAACAGAATTTAAAATGACAATTTTGTATAACAATTGATTTAAATCTTAGTTCTTGAATATGTTAAGAATATTTATTTTTCAAAAACTTTTTTCGCCATTACTATTATTATTAAGCGAAAATAATGGTCGTAGAAAATATTTATAAAAGAATAAGTGTTTGACACTTTGTAATTATTTGTAGTGGGTGCTTGAAATTTACTCAAAAGAGGAGTCAAAATATAGCAATATGATGTAGGAGAGTTTGTTTGTAAGGATATGTATTTCGTGATTCACTAGAAACAACATTATAAATAATTAAAGCGAGCGCAAGCGAGCTTCTTAAATTCTTGAAAATTTTCTCTTATATTACTTCTTAAATTCTCTTAAATCTTGTCTGTCTGTCTGCCTGTCTGTGTATAACGTTTACGTGTCCGACGATAACTTGAGTAAAAGTTGGACGATTTAGTTGAAATTTAGTATACATGTTCCTCTTACTAATACTCAAGCTAAGTTCGTTGGACAGCATGTTCCGTCCAAGAGTTCGCTCGCAACGCTCGTGGAAACGAGAGGTTCAAAAATTTAGGTAAATATCGGCAATAGCGCGCCCCTTCTCACTCCAACGTATTTTTTGACAAAGGGATATCAACTCTCCTATGAACAAACCATACATATATAATTATTTTATACATATATTATTGTATACGAATGGAAGGGATGAATTGATATATCGAAGCCAACTGTACGACTTCGATTACTCAGAAGGGGTACACTATTGCCGAGTTTAACCAAAATTAAATTGGAATTTCAGAAAGAGAAAATACTCTACCATCCTCTATTCAATGAGACGAACATTTTTTACAAATAACTTTTTTTTAGTAAAACCAACAGCGACACCGCTATGAATTAATAAAGATCGCTAAAACTAAAGCGGACCTAAACGTTTATAATATATAAACAACCTTTTTACCGATATCTTACGTTCTAACGAAACTATTTTAATAAAACTTCATATCTACCATTCTCCACCACCTAATGCACAATTGAAACAAGCATGCAAAATTTCAATTTGATACATGCAATAGTTTTTTGTAGTAGAGTGATACATTTTATAATAATTGAAGTGAGATGTGTGGTTTGAGGAATAGTAAGAATGCGGGGTGGTTCCCTTACTACTATCTATCTACTCATCATGATTCAATAAATATTTATTACTATACGCTCGCTTCAATGATAGAGCCACGCGATGCCTAGTCATAATTTTGAAAATCTGGTTGTGGGGTCAACGCAAATGGGTAAACCATTTTTGAAAAGGACAATTTATAATATAAAGATAAAGTTATATAAAATATGAGTTTGTAACTGAAAGGGCAAGCAGAAAGTTGTCTCTATAGGCCAGTGAAGACTTAAAGTAAAGTCACGCAGGTGTTTGACTTGTCTAAAGGAAAGTAATTATAAGCACAGGATCCTCCCCTCTCTAATATGTTGGCCCGGAAAGCAGCTTTCAACGACCCTTCACAGCCTTTTCACACTTTAAACTGTTCCGCACATAATTTCACCTCTTAACCTCAATCCTGCTCCTCCATCGTCGTAACATTTCTTTCCGCATATACTGTGTTTTGTATTCAAACCCGCAATGCATGTAACCTGGTATGTAAATGACTCTGGGTTCGGCACGGGTTTTTTTTTAATATATTATGAATGCTCTAGTCTAAAGTCTGTATTGACTGTTTGTGTATGGCTCTCTTTGCATTTATTTGACGATTCTATTATGTCAGGATTAAGAAATGGTTATGTGGAATTTATTTAAAGTGGAATTTATAAAATTTTAGTGAATAATGAAGACAAAACATGAAATAGTTATTTATGCACCTAGGGAGTAAAGTCAGCCATTATTCCCTGAGCGAAAAAGTTGGTTCTTGAGGCGAAGTCGAAGGAACCATGGTCCCTAAATCCCGAGGCGAATCCGAGGGAATAACTCTAATTAGCTCCCGAGGCGCAGCCCAGGTCACATTTTCGTCCATAGCACAGTTTTAGTTAATTATTTTAATAAATAATAATAATTATTAGAAC
Source organism: Gerris lacustris (assembly GCA_951217055.1). Lineage (NCBI taxonomy): Eukaryota > Metazoa > Arthropoda > Insecta > Hemiptera > Gerridae > Gerris > Gerris lacustris. The sequence continues at coordinate 66,896,315 of OX578283.1, forward strand.
ATTTAATAGCAGATATAAGAGATTCAATATTAAAAACAAATAAAAATTGGAATTAAACTCAAATAGAAGGTTATTTAGATGCAGGTTATAATGTTGTAAAGAAAGATAAACATGGTCAAAAAAGTGCAGTGCCGCCAACCTGATTTCAACAACTTCATTACATTAGCCATACATTTTCTACTATTTATAAAATAATTAAGTTGCAATCTTTACTTTTTCGCCCTACTTTTACTTTTTCTCCCTACTTTTTGAGTTCAGGGATGAAAAGACCTGTTTTAGTCCCTCTAAACAAATTCAAAATCATAAATTTTTTCCCCTACTGGAGATAAACAACATTTATATATATATTACTAGCTGGGAACCCGTGCTTTGCTACGGAGTGTTATTATAATTTGATAAGTTTATAAACAACCATAAAGAAACATATAAATTATTTTACTAAGCAAAAATATCTAGATTCTATCAGTCCCACTTATTTCTGTACCCCCTTCTCTTTGATAAGATAATATGAAAATATCCTAACCCCCCCCCCCCCCCCCCCAAATTAAAATACATAAGAAAACTATACATAAGAACAATTACTGTACTCTTAAAGAGCTTTTGCATCATGAAGGGTATTCATTACATTCACCCCGTATTCATTACTTGTACCCTGTACCCGTGTGTACCAAAATTTAAATTTTGAAAATGCATGTTGATAGTGTTTCCCCCGTTGCTTTAAAGGTCAAGTGTGCAAATTTTCATTAAGATCGGACGAAAACTGTAGATTTGTATAAAGAACATACACACACCACACACACATACATACAAACACATATACGTGTACCTTTATATATATATGTATTTCCATTTTACCCCCCCTTCTAAATGAAAATATGACAAAACTGTACATAACATCAATAACTGTACACTTAAAGAGCTTTTCAACGATGAGCATCATGAAGGGTATTCATTACTTTGACCCCGTATTCATTACTTGTACCCCGTACCCCTGTGTACCAAAATTGAAATTTCGAAAATTCATGTAGACTTGTAGACCTTGATTTTTCCCTTGCTTTGAAGGTCAAGTAAGCAAATTTTCATTGAGATCGGACTAAAACTGTAGATTTATATAAAGAACAAACATACACACACTCACACACTCATACGTTGACTCTTATGTATATAGATTACTAGCTGGGTACCCGTGCTTCGCTACGGAGTGTTATTATAATTAGATAAGTTTATAAACAACCATAATGAAACATATAAATTATTTTACTATGCAAGAATATCTAGATTCTATCTCTCCCACCTATTTCTATACCCCCTCCTCTTTGATAAGCTAATTTTAAAGATCCTAAATCCCCCCCCCTAAAGTAAAATATGACAAAACAATACATAAAAACTATTACTCTACTCTTAAAGAGCTTTTGCATCATCAATGGTATTCATTATATTGACCCCGTATTCATTACTTGTACCATACCCCTGTGTACCAAATTTAAATTTCCAAAATTCATGTAGGCTGTCATTTTCCCCTTGCTTTGAAGTTCAAGTGGGCAAATTTTTATCGACATCGAACTAAAACTGTAGATTTGTATAAAGAGCATACACCCTCATACGTTGATTTATATATATATATATATATATATATATATATATATATATATATATATATATATATATATATATATATATATATATATATATATATATATATATATATATATATATATATATATATATATATATATATATATATATATATATATATATAGCTATAAATTTCCATTTTACCCCTCCTAAATAAAATTGTACATAACAACAATTACTTTTCTCTTAAAGTGCTTTTCAACGATCATATGAAGGGAATCCATTACTTTGACAATCTTACACTGTACCCCTTTGTACCAAAATTTAAATTTCGAAAATTCATGTAGACAGTGACCTCGCCCTTGCTTTGAAAGGAAAGTGAGTAAATATTCATCAAATTGGGATAAAACTGTAGATTTGTATAAAAGACATACCCTCATACAGACACTCTTCTTTTTTTATAAGATGTAGCTATATTTTTCCATTTTACCCCCTCCTAAATGAAAATCCATATGACAAAACTGTACATAACAACAATTATTAATGTAATCTTAAAGAGCTTTTCAACACTATGCATCATGAAGGGTTTTCAACTTTGACATTTGTACCCCGTACCCCTGTGTACCAAAAATTTAATTCGAACATTCATGTAGACAGAGATCTTCCCCTTGCTTTGAAGGTCAAGTGAGCAAATTTTCATTGAGATCGAATTAAAACTGTTGATTTGTATAAAGAACATAAACACATTCACACATACGTTGACTTTTATAGATATAGATATACATTTCCATTTAACTCCCCTCCTAAATGAAAATATGACAAAAACGTACTTAACAACAATTAATGTACTCTTAAAGAGCTTTCCAACGATATGCATCATGAAGGGTATCCATTACTTTGACATTTGTACCCCGTACCTCTGTGTACCAAAATTTTAATTTCGGAAAATCATGTAGGCAGTGACCTTCACCTTGTTTGGAAGAAAATGAGTGTAAAAATGCATCAAATTGGGATAAAACTGTAGATTTGTATAAAAGACATTCTCTCATATAGATACTCTTCTATTTATATAGATATAGTTATATTTTCCATTTTACTCCCCTCCTAAATGAAAATATGAAAAAAATACACATAACAACAATTACTGTATTCTTAAAGAGCTTTTCAACGATATGCATCACGAAGGGTATTCATTACTTTGACCCCTTATTCATTACTTGTACCCCGTACCACTGTGTACCAAAATTTAAATTTCTAAAATTCATGTAGACCTTGATTTCTCCCTTGCTTTGAAGATCAAGTGAGCAAATTTTCATCGAGATCGGACAAAAACTGTAGATTTGTATAAAGAACAAATAAGATATAGCTATATTTTTCCATTTCACCCCCCTCCTAAATGAAAATATGACAAAAGTGTACATAACAACAATTACTGTACTCTTAAAGAGCTTTTCAACGATATGCATCACGAAGGGTATTCATTACTTTGACCCCTTATTCATTACTTGTACCCCGTACCACTGTGTACCAAAATTTAAATTTCTAAAATTCATGTAGACCTTGATTTCCCCCTTGCTTTGAAGATCAAGTGAGCAAATTTTCATCGAGATCGGACAAAAACTTTAGATTTGTATAAAGAACAAATAAGATATAGCTATATTTTTCCATTTCACCCCCCTCCTAAATGAAAATATGACAAAAGTGTACATAACAACAATTACTGTACTCTTAAAGAGCTTTTCAACGATATGCATCACGAAGGGTATTCATTACATTCACCCCGTATTCATTACTTGTACCCTGTACCCGTGTGTACCAAAATTTAAATTTTGAAAATGCATGTTGATAGTGTTTCCCCCGTTGCTTTAAAGGTCAAGTGTGCAAATTTTCAGTAAGATCGGACGAAAACTGTAGATTTGTATAAAGAACATACACACACCACACACACATACATACAAACACATATACGTGTACCTTTATATATATATGTATTTCCATTTTACCCCCCCTTCTAAATGAAAATATGACAAAACTGTACATAACATCAATAACTGTACACTTAAAGAGCTTTTCAACGATGAGCATCATGAAGGGTATTCATTACTTTGACCCCGTATTCATTACTTGTACCCCGTACCCCTGTGTACCAAAATTGAAATTTCGAAAATTCATGTAGACTTTGTAGACCTTGATTTTTCCCTTTCTTTGAAGGTCAAGTAAGCAAATTTTCATTGAGATCGGACTAAAACTGTAGATTTATATAAAGAACAAACATACACACACTCACACACTCATACGTTGACTCTTATGTATATAGATTACTAGCTGGGTACCCGTGCTTCGCTACGGAGTGTTATTATAATTAGATAAGTTTATAAACAACCATAATGAAACATATAAATTATTTTACTATGCAAGAATATCTAGATTCTATCTCTCCCACCTATTTCTATACCCCCTCCTCTTTGATAAGCTAATTTTAAAGATCCTAAATCCCCCCCCCCCCCTAAAGTAAAATATGACAAAACAATACAGAAAAACTATTACTCTACTCTTAAAGAGCTTTTGCATCATCAATTGTATTCATTATATTGACCCCGTATTCATTACTTGTACCATACCCCTGTGTACCAAATTTAAATTTCCAAAATTCATGTAGGCTGTCATTTTCCCCTTGCTTTGAAGTTCAAGTGGGCAAATTTTTATCGACATCGAACTAAAACTGTAGATTTGTATAAAGAGCATACACCCTCATACGTTGATTTATATATATATATATATATATATATATATATAGCTATAAATTTCCATTTTACCCCTCCTAAATAAAATTGTACATAACAACAATTACTTTTCTCTTAAAGTGCTTTTCAACGATCATATGAAGGGAATCCATTACTTTGACAATTTTACACTGTACCCCTTTGTACCAAAATTTAAATTTCGAAAATTCATGTAGACAGTGACCTCGCCCTTGCTTTGAAAGGAAAGTGAGTAAATATTCATCAAATTGGGATAAAACTGTAGATTTGTATAAAAGACATACCCTCATACAGACACTCTTCTTTTTTTATAAGATGTAGCTATATTTTTCCATTTTACCCCCTCCTAAATGAAAATCCATATGACAAAACTGTACATAACAACAATTAATAATGTAATCTTAAAGAGCTTTTCAACGATATCCATCATAATGGGTATTCAGTCCTTTGACCCCGTATTCATTATTGTACCCTGTTCCCTGTGTACCAAAATTTAAATTTTGAAAATTCATGTTGACACTGATTTTTTCTTCCTTTGAAGGTCAAGTGTGCATTTTTTGATCGAGATCGGACTAAAACTATGGATTTGTATAAAGAACGTACACACATACGTTGACTTTAAGATATATTTTTCCATTTACCCCCCTAAATGCACGTAAAAACAATTACTGTACTCTTAAAGAGCTTTTCAACACTATGCATCATGAAGGGTTTTCAACTTTGACATTTGTACCCCGTACCCCTGTGTACCAAAAATTTAATTCGAACATTCATGTAGACAGAGATCTTCCCCTTGCTTTGAAGGTCAAGTGAGCAAATTTTCATTGAGATCGAATTAAAACTGTTGATTTGTATAAAGAACATAAACACATTCACACATACGTTGACTTTTATAGATATAGATATACATTTCCATTTAACTCCCCTCCTAAATGAAAATATGACAAAAACGTACTTAACAACAATTAATGTACTCTTAAAGAGCTTTCCAACGATATGCATCATGAAGGGTATCCATTACTTTGACATTTGTACCCCGTACCTCTGTGTACCAAAATTTTAATTTCGGAAAATCATGTAGGCAGTGACCTTCACCTTGTTTGGAAGAAAATGAGTGTAAAAATGCATCAAATTGGGATAAAACTGTAGATTTGTATAAAAGACATTCTCTCATATAGATACTCTTCTATTTATATAGATATAGTTATATTTTCCATTTTACTCCCCTCCTAAATGAAAATATGAAAAAAATACACATAACAACAATTACTGTATTCTTAAAGAGCTTTTCAACGATATGCATCACGAAGGGTATTCATTACTTTGACCCCTTATTCATTACTTGTACCCCGTACCACTGTGTACCAAAATTTAAATTTCTAAAATTCATGTAGACCTTGATTTCCCCCTTGCTTTGAAGATCAAGTGAGCAAATTTTCATCGAGATCGGACAAAAACTGTAGATTTGTATAAAGAACAAATAAGATATAGCTATATTTTTCCATTTCACCCCTCTCCTAAATGAAAATATGACAAAAGTGTACATAACAACAATTACTGTACTCTTAAAGAGCTTTTCAACGATATGCATCACGAAGGGTATTCTTTACTTTGACCCCGAATTCATTAATTGTACCCAGTACCCCTTTGTACCAAAATTTAAATTTCGAAAATTCATGTAGACCTTGATTTTTTCCTTGCTTTGAAGGTCAAGTGTGCAAATTTTCATCAAAATCGGGCTAAAACTGTAGATTTGTATAAAGATCAAACACACACACACACACGTTGACTTTTATATACATAGATAATGTATATAATACTAGGCATCGCGTGGCTCTATCATTGAAGCGAGCGTATTGCAATAAAGTACTGAATATTAAGAAATTTATTAATCATGATGAATGTCATAGTTGAAGATAAGTGGAAGAGGGTAGTGTGGGGTAGAGAGGGGGTACTTGGTTCAAACTCACCTTACTATATAAACCTTTTGACAATAAAAAATAATTGTTTGTTCTAGTTTCAAAATTCCCAAAAAGTAATATCTTTATTTTTGGTCAAGGAATGTTCAGGAATTTTTTCAGATTTTTTGCACTTCACATAAGCGATATAGAGGGGGGAGGGGGCACTTTTCCCACCCACTTCAAACTCACCTACGCTAGCCTTATCCAAGCTTATAACCAAACATTATATATTTTTGTAATCAGCTCGACGTACCCTTTCATATGATACCCCACACGGTGCCAAATAAAAATATAACAGTTTCTTAACCCTAATTTTTTTGACAAATATTTTTAAAATGTGTTAGTAGGTACAAGACACATATATGCCAAATTTCAAAGTGATCGGCCGAAAAGTGTAGCTGTGAGAGCAGGCGACAGGACGGACGGACGGACAGACAGACACACGCAGGAAAATATAAGGGTCCTTGGTTTTTGCCTACGGACCCTAAAAAGGTTGTCTCATCGAATAGATGGAGTTAGCATTTTTTCCCCGTCCTAAAATTGCGATTTAAAATTTCCGCGCTCGTTCTGGGCATTGGTAAAATAAACATGTGTACCAAATTTCACCAAAATCAGTCTCCTTATACTCAAGTTATCGTCACACGTTTCCGACACATAGTCAGGATGGATAGTCTGTTTCAATGTAGAAGCTATCTTACGCTCCCTTCAATTAAAAAAAAAAAAAAAAAACTTAGAAGAATTAAAGATTAAAAAAAGAAAAGATTAATCGTGAGTAATGGTAAAAAAAAGAGGAAAAATTAAATCAGAATTGGTTTTTTGCAAGTAACTTATAATTAAAAGTTTTTTGATTAAATTTAAAATGGTAGTAAGTTTGGTGGAGGAGAGGAGAAGAGGGGGGGGGGGGGGCGAGTTGGAATTATTTGAGCTTAGTTATAACTTGATAATGGAATTTTCTTTGAGTCTGATGGAATTTCACGGTAGAAGATTATTTTATGTGGATGGATGTAGGGTAAATTAGTTTTAAGTTTATTACTTGTTTCATTAAGAGTGTAATTAGTCTAAGAAATTTTATTACCTAATTTTGTTAAGTTTAAGAATCAGGTCGTAATATATAAGGTAATCCCTTCTAGGAACTGATTTGTAATTTAAGTTCGTATTAATGTACATCAATTCGTATTCGTGGATTCACCACTAAATGCACGTGTGCACGTGGCTGGTAATGTTAGCTTTGTAAGAAAATCAATGTATTAATTACATTATAAAATTACATCAACATTAAAGCTCTCAAACAATAACTGTGGGATAAACAAAATAGTACATTACGTGTCGAGTGCGGAAAGTAGCATTTTGCATGCGAGTGTGGAGTTTGCACCCGAGTGATAGCGAGGGTGGTAAAACCACACGAGCAATGCAAAATGCCGTTTTCGCACGAGTTACGTACCGTACTTTATCTACGATTGTTAGATTTAAATAATAAATACAGAAAAAAATAAACTTGCTGTATGTAAGTTCGTATCTCTTCTCTTGATAAAGATGGCATTAATCTTGAGTTGTATTTTTTGCCGAATTAATTATTTCTGGAGGAGTATTATTCTCCACTTTTTCGTCAAAGTCACTTGATTTACTTATTGTTTTTCACTAAAAACTCGATATAAACAGTTACTTTAAAATTAAGAATATCAAATTGGTTTTGTTAAATGTAAACAAACTCACTAATCGTGCGTAAAGCTGAAGAATTCCTCTTCTTTACCGCACTAGTGTGGTAAAGAAGAGGAATTGTTCAGAACTATGAGACGCGCATGCGCAATGAATACAAGTACGTAAAGAATCACTTTCTACGCATCTAAACAAAGATGTAATGTTTATAATTCGTATCAATCGTAGATAAATAAATTTAAATATAGTTTCATCAAATGTAATGTGATCTTCTGATCAGTCAGGTTAGTAGGAAATTAATAGTTAAACTAAAATAGTTGTTGTAAATTGATAATGTCGATTTAGTGTAAAAATTTGTATTTTGTTAATGCCTGTATAGTGATTTTACTGTTAATAAATTGTTTCTAGCTTGAGAATTACCCAAGGAGGGGTCGAAATATTGCTAAAGAGTGCGTTTTTAATTGTTTCTGGTAGACAATGGTAGAACCAGTAACTACATTCTATAAGATTAGAGTTGGCACAATCGAAGGATGGAAATTTGAGAGGGAAACGATTCTATTGGTCCGCCATCTTGAATGCAACTTTAGAAAAAAAAATCCTACTCTACCCCTGTTCCACAAAAAAATATAACATGGCAACACTGATTTTCCCTTTTTATAACCCCAGAACTACATCCACTTTTGTAGTTTCCCGCCTTCGATTGTGCCAACTCTAATCTTATAGACTGTAGTAAAGTAAAAAACTAAAGGATCCAACTTTCTACTTGCTATTAAAAATATATACAAGGTGGAGTCGACGCCTCCATAGAAACATAGACAGACGCAAAAATTAATAAAGATTGTATCATTATGTTATTTAGTATTTCTTGAATGTTTACCGTAACAAATCTTATATTATATTTGAACTATTTATTACTAGACTCCCTGTAAATAAATTAGATTTCCTTCTTAAAGGACTTAACTGAACGAGCGTAGTGAGTTCTTCATTTCAGAGACTTCAGTGCTTTGAAAAGTTTCTGTCTTTGCCTAATGATAAATGGCGTAACAATTTGGCACACTGGCCATCTTATAATAAACTATACAGTTGTCATTGTTTTAAGAATTTTTAAAAAATTTTAAAATTGTTTAGATGAACCATCAATTTAAGCATAAATTTAGCAATAATTAAAGCGCGCAGACGGTTGAAATTAATCTGGTACTATCTTCGGGCAAACCATCATCAAAATTTCATAAAAATCAGATGTGTACTTGGCGTGTGGAGAAGAAAGTTTTATATGGCCAACAATGGGCTAATAATTATGACCTACCATCCAAATGACATTAAAATCGGATGAATATAGTTTTAAATGTATGCTGGTTCGAAAAAATTGAGTGACAGACAGACCGGCATACAGACACGGAATTAAATATGTCCCCTGATGTCTGAAACGGATTTCTGTCATGGAATATTTGAAATCGGAGACATTAAACAATTTCGTTCTTCAGAACGATCACATAGCTTCCGATACCTTCGGTTAGCTCGGAAGAGAAAAGAGAAAAAGCTATCACCAAAACTATTATTAATGCAAAATTTAATATCTTATACAAAACTTTAAAATCAATGTCCGATTATAGATTTTAATTAAGCTATTTATTCAGATGGTGAATCGATGAAAATAAAATATCAAAATTGTGAAAAGAAAGATGAGGATGAAAAATATTATTATTAAAGAACTGGAGATATAGTCAGGGTGCCCATAGGCAAAAAAGTAACTTATACATACTCTTTCCAAACCTTTTTGTAGGGCTTGTTTAGGCAAAGTGTGACACCGTTTTCCACTGTGACTTTTTTTTAGTTTTGGGGCGTTTTTTTTTTTTATTTGAACCCTAACATTTTGACGCTTCAGACTTGAAAATCGGAAAAAGTTTTGCGTTAGACAATATTAAAATGTTGATTTATAGGGTTCAAATAATGTATCTTGAGAAAATCAGCTGGTTATTAATCATTAATTAATATTAGTTCATATTAATTAATATCCATTATTATTAATTAAAATTAATTAATAACTGCCTGATTTTCTCAAGATACATTATCTGAACCCTATAAATCAACATTTTATTATTGTCTGACGCAGAACTTTTTCCGATTTTCTAGTGTGACGCGTCAAAATTTTAGGGTTCAAATAAAAAAAAAAACGCCCCAAATCAAAAAAAAGTCAGGGAGGAAAACGGTGTCAGATTTGGCCTAAACAAGCCATACAAAAAGGTTTGGAAAGAGTATGTATAAGTTACTTTTTTGCCTATGGGCACCCTGACTAATATTTCATTTATATCAGATTAGTACTTTTGAAGATATAGGTGTAAATAAATGTATGTTTGTACGCATGCGGAAAAAAAACAAAAACAAATGGACGCAGAAGGTTAATAACTTATGAGGTTGAATCAATGAAAATAAATTTTCAGAACTTTGAAAAGAAAGATGAGGATGAAAAATATCATTATTGAAAAGCTGGTAAGATTGGAAATGGAAAACAAAGAGAAGGTGAAAGTAATGACAGATTTGAATTCTTTAATGAAAACTTATACCAACTAACAAGAAATAGATTTTTTCAAAACTATTGGAATGAAAAAAGACTGAAGAATAATAATAGGGTTAACATTGAAAGACATTGGAAGTAATGAGTGCAAGAAGTAACCTGAAAGGTACTAATATAATTTTGTTTTAGAACCTTACAAAAGAAGAGAGGGAAATAAGGAAGGTCCTAGCAAAAATGATAAAAGAAACTAAACAGAACTGGAATCAAACTATAATAAGAAAACGAAAGTTGGACAGACCGACTTCAACTTGTATTTTGTCTTCAATGATTTTTTTCTACACTTTGAAGACTAAGAATAAGCAAATTTGATTTTAACAAGCTAAAATTTTGCAGACAATGTTGTCATAGTAGGAAAGTCAATAGAGGAAGCAGAAGAAATTATTTCTTATCTTATTGAAGAAGAAAAGAAAATAGGACTTCAAATAAATGTAGAGGAAGCAAAAGATATATTTGTAAATTTAGAAGAAAACTTATTAACTCAAAGAATAACTAAGAAGAAAAGTAGACCAAAAAATGTATAAACCTCAGAAGTATAATATCAACTGAAAATGTACATCAAAGATAAATCCTAATAATTAAATCATATGAGATGAGTCTTCGGCAAGCTCGGAAGTAAAAAACCTTAACAAGAATCAATATTGAAAATTAACATAATACTATTTCACGCATTAAAGTCCAACATCCCCACTTATTGGGTCGCATTAGTAATGCTCAACTTGGTGAAGCTCTATTAATTTCGAAGTGATGCTTTATGGACATATCGTGTTTACTTTAAGTTTTATATCCAAATTGTTTTGTATTTTTAATTAAACTGCTCCTTAATTGCCACAGTAGATAGAAATGGTCTTAGGAGCTTTAGGGACAACACGTTAAAAGGGTCTGTATGCCAAATAGCCCCTAGAGTGGTGTAATACTAGGTACTCTATTAGTCGCCACCGTAAACAAGTAGCGTGCCTTGTGGCGGGCGTATCACTGTATATATAAACTTAATTACTACTAAGTTAGGAAGATGGTTTTTACACAAAGAAAAACTCAGATTTCAAATCGGAGGGAGCGGCAAGGCAAGCTCTCCTTGGAACAAATATAAGTATATTGGCAAAACAATCACTATTGCGAGCTCCTTATCCCAAGAGTTTACATACAGGGCCCTACGGGAGCTCGCACTCAATACATAGGAATCTGATTTTAGGTTAATACTTTAATACATTCAATTTCTATTAATAATTATCCAAGTCCAATAAAAGAAAAAGATTTTAAGTTTTAACTTAGCACATAATCATACGGCACACAGCCTCACACTCTACGGCACACAGCCAACACCAGCACACAGCCCAACTTACCGTCCGAACTCTAGTTTCCAGACTCCCCGGCTCAAGCTGGCCTGTCTTTATATAGGCGGCGGTTGTAACTGCTCGTGCCTGGACGTGTCTGGTCGTGCCAGGACGTGCCTGGTTTTGTAGCGTGGCCACGTGGAGGTTCTTTTTCCTAAGTAACCAGGGGGGCCCGGGGCTTTGCGGCCACCTGGTTACAGTGGCTATGAATATAGCCATGTACTCAGCTTCGGTAGAAGAGGCTCCACTGACTGTTGTTTCGGCGGTAGAGGCTCCGCTGACTGTTGTTTCGGTGGTAGAGGCTCCACTGACTGTTGTTTCGGTGGTAGAGGCTCCACTAATTGTTGTTTCGGTGGTAGAGGCTCCACTGATTGTTGTTTCGGTGGTAGAGGCTCCACTGACTGTTGTTTCGGTGGTAGAGGCTCCACTGACTGTTGTTTCGGTGGTAGAGGCTCCACTGACTGTTGTTTCGGTGGTAGAGGCTCCACTGACTGTTGTTTCGGTGGTAGAGGCTCCACTGACTGTTGTTTCGGTGGTAGAGGCTCCACTGACTGTTGTTTCGGTGGTAGAGGCTCCACTGACTGTTGTTTCGGTGGTAGAGGCTCCACTGACTGTTGTTTCGGTGGTAGAGGCTCCACTGACTGTTGTTTCGGTGGTAGAGGCTCCACTGACTGTTGTTACGGTGGTAGAGGCTCCACTGACTGTTGTTTCGGTGGTAGAGGCTACACTGACTGTTGTTTCGGTGGTAGAGGCTCCACTGACTGTTGTTTCGGTGGTAAAGGCTCCACTGACTGTTGTTTCGGTGGTAGAGGCTCCACTGACTGTTGTTTCGGTGGTAAAGACTCCACTGACTGTTGTTTCGGTGGTAGAGGCTCCACTGACTGTTGTTTCGGTGGTAAAGGCTCCACTGACTGTTGTTTCGGTGGTAGACGCAGTGACCGTCTGTTGTTTTCTTTAATTCCACGAAATTGCTCCACCACTCAATACGAAGACATTAATAAAGTAGATTTCATATCTAACTTGTCACCAGCCCAGTAAGAATCGCAGTGGCAAAAGACTTCTTCTTAGTCCGTTCTTCTAGTTAGCGTGCAAAAAAGTATCTGACTAACATCAAGCTAGAATTTTGTGAATAAGTAAATGTTTTGGTGCCTTTTAAGAATATGTGGTCGGCTAAGTTCGTCTGCAGGACATAGCTTGGCAATAGGCAGTTAAAAAAAAAAAAAAACAGTGAAGAGCGGCCATGTCCCTCCTATTTTGGTGAATAATGTGATTTTCAGGGTCCTGGGTACTAAATTAGTTAGTAGACCAAAGATCAAGTTGTTGGCAGTTTGTCCCTTGATAGGAGAACACTTTGATTTGGAGTAATATTTGACTAACTAACCAATTAAGTGACAAACTACCATCAACTTAATTATTGGTCTACTAACTAAGCTCGTACTCAGGATCATGAAAATCACATTGGCCACCAAAAAAAAAGTGACGTGGCCGCTCTCCGCCGGTTTGTTTTTTTCAAATGCCAATTGCCAAGCTATGTCCTACTAAAAGGTACATTAGAAAAATGCTGATTAGTATATAAAATGATTGTATTCAAATTATAATTACATAGTATTTAAAAGTTTTTTTTAAGATTGATTGATGAGAGAGAGTAAAAGAGTTAAGATGGTAAATGAAAATTTTAAATTGATAAGTATAGAAATGTTTGAATATAAATATAACGTTTTTGATTTTATTTAAACAAAAGAATTTATAAATACTTGTTGCTTTCTCCATAAATATTTCTTATATTTTGCTTTGTCGGAGGGTAAGAAGAAGGTCCGGATTCAATAAACGAAGGGATTTGCTGGTGAAAATTGTTTCTATCTGTAATACAACACTGGCTCGGGTTGGGGAGGGAAGGGGGATATTATACGAGAGAAGCTGAGAAAACCACAAAATGCAGTCGGTGTAGGAGAGGGGCGAACCCTGATTTGATATCGAGTTTAATACGGAGGCAAACTCAAGTGAAAACCCGAGGGCTGCGCGATTGAACAGGGTCTGAAACAATCGTTTCAGACCGCAGATCCTATAACCGAGAGAGGTATTAGAGGCTCAGTTCCACGCTAAACTGGAAAAAACCCACCGGAAGGAGCCTTATGTTGCCCATTTGCCGTAACATTCCAACAAGTAACGCTTGTAAACGCAGATATCTCCTTTTATAGTTTCAAAGGTTTGTATTAATTCCGAAATTCTCCTTGGATGTAAAATCAGCGATTACAGAAACACTCTTCCGATAACTACATAATACAGGTGTATACGTGTAATTTTCGGGGGGAAGGTAAGGTAGACTGGTATTCAATTACTACCGAATGATAATTCCAAGAGGGCTGTCGGGTATTTCCGCACACCACGTGCAAGAGAAGAGGATGTAGGTTATCGAATAAGGTTTGAAAATCATGTAATATATTTGCAAATCAGATCACGTATTTGCGGAGAGAGGAGGAGAAGCCGGAATGTTTGAAAAGGCATGGAGCTGTGGATTGCAAGGGGTTTTTGTCAAGTATCGACACGAGATACCGTGATAAACCCATGGAAAGCCGGAATTCCGACAAAGACACATCCAAACAGACGTAAACCGACCAGTCGTAGCCGACAATTTTCCGACAAATACTCATGTTTAACTTTATAACAAGTACCGAATTCATGTTATAAACCTGTATTTCCAACAATCCTATAAAATTAAGCGATCAGCTTAATAATATTAAGCATTGATTTACTTTCGATCGTAAATTTCAGCTAACAAAAACAAATTCAATAACTTGTATGCCTTTATCTATTGTATTTATTAACATCATTTAAAACGTATTAAGATGGAAAGATAATAAAGCAGGAATGAAAGATATAGCCAAAGTGACAACCGAAAGGAAATGGAGGTGGGCAGGACACATAGCGCGAACCGAAGACGGTCGATGGACCAAGAAGTTAATTGAATGGTGTCCGTGACAATATAAAAGGAAAAAGAGGAAAACCGTATTGATGATATGATTGATTGAAAACGTATTTGAGTAAGAACACAAATAAATTGATAAGAGTATTCTGTCAGCAAGAATATAGCAACATTACTAAATGGTCTACACTCTGAATATCTTAGACAACATACTTCCACAGTTTTAATAAAGTTTGGGACAAGGATAAGTTATGTATCTAATCAATGAGAATTGCCAATCCTTCCTCCTCCTAGTAGTAGTAAGGTTACTACTACTATCGTCTAGTACTAGTACTAGTACTATACGGGTAGGACGAACTCAGTATTCTTACCAAAATAGTTAAAATTACTAAGAATGAATAAGTACATACTTTAGAGTAAGATAAATATATTTATTTGTAAGTTTAGTAAAATGAAGGAGGATAAAGTTAAGTCTAATTAAAAAAAAAAAAATACCATGATGAAGTACAAATAAACCTTTCCCTTATTTGATTTCTATTCTTTATGAAAGTTTACAATAAAAATAATAAAATGAAGGAGGAACAGAAATAAATAGAGGATGCTAATATTCATGAAAGGAGAGACCGAGCTGAAAATGAGAATTTTGGCCATGGCCGCACCCTTCAACACCCGTAAGAAAAGCTCTACGTTAGACCGGGCCCTCTTTTCACGGCAGAAAGGGCCCTGGGACCCCTTCAAATAGGATCCGGTGTCAGTGGGGTAGCTTCAAATCCCCCAATTTTCGGGGTGTGCCCCCCCCCCCCCCCCCTTCAAATCTCCCTCTGGAAAATAGGTCTGTCGCAATAGAACCACACTTCCATACATCAAAACCGAAAACGAAGCAATCACAATAACTCATGCAAACCCATTCCTACAACAGTTCACAGAGAGAAGTAGCAAGAGAGGGGGGGAAAATTAAACAAAATATTTTATAAAAATTGATTAAAAAAGTTTTTTGTGAGCTAACTTTGTCCGGCAAGAGGAAAGGGGCGGGTGACACGACAAATTCCAAATTCGAATTAGATTTTTTTTTTAATCTGAAATTCCGGGCTTGAACACCCCCCCTGGACCGACTCTAGACTCCAATATAAGCTTATGTCAACCCTCACAAAAAAATAAATCTCCTCGGATGACAATGATTTATGAGCCTTTTGTTTAGACTGGAAGAAAAGCGGATTCTATTTTTTTTTTTTTTTTTTTACTCCCGTACTATAAATAAAAAAATAATTATTAAATATAAATAATAAAAAAAACATGCGGTTTTCATATTCAATTTTGAATTATATTTTTGAGAGGAAGTCACGGCGAATCGATTTTTTTTTTTTTTTTCTTTTTTTTCTTCTAGAAAATAAATAATAAAATAAAACTTTTGACAGAAGTCAGAGAAAGTTTTTGGGTAAAAAGAGAGTTTTGTAGACTAAATGAATTTGCGTAATATTCAAACTGAGAAGAATAAATTTAAATAGGAATTAGAAGGTAACAAACCGATAGACAAATTATACAATGCATAACATCCACATTGCGAAAAAGGGAAAATATTTAATTTTCAGAATATATTCCTCATGTTTTCCTTTTTCTGTATACCTACTATAATTATTTAAATAAACGTCGTTATAGAAATGAGAAATAAAATAAAGGATAATAGAATTAAAAATACTTTCTTAACAATAAATTAAATAAAACTAAAAATATTCAGAATCAAATATTTGAGGTCTACTTTCTTACTATCCGAACTACCACTAATCACTCTCTGCCACGTTACGTGCTGGACACGCTACGTGTTGGTATATGTGAACGGCGCGTTAATAGTGTGAATCTATTAAACATCCAAGATGGTAGAATTGTTGTTAAAAACCTAAATTTGAAATTTCACCTTCACAACACTTTTTAGGGTCCGTTGGCCAAACCAAGGACCCTTATATTTTCCTGCGTGTGTCTGTCCGTCCGTCCTCTCGCGTGCTCTCACGGCTAAACCTTTAGTCCGATCACATTGAAATTTGGCATGTATGTGTCTTGTACCTGCCATTTATATTTTAAAAATATAGCGACTTAAAAAAAATGAGGGTAAAAAAACGTAAGGGTTAAATTTTTTTAATTTTTTTTCGACACCGTGAGGGGTATCATATGAAAGGGTACGTGGTACGTCAAGCTGATTACAAAAATATATAATTCTTTGGTTATAACTTTGATAGGGCGAGCGTAGCGAGTTTGAAGAGGGTTTGAAACGTGTCATCCCCCCCTCTATCTCGCTTATGTGAAGTGCAAAAAATCTGAAAAAATTCCTGAACATTCTTCGACCAAAAGTAAAGATACTACTTTTTGGAAATTTCGAAAAAAAAATTATTTTATTTTTTATTGGCAAAATACGTTTTTTTTTAAATTCTGGTCTTTTCGATGTATTTATATGGTTGTAGTCTGGTTCAGTGGCAAAAAAATACTTTATCAGAGTGTGTTTTGAGAATATCAGACCCTTAGAATGGTTCAAAGTAAGCTTTCTAGGATTTTAAAAAAACACTGTTTATACACTTTACAGTTAAACACTATAATAGTGAGGCCTACGGATCCTCGCTGAGTGCTGACTAGCACACACTTGACCTGTTAATTTCTAAATAAATATGTGAAAAAAAGATTTGATTTGCAAAATTTAAATAAGTTAGGTATAAGAAATATTAGATTCATCATTCATTTCCCTTTTGTTTAAATTGTTCTTATAGAAGAGGAGTTTTTTTTTTTTTTTAGATTAAGGTAATCATGAATGACGTATAAGAAAACCCCTAATTAAAACCTTAATATTTCTCCACTAATTGGAGAAGCTTGAGGTCGGAACATTTTTATAAATTACGTGCGAGAGTATTAATGACGTGTGAAAGTTCTTTTAGTTTCTTTTTTACCCAAAACCCTCTTAAGTTTCAGCACCTCACGGACAACAAAAAAAAGCAGCTAGCAATTTTTACCGTATAAAATAGAACAGACGGATGAAAAACACAAGAGACTCATTATATTCTACGCCTTCGGTCTGCCTGAACTAAGCCAAGTCAGAAGGGAAAAAGAAAAAGTAGAAAAAAATAACCCTAGGTTGCTTTGTTTCAACTAAGGTTAGTTTATAAAGAACGTCGGTACGGAGTTGCTCTAGCCGGGATAAAGAATTGCCCGTAGAGTGACCTCAAACATACTCTAGGTTTTCTCTCCCTTACGCCTGTATAAGTCCTTTACCAGGGGCATGTAGCTCCAGGGGCGGGTGCTCTCTTTAAGTTGCGGTAGTTGCTTCACCAAGCTCCTCTAGGTGGATTTAATGGACCTCGACCTAATGGTTACTTCAGACCTTTTCGTAGCCCTTAGTGGACCTTTAAAGCAACAAAAATAAAAAAAAGAAGAAAAACCGACAGGAAAAAAAGCCAACCTCTAAATACAAAAAAATAGCCATCTCCCGATCCACAGTATAAAAAGAAAAAAAATAGACTCAGTCACATAAAGCATCATAAGGCAACCGACCTTTAAAAGCAGAAAAAAGATAAAATATTTAAAAAAAATATTTCTTAATGATATCATTAGGCAGTTACAAAAAAAATATCAAGGATATCAAGATGAAAAAGCCTTGTAAATAGAGCAAAACATTTTCTAAAGTGTTGAAAAAAAATAAAAACATCGTAATATTCAACAACAACAAGCTGCTTTATTATTATTTTTAACTAAATACGGTCAAAATTATAAAATGATTTCAAGTACCTATATTTAACCGAGATTTTAAGAAAGTAAAAACAAAATATAAACTTACAGATTATCACAAAGTTTCCATTAAAACTAAATCAAATGACTTTGATATCTTAAAATTCTGATTCATTTGAAATCCAGCAGTATAATTTAGTTTTTTTTAGATTGTAAGAAGGTGGAAGTAAAAGAGAAGGAGGAAGTCGAGGAGTAAGATGGAAGGGAAGGAAAAAGGATAGAAATAGAAGCTTGAGATTCATTATAAGGTGACAGTGAAGAAGAAATAAAGATGTAGTTTAAGATAGGTGTACAGGAGAAGTTGAAGATATAGGTTAAGAGGGATGTAGTGGAGAAAGTGATGATATAGGTTAAGTGGGATGTAAAGGAGAAGGTACAGATATAGCTTAAGAGGGGTGTAAAGGAGAAGGTAAAGATATAGGTTAAGAGGGGTGTAAAGGAGAAGGTAAAGATATAGGTTAAGAGGGATGAAAAGGATAAGGTAAATATATAGGTTAAGAGGGATGTGAAGATGTAGGTTAAGAGGGAATGGAAGATATAGGTTAAGGTAGAAGTAAAGAAGAAGGTGAGAATTTAAGTTAAGAGGGAATGGAAGATATAGGTTAAGGTAGAAGTAAAGAAGAAGGTGAGAATTTAGGTTAAGGGAATGGAAGATATAGGTTAAGGTAGAAGTAAAGAAGAAGGTGAGAATTTAGGTTGAGGGAATGGAAGATAAAGTTTAGGGTAGAAGTAAAGAAGAAGGTGAGAATTTAGGTTAAGAGGGAATGGAAGATATAGGTTAAGGTAGAAGTAAAGAAGAAGGTGAGAATTTAGGTTAAGAGGGAATGGAAGATATAGGTTAAGGTAGAAGTAAAGAAGAAGGTGAGAATTTAGGTTAAGAGGGAATGGAAGATATAGGTTAAGGTAGAAGTAAAGAAGAAGGTGAGAATTTAGGTTAAGAGGGAATGGAAGATATAGGTTAAGAGGGATGAAAAGGATAAGGTAAATATATAGGTTAAGAGGGATGTGAAGATGTAGGTTAAGAGGGAATGGAAGATATAGGTTAAGGTAGAAGTAAAGAAGAAGGTGAGAATTTAGGTTAAGAGGGAATGGAAGATATAGGTTAAGGTAGAAGTAAAGAAGAAGGTGAGAATTTAGGTTAAGAGGGAATGGAAGATATAGGTTAAGGTAGAAGTAAAGAAGAAGGTGAGAATTTAGGTTAAGAGGGAATGGAAGATATAGGTTAAGGTAGAAGTAAAGAAGAAGGTGAGAATTTAGGTTAAGAGGGAATGGAAGATATAGGTTAAGAGGGATGAAAAGGATAAGGTAAATATATAGGTTAAGAGGGATGTGAAGATGTAGGTTAAGAGGGAATGGAAGATATAGGTTAAGGTAGAAGTAAAGAAGAAGGTGAGAATTTAGGTTAAGAGGGAATGGAAGATATAGGTTAAGGTAGAAGTAAAGAAGAAGGTGAGAATTTAAGTTAAGAGGGAATGGAAGATATAGGTTAAGGTAGAAGTAAAGAAGAAGGTGAGAATTTAGGTTAAGGGAATGGAAGATATAGGTTAAGGTAGAAGTAAAGAAGAAGGTGAGAATTTAGGTTGAGGGAATGGAAGATAAAGTTTAGGGTAGAAGTAAAGAAGAAGGTGAGAATTTAGGTTAAGAGGGAATGGAAGATATAGGTTAAGGTAGAAGTAAAGAAGAAGGTGAGAATTTAGGTTAAGAGGGAATGGAAGATATAGGTATAGGTTAAGGTAGAAGTAAAGAAGAAGGTGAGCATTTAGGTTAAGAGGGAATGGAAGATATAGGTTAAGGTAGAAGTAAAGAAGAAGGTGAGAATTTAGGTTAAGAGGGAATGGAAGATATAGGTTAAGGTAGAAGTAAAGAAGAAGGTGAGCATTTAGGTTAAGAGGGGATGGAAGATATAGGTCAAGGTAGAAGTAAAGAAGAAGGTAGTTAGTTTTATAACCTAATTTATGGTAATAAGAAGGTAGTTAAGATATAGGTTAACGTTTCCTCTCTAAAAAAAATAAAATTAAAAAGTGTTTACAATTCACAGATTCTATAAAACGTTAAAAATATTCTATTTTAAAAGGCTAAGAAATACTTTGAGCTGTTATAACTCAATAATAATTACCATAAAAATGCTATTTTTTAAAACTGGTCTTATTTGCAACCTTTTTTTTTTTTGGTTTCTATAATCTTTACCTTAGTTGTATCTATGTGCAAAATTTGGGGAAGATTGAATGACGGGAAGTGGTTCAAAATTGAGGAAACGGAAATGTGCGATAAAACTTACAAAGCAAAGTAATATAAGACCAGTAATAACCAAAAACAAAAAAATTTACAACATTTGGTTCATTTAGTGTGGTTTTAAATCTAGACTATGCTACTATTTAATCTAAAATATATACATTTTTGTTAATTTGAAGTCAGCGAAAATGTAACAATGTAGGAAAACAAGAAAATGTAGGTTTAGCACAAGCTCTGATAGGGCTAGTTTCGGGGAAATGCAATAAAAATTTGTTGAGTGTATTTGGGTGCCATATTGCCCATGATTACATTTTTGGTCGTCAACGTTACCAGTGCTGTTATTTCTGACATGATGTACTCACACCCTTTTCTCCTCCTATCTATTACTTTCAGAAACGTCACTTACACTTTTTTAATAAGTGAAAATTGTGCTATTGTATCAGTGGCGCCGCACTAGTACAATAGCATATTGATATGAAAAAGTGTTGCTCGATTTGTCGGACTAAATTTTATTTATTCATAATCGGCTTGGAGGTGCAACAGGAAATTTCTTGTCTTCTCTGAGCCCTCGTCCATCCCTGATTTTATTTAAGAAAGTAAAAAAATTAGAATATAGATAAATTCATATTAATAAAGGAATTTTATAAGGAAAAGTTAAAAACGCATAGTTATAGATTGATAAAAATAAAGCGACACAATAACTATTGCAACGAGGAGTAATAAAACTTCCTAGAAGCTTCAATTTTTTTTCTTTAAACTTCCGACGAAGGGTGATCAGCCCGTCAACATGATTTCAGGAAGGCACTTTATATAATACAAAACTGATATAAAAGAAAAATACTTCTTGCATACGAGTTCGCAAGACAGTGAGACATTTTCATGTTTTCGTTCTGCGTAAACTACCGACATAAAATGAAATAAAATCGGTAATTTATTTAAGTAATAGATAAAAGTAGATGGAAGATAATTTTTATTCTTATCTCTACACCGGCACTGCCGCGGCTTGATTACAAACGACTGAATTCAAAGGCGCCGGTCCGCCTTCTACGAATTGTTAATATGCCTTCATACTAGGTAGGCCGAGAGGGCTGAGAGTTGATGGCAACCTCCTGTGCTTTCCTAACTCCCTGTCACACGTATAAATCTTTTCGACTCTCTTCGGCCCTATTTCGTGCGGTGGAGGGAGGCCCAACCGCTGGAGACTGGATTACATACCTCCTATAGCTTTTTACCTCCCTGTTATATTTTTCTGAGTTTTTAAACTAAAAGTAACGTAACGTTTCTGACTTATGTTCCATAGCTTAAACATAAAAATGTCAAACATAAATAAATCAAACAAGGCTATTAACTAGACGATTAGTGTGTTCGGTTCTTTGTTTTTTTAAACAAAATAAATCAGCCTTAAATCCCTTCTCCGTAATCCAGTAATAATTATATTAGAATTCAGGCTCTTGTGGCCATTTATAATGTATATCCCTGCAATATTTACGGTATGCAATTTGCAGTACACTATATTCACGGCAGGGTTATGAAAATGTTGGAGAAAGGTATAGGGATGCAGCATCAAAATTGTTGGGAAACGCTCATCTATTGAACAAATTCCAGTTATGAGCCTCTTGCTTATACAATATTGCTTGTACATTCAAACACTATTATCAATCTATATTATTAAAAAAGTTTTGTAAACAAACAAGTTCAGTGAGAGTGATATATACTTAACTGTTTGTAAGAGTGCGATAGGAGATAAGAGGGGTTAGGGGGAGGTCCTCGGGGGGAGAAAGGGGAGGTTCTCAGAGTAAATAGACTGTGTTGAGCGGAATGACAAGGGAACTGTGACGTCATTCCCGAGGCAATAAACAAAACACGGGGCGGTTAGCTCAGTGTAATAAAGAAAGCGCATTGTTTGTTTACATGCCTTAATCAAAAAGTGACAGCTTTCAATACAAAACAAATCAAAAATAAAATTTTAATAAAATGTCGGCTACTATTTTGATAATTTATTATATCTATTTGAAGACCAACAAATCAAAACAAGCCTATACTTGTATTGGTAGCAAATAAAAAAATGTAATCTTATTAATTATAACGTTTAGTTTTGATAAAATTATCGGTCACTATTTAGATAAGATATTATATTTTTTTCAACTCCATCAAATCAAAACAAACCATTATATTTGTTGGTAACAAATAAAAAAATATGTGTGAGGCTCTCACGCATTAGAAGTGAAACTTAAGTTCTAGAATGCATTGCTCTCTTTTATTTTTTGACGAATTTATTATTTCAGGATTAAGAAATGGTTATGGAAAATACGAAAAAAAATGAAAACAATGTTTATACTATATATTATTATATTATCATTTATATAATCGAGTAGTGTCCCGACGTGGCCGACCTACCTTGAAATAATTTGTTATTGCTACGCTAAGGCTACCACATTTATTCCAATAAAAATATATGTTTGTTTTGATTTGCTGGTCTTTAAATAGATATAATAACGACATTCCGTTTCACAAATTTAATTTCAAACCTTTGGTTTTTATATTTATATTGGATAACTTAACCCTAATCATCATACTTTTAATAATATATCTACCTAAAAATGTAATTGTTCTTCATTTTTCGGGCAAATTTAAAAAAAAAAAAATCGCTCTTCCTTCAGAGCGCCATGGGCGCACGGTCCCCGGTTTTACTGAGTGGATATTTTTGTTCCGAGGTAACATCTTTATTCTAATTAAGTGCAAAAACTATTAAAGCGGTCGCGGACTTAAACTTTTAAAACTGTCCTCGGTACTCATAGTAAACAGACAAAATAATTCTATTACTCTATACTTGGCAGCGGCCATGCAGCGGCCACTTTTGGGGGGTTGACGAGCGAAGCGAGTAGGGGGCGGAGCCCCCTAGTACTATATTAAATATATACTACACACTATACACAGAATGTTTACACCCTAAATGCAACCGTATAGATAGACCAGAATAATTACATAGTATAAAATTTGGCATTATATTACGACTGTTAGTTGTTACACTGACCTAATAAATTTACATTAAAGCACACTAATCTGTTTCTATATTCACTGATTTACATAAAACAATGAGATTTAAACATGATTTTCAAAAAAACAACCTTGAATAGGAATATTAAATACATTTGAATAATAAACAATAGTAATTTTGAAAGGTATTATCAAAATTATTGGTAATGGAATTTTGAAAATTTAACGAATTACAAGAGAAATATCCAGCGAAATATCTCTAAAACCCGTTAAAGCTAAATCTATCGATAAATCTAGAGTTAACATAATATACGAGTTTACATCAAACCCTTAATCTTATTCATCAATGCAAATACCCTTAATAAGGTAATAAATATGTATATACTCCTCTCTCTAATTTTATTCATAAGGTTAATGATCTATTATACAATAAGCATAAATTATGCTTAATACACATTGAGGTAATAGATGCAGTAGAGTGGGGGGATCGAGAGGCTAAGTGGGGGGGGGGGGACTGTCAAGAGTCGATTTATTAGTATGTGTTCCTACGGGACCGACCTTTTTAGTTATGAATCATTAGGGAACCCGTAGTTATAATTATTTCTCATTCTGTTTTTTTATCCCCCCCCCCCCAAAAAAAAAATAATAAAAAGGAATACCAACAGGGGAATAATTTTGTTTAAAAAAATATAATAATAAAGTCGCCCTCATTATCGTTACCTTTAAATCCGATTAAATTAAATATTTACTTAAGAAAATTAAATTAAAAAACATTAATTTCTTTTCTGTGATAAATAAATAGTAGGGGGAAAAAATATAACCTTAATCTCCGTTTAGAATTTTTTTTTTTTTTTTTTTTTACTTTTAAGGAGTTTTTTTTTTTTTCTTTTTCTACTTTAATTCTTATCCTCAAATAATCCTTTGTTAAAGGCGAAATTGTTTCCCAAAATAAAAAAAACTCAAACTAAAGGTTCTGGAGGAGAAAATAGGAAGAAAAAAAAAGAAAAGGTATTTTCGCGGTCATTTTATTGCTTAAGTTTTAGGAATTAAAGAAAATGAAGGAAAAAAGGGAAGTACTGTAAGAGGGCGCGCCCTTTTAAAAAGGCCTTTTTAGTTTATATTCAGTATTCAGGTCTCCCCTATTTGGAAAGAAAAAAGGAAGATGGGGGAAAAAAGTTTTATACGAAACTTTTAATCAGAAAAGTCGGTAAAGAAATTGGAAGAAATTAACATGAACCGTAATATTATAATAAACTATATATTTTTGTAACTGATAAAAACACCTAAGAATCTTCTCTTTTTTTCCTGTTATCTTTTCGAATGTAAACTCGTAAAATCTCAAACTTTGCATTATCTAAAAACCCCTTCTTGGATTATTCTTTTAGAGACTTCTTTAAGTTTATCCTCTTTTAAATACAGAAGATTCTAACCCTGATAGTAAAATAAACGTAGTGGGGTATTTAGTGAAGGGGTAAGTACGCGCCGGTTAGAAGATTTAGAAACTTTATAAAAATAATACTGTAAAGTTGATATTTTGAGACAAGTATATTATGCTTTAGTCGAGTCTATACTGAGCTATGGAATCATAGCTTGGGGTTCTGCTTATCCATCTAACCTATTCCCTCTTGGAATTGTACAAAAAGCGATCATTGAAACCATCCTTAAAAAATCAATATTATACTAATCAATTATTTTCAGACTTTCCTGTTTTCAAAATATCACAATTATTTAAGAAATCAGTGCTAGTAAATTATTTCAAAAATGACAAACAACATATAAATCATAACTATCAAACTAGAAGTAAAATTAATTATAAAGTAACAAATATTACCTCCAATACAAACTTACTACAGAGGCATGCCAGTGTTGTCGCTCCAAATTTATATAATATTTTGCCAGAATACACTAGAAACATAGTAGATATAAAATACTATGATAAGTTTAAAAAAGAATTAAAAAATTGGCTACAAACGGTAGAATCACAAGAAATATAGCATTTATATGATTTTAGGTGCGTTTATGTATGATCTATGTACTTTGGGTTTTTCCATATACTTTTTATAGTTAAGTATTTTTATATACTTATTTGATTTACTAACCTTTGATTTACTTTTTTGATTACTAACCTAAATAACTTGTATCAAATTGTATTATTTTTATTTATAACCTCAACTCTAGGTGATTGTAATTAAAATAAATTAATAAATTGATTAATAAATTAAATAATTAAGATAAATAGATTAAATAAAATGAAACTGTATTTACAACAAAAAATATTATATTCGATATTTAATATGTGAACTCGGGCCTCCTGTTTCAAAGTGTTCCTTCTTGGAGGCTTTTGCAGGTTGGACTAGCCTATATGGGGCATCATGTATAGAAATGCAAAAACTAACAAATATAATGCATACATAATAAAAGTGTTTCTTTTATATTGATATAAATTGCATTATTTATGTATTCTTTATCATTTCATACTCTCTTGAAAAACCAGATACGCTACATCGAAGCCCAGGTAATCTACAACAGATACATACGCCCAAGATTCCCATAATCGACCTGTACACAGCTGGGTCTCAAAATAGAGGACTGAAGATGGAAATTGTATTAAGAGAAAACTTATGAAATGAAGAAGAATTCATAATTGGAGCATTTTCTTTTTATCAATATATAGAAAAGACTTTAATTATATGTGCCAGTTTTTTTCATTTCTATACATGATGCCCCGTATAGGCTAGTTCAACCCACCAAAGAAATTACCTAATATAAAACCTTTAGAGATGGTTAAAAAAAAAATACGTTTGGTGTCGCAGGACAACTGGTAGCAACGAAGTTCCTTACATTTTTTATTAAATATAAATTATAAAATCACACTGATAAGTACGTATACGTTGCTAACTACTTATTATTATACTTGAACTTATTATTATAGATTTAATTATTATACATGGCGGAGTTAAGAGACAAAATTATAAGTAACAAGAATCATTCTTTGTATCATTAAAGCAAGCGTCTTACAATAAATATGTATTGAATATTGAGAAAAAAGTTAATCATGATGAGTTTATAGTTAATGAGTATGTTTGTAGTATATAGCCTGAGGGAAAAGAACTGATTTCTACCTACCCAGCCTACTATTTTAAAATATTAAAAATATATCTCTTCCCTACTCAAAAACGTCTGCTTATCAGGTTGAAATTTTACGTGTCTGTTTCAATTGTACTGTAGACGAGGTGTAAGAAGTTTTATTAAAATCATTACGTTAGAGTTAGAACGTAAGATATCAGTAAAAACGTTGTTTTCTTTATTTTAAACGTTTAGGTCCGCTTTAATAAATTTAGCGATCTTTATCACTTTAAAGCAGTGTCGGTGTTCGTTTTACTGAACACCGTTTCGTTTACTGTGAACGCTTGGGCGGATAACGTTTTCCAACCAACTCAGCCTGGGCATTGGTAAAATGAACATTGTACCAAATTTCAACTCAATCGGTCATCTTTTACTCAAGTTATCGCCATCGGAAAATTTCGTGACGCTTGGTTTTGTGACGGTGATTTAGGTCGTTTTTTTTATTCACTCCCGGGCTTCAGATCGTGCCATAAGGAACTTCGTTACAAAAAATATAATAAAAAATCCAGACCGAAAAAATCTAGAAAACTATCAAGATCCGTCAGCTATAATAGAGAAACAACCTACTTATACACAGGGTGTTTTAGCTAAGCGCCAGGGGTGTAATGGTGCCGGAACGCCGTTTTGGTGCTGCTTTAGTGGATGAAATAGTACATTACGCGTCGAGTGATGAAAGTAGCATTTTGCATGCGAGTGTGGAGTTTGCACCCGAGCGATAGCGAGGGTGGTAAAACCACACGAGCAATGCAAAATGCCGTTTTCGCACGAGTTGCGTACCGTACTTTATCTACGATTGTTAGATTTAAATAATAAATACAGAAAAAAAATAAACTTGCTGTATGTAAGTTCGTATCTCTCTCTTGATAAAGATGGCATTTCTTCTTGAGTTGTATTTTTTGCCGAATTAATTATTTCTGGAGGAGTATTATTCTCCACATTTTCGTCAAAGTCACTTGATTCACTTATTGTTTTTCACTAAAAACTCGATATAAACAGTTATTTTAATAAAAGAACTGCAAATTAGTTTTGTTAAATGTAAACTAACTCACTAATCGTGCGTAAAGCTGAAGAATTCCTCTTCTTTACCGCGCTAGCGTGGTAAAGAAGAGATAAAATGAATTTTATCTACGATTGATACGAAATATAAACATTATTTCTCTGTTTAGATGCGTAGACATGATTCTTTTCGTAGTTATGGGCTTTTCACAATTCTTTACCTTATCGGACGATTTGCGTGTTTGTTTACATTTAGCAAATCTAATTACCTGTTTGTTTAATTAAAGTAGCTGTTATTTTCTGTATTTATTATTAAAATCGAACAATCGTAGATAATGTACGGTACACAACTCGTGTGAAAACTGCATTTTGCTTTCCTCGTGTGGTTTGACTACCCTAGCTGTCGCTCGGGTGCAAACTCCACACTCGCATGCAAACTGCTACTTTCCGCACTAGACGCGTAATGTACTATTTCGCGTAAAATGTTCCCAAAACTAAGGAAATTCTAGAATGTTTTTTATATGTTTTACTTGTAATTTTAATGTAATTTCGTTGTTTGAATATGTATTGTTTAAGAAGCATAAAAATAAATAAATCATGTACGGGTAACTATTGTATAGGTGCTTTAACCTTGTACAGGGTGGGGCAACAGATATGAATAGATTGTAAAGGGATGTAGAACAAAAACAATTCAATTTACGGAAATTAGGTTTATATTGTTCGATGCAGTAGACAATCTATTTTTTTTTTTTTTTTTCATTAATTTTTAAAGATAACATCATTAATATAGCGGCCGTCAACCGCGATGCATTCTTGAAGGGATTTCGGAAGTTTTCAACTTTCTTTTGAATTTTAATGCAGTTACCCTCAGCTGATTGAATTAAAATTTTGTATACGTTTAGTTTGGATGACAATGCGTGGATAGCTAAGTGACGTCATTCTATAAATTTATTATGGCGGACAGCCCAAGATGGCGGACGAGTTTTTCTTTATGCACGCCCATGATATGGGAAAATATAAGGGTTTGCTGAGAAGAATACGAAAAAAAAGCTTGTTTTGAAAAATGTTTGTTAGTGTCTTACTATACACAATAAAGATATGAGGTTTACAGTATTCCACTGAGGAACACATTTACTTTACAATTTTCTATTTGTGGTTTAATTCATTAAAACTGATTTTTTCTTTGGACAACTAAAAAGAATCCTACAGTATTACAAACTGGTGACTGAGAACAATTTATTTTATTAAAAATAAAAGTTAAAAATAGCTCACCTAAACATTTATATCATTTCAATAACTAAACGGAAAAATGTTAAATAAAAACAACAACAAATGATTGTATTCCATGCGGAAAAAAAAATTATTAATATTTTTTCCTCGATGTAATAAAAAACTCAAGTTTTTTTTGTTTTTTTTTTAAAAAAAGAAAATGCTAGAAGGCTTCTTTTCCCCTGTTAGAAGCCTTAACAATACATCGTGAGTAGAGTAGAAGAGGTAAAATCCAAGCACGGGGTGTATGATTAAGTGTAGGGCCAGGTAGGATGGGACGGCAAGCCGGGATGATGAATGAGGAAGAGGTCCGCAGAGTCCTCAGTGGGTAGGTGGAGGGGGGAGGCATAGTCTCTCCCTTCACAGCGTACCTACCTATTATTTGAACCGAGATTTTTTCCTACAAAATTCAAAAGGGTTTAGCAAAAAAAAAGAGATTTTTTTTTTTTGTAGGGAGTTTCTCTAAAAGAGAAGAAAAGAGTGGGGAGAGTAAGTTTTATATAAAGTGTTGTCAAGTCCTCTTTCCCTCTTTTTTTTACTGCTAAGTTTCAGACCTTAGTTTAAGCCCTTTCTCGTGAGAGCGTCATCTACATCTGTGTGACCACAATCTTCCTTGAATATGATGGAAACATACAGAGACAGGAGAAATCCTACGTTTTCTTCTTCCCTTTGCTCCCTGGTAAAGAATTATAACGAAGAAGGGGGGGATAGAAAGAAGAATGGGGTTTTTGAGAGAAGAAGAAGAATTTCTTGTCGTATGAGACCAAAGTGCCGTCACGAAGTTAAGGGAGTAGAGATCAAAGTAAATATGAGTTGGGCTTTGTTTAAATCCCTTAGAAGAGGCCCTTCTAACTCTATTATATGCTTAGCTCTAAACCTCCCCTATATCATCCTATTATACATAAATCATCTCTGCATATGACTTCCCACTTATGTGCTTCTATATAAAATCCGTTTTTATTATTATATATTTGATATTGTGTGCCATCCCCAAGCTTTTTTATATTCTTAAAAAGATAGAGTGAGGGGAGAGGGGCACACTATTACCTTTATGATATTAAAATTGCAGAACGCTCAAATATTCTGTGATTTTTTTTTTTTTTTTTTTTTTTTTTTCATTTTGACGATAATAGTTTTATGCCATTCTTTTCAAATGCACAATTTATTCTATTTTCTGCACCCATACACACATTATATTTATACCTCATATATATATAAATATGTAAATTTATATTATACATCGTATCGCAGCGAATTTAAGACGCACATTTTTCCATGCTTTTGAACCCTTAAAAATGGGTTGCGTCTTAAGACTTAATCTCGAGGGCGTCTTAAATGCGTTTTAATTGATGTATTTAATGTGAGGGCGTGTTAATTGATGTATTTGTTTATATCACCCAAAATGCTTTGAGGGCATGAAAAATAAACGTTAGGTTATCTCTCCCGGAGAATTTAGATGACAAACTTTCTTTTGAATAAATTTAGGGGAAAGACCTTCTTAGAAGGTAGAAAGCCGAAACATTACTTTAAATCTGCCTAATTTATGTTTATATTTTTTCCTAAAACTACGGTGTAGTGCTTACAGCGCGCGAGGGCTGGAGGTTCAAGTTAAGTTGGAAAAAAAAAAGTTACCAACAGCTAGTTTTGTATTCACGGAAAGCTCGTGATTCTTAATTCCACTACTTCTAATTATCTATATATATAAAACTAAGAGTGACAATGACTGACTGCCTGACTGATCGCTAATTCTCGTTCTTCCCATTGACACAGAGATTTCAAATTTGGTACATAGATAGAGTGTACCATAAATTGAATAGTGAGGTCATTTTTATTTCGATATATGGCCACCATATTGAATAGCCGCCATCTTGGATTGATTCACATTCCAATATCTCAGCTTCAAGTGAACCTAAAGATCTGAAATTTGGTACATAGACTTATGGTAGCTAAAAAAGAAAATTAAAGGTACTATCACTTCAACATATGGCTGCCATAATTAATTACAACAGCCATTTTGGATTTAATAACTCTCTATTATCTCAGCTTCCAGTGGACCTAGAGATTTGAAATTTGAAGCATAGACTTATGGTACCTAAAGAAGAAAATTAAAGACACTTTTACTTCAACAAATGGCCGCCATATTAAATTATAATCGCCATATTGGGTTTAATAATACTATATTATCTCAGCTTCCAGTGGACCTAGAGATCTGAAATTTGGTACATAGACCTATGGTAGCTAAAGAAGAAGACTAAAGGTACTTTCACTTCAACATATGGCCGCCATCTTGGATTTAATCAGATACTATTATCTTAGCTTCCAGTGTAGATTCATTGTAACCAAAATTAAAACTTGAAGGTAGTATAAAATAAAATAATTGAAAATGCAGAAAAAAATAATATAACCTACTTTTACTAAAATAGGATATTATTATGTAACAATAAAGATAATATTATTTATATTGTTTTAATTATTAGTTACACACAGCGCCTACTTCTAGACCGATCCGGCTAGTTCAATTATAAGAATTCCCCAGTATTTCATTTCCGTTTCTATTTCGTTTAGATTTAAAAGTTCGACGATTCTAACGCGAATTCTAACATGGAAAGACGACTCTTTTTCAAGCAATTATAATTCTAAGTTTATGTTAATGATGAAAATCAAACGTGTAACTACGCGAAAAAAAATCGTAGTGTGTTGTCAAATTTAAAGTAGTGTTGAGTTGCTTAGATTTGGTACAAAACTAGAATAGAGTAAAGTCAATTAGGATTTTTTAAAAGGACAAGGATTGTAAATTCTTTAAGACAAGTGTTGAAACAGTACAACAAAACTACTATTTGTTATCTGTCTATTTTTTTTCTCTCACCTGTTTCTTTGGATTAAATAATTGGTTTATTTATTATAATCTTTATCGTAATCCTTGCGCATTATTTTGAATTTCAATCTACTATACTATCCTTCTATTTTCTGAAATTCTTTTGCTTCCAAGCTTATCGAAGGTAACGGAAGCTATGTGATCGTTCTGAAGAACGAAAATATTTTATATCTCCGATTTCAAAAATTCCAAGACAGAAATCCGTTTCAGACATCAGGGAACATTTTTGGTCCCGTGTCTGTCTGTCAGTCTGTCGCTAAATTTTGGCGAACCACCATATCTTAAAAAGAACTAGTCCGATTTTAATGAAATTTAGTTAGTAGGAAATACTTAGCCCATTGTTGGTCCCATATAAATTTCATGTTGTTAAATGTAAACTAACTCACTAATCGTGCGTAAAGCTGAAGAATTCCTCTTCTTTACCGCGCTAGCGTGGTAAAGAAGAGATAAAATGAATTTTATCTACGATTGATACGAAATATAAACATTATTTCTCTGTTTAGATGCGTAGACATGATTCTTTTCGTAGTTATGGGCTTTTCACAATTCTTTACCTTATCGGACGATTTGCGTGTTTGTTTACATTTAGCAAATCTAATTACCTGTTTGTTTAATTAAAGTAGCTGTTATTTTCTGTATTTATTATTAAAATCGAACAATCGTAGATAATGTACGGTACACAACTCGTGTGAAAACTGCATTTTGCTTTCCTCGTGTGGTTTGACTACCCTAGCTGTCGCTCGGGTGCAAACTCCACACTCGCATGCAAACTGCTACTTTCCGCACTAGACGCGTAATGTACTATTTCGCGTAAAATGTTCCCAAAACTAAGGAAATTCTAGAATGTTTTTTATATGTTTTACTTGTAATTTTAATGTAATTTCGTTGTTTGAATATGTATTGTTTAAGAAGCATAAAAATAAATAAATCATGTACGGGTAACTATTGTATAGGTGCTTTAACCTTGTACAGGGTGGGGCAACAGATATGAATAGATTGTAAAGGGATGTAGAACAAAAACAATTCAATTTACGGAAATTAGGTTTATATTGTTCGATGCAGTAGACAATCTATTTTTTTTTTTTTTTTTCATTAATTTTTAAAGATAACATCATTAATATAGCGGCCGTCAACCGCGATGCATTCTTGAAGGGATTTCGGAAGTTTTCAACTTTCTTTTGAATTTTAATGCAGTTACCCTCAGCTGATTGAATTAAAATTTTGTATACGTTTAGTTTGGATGACAATGCGTGGATAGCTAAGTGACGTCATTCTATAAATTTATTATGGCGGACAGCCCAAGATGGCGGACGAGTTTTTCTTTATGCACGCCCATGATATGGGAAAATATAAGGGTTTGCTGAGAAGAATACGAAAAAAAAGCTTGTTTTGAAAAATGTTTGTTAGTGTCTTACTATACACAATAAAGATATGAGGTTTACAGTATTCCACTGAGGAACACATTTACTTTACAATTTTCTATTTGTGGTTTAATTCATTAAAACTGATTTTTTCTTTGGACAACTAAAAAGAATCCTACAGTATTACAAACTGGTGACTGAGAACAATTTATTTTATTAAAAATAAAAGTTAAAAATAGCTCACCTAAACATTTATATCATTTCAATAACTAAACGGAAAAATGTTAAATAAAAACAACAACAAATGATTGTATTCCATGCGGAAAAAAAAATTATTAATATTTTTTCCTCGATGTAATAAAAAACTCAAGTTTTTTTTGTTTTTTTTTTAAAAAAAGAAAATGCTAGAAGGCTTCTTTTCCCCTGTTAGAAGCCTTAACAATACATCGTGAGTAGAGTAGAAGAGGTAAAATCCAAGCACGGGGTGTATGATTAAGTGTAGGGCCAGGTAGGATGGGACGGCAAGCCGGGATGATGAATGAGGAAGAGGTCCGCAGAGTCCTCAGTGGGTAGGTGGAGGGGGGAGGCATAGTCTCTCCCTTCACAGCGTACCTACCTATTATTTGAACCGAGATTTTTTCCTACAAAATTCAAAAGGGTTTAGCAAAAAAAAAGAGATTTTTTTTTTTTGTAGGGAGTTTCTCTAAAAGAGAAGAAAAGAGTGGGGAGAGTAAGTTTTATATAAAGTGTTGTCAAGTCCTCTTTCCCTCTTTTTTTTACTGCTAAGTTTCAGACCTTAGTTTAAGCCCTTTCTCGTGAGAGCGTCATCTACATCTGTGTGACCACAATCTTCCTTGAATATGATGGAAACATACAGAGACAGGAGAAATCCTACGTTTTCTTCTTCCCTTTGCTCCCTGGTAAAGAATTATAACGAAGAAGGGGGGGATAGAAAGAAGAATGGGGTTTTTGAGAGAAGAAGAAGAATTTCTTGTCGTATGAGACCAAAGTGCCGTCACGAAGTTAAGGGAGTAGAGATCAAAGTAAATATGAGTTGGGCTTTGTTTAAATCCCTTAGAAGAGGCCCTTCTAACTCTATTATATGCTTAGCTCTAAACCTCCCCTATATCATCCTATTATACATAAATCATCTCTGCATATGACTTCCCACTTATGTGCTTCTATATAAAATCCGTTTTTATTATTATATATTTGATATTGTGTGCCATCCCCAAGCTTTTTTATATTCTTAAAAAGATAGAGTGAGGGGAGAGGGGCACACTATTACCTTTATGATATTAAAATTGCAGAACGCTCAAATATTCTGTGATTTTTTTTTTTTTTTTTTTTTTTTTTTCATTTTGACGATAATAGTTTTATGCCATTCTTTTCAAATGCACAATTTATTCTATTTTCTGCACCCATACACACATTATATTTATACCTCATATATATATAAATATGTAAATTTATATTATACATCGTATCGCAGCGAATTTAAGACGCACATTTTTCCATGCTTTTGAACCCTTAAAAATGGGTTGCGTCTTAAGACTTAATCTCGAGGGCGTCTTAAATGCGTTTTAATTGATGTATTTAATGTGAGGGCGTGTTAATTGATGTATTTGTTTATATCACCCAAAATGCTTTGAGGGCATGAAAAATAAACGTTAGGTTATCTCTCCCGGAGAATTTAGATGACAAACTTTCTTTTGAATAAATTTAGGGGAAAGACCTTCTTAGAAGGTAGAAAGCCGAAACATTACTTTAAATCTGCCTAATTTATGTTTATATTTTTTCCTAAAACTACGGTGTAGTGCTTACAGCGCGCGAGGGCTGGAGGTTCAAGTTAAGTTGGAAAAAAAAAAGTTACCAACAGCTAGTTTTGTATTCACGGAAAGCTCGTGATTCTTAATTCCACTACTTCTAATTATCTATATATATAAAACTAAGAGTGACAATGACTGACTGCCTGACTGATCGCTAATTCTCGTTCTTCCCATTGACACAGAGATTTCAAATTTGGTACATAGATAGAGTGTACCATAAATTGAATAGTGAGGTCATTTTTATTTCGATATATGGCCACCATATTGAATAGCCGCCATCTTGGATTGATTCACATTCCAATATCTCAGCTTCAAGTGAACCTAAAGATCTGAAATTTGGTACATAGACTTATGGTAGCTAAAAAAGAAAATTAAAGGTACTATCACTTCAACATATGGCTGCCATAATTAATTACAACAGCCATTTTGGATTTAATAACTCTCTATTATCTCAGCTTCCAGTGGACCTAGAGATTTGAAATTTGAAGCATAGACTTATGGTACCTAAAGAAGAAAATTAAAGACACTTTTACTTCAACAAATGGCCGCCATATTAAATTATAATCGCCATATTGGGTTTAATAATACTATATTATCTCAGCTTCCAGTGGACCTAGAGATCTGAAATTTGGTACATAGACCTATGGTAGCTAAAGAAGAAGACTAAAGGTACTTTCACTTCAACATATGGCCGCCATCTTGGATTTAATCAGATACTATTATCTTAGCTTCCAGTGTAGATTCATTGTAACCAAAATTAAAACTTGAAGGTAGTATAAAATAAAATAATTGAAAATGCAGAAAAAAATAATATAACCTACTTTTACTAAAATAGGATATTATTATGTAACAATAAAGATAATATTATTTATATTGTTTTAATTATTAGTTACACACAGCGCCTACTTCTAGACCGATCCGGCTAGTTCAATTATAAGAATTCCCCAGTATTTCATTTCCGTTTCTATTTCGTTTAGATTTAAAAGTTCGACGATTCTAACGCGAATTCTAACATGGAAAGACGACTCTTTTTCAAGCAATTATAATTCTAAGTTTATGTTAATGATGAAAATCAAACGTGTAACTACGCGAAAAAAAATCGTAGTGTGTTGTCAAATTTAAAGTAGTGTTGAGTTGCTTAGATTTGGTACAAAACTAGAATAGAGTAAAGTCAATTAGGATTTTTTAAAAGGACAAGGATTGTAAATTCTTTAAGACAAGTGTTGAAACAGTACAACAAAACTACTATTTGTTATCTGTCTATTTTTTTTCTCTCACCTGTTTCTTTGGATTAAATAATTGGTTTATTTATTATAATCTTTATCGTAATCCTTGCGCATTATTTTGAATTTCAATCTACTATACTATCCTTCTATTTTCTGAAATTCTTTTGCTTCCAAGCTTATCGAAGGTAACGGAAGCTATGTGATCGTTCTGAAGAACGAAAATATTTTATATCTCCGATTTCAAAAATTCCAAGACAGAAATCCGTTTCAGACATCAGGGAACATTTTTGGTCCCGTGTCTGTCTGTCAGTCTGTCGCTAAATTTTGGCGAACCACCATATCTTAAAAAGAACTAGTCCGATTTTAATGAAATTTAGTTAGTAGGAAATACTTAGCCCATTGTTGGTCCCATATAAATTTCAACCTTCTGAGCTTATTTGTTTATCTTCCACATGCTCACAAACATACATTTATTTACAGCTATATCTTTGAAAGTAATCATCTGATTTTTATGAAATTTTTATGGTTTGTCGAAAGTACATGCAGATAACACCGGCCTAATTTCAATCGTCTGCGCACTTTAAATCGGGCTGTATTAATATGTCTATGTACTATAAAGCCGCATGGCTAACTGACTCACTGACTGATATGAATGTTTACCAATTTACAGAAGAGCTAGAGACTTGTGGTTTGTGCCATTCGACGCGGAACGTCCATATTGTGAACCAAAATAATTATACAAAGTTTACTTTTCCCCCTCCTTCCCCCCTTAAAAAAAATAAAAATGGCCGAATTGATTTTTAAGCTGTATTTTTTAAAGAAATGTCAATCTTCAGCTGATTAGAAATTCTTCTTTCTTCTTCTTCAAATTCTATTCTTCTTCTTTCTTGGCTAGCAATTCTTCTGAATCATGATTTTATAATAATTTATTCTTTGCACAGAATAGATGACTGTAAGAGAGACTTGTAAAGAGGTTTTATTGATGACGCTTTTACCGATTTTATTGTAACTTTCATTAACGTCCTTTTTACTAGAATTGAAATGCTAACACAGCACTCTTCTTGGCATAGTGTCTGGCCGATGAAGTTGAATCTAACCGTCAGCAAACTACCGATTCGATTTAGTTTATGTGAAACTACATCGTGTCTTTGGAAACAGGTACGATGAAACCTGCAGAGCAGCTGGGAAGACAAGTAAAGCTCTTGTCTTAGTTTCATAGAACATTGTGTCTTCTCTTTCAAATCTCCACAACATTTCTAGCCAATTTTTTTTTTAACACCTTAATCCTAAAACGATTTTTCTACGGACATAAACAACATTTTCTTTTTCTCTAAAGTAACAAACATAATAGATGAGATGACAGAATAGCGATTTTTATCCTTTTATTTATTTATTTTTTTTTTAAATTAAATTTCGTTGATTTCAAAATTATAATTATATTATACAATACAAGCAATAAATGATTGTGGAGTGTATTTGTAGGATGAAATGACTAGATTGATGTAAGATTCTATCCAGTGAAAACCCTTACTGGTGTGTTAAATCAGATAAGTAGATGATATAGAAAAGAAAATAATAAATAATTAATTAATTGATACGTACAGATAGATATGTATATGTCAAATTTTAACTACACTATTAGCATGTCTCTTGGCCACTGCCACTTAAGGCGTTGTGGAGGATTGCCCGGGATGTGGTGGGCAGATAAATTTTGGACTAAAGGATTAGGATGATTGGAAAAGGAACTATGGAAGGTTTTGTATTGGGAAACTGCAAAATCACGAACAAAAGGAACTCGGAAATCTGTGTGGAGGATATGGTTAGGGTTAGTCACGTAAAAGAGAGCGTTAGCAATTTTCCTAAGGATGTTAGACTGAAGAGATTGTCTGCGGTAAGAATTGGAACGCTTGGTGCAGCCCCAGAGAATATTCCATATCTCCACAAGGGTTTTATAATGGTGTTGATGAGTAATTCGTTGTGTAGTGTGATTTTAGAGTGTGTGTTGAGTGAACGTTTAGTATCGTCTATTTGTATCTTGCCTTTATATTTTTGTGTGGTGTGACCATGTTTATCGTCTGTCAAGGTGTAACCCAAGGTAGCACAGAGCTGGAATGAGGAATTAAAAGCTGGTTGAGAAATACTGGTTCGCAATTACCATGGTTAAATGAAAAAGTAACATGAACACTCTTGTTCTCGTTTACTTCAATTCTCCATTTTCTCAACCAGGTTTCTAGGAGAGAGAGAGAGAGAGAGGTGGTTCTGGACGTTTTCTGAAGCTGTAAGGCGATTCTTTTGTGATGAAAAGATGCACTTGTCATCAGCAATGGAAGTTAGGTTTGTAAAAGGTTATTCGGGGTATATTACTTCGGTGATATTTAACTTAGTTTTATTGTAATCAACTTTCTAAAGGTAAACTAATCAGAAAGAGCTTTATAATTAATTCACGTAGAGCAGGTATATCCCATCACTACTTCCATCTATCACAATTAATTTGTCTTTATTTGCATTCTAATATTATGATGACTCACTTGGTATACCGAGTATTGGTTTGGTAATACTACAGGTTAAACTTATAGAATTTTACTTAGGCATCATTATCGGTTCAGCGTCTGTTTGCCGTTCAATTTTTGCGAACCAATATAACCTAACAACTAATCTCGGATTTTAATGAAATTAAGATGGTAGGTCATAATTAACCCATTGTTAGTCTAATTATAATAGTCTAGTCTTTTGGATCCTTATAAGGGTTCGTGAAAATAAATTGCTTCACTTCATTTCATTCGGCAATGTTTCGGCCTGACCGGCCATTCTCAAGCCTAAAAAGTACGTATATTTACTCATTAAATACAATAAAGAACATATCACAAATCTAAAGAAAAATAAGTTACATTGCGTAAATATACCTTATAAGTACACATTAGAGGTAAGTGCAGTCAAAAATCGGATAATGATAAAAATACAAGAACTCTTAACATTCCGTCGTCTACTAAAACATGCAACTAAAAAATGTGCAACTCCTATCTGCTACGAGTACTATGGCCAAAACGTTGCCGAATGAAATTAATTGAATTTATTTTCACGATCCCTTTTAAGGATCCAAAAGACTAGACAATAAGATTACTACAGGGTACAATTACAACTAATATTCAGTCTAATTATGTTAAATATGACCAACATAATAATAAAATTTTGTTGGTCCCATATAAGTTTAAAACTTCTACACCCGTGCGTTTCTCTTCCACATGCGCACAAACATACTTTTATTTACTCTTATATTTTTAAAGAACTCATCTGATTTGTATGAAATTTGAAAGGTATGTATATAGCCGTAGCCAAATGGCTCAAGATTAATTTGAACCATCTACGCTCCTAAAATTTTGCTAAAATGATTCTTTAAGCCTGGTCTAGACTGCTGAACCGAAGAGAGAGAACGAGCAAAACATTAGTATCTGCGCATGCCCTAACTGTAATGCGGGTGCGCATCACAGACTAGGCATGAGCAAGCGACCAATGCTTTGCTCGCTTCCTTGGTTCGGTTTGTCAGTCTGGACAAGGCTTTAATTAATGTAAAAAAAAACAAGTTTGACAGTTTTAAAAAATGGTGGAAAATTAAAAAAAAAATGGACAATAACAGGTTTTAATTGTATAAAATCACATAAGCATAAAAATTGAAGGAGCATAAGAATAGACAGGAAGCTGTGTAATTGGCAGAGTATTTTTTATTT
The DNA here is from genome assembly GCA_951217055.1 of Gerris lacustris. Lineage (NCBI taxonomy): Eukaryota > Metazoa > Arthropoda > Insecta > Hemiptera > Gerridae > Gerris > Gerris lacustris. The sequence goes on from OX578283.1 coordinate 66,936,499, forward strand.
TCTTTTTTATTTTGTTACAATCACAGATCAGAATATAAAGTGGGATTGAACTTGTATTTTGTCGTTCGAGGGAATTCAATATAGTTTGCCTTTTATAAACTCGAGAATTTTGTAATTTGTCAAAGTTCTTACATTTTTCCCTATTTTTGGACATTCTTCCCTCCCTTTCTATCTCTCTCTCTCTTTTCATAAATGTGTTTGTGCATATATTCCATGTTTGAACGTGTATATGTATATGTGTATTTTGTCTCTAACACTTTAAAATTTTACATGTATATATTTAGCGTTTAAAACAAGCTTAAAACTCTAATAGGGGTGAGTTAAAGGGAGGGGGGTGAAAAAAAAGAGGAAGAATTACAAGAGTGTGAAACTTAGTTTATTATTATAAAGGGGCCCCGGAATAAGGGGGCCCCGGAATGCGGGTATTTGAAAGAGAGGCGGGCAGAGTTGGTAAGTGTGTATGTGTGCTGTTGCGGTTAACCAAAAGGAGAGAGAAGAGTGGGGGAAGGGGGGGGGGGGGGGGCTTCAACTTAGTTGGTTTTCCAAACAAAGTTTCAAGCCTACGCTAGAAGTTGAGAAATTCGAACCGGTTTCTGTCTGGTAGCTAAGATTTCCAACGTGAATCCCGCACTGAATGCTGCCCTTGATGAGATCCCTCCGACACTCCTCCCCCCCCCCCCCTCCCACCCCCTCTCTACTCTCGATTCATCTACCAAATCTCGATACAAAAGAAACAACTTAGAAACAACTTCTACTTTTATTTAAGGCGAAGTGGAAAAAAGAAAGCGTAAACTTAAAGAAAAAGAGAGGAAAAAAGTTGTACAAAAGAAGGGAAACAACTTTTTTTTAACAACAATCATAACTGTAAAAGAATCTTTTATATTATCTCCGTATAGCTCGGTTTTATTTCTTTATATCAACAAATTTTTTACGTGTAAACTAAATAAATGAGCTTTTAAAAAAAGTAAGGTGAAAAATGTGTTTTCGCATGTAAGTATAAAGCAGTTTTGTTTTTTTTAATTCTTATTTAATCCTCTGACTTATGTAGGTTTTTGGTTGAAGAAAAAAAAATGAAGACAAATCCTCTTATTATAATATTTTGAAATTATAATGCAAGGAATAGATTTGCATAATATTATACATACTTTATCTTGCAGTATTAGTCGGTACTTTATGCTTTTACAAAAATCAAATCTGGTTGAACACAACATAGAAATGTTTGCCAAATATCTGATGATGTATGAAGTTCTTATTATTTATGACTATTGATTGTTTTTTTTTCTTAATATTCACTGATGATAGTCTAGGCGGAGTCGTAATGCTTTTCTTTTAGAAGCTGGCAAAGCACTCTAACTTCGGTTAAGATTTATTTTCCTAAAATTTTCAAGTTTTCTTTTTTATTAAACTTGAAGAAATTTGTGGTTTAGATTTTTTTTTAAACTCGTTCCCTCGTTTTGAGTTAGTTATTTATTTATTTACTAGTCTTTCCTTCAACTAGGTCAGTAAAATATTTATTTACTTGTGGTTAGACGCCATATCTAATTCAGTATGCAGCCTTTATTTTTTCAAGCATAGTTCTTTCACCGAAGTGAACAAAATCATATTACATTATTTATAATGTTTATACATGATACTAGTTTCTGTGTTAGAGTAGTGCATGTGGATATTGGATATGTATAATTGTATGTACATACATATATATACAAAAACAAAAAAATCTCAGGTTTAGGTCTCAAAAATCGTCACTATGTTTTATATATATATATATATATATATATATATATATATATATATATATATATATATATATATATACACACACATATATATTATATATATATATATATATATATATATATATATATATATATATATTATATATATATATATATATATATATATATATATATATATATATATATATATATATATATATATATATATATATATATATATATATATATATATATATATATATATACGAGTATATACATTGTGTCCCTAATCATATTTTTGAGATACAACAAAATGTTATTAAAAAAAAGTTATTCAGAAAGAAAAACTGAGAAAAAATACAAAATTTTATACCTCCGCCTACTTTGATAAATTGCATTATTTACCATTTTTTTGTAATTGTTAAATATATTGAAAATTTTCTATAGGAAAAAGTTCTTATAAAATTGATAAATTATGCAGCTGTAAAAATGTTTTAGTTTACTTTCATTCGTCTGTTAAGACATTTATTTAATTATTATAAGAAATAAAAGAATAATAAAAATAACTAAACACAAATAATTCACGATTAAATTTAATTTCATACCGACATAACATTATTCACATTAGTATTTTCGAAATTTGAAATCTATTTTATGGCACAAAAGGCGCTACTAAAAATTATTAGTATTAACTATTTTCAACAGCACAGTAGGCAAAATATGGAATGGAGAAATAAAAATTTCAAAGTAGGTGGAGGGTTTTAAAATTTTGTACTCCTACTCAGTATTCTTTCTGAACAACTTGTTTTAACGTTTTGTCGTGTCACCTAGAGAAAAAGCACTTTTCTTAGTGAGAGAAATACTTATTTTTGTAAATTTCCAAGACATACGTGATTTTTCGAAACTAAAATTACGACATAAATTAGTTTCTATTCAAACAGGGCTGAGCCCCAGAAGATGAAAATTCAATGATAATAAGAATTTTAGAAACAAAAGTGGATCCATTTTCAAAACAAATCTATGAATTATCAGAGTATTATTAACTGTATTATACAGCACCAATACGATGAAACAAAACGTAATTCCAATTCCGCTTTATCGTTGTCATGTATTGGCCACAAACCACAAATTCAGTTTTGAAGACACCATAATGATTGGCATTGAAATTAAGTCGAATCAACTATTAGATCGGAATCGACAGTAAATATTAAAACATAGTGAAGGTAGATAAGAAAAGAAAACACTTTTACTTGATCAATAATTGTATTTGATACCCACACCATGTACCCCAAACCCCTCGTCCTTTAACCTTTATATACTATTCATAATTTGTAAAATTATCATTACACTGACGATGACTGAATAAGTCGAAACCGGTATGTAAGTCAAAATTTATTTATGGTTTGACAATACAATTATTGATCAAGTAAAAGTGTTTTCTTTTCTTATCTACCTTCACTATGAGTAAATACCATAAATTTTCAATCAATACTACTAAATATTAAAACAGATTCAAGATCTTTGAATAAATTGTTTCAGTGGTATCTATACCGAAGTTCATTATGGCACGTTTTGGAGCCCGGGAGTGAATCCGAAAAAAACGACCAAAATCACCTATGACTGTTCCTTCGACACTCAGGCGGTGTGGGGTGGGTGTTAGATTTTGTTTTTAAGGCGCCAGGTCATTTTTTTTATGGTAAAATAATAATTAAAATAATTATTTAATAATTATGAAACCTAGGGTCAGGGAATGACCAAACCCTGAGCCTCTTGGCAAGGAGAAGGATGAAGCCTAAACACATGTAATAAAAGAAAACACAATATACTACTTAGTTGAATATAATTAAATGTATGAACCCTCAAATAATAAATAATATAATAAAATATAAACTGTTGATAAACGTACTTAGAGGTCATAAACTTATATAATACCTATCTACTATAAAATTAAATTGGAGGCCTCCCCTATCTCACTTGAAAATAGATTGTTAATACCTTTCTGGTATAAACTAACAAAGGAATTAGAAATATAGGTAACTGCTGTAAATTATAAAAAAATAGGAAATAAACGCACAATTGGGTGTAACCTCTAAACCCAAGGTGGCTGGTCTTTAGTAAAAATAAATTATAAAATAACTATATCTAATTCGAGTCTTATCTGTGTTTGTCTGAATAGAAGCTTGGTGGTGGTGGTCGGAAGGTGGTTGAAAATAGATGGTGAAATTCAGGGCAGGGTGACACGGAAGGATGTCTTCTCTCTCTCGAAAATTAGACGCTTAAAGAGTCCAATGAAGATAATAAAAAAAGAAAAGATTTACTATGTTAACTGAACAACTTCACTGAAGAAACTCACAGGCAAAACCTATACAGACAGAGGTTCACTTAACTAAATCCTCTAAAGAGGTGTTTCAACATAAAATCCCAAACTTAGGGAAAAAGCTAATCAGTTCTCTCCAAAAAACTCCGTAGTCCGACTCTCGTCCTCGAACGCGAGATTCGCCGAGATCTGACGAGATCGTCAGTCAGGATCGATGTTGCCGCTAAATTCAAAATAAAACTATAAACCATTGGCGAAGGTTGACGACGAAACCTTTAACGCAATGTTAATTATTAATTTTTGGTAACAAAAGTCCCCTCCTTAAAGAGAAAAGAAAAACGGAAATGTTTTAATTAAACTGAAACAATAAAGTACCTAAAGGAAAAAAAATAACAATAAGCTGCAACTATTGCAAATTGACACAACAACACCAACGACGACCACGAAATGAGTACCTACTCCCTCTCTCCTGGATGACTCTTTAAATCTTTGACATGCCATCTGCCTTGATCAGTACCATTCATATCACACAGTTGATAAACGAGCGAGCTAATCTTTTTAGTTATTCTGCACTTCACATATTTGGGCGCAAGTTTTGCAGAATAATTTCGTGATGCATCGGACTGGACGTGTGATTTTCTCCAGACTGTGTCTCCAACATTGTATTCCTGTGGACGACGTCGTAGGTTATAATGGTGACGACCTTTGGCATGGACCTTTCTCAATCTTTGCTTAACTTCTTCCGTAACATCTGCAAGAATACCAAGACGACGTACTCTGTCCTCCGCTGAATCGGTATTTACATCTTTGGCTTTATGACTTTCCCCGGAGGTTTCAAGTTTACGACCAAACATAAGATAAGCTGGCGTATAACCTGAAGACTCACTGACAGCTGTCCTTAATGCATATCCCAGTTGAGGTAGATGGCGGTCCCACAGCTTGTGGTTGTCCTCTATGTAGGAAGCAATCATCTGCTTTATCGTCTGGTTGTATCGCTCCGTCGGATTTGACTGAGGATGGTAAACAGGATTATAAAGTATATGGATGGAATACTTTTCCGCAAGGCTCTTAAAATCACGGCTGATAAATTGTGGACCGTTGTCGCATATTAGGTATTTTGGAACTCCAAATACCATTAAAATATCTTCTTCGAGATACTTGCAGATTGCAGTAGCCTTCGATGACCTGAGGGCACGTAGGAAGGTAAATTTTGAGAAGGTATCAACGATAACTAATAAACATTTATTTTGTTTCGTTGATCGAGGGAATGGTCCCATTAAGTCAATGCTTAAAGTATGGAAGGGATCTGACGCTTCTCTCTGAGTACCCATCAGACCGGCAGGTAACTTCCGAACAGGTTTAATAGACAGACAAACTGTGCAGCGTTGTACATAATGGTAGATATCTGAGCCCATTCCTGGCCAGAAATATCTCTCCGAAATCCTGCGTTTAGTCTTGAACCCACCCAGATGACCAGCTGTTGGCTCATCATGAAATTGGCGCATGATCTCCTTACGAGAATCTTTTGGAACAACTATTTTCCAAGGATCTTCATCACTGTAGTCGTTGGTAGATCTCCTCTTCATCAAAACTCCATTCTCAACAGTCCAATAAGGGTAGTTTTCTGGATTTGCTTGCACCTTTTCACACATCCCGATATACCACTTATCGGTCGTTTTGGGAAACACAGTGACTGTCGATATTTTCTCAACAGGTGCTCTCGACAAAGCATCGGCAACCACTTGGTGTTTTCCTGGACGATGAACTATGTCAAAAGGGTATTGCTGAAGGCGGAGAGCCCAACGAGCAAGCCTTCCTTTTGGTTCGCGTAACCCTTGAATCCATTTCAAAGCCATATGATCAGTGATGACCGTGAAAACCTGACCTTCAAGATATGGTCGAAATTTTTCTATTGCCCAAATGACAGCTAATGCTTCGAGCTCTGTCGCACTATACTTCCTCTCCGCAGCGGTCAGTGAACGGCTGGCGTAACTTATTACTCTCTCACCATCAGGAAAGTTCTGAGTAAGTACGGCACCAAGACCTACTGAGCTAGCATCTGTTTGGAGGGAAAAGGGGATAGAAAAATCTGGACAGGTTAAAACGGGAGCTGAAGATAAAGCTTCTTTTAATCGAATGAAAGCATGGTCACATGCGGATGTCCATTGCCAACGACGATCTTTCTTAAGGAGTTCAGTGAGTGGCGAGATTATGCTAGAAAAACCTGGGACAAACCGACGGTACCAGGAAGCCATACCTAGGAACCTTCGGACTTGCTTTGGAGTTTCTGGAATCGGATAGTTTACAACCGCACTCACCTTATCGGGATCGACGCGTAAACCTTGATAATCCACAATATAGCCTAAATATTTTAATTCGGGTACGCAAAAACGACATTTATCTTGATTAAGCGTTAAACCAGCTTGAAGTAACCTTGAAAATATTTTAGATAAAACTTTTATGTGTGTTTCAAAATCAGACGTACAAATTATAATATCGTCTAGGTAGACGAATACATATACTTCAAGTTCTGGACCCAACACGCGATCAATTAATCTTTGCCAGGTGGCAGGGCTGTTATGAAGTCCAAACGGCATTCTTTTAAATTGAAAGAGTCCTCTTGTTGGTACAGTAAAAGCTGTTTTTTCACGAGATTTTTCCTCTACTTGAACCTGCCAAAACGCAGATTTAATATCTAACGTGGATATGTAACGGGCGTTTCTAAGACGGTCAATTATGTGCGAAACATATGGAAGAGGATAAGCGTCCTTTTTGGTGACAGAGTTCACACGTCTAAAATCTACGCAAAATCTGTATGATCCGTCTGGTTTTGGGACCATAACAACAGGTGAGGACCATGGTGAATTGGATGGCTCAACAATGTCATTCTTGAGCATTTCATCTAACTCTTTATTCATTTGAGCCTGAACACTGGGTGATACGGGATAATACCGTTGTTTTATGGGTAAAGCATCTGCGGTATCAATAGAGTGCTCCACCATATTAGTACATCCAAGTTCAGAACCCATTTTATTGAAATTTTCACTGGTAAGTTCCTTCAGCTTCAAGCGTTGGTCGGATGTCAAATGATCTTGGGAGATAATAGTAGAACCGATGGAAGCACTTTGCATTATTTTCTCATCTGAAGACCTTCGAGCTCTTAAACGGCCTTTGACCATATCGGCAACAATGCCCATAGATTTCCAGAAATCAATACCGAGAATCAAAGTATCCTTCACCGATGGTACTATCAACGTTGGAATTAATTTAACGGTTCCTTCAACCTCCATAGGAACATCGACGACACCTAGAACTTCACAGGATTCTCCATTGGCGACTTTACACCGAAGAGAGCTCTTACGGATCTTAAGGTTCATTTTCTGAAAAATATCCCATCCTTTAGCACCAACAATAGTATGTGAAGCTCCAGAGTCAAGTAGACCTAATACTGGAATGCCATAAATATTTACAGTTATGTGAGGCCTTTTGTCATTATCAGGAAAGGTAATCGCACTCGCTATACGTGCGTTAAAGTATGACTTGACGAAAGTCAGATATTGCTCCCATTCTTTCTTTTGGGCCACAGGATTCCGAGGAGTACGAGGTTGACCCTTTACTTTCGTACCCCGGAAGTGTTTCCCGATTTTCTGGTACATTTCTGACATTTGTTATCTACCAAGTCCTTACTTCCACACTTACGACAAAAACCTAGTTTTGGACAACAATAAAACGTATGACCTTCTAGACCACACATGTAACATATTAATTTTCTCCTAGGCATCGTTGACGATTGAGAATTGGGATAAGAAGACCTTTTTGAAGTAGAAGGTGTTTCTTTTAAGGATAGAGCGGACATCTCCGATACACTTTCATCGGAAGAGCACGCTGTTCTAAGCCCAGCTTGACGGGATTCTCTTGTTCCCGTGTAGGCCAATTCAGGAGCAAGGAGTTTTCCTTTCGTTGCACGAGGTGGAGGACGGTATTTTTCCACGTGCAACAAATCATGTTGAATCAACCTCCCAGCTTCGGTGAACTCTTGTAAAGTCTTCACACGGAATGGTCGAAGACTCTTATAAAAATATGGAGTTACATTACGAAGTAATATATGTAACTTATCTTCATCAGATAATTTTTTTGCTAAACGAGAAAAATATGTCTTCATCACAGACAAGTAAGCCCCAAAATCTTCTTCGGGTCCCTGTGTTCTATACATAGTTTCCATCATAAGTTCATGCTGATAATCTGTATCCTCGTATTCGGCTTTTAATTTCCTCACTAAATCTTTCCAAGAATAAATTTCACTTCTATTAGTTTTGAACCAAAGAAGAGCATTTCCAGAGAAAAAGTCTATAGCTCCCCTAAAGAGCACTTCGTCTGTAGTGTTACGAGCATACTTGTAGTGATCTACATCTTCCAAAAATGCCTGTAGACTAAGACCTTTTCCATCTCCGGAAAATGTTAAGTTCCAGTCTTTGGTTGGAATTGGACGACACACATACTTAGGATCGTAAGACATGGGAAAATTATATGGACCAGGCACTCTGTTTTGAACCTGAGGCTCATGAGAAGGTAATGGTGGTTCAGTGTTGCTTTCTAGAACGGATGGATTCATGTCCTTAGAAGTACCAGGAGCTTTATCTTCCGAATTAACCACATCTCGTTCGTCCTCATCTTCGTCAGGACTCGACTTATCCCCGCTATCTTTCGTTTTGTCTTCCCAAGCCACAACTAAATCAAGAATTTCACCTTGTAGAGAAGTAAATTCATCAATAAGTGGGGACTCGTCGGGAATAGGTAGCCTATTAAGCCTCAGATGCAGATGAGTTAATAGGGTATCAGTTCTTCGAAACCCTATACCTCCACGAACTGTCGAATAAGAACTTACCAAATCCTTGGCTGTTACTAACTTATCTTTAATAATGGTGATTTCTTCCTCTGGATTTAAAGATAGAGCTGGTCCAGGAGGCATCATGCTCTTGTTATCACGCTCTAAAGCGAATAAACCGCGTAGATATTTCCTCATATTTTGTACACCAGTAACACCGGTAATGCCTCGGATTTTTAACTCGTAAGTGAGCTCATCTGACAAGAGTCTATGTGCATCCATGATTATGATAAAAAAAAATAACAAAAAAGTGAAAGGAAAGAATGAAACGGTTTTATAAAACTGATTTCCTCCTAAAACTAAAATTAATTCTACTTACTAACTCTAGAACTTAAATGTAATACAGTTCGTCAGAGAAAAGTGGTGAAAAAGACAAAAAAATAAAGATAAAAAAAATGATAGCAATTATGAATATGCCTATTTATTTTTTCAGTCTTCTGGGATATTACTGAAGATGTGCCTTGAAGTAAAACGAAGCTAAAGGAAACAAAGCAAAATTGAAGAAAGAGAATAAACGGATTAATAACAGAAAGAAAAATAAAAGGCATTCGAAGAATACGCAATTCGTGATTTCCTGACAAACCAACTTAAAATTAATTAACCTAATTATACAACTAAAATATATGCAGACGGCGGATACCCAAAATAATCCAATAATGATTAAAGAATTAAACGCCCTTTGCAAAACTAATTTACGCTTAAGTTAATTATGCGTAAATTTATACTAAATCTAAAACCTATAACTAAACCAGCTGGATTTAATCTAAAACTATATCTAATTCGGAAATCAGATTCTATGAATTAAAAGCAAAAAAATATTTGAGGATAAAAAAATACAAGTATCGATATTTGCATAATATCGTAATAATAATATGAATCACTTATGAAAGAATAAATCCTTAATAGACAAAATAAAATATGTCATAAATAAAATTCAATTCAATATTGCATCGCAATATAACACAAGAATTAAAGGAAATGTATTATAAGTCGAAGAAAGAGAAGAAAAATGCCTTGTAGAGAAGGGTGGAGAATAGTGCTGCAGGGAAATTACAATCTAATTAACGGCAGCCTGGCGGGAAAAGAAATTACTGGGTGTGGTGTTGGTACCACTGCTTAGCTGTCATTCAATTAGTTTTATTACATGTAAACATGAGTTTTATCAAATTATTAAAGATTTTTGCAAATAAAATTATATTGTAGTATTATTGGCCTTGTTTTGTATTTAAATTACAGGATAAAATAATAGGGAAGATGTGTGGTAACCAGATACGACGGCGGATTAAGTTAAAATGATAAATAGCAATCCAAGGAATATGGATAAGAATGTGAACCGGTAACTTTGCTATTTCTAAGAAAAATATGATGTTAATGTGAAATAAATTTGCAGCCACAGAGAGTTCGAGGTTGGTTACAGCTTATAAAATAAAAATGGATTTAAATTTCAGTGAATTTATCATTAATTAGTGAACTTATATAGGTGCAACATTTGACCAAGTGCATTAATGTGAATAACTAACAAAATTTAATTCTGATCATAAATATTTTGATCTTAAAAGTAGCAGACAGATATATTTTCACTATTACAATAAAAAATAATTCCTGAGAAAAGCAATTTTTAGAGATATGTTCAAGAATACATCTGACATACCTAACCAGTACATAAAGTGTCCCTAAACTGTGAATAAAACAAAATTATGAAAATAAATTCTACCCAAAAGCAAGGTAAGCACCTGTATACTGGAAATAATGAAATTATTTTAATAATTTTTTTGAAATCTAGCCCCTCGTTGGCAGTGCCACTTTTTATGACTGTTCCTTCGACACTCAGGCGGTGTGGGGTGGGTGTTAGATTTTGTTTTTAAGGCGCCAGGTCATTTTTTTTATGGTAAAATAATAATTAAAATAATTATTTAATAATTATGAAACCTAGGGTCAGGGAATGACCAAACCCTGAGCCTCTTGGCAAGGAGAAGGATGAAGCCTAAACACATGTAATAAAAGAAAACACAATATACTACTTAGTTGAATATAATTAAATGTATGAACCCTCAAATAATAAATAATATAATAAAATATAAACTGTTGATAAACGTACTTAGAGGTCATAAACTTATATAATACCTATCTACTATAAAATTAAATTGGAGGCCTCCCCTATCTCACTTGAAAATAGATTGTTAATACCTTTCTGGTATAAACTAACAAAGGAATTAGAAATATAGGTAACTGCTGTAAATTATAAAAAAATAGGAAATAAACGCACAATTGGGTGTAACCTCTAAACCCAAGGTGGCTGGTCTTTAGTAAAAATAAATTATAAAATAACTATATCTAATTCGAGTCTTATCTGTGTTTGTCTGAATAGAAGCTTGGTGGTGGTGGTCGGAAGGTGGTTGAAAATAGATGGTGAAATTCAGGGCAGGGTGACACGGAAGGATGTCTTCTCTCTCTCGAAAATTAGACGCTTAAAGAGTCCAATGAAGATAATAAAAAAAGAAAAGATTTACTATGTTAACTGAACAACTTCACTGAAGAAACTCACAGGCAAAACCTATACAGACAGAGGTTCACTTAACTAAATCCTCTAAAGAGGTGTTTCAACATAAAATCCCAAACTTAGGGAAAAAGCTAATCAGTTCTCTCCAAAAAACTCCGTAGTCCGACTCTCGTCCTCGAACGCGAGATTCGCCGAGATCTGACGAGATCGTCAGTCAGGATCGATGTTGCCGCTAAATTCAAAATAAAACTATAAACCATTGGCGAAGGTTGACGACGAAACCTTTAACGCAATGTTAATTATTAATTTTTGGTAACACACCGTCACAAAATCATCGTCACAAAACATAGCGTCACGAAATCTACCGATGACGATAACTTGAGTGAAAGATGACTAAGTTAAAATTTGGTATACATGTTCATTTTACCAATGCTCAGGCTGAGTTCATTGGACAAAGTTATCCGCCCAAGACTTCACGCCCAACGCTCGCGTGAACGTAAACTTAAAATGCAAAATTGGAATTTCAGGGCAGGAAAAATATGGTAGGATAATGAAAAAACATTAAATATTAATCATTAATCAATATAATAATAATAACATACATACTTAAGATTTAAAAAAATAAGAAACCTTAAAAAGAGGTTACACTATAACAAAAGATATTTAAACGCATTGACATCAAGCGGATTTTAATCTTTAATCTTTTTTTTAAGATTGCAGCGCTAAAACGGAAGCTTTGATAACTACCAGCACGAAAGAAAAGATTTTTACATCCTAGGACGTAAACATTTTTTTAATTCGTTCTGGTAGTAATGAAAATATTTTTTAAGTCCACGTAATGAAAAAATGAATTTTAGCTATGTTTTTTAGGCTCTAAAGTTACTATTTCACAGCCTACCACGGAAAAAAATAATTATAATCAAGTAGTAAAATCATATATTTACTAACAGAAAGTCTATAAATAATGTTGGACAATAAATCGAGGGAATGTTGTATATTAGCTATCCAGCCGAGCACTCGGTATTCAGAAAAGGGGAAAAAATTGTGGTTACGTTGCTTTTCTCTGTAACATCTTGCCTACCGTTTTAGGTCTAAACAAGAAAAAAACATCCCCAAAAAAAGGCCCCACAAGTTGGTCTATGGAAATATCCCCTCTACATCTTCTTGCGGAGTAATGCCTAAAAATATATCAACTGACATTTCATTCTAGCCACTACATCAATATTATTTTCATATTTAAAGATAAAGAAACTCTATTAACGTCGGAAAACAAAGATTTTACTTTTATACCGGGGTTTTATAACTGCATAACTTTTGGAAAATGTTTTCACTACAACGGACTTGAATATATAACATCTATAATATCATCCTTGAATAACGAGCGTAGTATAGTCTTTACCTTAGTAATATTATAATTATACAATTTTCATTGGAAAGCCAAAAACTACTTTTAGCGGACTCTTAAATACATATCTCCTTTCATGAATAACACGATAGTTATTAGAAATAAAAATAATTACAAGATAAAAAGAACTTTTTATATACTACGTTTTTTAATTTTCTTTAGAATCATAATATGTAATGTTGATAATATAATTCTTATTGTTATATAAAATGTTAGTGAAATATAAATAGTTCCGAATTTACTTCACACAAATGACAACCATCTAGAGAGCTGATCTTAAACCTATAAAAGGACAAATCTTTGTACTACGGATCTCACCAACACCAAATCTGAACCGTGGCCATCGATATGGCCCCGTGAAGAGGAGGGTAAGAGAAGAAAAATAAGTACAATTATAGAAAATGTAGAGAAAATAAACAGCTATCTAGTACACAAGTGTAGACACACCTGGTTGTCATACGTCAATTAATTTATTTCTTTGTTTACTTATTCTTTTTAGCTGTCATTCAATGTTTACCACTTAATAAAAAATCACAAATTTGAAACCCGTCATAATGAAGATCGTAGAAATATGGGATACCTCAAAACAAATAAAATAACTTGCGGATTTTTTCCGAACTAACTTTCCATACAGCAAAATTTGCTGAAAACGAATTAATATCTGCTGAAAGATGGCTATAAGTATTAAAATAATGCATTGTCATCGTGTTCTGAGCTATTCTAAAAGTTTTAAGTGCCTAGCTTTTCGGGGAACTAGTTAGAAATCGATTGCCAGATTTGTACCGGACAAACAAACAAACAAAATAACAAACTAACAAACAAGAAAGCAAGCTAATAAAAACGTAGTAAAATGGTCCGAGATCAAAAGAACATTCTCATATACAAGTTCATAATTACTCAGCCTAGTGTTTTACATTTATTAGTTTTTCTTAGGTATATTTAATTATTATTCAATATTTTATCAGAATGTATCATAAAAATTACTTCTCCTCTGTGGGGAATCGAACTTGGCCTCTCTCCGTCCGCGTATAAAGCTATTTTCTCAGGAACTAGATTTTTCCCGGGAAAATAGCTTATATCCTTAGATTTGTATTTAAATGGACGACATTTTAGATTTTTTTTAATCACAATCTTCGGAACCGTTTTCGAGAATAATTTTATTAGGAGAGTAGCGCCCCAAATTAGGAGCTAAAATTTATTTCTCGGTTTTGTCAAGGGGTATGATTCTTCAAAACATGTATGTCAAATTTCGTCAAAATCGGCTCCGCAGTTTTGGCTCCAGGCGTCTGCACAGACAGACGACAGCCATTTTTTAAAAAACAAATTTTTTTGGACTCAAGGGACCTCAAAACAATTAAATCCATCATAATCGAATTTTTGCGCCATCACAATACTTTCTCTTTATATGAGAAAGTAAAAACTAGATGTTGTATAGAAACTTTCCAAATTTCCTCAACGCTGGTATCAGAAGAAAATTTCTGTCTTAAAATGTTCATTCTTCAGAACTATCAAATACCTTCCGTTACTGTCAGTAAGCTCGCAATAAAAAAATAGTTAGTTACTTTTAATTTTGTCTCTTTTCTAACTCCGCCGTGTATAAGTAGTTAGTATCGTATACTTATTTTGGAACTGTGATTTTATAATAAATAGAAAAATTGCTTGCATACGAGTCTGCAAGACAGTGAGACATTTTTATGTAACGCTTTTTGGTGTCGTTTTCGAGTTTATGTGTGTAAGTAAAGTAAATGACCTATTTACAGCTGTTTCTACGATGTTGCAATATTAGCAGTAGTGTAGCAACACTTCATCTAATGTAAATAGTATTTGTAAAAATAAGGGGTTGTTTTTAGAGGATACCCACAGTTAATTGCACAAAAAGGGGTACGTGGGTTGAAAACTGCTGCTCTAGACTAGACTTTACTAAGTGTAGTAGAGTAGAAGAGCGCTGGGCTACAGGCTATAGAGTGGGGGAGAACCGAAGGCAGCCGAACCTACACGTCCCGTCCTCGGTTACATTCGAGTCCGCGGTAGGGGAAGGTCCTACAGCTATAGACTGGATTGCAAACCTCCTATAGGTTTCTGAAGCCCTGTCACACTTTTCTGAGTTTTTAGGTAACATAACGCTTTTTGAGGTATGTTCCATAGCCTAAACATAAAAATGTCAAAAGTAATATAATATTAATGAAGTAATAAATGAAAGAAGTATTATTTTTATAAACATTTAACGACTTATAAATAAACTTAACTTTTTTATCTCATTAATGTAGAATAAAACATATACTAATATTTTACGACAAAACAATTACAAAGAAAAATATTATTTTTTATTTAAATAAAATAAAGAAAATAAAATAATAAAAATGATGTTCCATCTCCGATATAGAAGAGAAAAAAGTTTATTTTTTTCAAGTTAGAGAGGGGTTAGAAGGGGGGGGGGGACTTGATCTTTTATTAAAGACCAAACATCCCGTTGGGCCCACCTCATTTCACAAATTGAAAAAAGCCAGTGTAGCAATCAAGTTTGGGGGCTGCCGGCTTGGGGCTGCGAGACGCCCACTGGATTTTTTATGAGAATACAAAAGAGAGTCCCTCAAGGCTTCTCACTGAACGTTTAAAGGGCAACACGAACAAGGGGGGGGGGGGGGCAGAAAAAACTAAGGAACAAAAAGGTAAACAATCATAAATGTAATCAACATTGTGTTTCTCTGCCTTGCCCCCATCCTAGTTCCCCCCACTCTTCTGAACCGGGAGAAGATGGAGGGGAAACACAGTTGTTTTATTTCTTGAAGAGAAAATATAACCTTGCAAAGACAGAATAATAAAGAAAATATTTACAAATTCATCAAAAAATCATTATTTAGAAAGTAAAAGTTCAAACTTGTAGCTGTACCAGAAAATGTATAAAATTCAACAGAAATTATTGGGGAATAATTTGATAATATATGAGTATTATAACTCATCACTTTAGTATACAGTAGTTAAATTAACCCTGCCTTAGTAACACTGTCTAATAGTCCATTATTTCTAACACTACGCCTCTCAGACGTAAATTAAAAATAGATCAACTTATACACGTTTAAGAACCATTTTATTTTAAGAATATAACATTATAAAAATAAATAAACAATACATTAAAACATTTGTAATTAAATACATATGTATAGCTTAAATTACATTTGTAACATGGTTACTTCTTACGGTAAGACAAAAGCCTGTGTTGTAAGAAGGAGCGGTGTGTGTTTTAAGATTTAAATTCTGATGAAATCACGAACTTGAAATATTTGTTTCTCTAATAAAATGGTTAAAAGGTGCTCTTTAGGGAGAAAATGATTGCCAAACTGACCCTTGATAGAGCAGGTCAAAATATACATTTTACATTTTTCCTCACTAGCACCTGCTGCATTTAAATCTGAAATTATGTTATGATAATCTAATGAATTTTTATAAATATTGCAATATAATATTTAATAATCAAATTTTAAGAACAATAAAAAAGCCAATTAAAGGCAACAAGCTCGATAAGGTTAGGCTCGATAGGGTCCCTGAGGCACAGTAGCCTAAAAGAAGTGGTAAATTACTAATATATAAAAGCACAGCAAAGCATTGGCGTAACTAGGATAAAAGTCTAGGGGGGGCTAAGCCCCTGGGGGAAGGGGGGTCCGGGGGTCCTCCATCGGAAACTTTTGAAATTTCGATACCCTAAAATCTAATTCTAGAGGTTCTTTTTACCTAATAAAAATGTAGGTACATTTTAAAAAGTATCGAAAAATGTATGTAAAAACAGTTATTATATAGCAAAGCAAAAACAATCGACAGAGATAGAAATGAAAGTATGACTACAGTCTATAAGATTAGAGTTGGCACAAGAAATTTAAATCTTCTAGTATAAGATATAAATTGTGTACTAATATAAATTGTACTAATATGAATTTATAAATGTCTCAAGTAATTTTTTTCGAAAATATTTTTGCACACATTTGGTACATTTTAAATGGCCTTTCGATACCTCTGTCAAATCGGCACAAAGCCCTTTCTGGTTGCGGCTAACCAAGGAGGACGTCCTTCACATAGACGTAGCTCCCGAAGTAGGAATCGGAAATATAAAAACAAACCGGAATCTTAAAGAGGACAATTTGACCTAAAGTCCGGTACCCTTTTGAACCCCGTCCGAATCAAATTGCAAACGGTACGTAAGGTCAAAGTCGAAATTTCAGAAAAACACGATTTTTGTGAGTTTTTTCCTTAAACACGATTTCCAGAAGGTACTAAAAAAAAGGGGATTGCCCTTACCCCTTGAAATGGACATTTTCAGAGCATACGAAGCAGAGTAGGAGACTACTTTTTTTTTCTCCGTATGTACCGCTTATGTACCATCTTGTAGTACCTCGAACTCGGAATTTAAAGAAGTAAAAGTACCATCAAGTTTAGAAGCAAAACGCGGTGAGCAGCATTTCATAGGCTTTTAAGGCATAAAAGCCCAATGGCGTCGAAGCCTCATGCAGAAAATCGTTTAAAAAAGGGGTTTTCGCTTCAAAGGGCCTGAAACGTGAAAATTTTTAAAATGTTTTTGGATCACTTTTGTATTCTTCCCAAGGGCTTTCCAATAATATACCACACCCCGCACCGAATTTCTCCAGTTTTCTGATCAGCGAAAAAAGAAATTCCCGATGTCGCCCTTAAGCGGGAGTGCAGGTAAAAAAAAGTTCTCGTTACCGGCGATGGACTTCTGCGGGATCTACAAAAGCCTTGAAAAGAAATTTTAATTTTTCAATAATTTCAAAAGTTTTACGTAAAACCGTGTTAAAAAAAAAATGCCTTTTTTGACCGTAGACGATTTCCCGTTGAAAATAAACCCATTTCCCAAAAATTTTTCCGGCATATAGCATTTTTCCCTAAAAATACACTATAACCTTAACAATTTCCAGAAAACTGCATGTCTCACGACAAACACACCCATCATCAGTACAAAAATCCAAAAAACACACTATTTCCCCCTTTAGGGCCGATTTCCACCCTTAAGGAGTGGTTTAAAACTGCCCTTACCTAATGTTTGGTCAAGCGATTTTTAAGGTTCCTAACCGATTTTGACATTACTGTAGGAACGCCGAGAGAATGTGCGTGGAAAAATGGATCTTGGGTCGAAGTTTCAAACTTACTATCGACTTTACTTCGAGATATATCGCTATTCCTCTAGGCTGAGTCCCCTCCAGGTACTCGAACTTTTCTACCTTTTTTAAAAAGTGACATTTTTTCGGCACATTTTCACAATGCCCAACTTTAACATCTCACTGCTTTAAGAGTTCTTACCCAAATCAAACCAAATTCACAGGGTTTTTAGAACTCATATAAATGTAGAAGCCTACTTAGTTTCAAGTCAAAAAGTTAATTCGTTTTACATTAATTAACGAATTTAATGGGATCTGATATCCAAATGAACCCAATGAAAATTATTATTGAGCATTATTTTTTAACATTTGTTGATACATTATTAGAAAATAATAAATAATATTATTATGCTATCAAAGTAATATTTTAAAACGCAATTTCTTTTACAAATATTTCTATTGTTATCCATTATTTAATGTAGAACTATTTATATATGACAATTGAAAATTAGGCGAAAATGTGAAACACGCACTAAAAAACTATACGTTGAGATGGGATGTACTCGTATGTACCAAAGTAAGTAATTTTATGTGCTTACAGATAAAAACAAAACGTTGAGCAGAGAAATCCAAGTAAGAGTGCCAGTTCAAATTTTCCAAGGAGATGCCAAATACGAAAGATATGATCACGGATATATAAGATGTTATCGACAAAGCGATTGTCCTAAGAATGACTGAAACATATGTTGATTTTTTTTTTTTCATTTTTAGCTGGACAGTTTGTTGAAAGGAAAGCGGCTTGTATTATGAGATTATTTTCTTGCAAATATGTATAAATTTTTACAATTTTCCATGTAAGATTGCACTTCTTTAAAAAATAAAGGGTTTATCCCAATCCAAACTAAGGTCAATCACCACCCAAAAGTAACTAATCCCATTCCTTCATCCTTCCGCTTTTTATAATCCTAAATCCTACCTGCCCGTTAAGTAGCTCATGCCCTATCAATATTTAGAGAACATATTATTCAGATAAAGATTACAGTGCTGCTTAAAACTAGTAAGACATCATGCGTTTTAAAATATTTCTTTGATAGCAAAGATGGATTAAAATAATAGGACTGGTTTATAAGACAAAACCTTAACAGAAAAATAAAGAAAAAAATACGTTTCAAAGAAACGAATTTATTTTAAATATGATTAATACAATTTGTATACTTAATGTTTTCTTAAAAATGTTATACATTTTTAAAAATAAATATTATTTTATAATCTATAATCAGATTAAGTTTTAAAATTAGTAAGATATCATGCGTTTTAAACTATTACTTTGATAGCATAATAATATTACTTATTATTTTCTAATAATGTATCAACAAATGTTAAAAATAATGTTTAATAATAACTTTCATTGGGTTCATTTGGATATCAGATCCCATTCAATCCGTTAATTAATAATATCAAACTAATTAACTTTTTGACTTGAAACTAAGTAGGCTTCTACATTTATATGAGTTCTAAAAACCCTGTGAATTTGGTTTGATTTGGATAAGAACTCTTAAAGCAGTGAGATGTTAAAGTCGGGCATTGTGAAAATGTGCCGAAAAAATGTCACTTTTTAAACAAGGTAGAAAAGGTCGACACACCTAGAGGGGACTCTGCCTAGAGGAACATCGATATATCTAGATGCGAAGTCGATAGTTAGTTTAAAAGTTCGACCCAAGATCGATTTTTCCACGCACATTCTCTCGGCGTTCCTACAGTACCTACTCGTAATTTTTTCCGAAAATCGAGAGGCGGGGTATAATTGTTTTTGCCGCGGCGCCTTAAAATACAGTAGAATTTTACAACCCCCCCCCCCCCCCTCATTCGACGGACAAATTGGCGCCCCTGTCCCACACCACAGCTCGGTCGGCCTGCGGCATCCCTCGCAAAGACAGTCGATTTACAAAAATTAATTGACAGACTGACTAGTTTTTCGTTGGACGTTATTCAAACGTAAACAAAAATCTATCAACACTTGGGCTCAGGTATTAGTTTTCTTGTTTGCCAGATTAGTCAATAGTTTTTTGAAAGTATGTATTTATTTTATTGCATTTCGTTTTATTTTAGTACAAATGTCCGTAAAAAACCAACTTGGATTTTTTTTTACTTTTCTATTTTTCTAGGGGGGGCTAATTTTCGTCTAGGGTGGGCTTAGCCCACCCTAGCACCCCCCTAGTTACGCCAATGCAGCAAAGACCCGACTTTGAAGCAATCTGAAGGTTAATTAAGCAGAGATAGCATACCTAGAAGGACTAATGGCTGGCACACTTGCGCACCGAGAGCTATCAACTAAAGTCAGCATGTACGCCTCAGAGACGTAGTGTTAGAAGTGCAGGGTTAAGTATTCAGATGGTAAATTCCCTGTATTATATTAAACTTCGGTTTCTGGTGCGAAAAAAAAAATCTTTTTTTAAAGAAAGTTATAAAACTAAGACTTTAAAACTTTGAATTAAATAATTAGTAATTATTATTAATAGTTAGTAATGAAATTATGGTTTAAAAATGAATTACTCTCAAAAATCAATAAAACACATTAAATATTATATGGCCAAGTAGAGCGAACCGTTATCGAGATTATTTTTTTCACGTTTTTCAGAGTATTTTGGGCAAATTTGGGGCTAAAATTAATTTTTCGGTTTTGCCTCGGGGTATGATTTTTCTGAACATGTGTGCCAAATTTTGTCAAAATCGGCCCTGTAGTTTATGCTCCACGCGTCTGCACAGACGACAGACAGACATGTTTAAAAAAAAACTTTATGACTCAGGGGACCTCAAAACGTGTAAATCCATCAAAATCTAATTTAATGAGTTCTTTTTTCTTTCTCTTTTTATAATGAGAATGTAAAAAGCTAATCTATGATGGACACGAAAAACCATCAGTTGTGTATATAGTACATACTATATTTATGTACTGGTATTTTAAGTAAAATGTTTCAAATCGAATTTCTTAGACTTTTTTCAAAAGGATTCCTTAGAAAACTTAAAGAAGAAAAAAACTGCTTTTAATTTAGGTTACGTCAACATACAAGAGAAACATCTACTAACCTCAAGGACAAGTGGTCGGTGTATTGGAGAAATACCTGCCACGTACTTACAGCATTTCACTTGGCATCACCAACAAGAACCGTGAGATTGCTAACCAGGTCTCATGGGAGCGTCATCATTAAACCTACCCCCCCCCCCCCCCCACTACGTACTTACAAACTAAGTCCTGTCACGTACAGTAAACCGTCAAGTTTCAACCTTTTCGGTCAACCTTTCCAATTTTAACGAAATTCCACTCTTTACGTAGGTATTTAAAGAGCAATGAAATGGGTGAAACCAAATTTGGTACATTAGCTGGCATTTTACACAGTCTTTAATTCTATCGCTATATCAAGAGTTTGTAATTTTTAGTTTCTTTAATTCACTGTTATGTTATTTTATTCTAAAGATAATAAATTTGTGACTAATTCTTTAAAATTAATCAATCAATTTTAACATGGGAATTTTTTAGCACTGGGGCACAAAAAAAAATTCCGTCGTGCAAAAAAAGACAATTAAAAAAACGAAGCTTATAATACTGTGCCTTAATAGGATGGCATATAATAGGAGGTAGATTGTTTTTCACTTTTATTCATTGTAGCACCATATATTGCCAATAGAAGTTCTAAATTTTATATAAAATGATATCAGAGCTCATAGGGTTCCAAATGGAAATCAAAATGGCACTTTACTCATCTAATCGATGAGATCATCAGTGTGAAACATGTCTTACCGAAAACGAGTATTATTTTCCAGTTGGGGTTTCTGCAAGATAAGTTTAAAATAGATTGATCCAAACAGATTTTCTTTTTAAATAGGTTTAATTTTGGCCAAAAAAAGGTCCCTTAACACCTCTAAAAGAATATTTATGTTATATATCTTTGGAGGCTCTGCCAGAAAATGAAAAAAAGTAAACTGTAGACAAAACAGGTGATTAGAGGTGGTTCAACAGTTGATTGTTAACAAACAGTTCGTTATTGATTTTCATAAAAATAAGATATTCTTCATCGATATCTCGGAAACTAGATTTTTCTCATAAAAATGACTTATATAATTAAGTTCATACTTAACTGGATCATATTCTAAAATGGAGGTATCGCCTTTTTCTTTCTTTTTTAATATTTTTTTCTTTTTTTTCTGGGGAGCTTTTACATTCGAAGACGCAGACCACTAACATGGGCTCATTGTACAAACCCAGGTTTGGAACCAAACTCATAAAATTCGTGAGAAGTGTTTGGTCAACCATTACTACGTTTACATGAGTTTTCAAAAACCGTTTTGAAAAGTGTTTTGTTATTCAAAACCCCATGGAAACGGTGATTTCAAAACGTTTTGAGTTTAAGGTCACAACAGCAAATTTTTGGTTTTGTATTGAAACATTTTGAAAAACAGCGTCACTTTCCTTCATTTCATATATCACCTTCATACCTGATTGCATCGTTCCGACAAAGGATTACCCCGAGTAAAGGAACCCTCAGGAAATCCAGGTACAATCTATGGTCTAGATAACGAGTATAAATACGCCGTTCTTCTCTCCAGTCGTCAGTATATCCTGTGTTTGCTCAACATCAAGTCATAGTCCCCAGGCCACCATAAGAAGTAAGTCGCTGATAGATAAAGTTTTCTTACCTTATGGAATCGCTTATTTATGCCTTGTCCACCGATGAATTGGGTATATGACAACTGGGCGCTGGGCCATTTCTTTTTTGTTGACATGCCAAACTTGCCCTTCTGCGGGAACATTGAAAAGAGATAGATAAAGTTTTGATTTTCATAGGCTCGTTTAATTAAATTATTTAAAAAACAGTGGTAAAGGTGGCCACCGATAAGAGTGGGCCGTTTGGGGTGGCCACCGCCCTAAACATATCGCTCGTCGGGGACGTTGAAAATAAATGGCCCAGCGCCCAGTTGCCATATACCCAATTCATCGGTGGACAAGGCACAAATAAGCGATTCCATAAGGTAAGAAAACTTTATCAATCAGAGACTCACTTCTTATGGTGGCCTGTGGACTATCAACATCACGATGCACCACTCCCCTGAAGATGCTTCCAGTGGTGGAAGCGAAGCATTGGCCTTCAATCCCTTCGTGACGCGGATTTTACCAGAAAACCAATTTTTTGTTTCACACGCCAACCCACGGAAGCAACCCACGGAAGCCAACGCACTAGGTTTTGAAAGAAATAGCATGGAAACGGATGTGGAATTGAAAACAGAATTGAGATGCGTTGTAGGTATTTATGAGAAGAGATATGATAAACTGATTTAACTATAACTATAGTCTTAGTTTTCAAAATTGTTGTTAAAAACTCAAGAAAACTTATATCGATCCGAGTGTCAATAATGGTTTCGAAACCTGGTGGCGCTACTCTTTCGAGCAATCACCCATTTGTTTAAACAATGCTGGGTGAACATTGAGCTGCTGCAACAATGCTGGGGGGGTGCCCGCTCCGGCAATTGAACCCGGTGAGTTGAGCTATATGGTGAGGTGGACACCCATCCATCTACTGACCACTGAGCTACTTAACTTGAACTGACTGATTGAAAGTTAAAGTCGCTCTTTCCTACAGCCTACATAGCTCCCCCCGCATTGGCCCTTAAATTAAGAGAGAAAAATTCCATCAACATCTCCAAATTGAATATTCTCACCATAACAATACTTCCTTTTATATACTACAGTGAATGATAAAAAAAAAAAAAAAAAAATAAACGCCAAATCACATAAGGAGCTAACCTATATTTGTGCCTATAGATTTGCTTCCGATCTGATGATATAGATAATCGTTGAATATAGAGTATAGGAGGTACGAATACACAATACATACCAATAAACAACAAGCAAAGTCATGATTTATTGGAACCAATTAGCTCACGTTCACCAACTCTAAAGGCCAATTAATCCTGGTTTTTGTTTCACCAACCCTCTGGCCTTATAAAGCTATAGGTTTTAATAAAATTGTGAAGAGAATTCCAAACGAAATTATGAAATCATGATTTCTCATATAAATCTAGCTTTAACTAAAAAATAAATACACTAATAAAAATGTCGTAGTATTTGTGTGGGTTGTTAAAGGGTTAATAAAATATGGGTACTTCTTTAAATTGTAACTCCACTATGTTGGTTTAGGATATAAATGGCTTTGACTAAATAACTATTAAGACAAAGGGATGCTTAGTCCAATATACTTTGGGATAATGGAATGTCACACTTCTGTTTTTATAAGGGGAGTAACAGTTTAAAGAAGAACATTCTGTGCACCTTGTTTAGACGTTAAACTCCTCTGATTTTTTAATAAGGGGAGTAACAATCTAAGGAAGTGCCAAAATATGTTTATAGAATAGAATAGAATAGAATTGTTTAATGCTTTTAAAGTACATGACTCTTAGCATGGAGCCCGGCCTTACAATATTTGTACAATATATAATGTAGGTTCTTACAAATAATAATATTTCCTTCTCACAAAAGTAACATCAAATCCTCATCATTTTAAACTGATCGGCTTCTTAACTCAACATATTTCGTTACGTTACAAATAATAGAACTATACAAATAAAATTAAAAAATAAAAAAACCAAAAAGAGCAAATATGTAAATAGATATTTGTAGTAAACAAAACAAATTTACCAATACACAATAATACATTATTGTGAGCAATTAGTACAAAGAATAAAGTTAACCAATTAAATATGCTTATACTTTCGTCATTATTTAAACTCGGCTATATTTGGATATACCTGTATATTAAATGTTAGATAAATGTCAGGGTACGAACACAGTGGAGCCTAGCTGGTCGCTTACTCGCATACTTGCTTAGAGATAGGAAAAATTTACCCGTGCTTCTTTATGGGGACGAACACAGTGGAGCCTGGCAGGTTACCTGGTTGGGTGCAGTAAGCATAGCAGCAAGCTTGAACAATTCCTACCTCGATTGTTACATAGCTCTATGCGTAGTAGATTGGCCTCGAGTGTGGGCGCTGAGCCTAAAAACAAGCTGCAATGTGTGTGTGGCCCGCTACATACTTGGTAACCAGCTAGGTAACATGCGACCTGCCCTGCTACCAACCAGGCTCCACTGTGTGGGGACGTGTAGAAAAATATTAAAGCGCCTGCATTCAAGGCCAATCACTTACCATAGAGCTATGTATGTAACAATCGAGGTAGGAATTCTTCAAGCTTCCTGCTATGCTTACTGCACCCAACCAGGTAACCTGCCAGGCTCCACTGTGTTCATACCCGTAAAGAAGCATGGGTCAATTTTTCCAGCCTGTAAGCGAGTATGCGAGTAAGCGACCAGCTAGGCTCCACTGTGTTTCTACCAAGTAACCAGCTAGGTAGCATGCAACCTGCCCTGCTATCAACCAGGCGCCACTGTGTAGGTACCCTTTAGGCACTGATGATGGCCTTATGAAGGCTGAAAGCTGCTATGTTAAATAAATCAGTTTAAATTTACGTGGAGAGACGATTTTTGTTATTCCTTTGTATATTAAATGTTACCTAACAACTTGTAGGCATGTATAAATGATGTTATCAGGCACGTTTATGCCTCGGAGAGAGGCAGAATATAGCCAATTTTACAAAATGACGAAAGTAAAATCGAATTTTATTCAACCCTACTATATACAACGACCCACACAAATACTACGAATGGTATTATAAAAGGGACAAATAAAATAGACCTCATAATAAAAAATTGTTTTCCAGATTTCACTAGTGCAAATTTCGACTCTATTTATTGTTAAATGAATTGAATAAAGGCAATAGAAAACCAACTTGTATTTTTAAAATCACATAAACAACAACAATACTTTTACACTGATAAGATGTCAACTTCAATTTATAACATTTATAAATTCTCTGCTAGCATTGTAAACTTAGAATAATACTATATATAGAAGGAGCATAGAATCGGAATCCTAAGCAATTACTGATAAGAGACTGAAGCCAACTTTTGCCGAGAGGTTGTGTCCTTAAGACCAGGCTGCCAACATAACAACACTCATTTTTTTTTCATTTAAACAGGAGAAGGTTGGCCATGCTTTAGTAACTATTCAAAGCCCGCTCACAAACATCAAGAAGAAAAACCCTGCCATTGGTTATTCTAAAACATATAATAAACATTATTTTTAGCATATTTCAAGCTAAAATAAGATAAAACACAAAAAAAATATTACAATAAACTAAACTGACTATCAATAATTATAATTTAATAAAACATTACATTAAAAAACCGAAGGCAAATAATTCTAGAGTTAAGACGTCACAAATTACAAAAATGAATTTTTAGAACGCGGATTAAGGGACACAACCAAAGTTGGCTTCAATGTTATCAGTGATCCTCCTTCTATATATAGTATTATTTTAAGATTGTAAACATACTCAGAATGGGAATATTGACATGTGTAATTCTTTTCTTTAGGCCATCCACTTCTAAAAACTTTTTACATCACTTCTTTAGATTGTTACTCCCCTTATAAAAAAACACATAAAGGAGTAATAATCGGAAGAAGGTATACGGAATGTTCTTCTTTAGACTGTTACTCCCCTTATAAAATAAGCAGAGTGAAGTAACAGTCTAAAGATGGTGTACGGAATGTTCTTCTTTAGCCTGTTACTCCCCTTATAAGAAAAAGCAGAGGGAAGTAACAATCTAAAGATGGTATACGGAATGACCTCCTTTAGACAATTACTCCCCTTATAAGAAAAAGCAGAGGGGAGTAACAATCTAAAGAAGGTGTACGGAATGACCTCCTTTAGACTGTTACTCCCCTTATAAGAAAAAGCAGAGGGGAGTAACAATCTAAAGAAGGTGGACGGAATGACCTCCTTTAGACCGTTACTCCCCTTATAAGAAAAATCAGAGGGAAGTAACAATCTAAAGAAGGTGTACGGAATGTTCTTCTTTAGGCTGTTACTCTCCTTATAAAAACAGAAGTGTGATATTTCTTTTTCCAGAAGTACATTAGGCTAAACATCCCTTTGTCTTAACAGTTATTTAGTCAAAGTCATTTATATTCTAAAAAAACAAAGGAGAGTAACAATCTAAAGAAGAACCATGTTTACTTATTCATTATTAAAATACAGTGTTAAATATTTATTCTCTTTATTTTCAGAAAACAAAATAAAATTTAATATTTCAGAAAATTTATTAATATTTAATATTTACTCATTTTTCCAATTTTGAACCACTTTTCTAAATAATATTTTTCAATCCCATTAAATATAAGGATAGTACTCTTGGTAATTTTTTAAAGTTTTCAAAAAACAACCCAGTTTTTTGGCAAAATCAAGACAATATTAATATTTTCAGAGTGAAAGAGGTATAGTTGAATAACCAAACAACGTCTTCAGAAAAAATTCTAATTAAAACAATATGACAGGTTTGAGCTGTTCTAAAGCAACCTTCTTCAGGTAATCTAAAGTCCCCCGCACACGATCAATATTAATGTCAATAATATTATTGAAAATACTATTGTCAATATGCAATTCAATAACAAATTTCCATCAATACAGTAGAGCGTCGATTATCCCAACTAATGTTTTTTGGGGTGGTTCGGATAATCAAAAATTCGGATAATCGGAATCCACTAGAAATTTAAAAGGGAAGATGCAAAAGTAATCAACCACGTTTATGCAAAAAGCACATTTATTTTATTTATCTAGTACATAATGAAAAAAATATATATAAGTTGTATCAACTAAGATTAATTTGGCATAAAGAAGGTTGTATTACTTGTCTGCTTAATTTTTTACTTAATTTTTCACTATGAATCTCGATTATTCGAATCCCATGACGAAATTTGAAATTTTTCAGCCACTCAGAACTGAGGATGAATAAAATGTCACCACCAAGCTTCATGTTTAATTCCACTGCTTCATCACACAATATGGGTCCAGAGGCCCGCTTTTGCAAAAACCAAGTGAATGCAGCATTTTCCAACAATTTGGATTTCTTTTTTTTATAGTTTTACGATTTAAACTGCCCTCCTCACTGTCAAGATTAAGTGCACTTAATCTTGACCAAGTGATTGAATCAGAATTATTTTTTATTCCCGTAATCCTTGATTTACCAACACCGAACTTGATAGCAAATGCCTTGGCTTTCACCTTTCTTCAGCCACGTAATAATTTCCATTTTATCTTTTAATGAAAGCACTACCCGTTTCCTTTTTGTCGACATGTTGTAAGATTTACTTAAAATATCTAACCACTAACTAATTAAATGTATACCTCACAATGAATGATTTGAAACTGAGAGCATTAACATAAAACATAACCGACCAACAGATCAGAAAGGAATTAAATTGAAAAATGCAGCAAATAATTCCACAAATTACATAGACAAACAAAAGTTAGTTCGTAGTAAACAAATGTTAATGTCTCTCCCGTCAAACTGAATTTATCGAAATATGTCATCCCTTTATACAACGAACACCGCTCTTCCTAGGAATTAATTTTGCGGTAACTTTTGATTTTTTTTTTTTTTTTCCATGAAGCTAGTTTGGATAATTGAACGTTCGGATAACTGACGTTCGGATAATCGACGCTCTACTGTACTGTTTTTTTTAAATCAATACCAACTCCGCACACGGTGAATAGTATTAACAATCATTTTGTATATTGACAATAGTATTGACCGGGTGCGGGTCGCTTAAAGGTTATACTGGATCGACTTTGAAAGTACAAATGATGATTATTTGTGCTTACACCTCTTTCATGATTTGAGTTGGTATCACACATAAGAGAAAAACACTGTTGGGCATCTTATTTTTAGAGGATTATGTACAGAGGTAGGTTATTTTTATATGAAATTACTTTTTTTCGTAAAACCCAAAATAAGAACATTTTTTCTCACTCACTGTATAAATATTTGTATGTGGGTGGAAGGGGGGTCATACAGGGTTGGAGGCATAATTTATTTGCTTTATGGTCAAAATAAAGTATCATGAATTCTTAAAATAACATTCGCTACTAGTTCAAATCACGTACATGTCGTAATCTTTATCGGTGTAATTTATGAAAAACGTCAATTGCACCATTAAGTTGTATTTTCAAAAAGAATATTAAACAAAAAAAAAAGTAATATCAAGAATTGTGAATTTAAGAAAGACATAACTCTTTTTAAAATACATATACCTGTCTGAAATGGATAAAATATGAGAAAAGGTGATATTTCTTTTGGGGGACAAAAAGACTAAAGGTAAGAAAGAACAATCTTTTACTATGTGAGGACAGAGTGGTTAGCATGGAACGGTCTAGTTTAGGAAACCCACAGTACTGGCCTTCTGTTTCTCCTTGCACATTAGATCCGGTATCAAAATCATAGCATAGGGTGCCCAGTGTGTCCCCCCTGTAGTATTCCCGTCACGTCCGACGGGGGACCGGCCGAGGGTCTCCCTTCATCGTGAAACCGACCACATATGCCGGCACAATATGTGGCGCTAACAACTGCTTCTAGCCCCTTTTTCATATAATACCGTAGAGGAATTCAACATTCAAGCACACAGGAGCAGGGTAACAACACCCTCTTAGGAAAGAGAAGCTATATTAGAAAAAAAAGGCAAAAAGTTGCAATATCAATTTTTAGAAGGGGATCTTTAAGCAAGATATAACAATCACAGAGCATGTGCGAATAGTAAACATGTCTCTTTTTTATAGTTTGGGTCGGTAAGGAAAAGTTACTTACAGTCACTGCAAAGCATCACATTCAACTAAATAGCGTCAAAATTGAAACTAACAAATATTAAACCAGTTACAAAGTAATCAAAATAAAATCTCTCATCCATTATCGTCTGTCAACACAAAACTTTACCAATTTAAAAGAACCTCCTTTTATATCACGATTAACAACTTTAGTACTGATAAGAAGAGATGTGTATAAGACAAGTAGATGAGTATAACTTTAGTACTGATAAGAAGATAAGTATATAAGACAAGTAGATGATTATAATTTTAGTACTGATAAGAAGAGAAGTGTATAAGACGAGTAGATGAGTAAAACTTTACTTCTGATAAAAAGAGAAGTATATAAGACAAATAGATGAGTATAACAACTTAAGTACTGAAAAGATGAGATGTGTATAAGACAAGTAGATGAGTATAACTTTAGTACTGATAAGAAGAGAAGTGTATAAGACTAGCAAATGAGTAAAAATTTAGTACTGAAAAGAAGAGAAGTGTATAAGACATGTAGATGAATAAAACTTTAGTACTGATAAGAAGAGAAGTGTATAA
This sequence comes from Gerris lacustris, assembly GCA_951217055.1. Taxonomy (NCBI): domain Eukaryota; kingdom Metazoa; phylum Arthropoda; class Insecta; order Hemiptera; family Gerridae; genus Gerris; species Gerris lacustris. The sequence goes on from OX578283.1 coordinate 66,966,724, forward strand.
GACATTTAGATGAGTGAAACTTTAGTACTGATAAGAAGAGAAGTGTATAAGACATGTAGATGAATAAAACTTTAGTACTGATAAGAAGAGAAGTGTATAAGACAGATAGATGAATAAAACTTTAGTACTGATAAGAAGAGAAGTGTATAAGACGAGTTGATGAGAAAAACTTTGGTACTGATAAGAAGAGAAGTGTATAAGACATGTAGATGAGTGAAACTTTAGTACTGATAAGAAGAGAAGCGTATAAGACATGTAGATGAGTGAAACTTTAGTACTGATAAGAAGAGAAGCGTATAAGACATGCAGATGAGTGGAACTTTAGTACTGATAAGAAGAGAAGCGTATAAGACATGTAGATGAGTGGAACTTTAGTACTGATAAGAAGAGAAGCGTATAAGACATGCAGATGAGTGAAACTTTAGTACTGATAAGAAGAGAAGCGTATAAGACATGTAGATCTAGCTTAACTCTCTACGGCGCAGAGCGTTAAGCTCTTTAGTAGAGACGGGAACCTTACTTATAATTATAATTATATCATTGTGTATCACTTTATATTTATTTTGTAAATTTATTATAAATAAAGGTATTTAAAAAAAAAAAAAAAAAAAAAAAAAGATGAGTGGAACTTTAGTACTGATAAGAAGAGAAGCGTATAAGACATGTAGATGAGTGAAACTTTAGTACTGATAAGAAGAGAAGCGTATAAGACATGTAGATGAGTGAAACTTTAGTACTGATAAGAAGAGAAGCGTATAAGACATGCAGATGAGTGAAACTTTAGTACTGATAAGAAGAGAAGCGTATAAGACATGTAGATGAGTGGAACTTTAGTACTGATAAGAAGAGAAGCGTATAAGACATGTAGATGAGTGAAACTTTAGTACTGATAAGAAGAGAAGCGTATAAGACATGTAGATGAGTGGAACTTTAGTTGTGACAGTTAAATCTATTTCATATTTAATTTACCTAGATTTTAAGACAAACGTGGAAAGTAAATTAAGACTGTTAGTCTAACGATAACTGGCGTAAAAATGAACCGATTTGAACAAAATTCGGCACACAAGAGCACCTCATAATTTGGTACAACTGATTTTTGAAAATTCCACACTAAATATTTTTAAGATGGTACCAATATGGTGGACGACTGACGACTAAATACAATTTTTTGATGACGTATTATATATCAATTTAAAGGTCTTAAATAAAAAAGAATAAGTAACTATTAAAATTTGACACTTTATATTTTAAAAATGGTGGCCGAAGTGGAGGGCAACTAAAAATAAAGTTTTAGTCAATATTGCATGTCATACCTTGTTTCAAAGGTACTTAAGAGTAGACAAAGAGTAAATAACAATTAAAATTTCACATTGAATAATATGTTTTTAAAGATTATCCACAAATACTTGCAATAACCTTATTAAATAAATATTAATTAAACCGGAAGGAGTTAAATAAGGATAATGTACGAATGCTGCCTAGACAGGCGAGCGTAGCGGGCCTGTAATAATTCTATTTAATAAAGATAATCTATAAATCATATATAAACAGGCGAGCATAGCGAGCCTGCTATAACCTTAAATAAAAATTATCCACAAATGCTGCGTAAACAGTCGAGCCTAGTGAGCCCTCAATAACCTTATTAATATAATATAAAATTATATGGCATGTTACAAAAAATAATTATTAATTTGATTTTAGGTTGATTAAGAATATGTCAGGTTTAACTGATTAATTTCCCTGGTAGCCATATTGAAAATTTAATATGGCCGATATAAGAGCGCAATTCTTCTTACGCGCTATATTTTATGCACCGCATCAGTAATCGTATGACTATTGTAAAACTACTCTAATTAATTGTCATCCAACGTCTTTAAGAAGTTTTTTTTTTAAATGACATCTAGAATTTCAATGAAAATAATAATATTTTATATTTATAAGCTCATTTTTTAATAACGTTTTTTTAAAAACTTTAATATATATATCTAGTAATCTATCTTGCTATTTATCTTATATATTATATACCTGGTATATTTTATTAACTTGGTTTTCCGTATTACATTATCCTTAATATCAGCGCTTTAATATTTTATACTTTCTTTTGAAAATTTCCGAACGCTTCTTTAGAAATAGACGAGATCCCCCCCCCCCCCTGCCATTCTCTCATCATCCTCAACCTTCTCTCTGAGAAACCTGAATTATTTCTCTCAAGGGGGGGGGGGGACCAAAAAAAAAAGCAACCTTTTAAACCTGGTTCTCAAAGAAAAGCGTTTATACCTTTTTAAAATTCTAAGTCAATCGATCATGTAAAATACTTTTTAGCTTAGTGAATAGACTTTCATAAGCAGGTAAGTATTAAAAAAAAGTCTGAAATACTATAGGTATATTAAAGAAGACTTTTTAAAAGCTTTTTGATGAAATTTTATTTTTTTCGTTTTTTGCATAATATTCTATTGATGCGAGGTTCCAATAGGTATGGTCTTGAAGGTTCTGTAGGTATGTTAGTAATCTATACAACACTGATTATATATATATATATATATATATATATATATATATATATATATATATATATATATATATATATATATATATATACAGTCTACTCCCGATAAATTGAAATCTTGGGGACCTCAAGAAAAATTCAAATTAACGAGAGTTTTTAATTACCGGGTGTTTTATTTATCCAGAGGAGCCAAGGGAAAATTTAAAATTAACAAGAGTTAAGAAAACGTACCGTACATAGTGCTGTCCATGTCCAATGTCCATACATACATATATACAGTACAATAAAATATATTTGATATTAATAAAATGTATTATGCATATCAATAAAATGTAAAATATTTAAAATAATAAAATTGAAAGACATGTATAATATTGTACTCATCTACATCAACTTTATTCCGGTATAGTCTTGAAGTTTTGGATGATTCCCTGATCTAATGGCTGTAACCTCGAGGTTGTGTTTGATGGGAAAAAGAGCACTTTAACATTGGTGAGAGGGGGAGGATTGTGGACAGTACTTTTGTCCATGAAAACCAAAATGCTGCGTCCTCTCCTTTTCATATCACAATTGCACAAGGTCACTCATCCCTATTTCCTTCAAATTAACGGAAGGGCTCACATCTAATCTTCAATTTATAGCGTGTTACCGAGAAAATGATCTTCTTCCTACTTCAAATTACCGAGTGTGTCTAAATACATAGGTTTTTTTCAATTTACCGGGAGAATCTCAAAGGACCGGAGTATTTCTTCAAATTACCGGAAGTTTCAATTTATCGAGAGCATTAATTACCGGGAGTAGACTGTATATATATATATATATATATATATATATATAATATACTAGCTATATATACTACTAGAAGTCAGTATTATGTAATAATTTATTATATAATCATGTAAACCAAGTAATTAAATAAAAATACTCTATAGTTCAATATTTTATCAGAGAAACAGCTACAAGAGTAATGACAAACACAAAAGTAAATAATATCCGACACATCAAAGCGAATCTGGATTAAAAATAAATCAAAAATCAAATAAATCTACATCAAAATATCAATGAAGAAATATTAACTTCAACAGTAAATGTAGTTGTAAATACATTTTTTTTTTTCTCTAAATACCTAAATGTATTTGACGTTACTCTTGATTATTTCTTTTTTTTTAAATATATTTTATCTTGGAGTAAATGGGGAAAAAATGTTTAAATGTATTTATATTTTATAAATGTATTTTATTAAATTGTCATGGACAAATATTCTGTGAATTTATTGAATGCAAGACATTTAAAATATCGCAAATTAAATAAAAAAGGGGGTTTGCTGCTTATGTATAACAATACTATGATGACAAAGCATGTATATAAAAATCACAATTCAATAGATTTTATTTTATCTAAATATGAACATGACATTCCATTTAACTTTTGGATTTTGTCATTACAGCAAACGCAGTTTTATTCAAATAACCTGTTTATAATGGGCTATTTCTATTTAAATTACTTGGGGCAGGTCCTCCGTGTTGATGATATGGTGATTCACAAACATGTTGAACGAAATATAAGATACCAAAAATGCTTATCAATGTCTGAAACAGAGAAAGAATAAAAATAAATTGAAATAAAAAAAATCTTAAATTTAAGTTTTAGGAATCCCTAATAATTTAATGTTAATATTAATTTTAAAGTTATTTGGTAGTGTCCATACTACGGAAAGTTTAAATTTTAATTTAAATCAAATTATAATTATAGTCCCCAGGCCACCATAAGAAGTGAGTCGCTGATTGATAAAGTTTTCTTACCTTATGGAATCGCTTATTTATGCCGTGTCCACCGATGAATTGGGTATATGGCAACTGGGCGCTGGGCCATTTCTTTTATTTTTGACATGCCAAACTTGCCCTTCTGCGGGAACATTGAAAAGAGATATATAAAGTTTTGATTTTCACAGGATCGTTGAATTAAATTATTTAAAAAACAGTGGTACACGTGGCCACCGATACGAGTGGGCCGTTTTTTTTTCAACGTCCCCGCAGTGCGATATGTTTGGGGCGGTGGACACCCCAAACGGCCCACTCTTATCGGTGGCCACGCGTACCACTGTTTTTTAAATAATTTAATTAAACGATCCTGTGAAAATCCAAACTTTATATATCTCTTTTCAATGTTCCCGCAGAAGGGCAAGTTTGGCATGTCAACAAAAAAGAAATGGCCCAGCCCCCAGTTGCCATATATCCAATTCATCGGTGGACACGGCATAAATAAGCGATTCCATAAGGTAAGAAAACTTTATCAATCAGCGACTAACTTTTTATGGTGGCCTGTGGACTATTATTATAATTATAAGCGATTATTCTCGGTCTAGTTCAATTGTCGTAAATGTCGACTTGTGGAAAATTGAAAGCTTAATTCGGGACTAGGTATCGTTATTGACAGAGGAAATTATTCTTCAGTGTAGCTTAGTTGGTAAGAGCACTATACTGGAAATATAGAGGCCCGCGGTTCGAGTCCCGGCGCTGGAGTCTATGTTTCTCTGTCTATCTCCCGTTGTTAATAATAATTATAATTTGATATAGTAAATATTAATTAAATTAAAATGGTAAGAACACAATAGATGAGATTATAAAACAAATTGCTACAAATTCCGAGCTTGCCGAAGTTAACGGAAGCTACGTGATCGTTCTGAAAAACGAATTTTTTTTAATGTCTCCGATTTCCAAAATTTCAAGACAGAAATCCGTTTCAGTAATCAGAGAAAATATTTGGTTCCTTGTCTTTCTGTCGGTCTGTCGTTCAATTTTTTCGAACCAATAAATCTTAAAAATCCCTTCTGATTTTATTGCATTTTTGGATAGCAGGTCATAATCAGCTCCATTGTTGGTCCCATATAAGTTTCAACATTCAGTGCTTATTTGTTTCTCTTCCACATGCACACAAATTTTCATGAGTACTTATCTGATTTGTATGAAACTTTAATAGTTTATTGAAAGTAACCCGCAGGTAACGAAACACAAAATTAAAACAAAAATTAATATTATTGACATAACAAAATGTCACACGTTGAACTCCAACATCCCCCCTAAATGGGTGACAACAGTAATAATGTAATGTACATAAACAATGCACACAAAATGCCGTCTTCGCACGAGTTGCGTACCGGACTTTATCTACGATTGTTAGATTTAAATAATAAATACAGAAAAAAATAAACTTGCTGTATGTAAGTTCGTATCTCTTCTCTTGATAAAGATGGCATTAATCTTGAGTTGTATTTTTTTGCCGAATTAATTATTTCTGGAGGAGTATTATTCTCTACATTTTCATCAAAGCCACTTGAATCATTCATTGTTTTTCACTAAAAACTCGAATTAAACAGTTACTTTAATAAAAGAATAGCAAATTAGTTTTGTTAAATGTAAACAAACTCGCTAATCGTGCGTGAAGCTGAAGAATTCCTCTTCTTCACCGCGCTAGCTTGGTAAAGAAGAGGAATTCTTCAGAACTATGACACGCGCATGCGCAATGAATACAAGTACGTAAATAATCACTTTCTACGCATCTAAACAGAGATATAATGTTTATATTTCGTAGCAATCGTAGATAAAGTTTTTTTCGATTTTGTCCACTGCTTTTTTACGAGTTTACAGATGGACAGCTATTGTTCATTCCAGACCGGAGTCTGAATTTTCTGACCCTCGAAGACAGCAATTGTCTGCACCCTTTTTAATTTAAACTCAGATATATTGGTGTTTTACACCCTTTAATTCCTCGACAGTTTCCTGAGGGATGTGCAAACACCAATGTCATGAGGTTTTGGCCATCCAACTGTCACCCTTCTAAATAAAAACCCTTACCAATCCAGTTTAACATTAAGAGCAAGGATTGGTTGTTTTCATTACAACGGCCTTTGTTTACATTAATGAAAAAATTCTCAACTAAAATTATAAAGTAAATACAAATAAACAGTCTCTCCTTGGAAAATAATATTTGTTTATTTATATCAAAGCATCTTTCAGCTTTTCTAAAGCCATCATCAGTGCCGATTATGGGAAAAAAAGAATTACATTATAAGAAATAAGTAGTGGGAGAGTCATATGACTCTCCCAAAATCGTCAACAAATGCAAAGAGAGCAATGCATAAAATCAACTGTTTCTAGAACTTAAGTTTCACTTCTAATGCCTGAGAGTCTCACACTTATTTCATCTTTTTTTTTTAGTAATTTTGTAAACTTTTTGTTTAGTCGTCCGCCATATTGGCTGCCACATTTTAAATATTAAAATTCCAAAAACTATATAGTTATAGTCCAGGAGGTAGCGTGCTTAAAAGTGTCTGCCTAACATCAAGCTAGAATTTTGTGTACAACTTAATCTTTTGGAACCTTTTAAGGATATGTGGCCAGCTAAGTTCGTCTGCGGGACATAGATGGACAATAGGCATTTAAAAAAACAAACCGGTGGAGAGTGGCCATGTCCCGCTCTTTTTGGTAGCGTTGGGAACCAATCGATTGAAAACAGTCGACTAAACGGTTGTTTTAAAATATTCATTCATTCGGTTGAGGATATCTAGTTTTCATTCGACTGATATCAGTCTATAGTTTGGAGTTGTATTAGTTGTAATTCGGACGTGTATATGTAAAACGAGATAACGAGTATCATGCGCCTTCTCACCCCTCCTCAGCTCTGAGCCCTTCACGGTCGTTCCTTTCCCCTACCCAAAACCAAAAAACATTCGATTGAAACATTCGAATGAAAAAATCGATTGGATTCAGTCTCAGTCTATATTTTTTCATTCGAATGAAAACGATGTCGTAGCAGGCTGTAGTTTGGGAGTGTCAAGCGCCTTCTCACTCTCACCCCCCCCCCCCCCCCCCCCTCAGCTCTGAGGCCTTTACGGCCTCCACCGTACTACTCCTATATAAAAAAAAAAACATTCGATTGAAACATTCGACTTGCAGGTTCAGTCTCGGTCTATATCTTTATTCGTATATCGTATACCCGCTATGAGACTGTTTTCAGTCGATTGAATTCATACGACTGTTTTTTCCCGAATCGACTTATTCATTCGGTTGTTTTTTTCTAGTCGGTTGTCCCAACGCTACTTTTTGGTGAACAATGTGATTTTGATGATCCTGAGCACAAAATTAGTTAGTAGACCAAAAATCAAGTTGATGGTAGTTTGTCACTTGATAGGTGACAACTTTGATTTGGAGTAATATTTGACTAACTAACCCCTCAAGTGAAAAACTAACATCAACTTGATTTTCGGTCTACTTTCTAATTTTGTACTCTGGATCATGAAAATCACATTGTCCACCATTAAGAGCGGGACATAGCTATGTCCCGCGGACGAACTTTGCCGACCATATATTCTTTAAAAAAAAAAGAAGATAAACTTGAAAACAAAATTCATGTTTGGTGTTAGTCAGACATTTATTTTTGCATGCTATCTTCTGGCTTATTATTACAAATGCTGAGTTTGCCGAATTTCGTTAAAATCGGTAAATCTGTACGCCAAAGATCGTAAGAAAAGCCCACAATTAAACATTTTAAAGCCCAAGTCTCTGAAATGAAAAATTCACTTTGCTCGTTTAATAATCTGATTCCTTATTCTCTCTTTTAATAACAGAATAATTTTATTTTATTATTTTTTTATTTTTATTTTCTCATATAAAGAGAAAGTATTGTGATAGCGCAAAAATTCAATTTTGAGATTTTGATGGATTTACACGTTTTGAGGTCCCCTGAGTCTAACAAAATAGTTTTTAAAAAATGCGTGTCTGTTTGTCGACTGTACAGACGCCTGAAGCCTGAACTACTGGGTCGATTTTGACGAAATTTGGCATACAAGTTCAGAAAAATCTTACCCCGAGGCGAAATTGCGAAATGAATTTCAGCTCCTGAAATGGGGAATGAAATTTGGGGACGCTACAAAACTCTGGAAAAACGAAAAAATAAATTATTTCTCGAAAACGGTTCCGACGATTGTGATTAAAAAATTCTAAAATGTAGTCCATTTAAATACGAATTTAACGATATAAGGCGTTTTCCTGGAAAAAATCAAGTTCCTGAGAAAATAGCTTAAAACGCGGACGAAGAGAGCCTGGGTTCGATTCCCCGCCTAGGAGAAGTTATTTTTATGATAAATGCTGATAAAATATTCAATAATGATTAAATGTACATACGAAAAATAATGAACTGAAAACACTGGGCTAAGTAATTATGAACTCGCATATGAGAATGTTTGTCTGAGTTGTCTCGGACCGATTTTTTTATATAATATTTATAATCAATATTCACTCATTATTACTAAAATAGCTACTAAACCTTTGTAACATAAAAAGGGGAGAAAATAAAATAAGGGACTAGTAAATAAAAATAATGCAATTTTTGTTGAAAATATAAATTTGGAGATGGGATGGGTCGGGAGGCCCTAGGGCACAACAGAGGTACAATGTTTATTAATTAGTTCGGCTTGTATAGCAAGACCATATAATATTTTTATTAACCTGAAACTCCCTTCAAAATGGGGCGGGGATGGAAAAACTAAAAATAAAGCCAGAGGTAATTAAATGAAAACAGTGTCCTCGATATATGTAAAAAACTTTTTTCAATATGTTGTAACCTTATTTCATTTTTTTCTTCGACGTAAAATATTATTGGTTTTTTTGTTTTTTATAATATTTTTTTTAAAAATCAAACACTAAACATGGTTATCAATTTTTAAAATACGAAGCGTATATCTCACACTCTTTACTGTAATGTATTATAAGACTCTAGTTGTAATAAATATCATTTTATTAACGAGACGTTAAGCCCCGATAATTTTATATTTACAAAAAAAGTAAAAATTAATCATATCCGTAGTATATTTCCCTTTTTTCAATACTATGATTGTTCTTATTTAGGTCTCTAAGGTATTATAATAACATCAATTCAATCTGTTTTGCTTTTTTTAAAACATTCATTCATTTTCCTTCCCGGCAATTCACCTGAATATACAATATAGTAGGCACTATTTATTTATGTCTGTTCCCTTTACTTCAGTATAATTTAATTTAATTTAAATAATTAATATAAAAATACCAATTTGAAAACTGGTCTTATTTTCAACTTTTCTTTTGGTTTCTGTATTCTTCACCTCAATGTTTTCCATGTGCAAAATTTGGGGAAGATTGAAAGACGGGAAGTGGTTCAAAATCAGGGTAACTGAAACGTGCGATGAAACTTACAAAGCAAAGTAATATAAGACCGGTAAAAAAAAAAATAATTTCCTCGAAGAGAAAACAGGTATATTCAGAGTGAGTAAAAAACCCCGCACTTTTTTGAACTCTTATAGCTCAGCTTCTGTAATAGATAGAAATAAGAGTTATGAGGGGTCTGAAAACTATATTCTTCTACTTTCAATTTCATATCTAACATTATCTATTTAATGAGACAAACAACTTTTATAATTTTTTTTTTTTTTTTTTTTTTTTTTTTTAGTAAAACAAACATCACGCTATGAAGTGATAAAGATCGCTAAATTTATAAAAGCGGACCTAAACGTTTAAAATAAAGAAAACAACGTTTTTACCGACATCTTACGTTCTAACGTAACGATTTTAATAAAACTTCTTACACATCGTCTAAAGTACAATTTAAACAGGCACGTAAAATTTCAACCTGATAAAAGCAGACGTTTTTGAGTAGAGAAGAGATATATTTTACAATATTTTAAATTAGTAGGCCGGGTAGGTAGAAAACAACCTGTTTCCTACCAACTACAAACATACTCTTTAAATATAAACTCATCATGATTAACTTTTTTCTTAATTTTCAATACGTTTTTATTGTGAGACGCTTGCTTTAATGATACACATAGTGCTTTTCTTTTAATTTTCTCCGCTAGGTACAAATTGTTAGTTACTTTTAATTTTGTCTCTTTTCTAACTCCACCATTTATAAGTAGTTAGCAATGTATACGTAGCAGTGTGATTTTATAATTTATATTTAATGAAACATTTAAGGAATTTCGTTCCTACCAGGTGTCCCACGACACCACACGTATTGTTTTTCTATTAAAATCAGACGATTAGTTTTTAAGATAATATGTTGGTTCGTTCAAAAATTGGGCTACAGACCAATAGGCAGACACGGAACCAAAAATGTTCCCTGATTTCTGAAACTATTTTTTTTTAAATTTGAGACCTAAAAAAAGTACGTTCGTTTGAACGATCACATACCTTCCGTTACCTTCGGTAAGCTCAGATGCAAAACGAAAATGAAATTTCTATATATGCTTTAAACAAGTACAGTCTCAACAAAAAGATCGTCTTTTTGACTGGGGGAAAAAGAGAAAAAAAATGGTAACAATATCCGACAAAAAAAAAAAAAAAAAGGCAGCGAAAATGTAAAGATAGGAAAGAGTTGAAAAAAAAGCAAAAGATGGCTAAAGGAAGCAGGAAATGGGGACTATTTATATTCCTCCTTCCTTATCTTCTCGTGGTCTTAAACAACCAGAGCCCGGGATTCTGTCTAACACCCCATATCGCTTCTTCCTACTTCTCAGCCTATACTTTCTAAGACCTACAAAGACTTTGGAGGAAAGAAAAAAAATCTTGAATCAACAAATCAAAATTAAATGTTAATCAATAAACTTATTATATATTTAGTATTAAATAAATATATCCTTCGTAAGATTCATAAATAATTAGAGAGACAGTATGATAATTATTGCTGCTAAACTAATCGAAGGTAACAGAAGCTATGTGAACCGTTCTGAAGAACGAAAATTTTCTTTTCATCCAGAAGGGAGAAAACATTAACTTTCCACCCTACTTTATAGGAAGGAAAGGATCCCATTACAGCCTAGTTGTGAAAATCGTTGCGGAAAGTAGAAATCGTGGCGGAAAGTAAAAATCGCGGTGGAAAGTAACAGTAGAGCCAACTTATTATTGTTTAAAAATCAGTGTTGCCTGTTTTGTAACTAGTAGCAGTTTCTTTTTAACTGAATGACTCGACTGCTTAACAGTTTTTTTAAAAAAAATATTAGAGAGTTTAAATAACACGTACTTTTGATTGCCGTGATGCTTTAATTTTTATCGTCATTTTAAAATGTCTTATGACTTCATAATTGAGTTTAAAAGACAAGACTTATACGAAAGAGGTAGGTTACGTCTAATCAGGTTATATTTATGTTTTTGATTTCTCGTATTTTAGGGTCAAACACAAATAAATTAAATATCATTCAGCTAGTCATTTTGTAGTATTATTACATTTGAATTATTATTAGAGTTACATAGTTATAGAATGTCATTATAGAAATCAAATAAAACATAGATGGAATTGATGAATTGCACATTTAATTCATATTATTTCTTTTACTACAAGATGTTATAAAACTTTTTCTTTTGCTTTTAAAAGTCATTTTTAAAATTAAAGGAACAAAAATTTGTAAATTTAGTTATTAATACCTAAATAAATAGATAAGTCGAAATCATAGGTTTTATTTGTGTTGATTTTCTCCCTTCTAGAGGAAATAGCTTGTACGTACCACAGGAGGAAAAAGTCATAGCACCCTCGCTATAATTAACTATAATTATAATATATAATTATAATTAAGATTTAGACAGTATGGTTCCCTCGGCTACGCCTCAGGAACCAACCAAAACGCTCAGGGAGTAATGACTTTGTTTCCTCCCTTGGTGCGTAAATAACTATTGTGTCTCCAATTTAATATATATTTCAGACATCAGGGAACATTTTTTTGGTTACGCCACAGTGGTTAGACTAACACTGTCGGTTTGTCACTAAATTTTTGCGAACCAATATATCTTAAAAACTAAACGTCTAATATTAATAAAATTTGTATGGTAGGTCATAATAAGCCCATTGTTGCTCTCATATATGTTTCAATCTTCAACTCCCATTTTGTTTCATTCAAAATGTGCATTTAAATACATTAATAAATTAAAGTATCAATATAGCAAAATTTTAAGATCTTAAGATGGTTAAAATTAATTTGGTGCTATCTGCGGACTAATTTCGACAAACCATCAAAATTTTTACAAATCAGATAAGTACTTTTGAAGATATAGTTGTAAATAAATGTATGTTTGTGCGCATGTGGAAGAGAAGCAAATGGGTCCAGAAGGTTCAAACTCATATGGGACCAACAGTGGGCTAATCATTACCTACCATACAAATTTCAATAAACTCAGAAGAGTAGCTTATACGATATGTTGTTTCGAAAAGATTGAGTGACAGACAGACGACCCGGAACCAAAAATGGTTTCTTATGTCCGAAACGGATTTCTGTTGTATCGTTCTTTAGACCGATCACATAGCTTCCGTTATCTTCGGTAACCTCCTTTAAACCTTGAACAGGGCAAGAACATGGTAAAGACCTTAAACACGGAATCGAAACTACAAAATCACTTTTAAGCACAAACCAGGTACTTTATATTATTTGCTACATTTATGAGAAAGTAAAAATACAAAAATACAAAGTAGAGTTATTCTACAAATAACTGCAGTAGCCAATATATATCTACAAATAGCTAATATATGCAACAAATATGTACTTTCAAAGAAATGAGCCATGGCTGAAATGAGCAAAGCTGTTGGTATTTTTTTATTGTTGTTTGTTTCTAACAATTTTTATTATAGCTTTAGTTTTATTCTTCAACACAAGATAATGACACATTTGAAGTCTTAGAAAACGACTTTATCAACTTGTATACGTAAAATTCAAATTTACAGAACAGATTTTGCAAACTTTATAAAAATATTTTATAATAAAATAACATGTTATCATCCTTACTTAGCATTAATTTTAGATTTAGCATGAACAAAAGAATTTGTTTTTTACATTACAAAACAATAAGATTTGAATTCATAACGTTTGCATAAGTTTATTGAATGTATTATCTTTGAATGCGTTATCACAATCAACATGACTATTTATATGTCTCAAGTCCAACTCTAAATAGACTGGCAATTAGTGTGGCACATAGCTTCCTCGCATCCTATTACTTACTTTATTGATTTTATTATTTATATTTATTTCTCCGTTAATGTTTATGCACATGAGCTTACTTTTATTGAATACTTTCTATATTTTTCTTTAGTAAATATTGTATCGTGCACAATATTTCAAGTTTACCACTGTTTTTTTTTTTTTTTTTTTTTTTAGTCCTGCTGAACAGCCTAGGTCATTACAATACGAGGATTATGCACTACTATTATTAATATTTTATGATTTTAATATTATATAATAAAAAGATTTCGTTCAGTTCAAAACAAAGGATCATAAAATGTCTTTTTTTTATAAAACATAATTTCTTTAAAAAAAAACCTTGACGACTACATATCCCTACAGAAACATACTGTATATTTTATTTATTATATTGTTCTTTTTTTTTTGGAGTAAATAATTACTCATTTTTAATAGACCAAATGGTGATATTTTATCAGCATGGTGATACACATTATACCACAATGGTGATAGCTTCAAACCTTATTAGTTGTTAGTTGTATGAAATCATAAAAAATGTATCTTTTAAATCGTCTGAATATTAAATTTAACATTTTTTTTATATATTATATAAGAGTCATGAATTAGTGCCTAGACGACACCTTGTCACTGACTGTATACTGAATATTATTAATTTTAATAAAAACAGCTCTAAACCGGTAACCAACTGGATCATATCGGATGGAGCTAAAAATCATTTATATTGACAAAAACATACACAAACTGCGGTTTAAGTGGAAAAAGGCAAATTTATATTTGCAGAAAACCATCGGTGAGAGTTCAAAAAGAACAATTTCCACTCCCTTATCCGCTTCCACTATACAAAAAAAAGAGGCTTGAAATGGAGAATTTTTTTTAACGAGAGTAGGTTTTTACGTTGTGGCTTGCGAGGTTCTTGACTTGAAGATAGATTTATTACACCGGAGGGGTAAAACTGTACAGACTAGAAATGGGGTTTGAAGAGTAAGTGGAAATAAGCTTTAGAGGCAAGTTGTTTTGAAGGGAGAAGTACGTTGTGTGAATGTGGGGCCGATATTCAGAGTGCGGACTAAACCCGCAAAACTGTATTGAGGGTTTAGGGGGTAGTACTCGGTAACAAGGTTATATTTCTAACCCCTACTCAATGTCGATGGCTCCAAGGGAGTAGCTATGTAAATTTTCTTCACCTCGTTCGGTCCTACCCCCACTCCAACCCTTCCCCTCCCTCTCCCCTTCAAATAGCCATTGTGCGTTTGACGATAAGCTTCGTTTTCCAACACGGACCCCCCCCCCTCCCCCTCTTTAATTAAATGTAAACTGCTACAACCTACCCTTTTACTCCTTCTATTCTACCAGGTCCGGAAATTGAAGCTAAATTACTATTTCGACACTCGGAGGTAAAAAAAAGTGAGTGTTAAATGACTGTTAAATATATACCTTTCTTCCTTAACACATTTTATCACGAATAAGGACCTTTTTTTGGGGATTTTTTCGTTTTCAGCAAACAACAAGTTCTACTAATGGTATTGAGAAATGTAGATTTGTAATATAAAAAAACTTAACTCTACTATTTTGTACAATCAAATAAACGGCTTAGTTCATCAATGTTTCCTTTCTAGGATCCGTAGTAGGGATGACCTACACAGATTCGATTACTCGATTAATCGAATTACTGTTTGGCTTAAATCAATCATTTAATTCGATTAGTATTATTCTGATTAATATATCGAATCGATTCTTTCCATTCGATTTTTAGATGATGATATAAGTTTTTTCTCTTTTGCTTCCGAGCTTACCGAAGGTAACGGAAGCATTGTGTTCACTTTTAAGAACGAAATTTTTTTTTTATGTCTCCGATTTTAAAAATTCCAAGACAGAAATCCGTTTCAGACATCAGGGAACATTTTTTGGTCTCGTGTCTGTCTGTCGGTCTGTGTGTCCGCGAATTATGAAACGTGTGACGATAACTTGAGTAAATGTCGACCGATTTTGATGAAATTTGATAGACATGTTCATTTTACCAATGCCCAGGACGAGTTCGTTGGACAACGTTATCCGTCCAAGCGTTCACGAGCAACGTTCACGTAAATGTGAATTTCAAATTTAAAATTGGAATTCAATGTCGGAAAAAACTTTATCTATTCAATGAGACAAACATTTTTTTTCAAATAGAATTTTTTAGTAAAACCAACAGCGACACCGCTATGAAGTGTTAAAGATCGCTAAAACTATTAATAGTTTTTACACAATAAACAATATAACAATAAAGTAATATAACAATAATTTTAATGTTAATATAACAATAAAGTACATAATAGAATGCGAGGAAGCTATGTGTCACACTAATTGGCCGTCTATATTAAATTCAATAATTTCTCTGCAAAATGACGCATTAAGCAAACAGTTGTCACTAAAGTCGGTAACAGTGAAACCACATTTAATGTGGTTTCACTGTTACTACCGATCAACCAATTAAATTTTAATGGGTTGAAGAGTAGGGATGATAAAAGTTACTATACTCATGCCATTAAGCTTTGTTATTCTGACAGAGCGGGAAAATCGAAAAAAAAAAACGGGAGGGGAGCCAATGAGAGCTCGAGATTTTGGAGGGTAAGATAACCACCTAGTGCTTTTATTTTTTTCCTCACATAGGTTGGTCAATCTTAGCTATCAAATTTACAAAGTATAATGGCATGAGTATAGTATTACTCTCTTTTTATCTACAATCCTGAAGGAAGAGTGCAGCTTTCAACACCAACCCTTATATCTTATCCTATAAAGACTTGCGATTAACACGAAATTAATAAGTTTCTTGTTTCCTTTTTATATTATTTCGGAAGCAAATATGTTGAAAAAGAAAACAAAAGTCCGATAAAAAAATGTTTTCTTGAAAACCGTCTACCCGGAACATGATTTGCACCCCCCAAGTTTCGGAACATTGGTATTTTTTACCTTGACCATATTTTTTAGGTTATTATTTCATTTATTTCATTAGACGTTTACTACAGACACATACTCAGTAGAAAACATAATTAAATACCTTTATAATTATCTATTTATAAAAATCATTAAAATGGCGGTAAAAATGATTCATTAAGGTGCTGGAACAACGGTATAAATTACGGGTTAGGGATCGGAACATCGGTAGATCTTACGCACAGGAAAAAATCTAACCAAATGGAGAATACCTGTAGATTTTACCGACAGATCTCAACCATACCGTTGGTTTGCCCAGAAAAAAACATGTAGCGGAGCGGCAACCGTCTCTCCTTCGTGGTAAGTTGTCCACTAAAAGTGTATTCGGACCACAACTATATACGTTGCTAGTGCTACCGACGACTATTTAGATATCTACACCGGTGAAAAATACCGATGTTCCGGGCAGAAGATGTGTAGAATATGACGAGCTGCCAGTTGTATATTTGTTATATAGATAGATAGTTAAATTGATTTGTGAAAATATATCTTATTTCAATTTTTAAGTTTTTGGTAGTTTTCATACTACGGCAAGTTAAATTTTAATTTAAATCAAATTATAATTATTATTAACTACGGGAAACAGACAGTGAAAAATACACTCCAGCGCCGGGATTTGAACCACGGGCCTCTATATTTCCAGTATAGTTCAAAGCAGTGGTTCAAATCCCGGCGCTGGAGTGTATTTTTCACTGTCTGTTTCCCGTAGTTAATAATAATTATAATTTGATTTAAATTAAAATTTAACTTGCCGTAGTATGAAAACTACCAAAAACTTAAAAATTGAATTTCGAATTGATTGTACAAGGTACAGGTACTAATTGAGTACTTTATAATTATAAGCGTTAATTCTTGGTTTAGTTCTAATGTCATAAATATTGACTGTCTAAATGTATATGAATATTGAAAGCTTGGATTCGGGACTAGTTATCGATTACGGTAGTGAAAAATCATTCTCCTGCGTAGCTTAGATGGAAGAGCGCTATACTGGAAATATAGAGGCCCGTGGTTCAAATCCCGGCGCTGGAGTGTATTTTTCACTGTCTGTTTCCCGTAGTTAATAATAATTATAATTTGATTTAAATTAAAATTTAACTTGCCGTAGTATGAAAACTACCAAAAACTTAAATATTGAATTTCGAATTGATTGTACAAGGTACAGGTACTAATTGAGTACTTTATAATTATAAGCGTTAATTCTTGGTTTAGTTCTAATGTCATAAATATTGACTGTCTAAATGTATATGAATATTGAAAGCTTGGATTCGGGACTAGTTATCGATTACGGTAGTGAAAAATCATTCTCCTGCGTAGCTTAGATGGAAGAGCGCTATACTGGAAATATAGAGGCCCGTGGTTCAAATCCCGGCGCTAGAGTGTATTTTTCACTGTCTGTTTCCCGTAGTTAATAATAATTATAATTTGATTTAAATTAATATCTTATTTCTATTGAGTACTGTCGAAAGTAAACTCAATGTTAATCTAAAACTACAGATATGATCGTTATCACTTGAATGTTTAAAGAAAATAATTTAAAATCGAGGAGTTAAAAAATCTAATAGGTTTATTTAAACTGCTGTGAATTTTCATAAATTACCATTTATGAAAAGAACAGTTTCCAAATAATTAAGGGATATCGTAGAGGTGAATCTAGATGTTAATGTTAATACAAGTCCAAGGATTGATTTAATAATTCTGAGTAAGAGGATGGTAATGATAGACTGACTCTGTAGACTAATAATTACTTAACAAGACTCGAGTGTATTATGGTAATGAGACATTAATTAGGTAATAAGCCAGGTCGGGCTGTGAGGATGAATCAGTTCTGCCACGCTCGGATCTATCTCTAATTATAATCAACATATTCATTAAGCATAGCAGCTCTTTATTTAGAACCACCCAATAGCCAATGCATAATGTAAATTCATGATAACTTATGCCATTAATCAATACAATAGCAGTTTAAAAATATTAAACCACTAATTATTTTGAGTGGTATCAAGTCCATAGTAGCCATATACTATTGGCAAAGCTTGAGTTTTGGGCATTTACAAAATAAATATGAAATTTCAAGATAAAAGGAACTTTTTATATACTACGTTTTTAAATTTTCTTTTGAATCGTATGTAATGTTGATAATATAATTGTTATTGTTATATAATATATAATGTTAGTGAAAAAAAAAAATTGTTCCAAATTTATTTACTTTACATAAATGACAACCATCTAGAGAGCTGATCTTAAACCTACAAAAGGACCAATCTTTGTACAACGGATCTCCCCAACACCAAATCTAAACCGTGCCATCAATAGATTTGAAATAATATAAATAATATAATCGATAAATAATATAATCGATATATTTCCTGATTTGCTGTCATTCAATGTTTATCTCTTATTTATAAAAATCACAAATTTGAAACCCGTCAAAATGAAGATTGCGTAAATATGGGACATGGCAAAACAAATAAAATAACTTGCGGATTTTTTCCGAACTAACTTTCCATACAGCCAAATTTGCTGAAAACCAATTAAATTCTGCTGAAAGATGGCTAAAAGTATTAAAATAACGCATTGTCATCGTGTTCTGTGCTATGCTAAAAGTTTCAAATGTCTAGCTATTCGGGAAGTTAGTTAGAAATCGATTGCCAGATTTGTACCGGACAAGCAAACAAAAAAACAAGAAAGCAAGCTAATAAAAACGTAGTAATAAAAAATAAATGATTACGTTTTTACACATTAAATTGTAGAAAATTGTGAATAATTTCATGGAATATAGTAGGGAATCTCTCCTAGAACTACTAATTAAAAATCTCTCCTAGAATTACTAATTAAAATATAGCATTTAAGCGGCTTTGACACTGCACGCGATTCTGCTTCAGAAACCAACACAGGAATCAGCATGAGGCTATTCAAATTGAATGCCGAGGGAGTTGAGGCCGATCACCCAGTTGCGCCGTAACCCAATTTATTCCTTGAATATGCTACTCTTGTTGTACAGGGTGGCGCAGCGCGGATGAACACATTTTAAATTGTTACCATGTGCTTAATACTAGAGCCAAGAGATTGAAATATAGCAAATTTTTAAGTGTGGAAGATAATATCCGATAAATGACGTCCTTGTTGATTTCCACATTCTTATTATTCACACGACCGAGAAAAATTTGACGCACGCGATCCATAAACACTTGTGTTTACAGCGTCTCAATCTTGTTGGAACCCTAAGTGGACAGTTTCCATTTCGTTATCGTTTGGATAGGGGATAAAAAATCGGATTCCCTGACGAGATGCGCAACTTCGCCGAGCGACTCTAAGAATGTGTAAATCGACAAGGCGTCATTTATCGGACATTATCTTCCACACTTAAAAATTTGACTTATGTCCAGTAAACTTTCACATTTAGCTTGAAAATTTGCTTTATATTAATCTCCTACCTCTAGTATTATGCACATGGGGACCATTTAAAATGTGGTGATCCGCGCTGCGCCACTCTATATATTTCTTTTACTAATTTACCCTATCATTACTATTACATTTTGATTTCCTTAATTATTGGAACGAAGTTCCTTATGGTACGTTTTAGCGTCTGGAGGCCGGGAGTGAATCCGAACAAAACCGACCGTCAAAAATCCAACCGTCACGAAATCGACCGATAACGATAACTTGAGTAAATGATGACCGATTTAGTACACATGATCAGAAAAATCGTTCCCTATAAAATAATAAACTTTAATATTTACTTTGTTTCTAAACTAAAACAAAAATTATTTTATTTTATTTCATAAAGGTGGATTCACACCTTCGATCACGGTCGGGTCTTGTCAGATCAAGATCCCTTTCTATGTTTTTAAATAGAAGCATTCCCACCTTCGGCATAGTCCGATCTACTACAGACAGTCAACCGTCGGTTTGCCTCCTATCTGCTGGTTTTTATTGCCATTGCCATAGTGTTTTTACCAAATTTATTTCATTTGAGAACCTTTCTTTACATTGCCTCTTATAATTGTTTCTTATTTTGTTTATTGTTTCGTATTGTTTATCTCGGGATGGATGACGAGAAATTAATTAAATATGTTTTTGTTATATATCTTGTTTTATAAGGTTTAATAAATGAATGAAATCAAAATGCGACATTCCGAAGTACTGGTGAAATATTTAATTTCATCGTCCAGCAGTTGTGGATACAATTTTGCAAACTCCCCTTCTTTTCTTCTTGATAAATGTATCTTGTGAACCTAAAAACGTCTTTGAGACCGAGGCCTAACTCCACCTTCTTGCTCTAAAAGAAGCGCTGTTTTACACAGGGTAAAATTACTGAGACATTATAGTGGTGCGTATAGGATGTAGTGTTGAGGGAAGGACATTCTGCCTTTGACTGACTGGGATCTGCCCGGAGAGTGGGAATGGGTTGGACCGTGCCGTGCCCTGTCCGTGATCAGCCCTGACCCTATAGGTGTGAATCCACCTTTAGAGTTTACTTATTCTCCTTTTTATTAAATAAAATAGGATCTAGAAAATCAAATTTATTTAATAATTTTAACATTTCTTACCGGTAGTTTACGAGTATTAACTATTTTTTAACATTTAATAATATTCCACAGTTAACACGAATACTCGGCTAGTAATAATAATAAATGAAAAAGTGTATTTGAAATGACTACTTAAGAATTGTAACGTAATAACTGAGTAATTCAGTTTCAACCACAAGAATCGTCTATTATAGTTTTATTTAGTTAAAGCAGTAAAAAACAAATTGCATTAGCTAAATAAAACAATTAAATTTTAAATTTTTGTTCTATAATTTTTACAGGTTTTAAAAACAACCACTTAAATTAATGCAAGTTGAGAGTTGAAATATATATTATGAATATAAAGAATTTTCTTTGAATTTCATAAATGAAAAGAAAAAACCACAATTTTTCTTCTTGTAAAAGAAAAGCATTAATATGTATGATTCTGACCTCTTTATTAAAGCAATCACCGAAAAAGTCTTGCTATGCTTAAAAAAAGAAAAAAAAAGTTTTTCTTTAAACTGCAGTTAAAAGTTTCGATTATCTTCTTAACGAAACAACATGAAAAGACTTTAGAAAAGAGAAGAGATAAAAGCAAGGTTTTCTAGGGTAAGAAAGCTTCGTCTGAAAAAGGAATAAAGGGGGGGGGGAAGACATTGTGAATGAAAGTGAATAGGAGACTATCGAGGTAGTCAAGATGCTAACGAGGTGTTTTCAAGGAATAAGAACCAGATTCTCTACTTGGAATAATTTTATATCCTCCCCTCAACAGTACTTTAGCTAAATACCTTTAAGAGTGCCCCCCCCGCCCCCCCCTTCCCCCACCCCCTCCAATCCTACCTCTGTAAAAGCTCCCTTCAGCAAAATGTTTCCACTTTTACATCTGATAATACGTTATTATTAAAAGAGGTTAAAAAGAAAGGGGGGGGGGGGGGGGGGGGGGGGGGGGTGGGGAAGGACGATGAACGAAGATCATTTTTAAAGCATTATTGTTAAGGAAGAGAAGAAAACATAAACGTTAAGTTGTCAAGTTGTTAAATTTACATTAAATAAACTCTAAAATTAAGTCTGTACTAAATTTCCCAATGAAAATAGTTTGTAAGTTTCATTATTATTTTACTTTATGATTGACAATACTAGATATATTGTTTCAGAAGGGACGAAATAACAATCTTATTAAGTTCATTAATATACAGAGTAAACATATATTATCTTTCTTAAAAACTCGGCCCTTCGGGCCTCGCAAAGGGCTTGACCCTGCTGGGGGAAACCCCCAGACCTCCCTGAATGGATGTTATCACTTAGAGCCCGTGGCTAAAACTCAAGAAACATGGAACATGCTTTAGCCGCTTGGTTGTACGAGGCTAATCGCTAGATTCTGGATTACCCTTCTACAGACGGCCAACCCCCCCCCCCCCCCCCTCCGAAAATTCTACAGACAAAATCCCCCTAGGTCCCCCCCCCCCCCCCTAAATAATAATATATAACTACACGTTTTACTAAATTTTTATTAGCTTGCTTTCTTGTTTGTTTGTTTGTCCGGTACAAATCTGGAAATCGATTTCTAACTAACTTCCCGAATAGCTAGACATTTGAAACTTTTTGCATAGCTCAGAACACGATGACAATGCATTATTTTAATACTTTAACCATCTTTCAGCAGAATTTAATTGGTTTTCAGCAAATTTTGCTGTATGGAAAGTTAGTTCGGAAAAAATCCGCAAGTTATTTTATTTGTTTTGCCATGACCCATATTTACGCAATATTCATTTTGACGAGTCTCAAATTTGTGATAGGTAAACATTGAATGACAGCAAAACAGGAAATATCGATTGTATTATTTATCGATTATATTATTTTTGGTGTTGGAGAGATCCGTTGTACAAAGATTTATCCTTTTATAGGTTTAAGATCAGCTCTTTAGATGGTTGTCATTTATGTGAAGTAAATAAATTTGGAACTTTTTTTTTTTTATTTTTTTTTTTTTTTTTCACTAACATAATATATTATATAACAATAACAACTATATTATCAACATTACATGCGATTCAACAGAAAATTTAAAAACGTAGTATATAAAAAGTTATTTTTATCTTGAAATTATTGGTAGTTAGGTCAAGGCTAAAGCATGTTCCATGCTAAAAAATTATTTTTAAAACTGATGGGAAACGCACTAATAGTCCAGGAGATAGCGTGCAAAAAAGAGTCTGACTAACATCAAGCTAAAATGTTGTGTAAAAGTTAATTTTTTAGTGCCTTTTAAGAATATGTGGTCGGCTAAGTTTGTCTGCGGTACGTAGCTTGCAATGGAGCATTTAAAACAAACAAACCGGTGGAGAGCCATGTCCCACCCCATTTTGGTGGACAATGTGATTTTCATGATCCTGACTACAAACTTAGTTATAGTAGACCAAAAATCAAGTTGATGGTTTGTCACTTGATAGGTGACCACTTTGATTCGGAGTAATATTTGACTAACTAACCTATTAAGTGGCTACCATCAACTTGATTATTGGTCTATTAAGTTTTGACATGTTCTTGTGTCTATTAAGTTTCATGTTCTCAGGAACATGAAAATCACATTGTCCGCTCCAAAAAGGGCGGGACAGTGCCGCTCTCCAACGGTGTTTTTAGGGTCCGTAGGCAAAACCAAGGACCCTTATATTTTCCTGCGTGTGTCTGTCCATCCGTCCTGTCGCATGCTCTCACGGCTACACCTTTCGTCCGATCACTTTGAAATTTGGCATGTATGTGTCTTGTACATGCCCACATATTTTAAAAATATAGCGACTTAAAAAAAATATTTTTCCAAAAATTAGGGTAACAAAACTTAAGGGTTAATTTTTTTTTTTTTTTTTTTTCGACACCGTGAGGGGTATCATATGAAAGGGTACGCTGAGCTGATTACAAAAATTCTTTGGATATAACTTTGATAGGGCGAGCGTAGGCAAGTTTGATGTGGGTGTGAAACGTGTCCCCCCCCCCCCCCCCCCCCCTCTATCTCGCTTATGTGAAGTGCAAAAAATCTGAAAAAATTCCTGAACATTCTTCGACCAAAAGTAAAGATACCACTTTTTGGAAATTTCTAAAAAAAAAATTATTTTATTTTTTATTGACAAAATACGTTTTTTTATAATTATGGTCTTTTCGATGTATTTATATGGTTGTTGTCCGGTTCAGTGGCAAAAAAAAAAACTTTATCAGAGTGTGTTTTGAGAATATCAGAGCCTGAGAATGGTTCAAAGTAAGCTTTTTAGCATTTTAAAAGAACACTGTTTATACACTTTACTGTTAAACACTATATAGTGTGGCCTACGGACCCTCGCTGTGTGCTGACTAGCACACACTTGACCTGTTTATTTAAATTCTATTGCCAAGCTTTGTCCCGCAGACGAACTTAGCCGACACAATATTCTAAAAAGGGACCAAAAATGATTTAGGTACTTATAAACAAAATTCTAGCTTGATGTTAGTCAGAAACCTTTTTGGATTTTTGGAAACCTCCTGGACTATAAGGCTCGCGGACACTATTATCCTCTTTTAAATTTTTCTATTTCACTACAATAATATTTTAAGCTTGTATAACCTTAGGCGAAGCAACTCGACAAAGCTTTATTTTCGTTTTATTTGTATATTACACCTACAATTGTACATTGTTATAAGTCATAATGATATAAATGACATGGTAATCATGATGTGATAAACTATCCAGTGACAGCACTTATAATTAATGACATGCGTACAGTATGCTATCTAATTATGCATACTTTTTTAAAACTTAATTTAAGTCACGTGGCCTTTTGCCTTTCCTATCGTTAGGGAGGATTTTTCAGAAATGGAATAAGAAGAGAGGTTTTGGACTCAAGGATTAGGATAATGGGATACAGAATCGTGGATGGATTGATACCTGGAGGTAGCTAGGTCAGAAACAAAGGGTACTTTCAGGTCGTTATGAAGGATGAGGTTGGAAACAGACAAGGGAGCATTAGTTATTTTCCTAAGGATTTTAGACTGAAGGGATTGGATACGGTAGGAGTTAGAGCGCATGGAACAACCCTATAATTCAATACCAAATGGGTTTTATTATGGTGTTATATATGAGAAGTTTGTTATGTGTACTGAATTGTGATTTGTAATGTAAGAGCCGGTGTTAAAGTTTATAAAGACGGTTAATTTCTTGTCTTTTAGCGAATTTTCAAAGAAAATTACGCTATTGCAATGGCTTCAAAATTTTTGTAATGCGAATTTTTGAAAAAAATTTCCATGAAAATCCGTTTTAAACCATTCTGAATCGATTCCTAAAATTTAAATTTTTTTTATGTACATATGTATATATGTATGTATATATGTATGTATATATGTATGTATATATGTATGTATATATGTATGTATATATGTATGTATATATGTATGTATATATGTATATATATATGTGTCACTCCAGACGATATCTCCCCTTAGGATGCACTTAAAAATGTCAAACAAATTTTAAAATGTCAATAATATCAAAAGAAAGGATGAGTTCGTTGGCCAGAATTTTTGGAGTTCATTTAGAAGTCAAATTTTTACAATTTGGGTCAAAAATAGCATAAAAAAGGTGTTTTTTCCATTTTACCCCCCTTATATATGAAAATATGATAAAAGTGTATATAACAACAATTACTCTACTCTTAAAGAGCTATCTAACGACATGCATCTTGAAGGGTAATTACTATTTTGACTTTTGTACCCCGTACCCCTGTGTGCCTATTTTTTTTTCACCCATGCAAATTCTAAACCAAAATTTTCCTATTTTATCATAAGCCAATAATACGCACATTTCTTTGAAAATTCGCTCATTAAGTCATGGTGCATGACTGGACTTTTTAGTTTAATGTGGTGTGCCCATAAGGTTAAACGTCGATCAAGGTGTAACCCGAGGTAATGGACTGTACTGGTATAAGGAATAGAAATTTGGTTAAGACACAACAAAACGAGTAAGTTACTTTTGATTGTTATATCAAAAGTAAACCAGGCATCGCGTGGCTCTATCATTGAAGCGAGCTTATAGTAATAAATATGTATGGAATGTTAAGAATATAGATAATCATGATGAGTTTACAGTTAAAGAGTATGATTGAAGTAGAATATCTGGTATGAGGGAGACACTCTGCATTCTTACTATTCCACTAACCACACATCTCCTTTTCAATTATTTTAAATGTATCACTTCACTACACAAAAACTTTTACCATTTTCAGAAATTTTACATGCCTGTTTCAGTTGTACTTGGGACGATGTATATAAAATTTTATTAAAATCGTTACGTTATAACGTAAGATATCGGTAAAGACGTTGATCTCTCTAATTCAAATGTTTAGGTCCGCTTTATAGTTTTAACGATATTTATCACATCATAGTGATGTCGCTTTTGGTCTTATTCTGTTGGCTGTTTGTTTTCTCGAATAGGTGATAATAGAATCTTTTCCCGTTCTGAAATTCCAATTTTACATTTAAAGATCACGTTTACGCGAGAGTTTCACTCGACCTCTTCGACGAATAACGCTGGCCAACGAACTCAGCCTGATAATAAGTGAAAGGATCACGAATACCAAATTTCAACCTAATCGTTCAACTTTTACTCAAGTTATTGTTGGACACGTTATTGACAGTTATTGTTAGTTGTTGTTAGTGGATGTTTGACAGTTATTCTTGGATTACTGACAGACAGACAGATTTTGTTAAATGTAAGAAGCTCCCTTCAACTAAAATGTTAGACCTTTCAACTTCTGAGAATTATTATGTAAATGTAAGGTGATAGGGAACTGGATCATATTCGGGCATCTAGAAACACATAAATCGATGCCAGTGGCGAGTTACTAGCATGTCAGTAGATGGTATGCTGAAGACGCTGTGTACATTTGCCAGTGAAAAAGCATGCTAGTATCATCCGGATGATAGGTCTTGTGCGAGCTACTAGCACAAGACAATACACATTCCAGTCGCAGTTCTAGTTTTAAAACAGGCACACGTTTCATGCCTTCTCTTAGCCGGAAAAAATGATTAAATAATTGTATTTGATTTAATTAATTCTGATAGTTATATTAATTGTGTTTTAATGTACATTATGAATCTATCGGTGCGGAATGAAATTAACCAGATTGTTCAGTTACTTGCAAAGAACTGTTTTTTAAAACAATTGAAAAATAATAAAAAGACACGAAGAATATGTGGGTAAAAGATTGGAAAGCTAGAAGGGAATTAAGAACATGGAGCGAGTCAGTGCCTACTTAATGAAATTCGTTTCGGGGACGTCAATGGTTTTAGGAATCAATTGCGAATGCATCCGGAGAAAGTTGATGAGTTGTTGTCAGATACCCGCGAAAGGAAGGAACGCAAGTAAAGACTGAAGGGCTGAGGGAGACTCGTGCTAGCTACTAGCAACCTTGCGCTGGCAGGCCTGTGTTTACACGTGCCTTTTCAGTTCCCCCTCCCCTCGACTCGTGCCACTGGCAAGACAAAAATCAAACCTCGTGCGATTTACTCGCATGCTATTTGATGTATACACATGCCAGTACCTCTCCTCTGCGAGCTACTCGTATGTTTTTGTACGAATAACTAGCATGTGTATTTCCACCTTAATGCTCAAAGAAGAATTTTATAGACGTATTTCCTGGTTTCTACTCTGTATCCAATAACCAATCGAATAATAAAAAATAATTATGTACGCAGCAAGGGAGAAAAGTAAGTGATTGCACCCGAGCGATGAAGTTGGTTCCTGAGGCAAAGCCGAGGGAGTTAATTATTGGGAGGATGCAAGTGATTTTCACTCCCGAGGTACGTACAAGATTTTACCTCCAGAAGGGAGAAGAAATATGTGTAAAGATTTTAATTTTAAGTTATTTTATTCAACAAAAAATACATATTTCTATATTTATTTAAAACAAAAAAATAAATAATGCTAAAATTAAATGGGAGAATCAGCTGGAAGCTGAGTTTTGTATTGCATGATATTGACAACTGACGTATGTACATATGGATTAGTTTATCTACATTTAGAAATTATGATTTCACTTTTAACTTGTTTGTTTGTTTTACAGATGAATCACTATGGCAACCGTTATGGAGGTTACATAACATGTGTGAAGATGACATTATAGATTCAGACATAAAACAAAAGTTAGTAAATGAAATGTGTAATAGCATCAACCTTATTAATTTGTGCTTTATCTAGGGCAACACTGGAGGGAATCATGAGAGTTCATGATTCCCTTATTTTTCATTACTCCCTGTTTAACTAGATCGGGTGCAATGAGTTACTTCCCTACCTGTAAACTAGGGAGAAAAATTCACTTTTTCTCCCTGCTGGAGGTAAAACTATTTTTCTTATAATCCGAATATAAAAATTTTGCAAGAATAAGTTTAAGGATCCATTAAATCCAAAACTAGAAACCAAAAATATTTCAAGTTTGCAATATTTAATGTTTAACAATTAGAGGGAATGTCTTTGTTTTGTTTGAAGACGTTCTCCAAAAAAGAGGGATTTTGAAGAGGGGGGGAAAAGTGGTACTTTACTTTTTTGGGAAAGTAAAAAGAAAGTGAAAAGTTTTGGTTAGCAGGCTTTCCTTTGGTTAGTAGAGCGTGTAAAAGTGAGGGTCGACCCTCGGTTGGCACTCCTGCCAGATATTGTTAAGGGGGGGGGGGGGGGGGGGTGGATCAAACGACCAAAGAAATCCCTTTGATGACCAAATCAAACGTCGTCCACCCTGATTCAAAATTTTCACACTACAATGCTTTTACGAGGGGAGACAGAAAAAAAACACTTCACTCACAGATACAAACTTTTTCAAGAGGCCTGCTTTTATAATTTATATATTAAACATTTAGTATTATTGTTAAAAAACGGAAGACTAACCATAAATAAGCAAATTTGAAAATAATAATAATTACACACACATATATGTATAACATATATTTAACATGTAGGTACATTATATTATGCTTACATATTATATTTAACATGAGAATTTACATATATTTAACATACATACGTACATGTTAAATCAAAGTTAATTTTATTCATTTATATTAATATATGAGTTATTTATATTTTATTTTATTATATATTTTGTGTTTCTATATTAAATATTTTTATTTGTTTCGTGGCACAGCTGAGTGTGTTCCCCTTTGCTGTGAGCTAATCTTTGTTGAAAACTTTATATTTCTAAAAAATCTTTGTTTAGTTTATTTACTCCAATTTTGTATTGGCCAACCTGGACAGAGTAGCTCACATCCATTTTGCCAGTCGTATGTATTAGAAGTGAATATGTGGAAGTGATACATCCGCCTGGATAAATAATTTTCTTCATCTCGCAGTTAAAACCCTTCCTCGTATGTCCGCCCGGACACTTGTATAACGATCCAGTTTCCAGTGCCAATAGTTCCAGTTCTTCCTTGTATGTCAGCCTGGACATTTATATATATATATATATATATATATATATATATATATATATATATAAAGCTCGACTAGCTCAACATAGTTTAGTTTCATCAACTTATCTAGACCATACAACAATTACAAATCCTCTTACAAATCTCCGCTAATGAATCTTGCAAATGACAGAACTAAGACTGTATATAAAAGAAGGAAATTTTCGAAGACATTAAAACTTGTACGTCTCTGCTCACCATAATACTTGTATATAAAATGTAAATAATGTGTTTATATAAGAAAAGACGTTAGTGGGCTAAATTTACAATGTGGCAGGTGTGTCTTGCTTCGATTAAGACATTGTTAAAACGCCTAAAGCAATACATTCTGCAGTTATCTTTGTTCTCAAGTGAGTACATTATGGTGCCTGTTCTTCAGAATGGACAATGAAAAGAGATAAGGAAAAATAAATAGCGATGAAGACAGGAAAGCGTACAATATCAAAGAAATATGTAAAACGAATTGAAGATATACTGTAAGGTAAATTGCCGAGCAATTTTAAATAATTGCCTTCCTTTTGTACAAGGAACATAAACTAGATATGAGTGGAAGCAGACTGGAATTATTATGCGTATAGAAGATAAGAACAAAAAGCTATGTGTATTAGACCTTAACGTAAAAATCATACTCCACACTGTTCTGGTGTAATAAACCTTCA
The DNA here is from genome assembly GCA_951217055.1 of Gerris lacustris. NCBI lineage: Eukaryota > Metazoa > Arthropoda > Insecta > Hemiptera > Gerridae > Gerris > Gerris lacustris. The sequence continues at coordinate 66,996,841 of OX578283.1, forward strand.
GCAGTTATATCAATGTATATCATTACACATATATTTATAACTACAGGGGTGGTTGAGTTCGGAGCAAAAAAGTTAAAGGGGAAGAAAGTTTCTTCAGGAAGCAGAAAAAAAGCAACTGCAGGAAAATAAAAGCAAAGAAAATTGTCTTGGGTTGAAAATCCAGAGTAGACAATAACGCTACGGAATATATACAGAAGAGAGAAAAAGGCAAAACCATTATATGACAATAGCTTTCAGATACTGAGGATTCAGTGTTGCCCTCCTCGACAGTGTTGCCCCCTTGACAGTGTTGCCCCCTTGACAGTGTTGCCCCCTCGGCCGAGTTGTTCCACCACTTTCTACTCTACATCTTCAAGACAAACGAGTCAAACAAGAAAACGTGAACAAAATATCAGATATAGAAACATGGGGTCCAAAACAGAGAAAGAAAAAAGTGATTTCTTAAACAAAATGTTAAGATACGAACTTGAGAATTGCAAAACCAGTCAGTCGTTTAAAGAAAAGAAGCAGAAAGAAATGTGTTAAGAATTTTCGTATATTTTTATTTTTTTTATTTTTCATTCACGTAAGAATTTTTCCCTTTGCTTTCTCTCAAAACCAGTTTTAATACGACGAATGCGGCGTCAAAGATAAATATGATTTGAAACGTGGAAAGGATTCGAGGTGAAGTGTTGCCAACTTTTCCTTCCAATTTGAACCAATAATGTGACGCGAATAAAAAAACATTTATTTACAATACAAATGAAATGCTCGAATTATGGTGCCAAGAGAAATACAAATATTCTGATATTTCCAAAATCAATTATCTTATATTGAGTGACATACATTCGTATTTCACCCTTCAAGTGAGATAAATTAGTTTTATAAGTATATACTATCAATCATGTCACTGACCTCGTCAAAACATTTAAAATTGTGACAAGCACATTAAATATAGCTATACCCAACTCAGTTGGTATTTAGGGGTGAGTTTTATGATTACAAATAACTTCAAGATAAAAATAACTTTTTATATACTACGTTTTTAAATTTTCTGTTGAATCGTATGTAATGTTGATAATATAATTGTTATTGTTATATAATACCTATATAATGTTAGTGAAAAAAAAAATAGTTCTGAATTTATTTACATACTTCACATAAATGACAACCATCTAGAGAGCTGATCTTAAACCTATAAAAGGACAAATCTTTGTACAACGGATCTCCCCAACACCAAATCTAAACCGTGCCATCGATATATTTGAAATAATATAATCGACATTTCCTGTTTTGCTGTCATTCAATGTTTACTTATCACCAAGGATAACCTATCACAAATTTGTGACCCGTCAAAATGAAGATTGCGTAAATATGGGATATGGCAAAACAAATAAAATAACATGCGGATTTTTTCCATACAGCAAAATTTGCTGAAAACCAATTAAATTATGCTGAAAGATGGCTAAAAGTATTAAAATAATGCATTGTCATCGTGTTCTGAGCTATGCTAAAAGTTTCAAATGTCTAGCTATTCGGGAAGTTAGTTAGAAATCGATTGCCAGATTTGTACCGGACAAACAAACAAGAAAGCAAGCTAATAAAAACGTAGTAAAAAAATGAAGTTGCTCCAGGCTACTTTCGATAAACTATAAAAATTTCATAAAAATATGAGTTCTTTTGAAGATATAGGTGTACATAAATGTATGTTTGTGCGCATTTGGAAAAGAAACAAAAATGAGCTGAAGGTTGAAACTTATATGGGACCAACAATGGGCTAATAATTATAACCTATGATCCAATTTCAAATAAAATCGGACGATTAGTTTATAAGATATGTTGGTTCGCAAAAATTGAACGACAGACAGACACGGAACCAAAAATGTTCTCTGATGTCTGAAACGGATTTCAGTCTTTGAATTTTTGGAATCGGAGACCTAAAATTTGTTCGTTCTTCAGAACGATCACATAGCATCCGTTACCTTTGGTGACCTCGGAAGCAATTTAATAATTTAAAAAAAAAATAATGGAATGAATAATTTTATAAATAAAAAAATGCTCGAATGCATATCAGTTTCTGCAGTGTATATTTCATTTTTGTTATTTGTTACATTTAAATATATTTTTAATATTTTACCAAAACTTTCCGTATAAATAAAATCCTCATCAGTATTCAAATTTAGATAAAAGGCAGTATATATAGATAGGTTTGGCATTATCTACATTAAAATACCTCCCACTCGCAGCTCTGCGTCCCACGCAACCTAAAACATAAAATATATATTTACATTATAATTATTGTTTATAAATACGTAATAAAATTTGAGATGGGAAGCATTGAGAGGACATAAATATATATTTTTTTGTATGTTAGATTGAAAATATATAAGCACGAACTTAAATATCGAACATTAAAAGATCTCTTACAGTGACCTTTTCAGCTAAATGCTAAAACTACAGTTCTAATTCAACCCGATAAACCTCGAAAATAGACTGACAATTGATGTGGCACATAGCCTCCTCGCATCCTATTACGTACATTATTGATTATATGCTTTTACAAGCCATTATTCTCTAATCTGTTTAATTATTTCACCCGTTTTTTTAATCTGTCAAAATGGCTGATTGGTGAACTCTTTCATAAATGTTATTTATATTATAAAAGAAAGCTAACTTCCAAATTTCAAGTTCATAGTGCAATTGGTTCCGAAGATATCATCAAGTCAAATGTTGCAAATAAATTATCAACATCTTGAATTAACTCTAGAACGACTTATTGGGGACCTACAGACCCCATACAAACTATAATTAAGATTTTTTTTTGTTTTATTTGTATTTCTATAAAGCTTAACTCCCTTCTAATTTACCTTTGAACCTTTCTGTGTAAATACTGATAACAATACCTATGTTATTAGTTTTATTTTTCTTTCAGTATTCATTAGAATTAGAGTTGGGGTCCCATACCCCTGTGTGCCATTTACGTAATTGTTTCATATGCCACTGTTAATTGTCTTTTTTTATAGTATTAAAAAACTTATTTTATATTGCTTCCGAGCTTACCGAAGGTAACGGAAGCTATGTGATCGTTTCGAAGAACGAAAATGTTTTAGGTCTCCGATTTCAAAAATTCCAAGACAGAAATCCGTTTCAGACATCAGGGAACATTTTTGGTTCCGTGTCTGTCTGTCAGTCTGTCGGTCTGTCGGTCTGTCGGTCTGTCGGTCTGTAGTTCGATTTTTGCGAACCAACATATCTTGTAAACTACACGTCATAATTAGCCCATGGTTGGTCCCATATAAGTATCAACCTTCTGCGCTTATTTGTTTCTCTTCCACATGCGCACAAACATGCATTTATTTACACATATAGCTTCAAAAGTACTTATTACAGTTTATAGAAAGTAACCTGCAGATAAATTATATATACCCAAGATAAATTTGAACCATCTGCACTCTTTAACTTTTGCTATATTGATACTTTAATTCATGTAAAAAATTAAAACAATTTTGGCAGAACGGGGAAACAATTAAACATATTAGACAATAATAGCTTGTAAAAAAAGCATAAAACCAATACAGTACGTGGATAGGATGCGAGGAAGCTATGTGCCACACCAATTGGCAGTCTATTTTTTTTGGGGGGGGGGGCTGCTGAAATGTTTAAGACTGTCAAAAGGTCCAGTAAAAAACTTCTATTACTATTAGTAGACGTATAATATAACTTCATTCAATTGAAGGTTTAGTGGATCACAGTAATGATGCCAAAATGACAAAAATAACTTAACTTTGACAGAGTATGTAAGAAAATCTATAAATTTTTTTATCATTTTTGTTCCTGTTTTCTGTAAAACAACTCTTAATATATAATAAATAATAGTACATTACGCGTCGAGTGCGGAAAGTAGCATTTTGCATGCGAGTGTGGAGTTTGCACCCGAGCGATAGCGAGGGTAGTAAAACCACACTCGCATGCAAAATGCCGTTTTCGCACGAGTTGCGTACCGTACTTTATCTACGATTGTTAGATTTAAATAATAAATACAGCAAAAAATAAACTTGCTGTATGTAAGTTCGTATCTCTCTCTTGATAAAGATGGCATTAATTCGTTAGTTGTATTTTTTGCCGAATTAATTATTTCTGGAGGAGTATTATTCTCCACATTTTCGTCAAAGTCACTTGATTCACTCATTGTTTTTCACTAAAAACTCGATATAAACAGTTACTTTAATAAAAGAACAGCAAATTAGTTTTGTTAAATGTAAACAAACTTGCTAATCGTGCGTAAAGCTGAAGAATTCCTCTTCTTTACCACACTAGCGTGGTAAAGAAGAGGAATTCTTCAGAACTATGAGACGCGCATGCGCAATGAATACAAGTACGTAAAGAATCACTTTCTACGCATCTAAACAATGATATAATGTTTATATTTCGTATCAATCGTAGATAAAAAATATTAACCCAGTCTAAAAAACACCAAATTTTATTTACTTATATATATTTTTTTTAAAAAGTACAAATTTGTCTAAATATAATGTTGATGAAAATATATATATGTATACTATTTAATTTTAAAATCCTAATTTGTATTGGTCAAAATTAAATGGTATTTTTAGAATGACAAATTATGTTTACAATAATATATAAATAATTAAAAAAGAAAATATTTAATTAATTAATTTAAACCATTATTTAATTGGGGTCTCACTGACCCCTGAATGGAGTTTACTTAAAAAAAAAAAATATGTGTTTCAGTCTAGGGTTAAGAAGGCAGATCGCAAAATGGGGCCTTCCCCGGAAAACTTTCCCCGACTTCTCCCGGTCAGAGGCCCCTGCCTCTGGACCCTCCGGTAAATTGCGTCCATGGACCCGCGGTGTGCCGTGGCTATAAGCTATTTTTCTTTTTTGCTTCCGAGCTTACCGAAAATTTTTGGTTCCGTGTCTGTCTGTCTGTCTGTCGGTCTGTCATTCCATTTTTGCGAACCAACATATATTAAAAACTACACGTTCAATTTTAATAATGAAATTTGGGTGGTTGGTCATAATTAGCCCATTGTTGGTCCCATATATGTTTCAACCTTCTGCGCCTATTTGTTTCTCTTCCACATGCGCACAAACATACAAATTAATTTACACCTATAGCTTCAAAAGTATTTATCTAATTTGAATGAAAATTTATAGTTTATCGAAAGTAACCCGCAGATAGCCCCAGATTAATTTTAACCATCTACGCTCTTTAATTGACCCTTATATTTTCCTGCGTTTGTCTGTTCGTCCGTCCTGTCACCTGCTCTCACGGCTACACCTTTCGTCCGATCACTTTGAAATTTGGCATGTATGTGTCTTGTACCTACCCACATATTTTAAAAATATAGCGACTTAAAAAAAAAATCAGGGTAAAAAAACTTAAGGGTTAATTTTTTTTTTTTTTCGACACCGTGAGGGTTATCATATGAAAAGGGTACGTCGAGCTGATTACAAATATATATAATTATTAATTTGGTTGTAACTTTGATAGGGCGAGCGTAGGCAAGTTTGAAGTGGGTGTGAAACGTGTTCCCCTCCACCCACTATCTCGCTTATGCGAAGAGCAAAAAATCTGAAATAATTCCTGAACATTCTTCGACCAAAAGTAAAGATACCACTTTTTGGAAATTTCAAAAAAAAAAAATATTATTTTATTTTTTAATGACAAAATACGTTTTTTTTATAATTATTGTCTTTTTGATGTATTTATATGGTTGTAGTCCGGTTCAGTGGCAAAAAAATACTATATCAGAAGTTTGTTAATGTGTTTTGAGAATATCAGACCCATAGGATAGTTCAAAGTAAGCATTTTAGCATTTTAAAAAACACCATCAATAGGGTACTACTTAAACTATACTGTGTGGCCTACGGACCCTCACTGTTTGCTGACTAGCACACACTTGACCTGTTTATTGCTAAATTAATACTTTAATTCGTGTGAAAAATCTGTAAATCAATTTTGACAGATAAAAAAAAACGGGAGAAACAACTAAACCAATTTGACAATAATGACTTGTAAAAGCATAAAATCAATAAAGTACGTAGATATGATGCGAGGAAGTTATGTGCCACACCAATTGACAGTCTATTTTGATAATGTGCCGTGGGCTAAAAAAGTTTGGGAAACACGCCTATAGATCCTCCACTGAATGTTACACCACTTAGGTTTGTTAGTTAACTAAAGGATTTAATTTAGTTAACTTACTAAAGCGAAAGACAAAAGACTATGTTTATGTTGTACTCAATTCTTAACATGAATATATGTAAAAAGCCTTTGATTTATACTTGGAACGAATAATTATTATCAAAAGTATGAAACTTGATTACAGCAAATGTAGGTTGGCTCCATCACGCAAGTTTTTCTTTATAACTTATAAATTGATTATTAAAAACCCTTCATAAACTTAGTTTTACTTTACGTTTAACTAGGTTTCTTCGAAACAAAACAACCATCAAAGGGTTCGAGCTAATTCAAGGTTTCCTCCCGTGATACACAACATCCTCGTATAAACAATGTAACCCTAATTTATTATACGTCCATAATTGCATCATATTATTGTTTAAAATTTGAACAAGAAGCCGAATAAATATATAGTATTCAACGTAAAATATAAGATGAAGAATTAAGGTAGAAAGGAATTATACATCAAATAATGCTTCTTTCATATTTATTAAAAATGAAGTAGTTTCTTTGATTCAATGTACTAATACACATTAAAGAAATATATTATTATATAAAACGAATGTTGGTCTGTACATTGATCAAAATTAAAAAAATTTTGGATACTTTTCCATTTTATACATTTGGTCTTCATCAAAATACGGTCCTTCAAACTATTTTTATGTTTGAGTGTAACCACCAGGTCTCACTTTATATGCGCAAAACTGGCTGAACGAAATCGATTAATTTTTGCGTAGTGATGTGCGCCAAAATGTGGCGCATATTGTAGACTTGGTTTTTTGAAAAATATTAAGTGGAACCTGAGGCAATGAATCATAAATATTCAAAGAAATATATTTGTTTTAAACTTTCCATAGCAATCAAAAAAGAGTATTTCTTAACTTTACATTAATTTGGTTTTCAGGGTTTCATTGGTTATACCAAAAAAACAGAAACCCTTTTAGTTTCATCCCTGCGTCTGTCAGTAACTCTGTACGGTTCCAATAACTTTTGAATCAAAAGAGATAAAAACATGATACTTTGCAGAATTAAAGATTGTTTTGATGCGCACACAGGAAAAATATAGCGAAATATCAGCTGTTCGAATAAATCGACGATGCCCACCCAACTCTGGACCTGAACCAGATCAAGAAGATCGGATATAGGGCTTATCAGAGACGAGCGGGCTCTCACACCGCCATTCTTGCTTGGCTGGCAAAACACAACAGCAATGTAATACCGTGTTTGCACACTGTAATAGGCTACACAATTTTGAGAGACACCAAAGGATCTGATGTTAGAACAGATCCTATGTGCCACGCAAGTGTGACACATAGGAACTGTTCTAACATCAAGCATTACGTCATTAATATGTTGGCTCGGCATTACGTCATGTCCTGCATCGTTTCGTCGCGTCTGATTCATCAGGGGCCCAAGGTAACCGTTAGAGTGAATTATGAACGATTTCAGCAAGTTTTATTTTTTACATTAAAGACTTATAACGGTTCTTTTATTGGTTCATTTTTAAAATCCGAACAATTTGATCATCCTAAAAACTCCGTTCCTAATTAATGTGGATTAACGAAACTTTAATTCTGTTAACTTTTAATTTGGTCAGTAAAATTTTAAAAAAGCTTTTACATTAATTCTCATTTGAATCCTGTTGCATGTTATTAAAAAAATGTAATGTTAAAAAAATCTTCAAATAAATGAAAATACGAATACAATGAGAGTAGAAGAGGAAGCATTTGTGAAATGCTATTAAGAAAGTGACAAAATAGTTCATTTTGTAAGAGAACTGGAAATGGAACTTCCAATAAGCTGGAAAAGACTTCTGAGAAAAGTTACACCAGAAGATAGATAAATATTCGCTACATTAAGGCTTTCTACCTTTCCACTCTATTTTCTTCTACCTATATATACTTTTGAACCAACAACTCTTATTTCTGCAATGATCCCAAGGAAAAAGAGAAAAGAAATCAGTAACAACATCGTTCCATCTTGATTTACCAGTGACAAGATAGATAAGCCATCTTCAATCTTCATTCAGAGAGGCTGGTTGAAGCCTGGCTCACCTTGCAGGAAATATCACTCCTTATGTAGTGGAACGGAATGATATAGCTGCCGCCCTCGGTATCCATCTTGAACCATCTGCAGAGAATTCCCATCTTGTATCCATCATGTATCAATCGTTCAACGCTTCACTTCACTGTATCCTCTACTCCATCTTCTTTTTTTTTTATTATAGGACTACAGGACAGATTTTTATTCAAAGATGAAGGTTTCTTTTTGGCGACGTAACACATATAAGGATTTTTTTTTCTACATTATACGTTGAGGATACGTTATTAGGGATGAAACCTCTGGTATCATTCATAACCTGTCAAAATCAAGGAATGACAAATTACTAGGACCGTCCTTCTGCAACCCTCCCTCCCAGATATACTTGATTATACATTCATTTATTCCTCTCTTGTGCTGCACAATTCTGCCAATAACGCCCGTTCACATCCTTCACTTGAAACCTCCTCTATGGTTGTTTTCCGCTACGATTCACAAGTGAATTCCGTATAACCTTTGACGTTACTCAAGCAGTAATACGCCAAAATTAACTCTGTGTTCGGTGAATGACAAATCGTGGGAAATCTGCAGGAGCATTCAACCACTCTCTTATAATGCATTACACCAAAAACAATTCCCCAAACATTCTCGGCTCTAAACATTGATAAATATCAAGGATATCTCAGTTGAAGAATAATTCTTACAAGTTTTCACCTTTGACAATTTTGGATTACTTGTTTCTTGGATCATATAGGTGATCAGAGATATATTCTTTCTTTATCTTTTCATTTCTAATAATTACAAGATAGAACTTTTTATATACTGCGTTTTTAAATTTTCTGTCATAAATCATAAATTTGAAACCCGTCAAAATGAAGATTGTAAATATGTCAAAACAAAAAAAATATCTTGCGGATTTTTTCCGAACTATGTAACTTTCTATACAGCAAAATTTGCTTAAAACGAATTAAATTCTGCTGAAAGATGGCTGAAAGTATTAAAATAATGCATTGTTATCGTGTTCTGAGCTATTCTAGAAGTTTCAAATGTTTAGCTACTAGGGAAGTTAGTTAAAAATCGATTGCAATATTTGAACTGGACAAACAAACAAACAAACAAGAAAGCAAGCTAATAAAAACGTAGTAAACATCATTCGACTGCAAGTTTATCTACCAACTAACAAATATAACTAACTAATAATTCTAAATTAGACTTTTTTCTCTCGAGAAAAGAATTAGTAGCAAGTATTATTTAAATTACTTAAAAATAAGATTAAATGATTTGACAATGATGTTTAGCACACATTTGAAGAAATTGTTATGTAAAATAGAAAATTATAATGGAATAAAATTGTTGAGTAATTCATGGATTTAAGGAAAGCTTGATAATGACCCAAGGAGGGGTTGAAATATCGCACTAAATTAAAATATGAGAACTTTAAAGTTTTTATTTATACTACCCATTAGACCATTGAAGCATTTTCCTAATCAATACAACCCGTTGATATATTACATACACGTAGTATATATAGTGAGAAAGAATTGTCAAAGCGCGAAAAATAGATTTTTAGATTTGATGGATTTACACGTTTCAAAGTACCCTGCGTCCAAAAAAGGGATTTTAAAAATTGTCTGTCATTCGTCTTTCCTATAATTAACATAATTTGTTCAGAAGAGTCATTCCTTCACGAGAAATATAATTATTGGGGCACTACCCTCAAAAACCCCTGATAAAACGTATTTTAATTCTCGAAAACTAATTGTATTAAACAATTTTAAAATTAACTGTATTTAATTACTGAGAAAATAGCTATAATTCATGCGATGGGTGAGTAGGTCAAGTTCAAATTACTGCCGAAGAGGAATTATTTTGTTGGTAAATGTTCAATAATAATTAAATCAAAAATAAGTCCGAATAACTAACTAATGAAGAACATTGGACCAACTAATTATGAACTCTAATTATGTATGTAATGTGTTTTAGCGGAGAAAAACCATACTCATGAAATGTTTATAAGGAATAAATTATGTAGCTTTTTGTGTATGGTTCAACTTTTCCCTTGGCCTTGAAATTGGATATTTTTTTGGTTGCTCAATAATTTCAAATGTAAACTAAGTGACAATTCATTTTAAAGGTATTGATAAAAAAAAAGAACAGCGCAAACTAGAGGTTATCTAGTTATCTCAATGCTATTTAAAATGGGGACCAATTAACTAATTGATTCTCGTCAATGCTAGCACAAAACTGACGAAATGACATAATACTTAACCCCTGCTAATACCTCAGGACCAAATCAATTAAGGCTGGTGAAAGTTAGCTTAACTTTTGGTGTTTCTCAAGAATTTGTCTTTTTTGAATTGCCGCCATTTCTGATGATTTCTGAGCTAGACCATTAAAACGAGGTGTTGCTTGGTAGGAGGGTTTTACATTCAGGATTTTTTAGATAACCCGAAATCCTCAAATTTGGAGGAGGGAGTAATGTTGCACCATAAGCTAAAAACGGGGACGCACTTAAGCATTCGAATGAGCATGCTTTCGCCCCGTTTTGCTCAGATGTGTACAGGGTTAGCCGAATGGATGCGTATGCCTAAACCCGATCTGAGCATTGTCGCCACATCAAAGTGAGCACGTGCTCGGTTCGTGCTCAGTGAGGACGGAGTTAACAAATCAGGTCGGGCCGAACAATATGAGCTGACTCCCCCTCTCCTTTCTGACAATTTTGTTTTTTTTTGGGGGGGGGGGGGGGGGGGGGGTTGCCATTTAATTAATTTACTTGGGGTCCACGACAGACTAGCATTTGGGAACCAAAGCTCTAGTGAATCACCGCCTTAAATATAAATCTTTATGCCTTATAAAAGTTATTGGGATGTCCCAACAACTTTTACTAACCCTGTACACATATTATATACATGGTGGGCAAAAAAAACGCAACTTTTTTGAACACATATTGTGTCAAGAAACCAGGACAAGTTAAAGTTAAAGTTGTTTGTTTATATTTAATTTACTTTATTGTCAATTTATTGAAATATGTACAGTTGTCTTTAAATCATTAAAAGGATTTGACATTGTGGCGACCGTGACATTTTCGTAAAGAAAAATTTTGAAGAAATTTTTCAAGAATTAATTCGTGTCAATATTGGACGGCGAATATTAAGAAGTTAAAGATGGAACTTCAGAAGAAATCAAGAAAGGCAAATCGGGCCATTCTAACGAGAACAATGACGAAGATGGAGCAAGTAGTGGCAATCGTTCCTCCAGACGTCACAGCAATAAGGTGCTTGTCAACTGCATTGAATGAAAGGTACTTAGTGATTAAGGCGTTAGATTTAGCGATATTTGAGGGAATGTTGACTCAGGATGCTTCCGAAAATGATTTGGAAACAGAATTAAGTTCTGCGGAGGAGTACCTACTCAAGTATCTAAAGGTTAAAAGCTATTTAGAAAACATCATTCCACCAGCTCAAAATCCACAGTCAGAGGGACCGTCGGAATTAGAAACTGCTCGTTCGGGGGTATTTCCTGGGGGGCAAAGTAAGAGGTTGAAACTACCCAAAATTGAATTCATCCGATTTAATGGGGATGTTAAGGAATGGCTAATATTTTGGGGTCAATTTAAAAAAATTGATGACGACCATGATAGGAGTGATGATGATAAGTTTCAGTATTTATTGTTAGCTACTGTCCCCAACTCTAGAGCTAGGGAGGTAGTTGAAAGTTTCCCACCTGGGGGAGAACATTATAAAAGCGCCATTTCGAGTCTGAAGGATAGATTTGGGGGAGAGAATTTATTGAAATCCTCAAAAGATTATAGTAAAACGGAGGAAAAATATGAAAGTAAGTCAATCGAATTGTATGTAAAAAAGTATCTGGGAGAGCAAAGCGCAGAATATACAGATAGGGTTGTAAATAAACATTTAAATTTGTTAGGAATTAAGGATCCAGGGGAACAGAAGTCTAAAAAGGAAGTGGAAATTGCCACTAAAGAAGAATTTTTGAGGACAATCGTGCGAAAAGAGGATGGTAGTTTTGAAATTAGTTTTCCTTTGAGCCTTGATAGTCCACCATTACCATCTAATAGGTTGTTAGCTGGAAGACGGCTAAGAGGGGCTACAGCTAAGTTGTTAAAGGAAAATACAGACAAAACATCGGTCTTAAGAGTTGGATGGCACAAAGAATTAGATAAATTAAGTGTAAATTTATGTTGGGTTAAGAAAACAAGTTTTAATTTAGTCGTTATTACAAAAAAGGTTATTTTGTCTTTTGGATATACATTTTTTGACCCAATATGTGTACTGTCTCCGTTTGTTATAAAAGAAAAAGGATTAAAGGGTGTACCAGCTGCACTGCCACTAGATAGGGTACAAGGGATCCTAGTGTTTGAGGTAGCGTGGCTAGCGTTATTCAGATGTGCTAAGTTTGGGGCAGTTCATGTAGAACTAGTACCATTAGGACTTTTAACTAAAGTATTTTTATTAGCGTTACAAAGGTTTATCGCAAGGCGAGGGAGACCTAGAACTATGTATGGCCATGTATATAATGGGACAAATTCTATCGGGGCTAACAATACCTTTAAAGCGATAGAGTGGGGGATAGTAGCTAATGAAAGTAATGATAGGAGGATTCAGTGGGATTTCAATCCTCCCACCGATTCGTGGTGGGGAGGTTGGTTGGAAAGTTTGGTTGGGTTAGAGAAAAATCTCTTGCGGCGCTCACCAGGAAAAGCGTCCATAACAGCAGGGGAAATGTCGACGGTCCTCTGTGAATGCGAAGCAGTATTAAACAACCAACCACTTACATATATACCATCTAATCTTAATGATGAAGAGCCTATTCCACCTCGAAGAGCCTATCACCAAATTCAATTCGAAGTCTTCGGGGTAGTGAAGTTGAAGACTAAAAATTGGGAATGCCTGCGCCCCATACGTCTTTACCCGCTTGAGATTCCTGAACAGGAAGAGGACGTCGCAAGTGGTGCTCCTACTTTTCTGGGCTGGGAGTGTCAAGAAACCAGGACAAGTTAAAGTTAAAGTTGTTTGTTTATATTTAATTTACTTTATTGTCAATTTATTGAAATATGTACAGTTGTCTTTAAATCATTAAAAGGATGTGACATATTGCTTAGCATCAGTAATTGATAGACATATGGGGTTTGCGGGGTCTGAAAACTACCATTCTTTTACTTTAAATTTCATATGTTTAATATTAAAAACTATTGGGTGAAAGCCATGCTATGACGGTTTGAAATAGGGTCTTAAAAAGGTCGTTGTCCGGGTAGTAATTGTTGTTTGGACTTTTGTTTTGGACAGTTTTGATAGAATAAATTACCACATGGTAGAGTGTGTGTGGGGGGGGGGGGGTTGTAGGTAAGTGGTGTAATTTTTAGCGGTTTATTTTTTTGGCCCACCCCGTATATATCATTCATATACTAGAGTAGTGTTCCTGCGGCGAAGACTCACCTGAAGATGATTTGTTACTACTAAGGCAACCACATTTATTCCAATAAAATAAATGTTTATTTTGATTTGTTGGTTTTCAAATAGAAATAATAACATATTCAAATATATAATAACTTACTTATAATAACTACTTAATTACCTATATTTTATTTTCTTCTAAATATAAAATTATGCCTGTAACCACGGGCTTAACGACTTGCATTATAAACTAAAAGAATATTGGAATAATACAGCAATTCAGATATATCAAAGGTTCGTTTCAACTTTTAATAAAATAAAGTGTTTATTGATCAACACTACTGCAGATATTTCTTCCCAGATAGTTGCCAGCATTGAAAAGTAAACGTGGTATCGACAAATTATATTCTTTTTACAATTAGTATTAACTTTTGACACTCAGATTGGCCAAACCTATATGAGGAAAAAATAATTCCACTAGTCCTGTAAGAGGGGTAGGTCCAGTGACATTTTCATTTGCCTAGTTGGCCTTCTAGAATTCAAAATTCAGTGCTCTCATTGGCTCCCCTCCACATTTTTTTTTCTTTTTTTTTTGGTTTTTCCCGCGACGACATAATTTAATACAAATTGTAAAAAGATTTTTATCTACGACTTGCATTGTAAGTGGACTTTACATTGCTAATAACAGGGCGGGAAGTGATACTTCCCTCCCATGGGAGTGAAAAACAATCATACCAACTTAAAAGGTATTTTTTTTAGGTATTTTTTAAGTATTATGTTGGTAGTAAAGTTTTTCAGCTGTTTAACTAATTTTTCGGGAAGGTTACTTTAGGTTATCATACAAAGTCTTTTAGTATAAAAATTGTTCTTATTATTACATACTTAAACAGTTAATTATTAGTAGATTTTTAATACCTATGTTTATGATATTGAAAATATTACTTGCAATGAAAAGATGTTAGATTTTTTTTTTGGTTTGTTTCTTTAAATATAATGTAACTTTTTTGTAAGTTTTTTTTTTGTATACTCATTACAAGTCTAGTTTTAATTTGTAGGTAAAACTTTTATACCAACAAACTTAATAGCTATTAGCCATGGTGCACTAGTCGTAGATAACATTTAATACGCAACATAGATCGAAGTATTTCTGCTCTCGGGATTATCTCCCTCGGCTATGCCTCGGGAGCTAATACTACAGTTATGTCCCTCGGCCATAAGGCCTCGAGAGCTAATGAAGTTTTCTTGAAAACTTAACTTCGAGCAGGAAAACATACTTCTCTCCCTTGTTGCTCAAATAACTATTGTGATTGTATATTCACAAAGTGTTCTCAAGCGGCTTAAAAATAGAGTATGAAGACATATAAAATACTTACTTGAGTAGCCTTCGTTTGGCAGCTAAAACAATTTATAGTCCACAGGCCACCATAAGAAGTGAGTCGCTGATTGATAAAGTTTTCTTACCTTATGGAATCGCTTATTTATGCCTTGTCCACCGATGAATTGGGTATATGGCAACTGGGCGCTGGGCCATTTCTTTTTTGTTGACGTGCCAAACTTGCCCTTCTGCGGGAACATTGAAAAGAGATAGATAAAGTTTTGATTTTCACAGGATCGTTTAATTAAATTATTTAAAAAACAGTGGTAAAGGTGGCCACCGATAAGAGTGGTCCGTTTGGGGTGTCCACCGCCCTAAACATATCGCTCTCCGGGGACGTTGAAAAGAAAACAGACCACTCTTATCGGTGGCCACCTTTACCACTGTTTTTTAAATAATTTAATTAAACGATCCTGTGAAAATCAAAACTTTATCTATCTCTTTTCAATGTTCCCACAGAGGGGCAAGTTTGGCACGTCAACAAAAAAGAAATGGCCCAGCGCCCAGTTGCCATATACCCAATTCATCGGTGGACAAGCCATAAATAAGCGATTCCATAAGGTAAGAAAACTTTATCAATCAGCGACTCACTTCTTATGGTGGCCTGTGGACTATTAGATTTTATAAGAATAAAGAATTCATACTCTTTTATAGTACCCTTGACAAATAATTACAAAAGTTGAAAACGAGCTGAATACTCATCTGACTAACATGTAAATTATGTGTAAATTTGAATGTAGGTAATAGCTGTTATTTAGCATTGTGTGGGGCGGAATTTTCCCGTACATAAAACTTAGGCTTGGTAAGTAAGAGTATGAAGCCTAGGTAGGAAGGAGAAGGGAAAGCGTGCTTTGCATAGGAAAGCAGGCTACTAGGGAAAGCCTGAAGAAAATCAAGCCTCACAGCCTCCGGAAAACGAATATTACAAGTAAAACTGTCTTCTTATAACAAGAGACTTTCCCTTCCAGGGAAAGCTTCTCAACTGACATAAATATAGATTCCATCACAAGATCTTAACAAGTATAAATTTGATGTCATGAATACTTTCCCTAACGAATAATAATGTAAAGGCTCTTAAAAGCTCAAAGACCAGGGAGGGGGGTACAATCGCAACCAACTTCGAGCAAGAATATAAGGCAGAGTTTAAAGAGATAAAAAAAAGCTACGCCTTAAATTTGCTGATAGGAATTTTGATGAAGCAGTAATTAATTAACAACATGGTAAAGAAACAGTTTTTAGTTATATCGAAGTATAAATAAAAGTTTAAAAAGTTTTAAGTTATGTAGCAACAGTTAAAAATAATCGGTATGAGACATCTTAGACAAACTTTCTCATATACGAGTTCATAGTAACTTAGCCAAGTGATCCCATTTATTAGTTTTCGTAAAGGTACATTTAATAACTATTGAATATTTTATCAAAATTTATCATACAAATAATTTCTCTTCGGCACGAATTCGAAACCGGACTCTCTCCTCTATTTGAAACTACCTTCTCAGGAGCTAGATATTTCCCTGAAAAAATTGCACTTTATCGTTAAATTCGTATGTAAATGGACTATATTTTAGAATTTTTTAATAAAAATAATTTTTTTCTCGCGTTTTTTCAGAGTTTTTGAGGGATAACGCCCGCAGATAGCCCCAGATTCATTTCAATTGCCTGCGTTCTTTAAATTAATATTTTAATTCATGCAAAAGATCAAAACAATCTGATAGATTTTTAAAACCGAGGGAAATTAAATAAATTGTAAAATAATAAGTTGTATAAAATTATCAAAGTATACGAAATAGGACGAGAGGAAGTTATGTGCACACAAATTGGCAGAATATTTATACAAATTATACCAAATCAAAATATATTTAATTGTCACAGAGTGAGAGTAATATCAAAAGTGACAATAGGTGCTAGTACAAATTGATATCAGAACAATATCAGTGTAGCCTTATTTAGGCATTTGCATGTCTTGGCTATGGCACATAACCTCAAAAAGCGTTACCAAAAACTAGTGTTACACGAGTAGGGAAGAAATTGGAACAGGGAGTTAGGAAGATATAGGAGGTGTTCAATCGAGTTTTCCTGCTCTCAGTAGATATAGTGTCTCCCACTACTGAGCTTGGTACGGCCTGCCCACCCCTGCCCTCCCGATCGGCTACCTACCACGTTTCACTCTCTTCGCTTCTCGTTAACACTCCAGTAGTCGCTCATGAGCCCCAACTACAACTTCTGTTCTACTGCTCCTATTTGCATCGGACAAACGCCATAACCCTTTAATAAACTTACATACGTAAAATTGTTTTTTATTTTTGTTAAACTATAATTTTTGCATTTATTATAAAAATAAGGGTGAAGAAGCTAAATGATTACTTCTTAATAAACTGGAAAAGAAGAAAAGTACTTTCTTTCTTCGTGCACTACATATGTTCGATTTAATTCCTAATTTACAAACGCAAGAATCTTCACACACGAATTATTTGACATTTTCAAGTCTTTACTTTGGCTTATAAACACGAAAAGCATTACCAAAAAACGACACCAAAATGCGTTACACAAGCGTTACCAAAAAACGTCACCAAAAAGCGTTACAAAAAAATGTCTCACTGTCTTGCAGACTCGTATGCAAGCATTTGTTTTTTAAATCATAAAATATTCTTACAAAAACTACGGTAGACATTTCTTCCTAGGTTGTCAGCATAGAAATGTGAACATAGTATAGCAAAATTGGCCCCAAAGTGTTCTTATTATGAATAAAAACCAAGGAGAAAATTCATAGTAGCAAACATCCAAAATAGCAAAAACTGTGAATATAGGACGGGTTCCACAAAAGCAAGTAACCTAGACTATAATATGTTCTTCTCATATTAAAGCATATGATTAAAGTATGAGTAAGTATATGATTCGGAAACATGGGTTAGGTCAAAGTTACAGATTAAAAGAGAAATAAGAACAACTGATGATAGAAAGCAAATGCTAAAATAGGGAAAGGATAAAAACCATTCGAGAGCATTTTAGGAATAGATGTTACAATGAGAGAAAATAGAAATACTGATGTTGAACCAAATTCAAAGTCTCCTACCAACTTAATTACCTAAACTTAACGTTGCTCTAGTTATAAATATATCTGACTATGACAATGACAAATTCCACGAAGCATCCCATCATTCTAATCCTGTAATAAACCCTTCTCTCAATATTCATTCCTGAAAATCCTTCAAGTGATTAGCCACCAGATATACAGGGTGGACCAAAAAAACCGCACTTTTTTGATCACTTATAGCTCAGCTTCTGTAATAGATAGAGATATGGGGTGTGCGGGGTCTGACAACTACATTCTTCTACTTTAAATTGCATATCTACAACTTCAAAAACTATAGGGGAAAAGACATGCTATGACGGTTTGAAATAGGGTCTTTAAAAAAGTCGTCCGGGTAGTGATCGTTGTCTGTTATTATAGTTTTGATAGAATAAATTACCATATAGTGGAGGGGGAGGGGTTCTTTGTAGGTAATTGGGAGGAGTCCCTCAGTGTTATAATAAACATTGAAGATGTGTTAAGCACAATGTTTCCAATCCGATCAAATTCTAAATTACACGATTATGCAAGATGGTACCTCGTCCCATCGCTCCTTGCAAACAATTCAATACTTGCAAAAGAATTGCCCAGACTTCAGGCAATATTGTGCTTAACACTTCAATGTTTGTTATAACACTGAGGGACTCCTCCCACTTACATACAAAGAACCCCCCCCCCCTCATATACCATAATGTAATTTATTTTATCTACGATTGATACGAAATATAAACATTATATCTCTGTTTAGATGCGTAGAAAGTGGTTATTTACGTACTTGTATTCATTGCGCATGCACATCTCATAGTTCTGAACAATTCCTCTTCTTACCACGCTAGCGCGGTAAAGAAGAGGAATTCTTCAGCTATACGCACAATTAGCGACTTTGTTTACATTTAACAAAACTAATTTTTAACAACAACCATCGAGTTTTTAGTGAAAAACAATGAATGAATCAAGTGGCTTAGACGAAAATATAGAGAATAATACTCCTCCAGAAATAATTAATTCGGCAAAAAATACAACTCAAGATTAATGCCATCTTTATCAAGAGAAGAGATACGAACTTACATAGAGCAAGTATATTGCTTCCGAGCTTACCGAAGGTAACGGAAGCATTGTGTTCACTTTTGAGAACGAAAAACTTTTATGCCTCCGATTTCAAAAATTCCAAGACAGAAATCCGTTTCAGACATCAGGGAACATTTTTGGTCTCGTGTCTGTCTGTCTGTCTGTCTGTCTGTCTGTCTGTCTGTCTCTCTGTCTGTCTGTCTGTCGGTCTGTGTGTCCGCGAATTATGAAACGTGCGACGATAACTTGAGTAAATGTCGACCGATTTTGATGAAATTTGGTAGACATGTTCATTTTACCAATGCCCAGGTCGAGTTCGTTGGACAACGTTATCCGTCCAAGCGTTCACGAGCAACGCTCGCGTAAACGTGAACTTCAAATTTAAAATTGGAATTTTAGATCGGGAAAAAAATCTAACTTCATCTATTCAATGAGATAAACATTTTTTTCAAATACAATTTTTTAGTAAAACCAACAGCGACACCTCTATGAAGTGTTAAAGATCGCTAAAACTATTAACAGTTTTTACACAATAAACAGTATAACAATAAAGTAATATAACAATAATTTTAATGTTAATATAACAATAAAGTACATGATAAAATGCGAGGAAGCTATGTGCCACACTAATTGGCAGTCTATTTTTTTTTGTATTTATTATTTAAATCTAACAATCGTAGATAAAGTACGGTACGCAACTCGTGCGAAAACGGCATTTTGCATTACTCGTGTGGTTTTACTACCCTCGCTGTCGCTCGGGTGCAAACTCCACACTCGCATGCAAAATGCTACTTTCCGCACTTGACGCGCAATATACTATAATCAAAACTATAACACCTGACAACGATTACTACCCGGACAACGACTTCTTTAAAGACCCTATTTCAAAACGTCATTTCATGGCTTTCACCCCATTGTTTTTAATGTTAGAGATATAAAATTTAAAGTAGAAGAATGTAGTTGCAGACCCCTTAAACCCCATATGTCTATCTATTACAGAAGCTGAGCTATAAGTGTTCAAAAAAGTGCGTTTTTCTTGGCCCACCCTGTATATGTGCAACTAATAAATAGTCAAAAGACAATTCAGAGGCTATATAGAAATCTAAATATAATTAATTGCTAACTATCCCCTTTTCGTCAATAATGTTTAGTTTTAACTATCAACATTGTAGCTTTTCATTTATAAGTGCGTAGATAATTTAAATATTATCTATAAAGAATTTCTATGTTTGCTACCGAGCTTATCATTTTATGATTTTATGAATTAGATCTATACTGTTGAGACACAGAAATAAAATATATAATAATTGGGCTGTTACGAAATAATTAAATAAATTAGTAAATCGTTTCTTTGCATAGCAGCGAAGAGAATTACAGAATTATGAAAAATAATAATTTAAGTGGGATTATTTTTCTGCTAACTGCTAGCCAGTTCGTTATCTTAGAACTCTTCCAGTACTGTACTCTTCCAGTACTGTAGTTTTTAGTATCCAAAAGGTCTTTTGGATCACGAAAGGTTGGAAAATGTGCAACCTATAGATAAGTTGATAGATTGTTTTGTATAAGTTTACTTTCTTATATAAAGAGAAAGTAAAAGTATTCTGATGACACGAAAAATCTATTTTGAGATTTTGAATGATTTACACGTTTTGTGATCCCCTGAGTAAACAAAAGTGGATTTTAAAAAATGACTGTTTGTTGACTGTGAGGGGCCTAAACTACTGGGCGCATATTGACAAAATTTGGCATACATGTTCAGAAATATCGTACTTACAAAACGTGAAAAAAAAAGATTCTCGAAAAAAGGTTCTATTAAAACAATTCTAAATTGTAGTCTATTTAACTACGAATCTAACATTATAAGCCGTTTTCCTGGGAAAATCTAGTTCTGAGAATATGATTTTAAACGTGGACGGAGAGAGGTCGGGTTCAATTTCCTGCCGAGGAGAAGATATTTTTATGATACATTTTGATATAATTTTCAATAATAATTAAATGTGCCTACGAAAATCAAAAAAGGATAACACTGGGCTAAGTAATTATGAACTCGTGTATGAGAAAGTTTGTCTAATTATTTTTTTAATTATACTTTAATATCAAAACCGGGTTATACTTTAAAATAATTTCAAATGCTTGGTTTATTAATCTATTATTATCATGTTTATCCTATAAAAAGATAAACAAAATTAGAATATGATAAAAAATAATGTAGTTCTAGGTCTTCCGGAACTGAAGTTCACATCTGTCTTAAACCTAGGACATCATGAACACCCCTGAAGACGCTTCTAGTGTTAGGAGCGAAACGTCAGCACGTACACTCTTCGAGACAGTGGTCACCACCGGAACACCTAGAAATACATTATAATTATAACCGCGGATGCCTACCAACTTTAATAAGATAAATATAATTGTTAATTATATTTACACCGAATGAAATTAATTCAAATAAGCATAAAGAGGAAACTAATAAAATCATATAGTTTACGGTAGACATGTTATGTCAAAGTTATTTTAAACTTTCAATGAAGATTATCCAATATAATATGCCTGCTTTGTTAAATTCGAACTGATGGTAAAAGATAATAACAAAAGTTATACAATCTAGTTTGAGCTGAAAATTAAATAACATTATGTTTCTCGTTTGTCTATAGAGGGTTGCACGCAAATTCTAAAATTGCCTGATCTGTTAAAAACTAATTACAGGGTGTTGAAGTTGTTACATCTAGTTAGGGGGGGGGGGGGGTGAAATCTCCCCTCATTCTCTTTTATAAAACGTAATTGTATTAAAATCCGATATTTCAAAACTCCTGCTTTATATGAGAGTTTACAGAACGTGTAATTACAGTGTTATAAAACGTTACACGTTAATCAGAATTGTTAAGTAACTTAATAGACTAATATTCTGTATTGATAAGGTCTCTTTGAAATTCTTATCAGTAGCAATGGATGGAGTGGTGTGGACGAAATCAAATTTTTGCTATCACATATTTTCCGTATTAAAATGTTACTGGAACGAAGTTCCATATGGCACGTTCTGGAGCCCGGGAGTGAATCCGAAAATAACGACCGTCACAAAATCACCGTCACAAAATCAAGCTTCACGAAATCTACCGATGACGATAACTTGAGTAAATGATGACCGAGTTAGTTGAAATTTGGTACGCATATTCATTTTACCAATGCCCAGGCTGAGTTTGTTGGACAACGTTATCCGCCCAAGCGTTCACGCGCAACTCTCGCGTAAACGTAAACTTAAAATGTAAAATTGGAATTTTAGGTCAGGAAAAAATTCTAACTTCATCTATTTAATGAGACAAAAAAACTTTTTTAAATAAGTATTTTTAGTTAAACAATCACTGACACTGCTATGAAGTGATAAAGATCGTTAAATTTATTAAAGCTCACCTAAACGTTTAAAATAAAGAAAACAATGTTCTTACCGATATCTTACGTTATACATAACGATTTTAATAAAACTTCTTATACATCGTCTGAAGTGCAATTGAAGCAGGCATGTACAATTTCTATCTGATACAAGCAGAAGTTTTGTAGTATTGGGGATTTATATTTTATATTATAATATTTTTATTGGAGTAATACGCCGGCAGAGTCTGATGGGACAGTCTTTTTCTTGTCTACAACCATCTGCTTTAACTATAAACTCATCAAAATTAACATTTCTCTCGATTTAAAATACAATATATTGTAAGACGCTCTCTTCAAAGATAGTGAGAAGTTTTTCTTTTAATTTTGCCTTAAGTCCGGTAGTACAAATTGTTAGTTACTTTTAATTTTTTCTCTTTTCTTACTCCGCTATGTATAAGTAGTTAGTACTGTATACTTAGCACTGCGATTTTATAATTTAAATTTAATGAAAAGCGTAAGGAACTTCGTTCCTACCGGGTGTCTCGCTACTCCACACGTATTTTTTAAAATTTAAGGGATCAGCTTGTATATTAGATGTAAATTAATTGAATAAAATGGTTGAACTAGTCGAGAGGCTGTCCTACAGTATCATCAAGTTGCGTCATGTTGTCTCGAGAAGCCTTTGACAGACTGAGTGTGAACGTTAAAGGTTAGATTAAGCGAAGATGAAAGATTCCGTAGGATGAAACGTTAACAAGGCTAGGTCTTGTACGTATCACTGCTACAAGGTTCGTAGGAGCCAAGTCAAGCGCTAGAGAAGGGTGGATTGGAACGAAGTGGTCTATAGGCACTGGGAGGGGAGAATCACCGTCCGGATCAGATACATCAAAGCTTTACCTGTGTACATTCAGTACACGGTACGCTGACATGCGTCACCTCAAAGTTACCAACCTTTAACACCACTCACTTCAAACACTAATAGTACAACTTACAAACTTTGTAAGAATTAGACAAATATACAACTGTTATTATCCAGTCTGACCTTATAGTCCAGGAAAATAAGGAATAATAGGGGAAATAATTTATAAAGTTTTGAAACTTTTTACAAACACTTTTAAGGGGTGTAGTAGTAAGAAACAGTGAAGTTCCCCCCTCTTGAGGGGGCGCGTCCCCCCCCCCCCTCCCCCCCCCCCCTTAAAGTCTAAAATTTTCTTATATTTCCCTTTTTACGCAAAACGGTTTATTTTTTGAAGAGAAGTGTTATTACCAAAATTATTCCTCACATAATTCTGCACAAAATAGGTCCTATGCATGTTTGAAGTGGGACATACCGTTTTCGAGATATTGTGGTTGGATAGAGGAAAAAACGTATTTTTGCGAACCAAGATATCTAAAAAAAACAACAAATCCGTTTTTAATGAAATTGGGATGGCAGGTTATACTTAGCCCATTGTTGATCCCATATAAGTTTAAACCTTCTGCGCTTATTTGTTTATCCTCCACATGCGCACAAACATACATTTATTTAGACCTATATCTTCAAAAGTACTCAACTGATTATTATGAAATTTGGATGGTTAGTCGAAAGTAGCCCGCAAATAGCCTCACATTAATTTCAACCGTCTGCGCTCTTTACATTTTGATAGATTGATACTTTAATTCATAACAGACAGACAAAATATTGATCAACAGACAGACAGAAAGGGGACCAATTTAGAAATTGTACATTTAAGGAGGGGGGGAGGGGGGGGGGGACGCGCCCCCTCAAGAGGGGAGAACTTTACTGTTTCTTACTACAACACCTCTTAAAAATGTTTTCACAAAATTTCAAAACTTTATAAATTATTTCCTCCATTTGCTGTTTTTCTTACTAATTTGCCTCGACTATTATGTCTACAATAAATAATTTGCTCACTACATTAGACCGACTAAAACAACATAAACTATAAGACAAGACAGAAAAGCAAATAACTCTAAGTTTAAACTAGCTGTAATGCTAATCCTATAAATTACACAACAAGCAAAAGCGAACAATCCTGCTTAAATAAATTTAAAGCAGTCGGTACATTAAGTTAGAAGTTAAGTAATTAAAATCAACTAGCTCGTAACTATTTAAGTCAGTAGATACACATAGATTAGTGATAATAGTAATAATAATTCTCTTCTAGAGATCTTAACTCAAGCGCGTCTTTTGTCATTAAATATAATGACATTTTACCCAAGTGAAAACATTAGAAAAAGAGGTATAGAGTCACGCGATTTCAAGAAAGCTATAATAATAGTTATTTATGTAACTAGGCAGCAAAATGGAATTTTACTGACGAGTGATTAGATTAGCCTCCGAGCCGAAGGTGAGGACAGGCTATGATAATTAACTGCCGAGGCGAAGCCGAGGCAGGCAATGAATAAACGAGGCAGAAATGTTTCCTTTGCTGCCTTGTTGCATACAATATTTTATCTACTTGCGGAAGATAAATGAAGCAGCTAAAATGTTATCTTTATTAATATAACATAGTTAATAACTATGTTATATTATTAAAGATAATACCATATGTATTAACTAAAATTAATGTTCAAATAAGAAACTTGGGAATAATATCAATAAGTGAAAAGCAAACTCAATCTATAACAACATAAACAAAACACACGTTTATAACACACATAACTTCTGAATGAATAATGCACGCATATTAAAATATTTATTTATATTTTTACTAAAAAATTAATAAAAGTGTTAAAGATATCTTCTATTGCTTAAAAGAAAAGAAGTAACTAGGATACATCAAGAAAAGTAGCTAGTCTAATCTAGAATGACTTCAATAATAAAAATAATTATGGATGTTCAATGTTTACATGACGCTACAGTATTGTCAGTGACTCTACTATTTTTTTAATTAAAGATCTACTAATTATTGAACTTATTTAACAGAATTAACAAATATAAACAAATTATTTTATTATTAAAACGTTTATTTATTAAATATTACTTATTTAACTATAATATATAATGTTATAAGATAGAGATAATTGTTTAAACTGTTCTTGCCAAAATAAGAGATGACATGCAGTGGTAAACACTGTTACTTTCTCTGCCTAGGCAGGGAAATATTTCCCTGCCTGCAGAGAAAGTATTTTCCTGCCTAGGCAGAGAAAGTATTTTCCTGCCTAGGCAGAGAAAGTATTTTCCTGACTGTTTTAACTACTTTCCTGGCTGTTATAAATATTTTAATGACAAATCAGGGAAATAGTACTTTGCAGCCTAAAAACAGTTAAGTAATGTTTAATTTTGCTGCCGCGAGTAGATAAATTATATTTTTCTCCTAACCCCTTAGAGTTTTAATACTGAGACCTTTCAAAGTTAAGGAACGGTGGGAAGAATCAGGTGGACCCTAAATTATTTTAATATCACTTTAAGGGCAGAAAATCGTAACATTAGATAAAGAAATATTCAAAAGGATTCTCCGATTTTACTGAGTTCTTTAAAAGTTAAGGAACGTGGGGAAGAATTAGAAGATATCAAAACAAAACGTCTGGATGTTTTCAGCTAAAATGAGTGATGGACCATCAATTCTTTTAATTTCACTATCTGGTTGGGAAACAGTAATATTAGATAAAAAAAAAATATTACATAATTACAAGATAAAAAGAACTTTTTATATACTACGTTTTTTAATTTTCTTTTGAATCGTAATATGTAATGTTGATAATATAATTTTTATTGTTATATAAAATGTTAGTGAAATATAAATAGTTCCGAATTTATTTACTTCACACAAATGACAACCATCTAGAGAGCTGATCTTAAACCTATAAAAGGACAAATCTTTAACAACGGATCTCACCAACACCGAATCTAAACCGTGGCCATCGATATGGCCCCGTGTAGGGGAGGGTAAGAGAAGAAAAATAAGTAAAATTAAAGAAGTACAGATGTAGAGAAAATAAACCGATATCTAGTACACAAGAGTTGACACACCTGGTTGTCATACGTCAAATAATTTATTTCTTTGTTTACTTATTCTTTTTAGCTGTCATTCAATGTTTACCTCTTAATAAAAAATCACAAATTTGAAACCCGTCATAATGAAGATCGTAAAAATATTGGATATGTCAAAACAAATAAAATAATTTGCGGATTTGTCCCGCCCTTTCTAGTGGACGAAGTGATTTTCATGATGCTTAGTATACGAACTTAGTAGACAAATAATCAAGTTGATGGTAGTTTGTCACTTAATAGATGGCCTCTTTGATTTGGAGTAAATATTTGAATAAATAACCTTTCAAGTGACAAACTATCTAGTTGATTATTGATCTACTAACTAAGCTCGTACTCAGGATCATGAAAATCACATTGTCCACCAAAAAGGGCGGGACATGGCCGCTCTCCACAGGTTTGTTTGTTTTCAATTGTCTATAGCCAAGCTATGTCCTGCCGACGAACTTAGCCGACCACATATTCTTAAAAGGCACCAAAGATTTGCATACACACAAAATTCTAGCTTGATATTTAGAGGTGGTTAGAGGTGGTTAGAGGTGGTTAGAGGTATTTTCAGATACTTTTTTGCACGCTATCTCCTGGACTATTTAGATACTTTCACTTTTTCATACCAGGAAACAAATGAGGATAAGAATTGACAGCTGATTTAACAACACCAAAACATCTTGCTTAAAACCAAATCCCAACATGACCCAAACATGAGCATGTAATGAAATGATAAAGTGCAACATCAAATAACAATTGTAGCAAATTTTTAGAATCTGCCACGAACAAAATAACCGTCCTTCGTTTTGTCAAAGTTTATTAAGATAAAAACATATTCAGACACTCTTAAATAAATAATGACATGCTGAAGTCAATTCACCGTCTCGTGTAACAATTTAGAACGTGTCCCATTTTACTACGTTTTTATTAGCTTGCATTCTTGTTTGTTTGTTTGTCCGGTACAAATCTGGCAATCGATTTCTAACTAACTTCCCGAATAGCTAGACATTTGAAACTTTTAGCATAGCTCAGAACACGATGACAATGCATTATTTTAATACTTTTAGCCATCTTTCTGCAGAATTTAATTAGTTTTCAGCAAATTTTGCTGTGCGGAAAGTTAGTTCAAAAAAATCCGCAAGATATTTTATTTGTTTTGCCATATCCAATATTTACGAAATCTTCATTTTGACGGGTCTCAAATTTGTGATAGATAAACATTGAATGACAGCAAAACAGGAAATATCGATTATATTATTTATCGATTATTTCAAATATATCGATGGCACGCTTTAGATTTGGTGTTGGGGAGATCCGTTGTACAAAGATTTATCCTTTTATAGGTTTAAGATCAGCTCTCTAGATGGTTGTCATTTATGTGAAGTAAATAAATTCGGAACTATTTCTTTTTTCACTAACATTATATTTTATATAACAATAACAATTATATAATCAACATTACATACGATTCAACAGAAAATTTAAAAACGTAGCATATAAAATAGTATATTATGTTACTAGGCTGTGAAGTGAGTTTTTTCTTTACCGCGGCAATTACATTTACTGTCGAGCGAAGCGAGACAGTAAATATTGCCAAGGTAAAGAAAAAACACTTCACAGTCGCGTAGCATATGTTATTTTTTCCGAGGTAGCAGACAATGAAAAAACATTAAATATTAATCACTAATCAATATATAATAATAACAAATATTAGTACATACTTGACTTAAAAAAAGAAACCTTAAAAAGAGGTTACACTATAAGAAAAGATAAATAAAACGCATTGACATCTAGCGGATTTAAATCGTACTAGAAGCATTTCTACAAAGACTGCAGCGATACTAACGGAAGTTTTGATAACTACCCGCTGTAAAGAAAAAATCTTTTAGTTCCTAAAAGATTTTTTCTTTACAGCTAGGAGTAATGAAAAGATTTTTTAAGTCCACGTAATGAAAAAATGGATTTTAGCTATGTTTTTTAGGCTCTAAAGTTACTATTTCACAGCCTACCACGGAAAAAGTTTTTTTATCTTAAAATTATTAACCTTTTACTTTCTTGGAAAATGTGTTTATTTATGTATGTTAATTAAGTTAATTCTAAATTAAAATGTAGTTTATTATTATTAAAATTTCTTCTTTCTTTGTTTTTACACTCTACCAAAATCGATGTCACTTTAAATTACCTTAATAACATTGGTTGTAATTATTTATACGTGCAGATGTTATATTTCAACCGTGCAATGTTTTAACACAGTTACTTGTTTTTACCTGTCTACATAACTCATAACGTGACGGCGACACTTTGCAAAACTACACGTTAAAACGTGATAATTTGAGTTTTTTTTATTCCTTTTAAAATCGCTATGTCGCGTCTCGTCACTCTCACGTCATGCGAACACCCCCCCCCCCCCCTCCCTCAAGTAATTATGGAGATTTTACAAACTATACCATTGCTGACACAAGCAAAGAGTTTAAAAAAGTGATATTTACAACAGGGGAGAATCGCAGTTTTAAACAATTTAAATTGGACAATTTTTGCCTTTAATTTTCTACAGCTACTATTATATCAACAATTTTATTCTTTTTCTTTTTATTATGTTTGATAATTTAAACTTTTTTTATAACTATTGGAGAGATAAAAAAAAAATCCTACAACTTTTTTTTTTAGATTCAATAAAAAAACAACAGAAAAAAATAAATAAATAAAAAAACTTTAAATTAGCCCAATTTGTTTCACTGGACAAAAAGCAGGAAAAAATGAAAGAATGAATTATTACCTAACTGTTTTAATTATAGGGACTTTTGCGAAATGCAATTTGTTACTCCCTCTCCCTTTATAAAAGGGTGGAAAACTTTGTAACATGGCGAAAAATGAAACGGCTAATTTGTGCTCGAATTTGTATCCTAGTAAAAGGAAATATTCGACAATAGGGATGATGCGCCCATCACATTGTTTTCCCACTTGGTAATAAAAATTGAAAATATTAATAACAATTTTTATCCTAAAACTTTTTATTTATTTATTTAATTTAATATAATATGAGAGTCCTCTACAGTAATAAAATAATAAGAACAACAATTAAAAATGGTGTAAATACTCTACAAATTAGGGGAACATATTACGAGGAAGCTATACTTAAATTATTTTATGCATTTACAAACTATTATTGTCAAATTTATTTAACTCCCTCCTGTTTTTTAAATTTGTCAATATTGTTTTATTTTTTACATAAATAAAAGTATCAATTTAGTAAAATTAAAAGAGCCCATATGGTTTAAATTAATCTGGGACTATCGGCGGGTTACTTTCGACAAGCCATCCAAATTTTATAAAAAACTGAAAAAGTACTTTTGAAGCTATAGGTGTAAATAAATGTATATAAAATATGTGTGCATGTGGAAGAGAAATAAATAGGTGTTAGATATAGGAGCGTCTATGGAGTTCATCTTAAAGGAATAACAAAAATCGTCTCTCCACGTAAATTTAATCTGGATTATTTAACAAAGCAGCTTTCAGCCTTCATAAGGCCATCATCAGTGCCGATTGAGAAAAAAAAGAGTTACATAGAAAAGTTAGAAAAAGATTATTGAGAGGTGAGCCTATACCATGTCGGAGATCGACATGGGCGCAGAAGGTTGTAACTTATAGGGGACCAACAGTTGGCTAATTATGACCTACCATCCAAATTTCATTTAAACCGGACGAGTAATTTTTAAGATACATTTGTTCGCAAAAGTTAAATAACAGACAGACATGGAACCAAAAATGTTCTCGGACATCTGAAAAAATTTCTGTCTTTAAGATTTAAAGAAATTCTATGGTAAATTGTGCCATGTTGATTAACATATAATTAAACAAAATGAAATAAGGTAAAATATAAAAATTAAATAACTGTTGTCTCCAACAACTTTTATGTTACAAAAAATGTTCGGAAATGAAAAAATTAGAATAAGTGCATAAATGGTGAGGATATTAACAGTATGAGAAAAACGAACCGCCTCTATTTATTAAAGGAAAAAAAATGTGAATGGGAGATGGTCTTTAGGGTTTCAAGATCATCCAAGAAACTCTTTTGCTTTTGGTAGTTCGTCCGTCCGTCCGTCGCATTTTGGATCGTATCTCTTGACAAATTTTAGCCAGAGATTTGAAATTTAGTATACCAGTATAACTTTTTTACCCAACAATAGGAAAAATGTTGCAAACTTCCAAACTCAACATTTTTGTGATCAGCGAGCATCGGCGAACTGATCACAAAACATTTTATTTTTGAATTTTTTTTTGGGGTATCAAAAGTAGATCACAAATACATAACGGATTTTCAAAATAACGGTCATTATACTCCCAAAATAACAACAAAAAAAATCCCCCCCCCCCCCCCCTTTTACTAACTTGTACGGGCTGATCCTAAAATTTTAAAATAATGAAAATAAACATCTCTGTAGGCCAATGATATTTCCAGGAGTTCATTTGATGAAGTCAAATTTTAGAAAATTTTGTTGCGCATGACTATGGTGACACAAAAATTTTATTATTTGTAATTATTAAGCGGGGTGTTGGATAGTAGATCACGAATATAATATTATATCGAATTTTCAAAAGACGGCCATTTTACCTCCAAAATAACAAAAAGGGCATACCCAATCGAAAATATGCGTACCTTCCACCTTCAAAGTTAAATTTTCAATTGCACTTATATCAGTGTAGAAAATTAGAATTTTTATGTCTCGAGAATCCCTTCTAGTGCTTGCTAGCAAGTACTTGACTAGATTTTTTTGTCTTACTATATAATTATTAAATAGAGAGGTATAATAATAAATTTAATAGATATTGTTTAAGAAAGGAAATATTATTATGTGGAAGAAGAAAATCATGTCTAATTATATAGGCATGAATTTATTACAGAGTCAAGTCTGCACTGAAGTCTGGTTATTACGGCTTTATGGCAGGAAGAATGCAATGGCACAAAGTTATTTAACATTCCGGCCGGATAATAATCCTGTTGAGAAGGAATTCAGAAATAATATTGAGTAGAATAGTCAAGTGACAGGCATCAAGTAATCTTTATTCTGTCCATTCCGAATATTTTTCTATGTAGAAGATGTCATGTTATACAATAGTAATACTTAATTACCTTTCTTTTTTAATTCAATTAAATTATACATTATGTATTGTTTATATCGTCACCTCAATGCAAAAAGTAGGTAACTCGAAAATTTACCATTTTTGAATCATCGTCATTTAGACCTACATTTTACAGGGAATTCCAATGCAATAACTAGATAAGTCTCATTCCTAGTCTATCTCTTTATAAAAGTCCAATTACTATGATGATATAAAAAATACAGAATCTAATCAACAATAATAAATGTTTTAGGCCATTCTCTTAAAATATTAAATTTCGAGTTATTTACTCCTTGCATAGAGGTGACGAATATAAGGAATGACTTTTCCAGCGAAACATTGGCTGTTGTAATTTTACAGTTCTAATCTTCTCATTACTTCAAAATCCGACAGTTTTAAGTCTACAAGATTTTATATTGAGTTTTTGCCAGTCCCTGACCATTTGGTTTTTCAAACTTACCTACTACGTTTCAATGAGTTTTCAAACCCGTTTTGGAATTCCCCCATGGAAACGGTGATTTCAAAACGTATTGAGTTCAAGGTCACAACAGAAAATTTTTGGTTTTGAATTGAAACTATTTTTAAAAAGAATAGCATGGAAACGGGTATTGAATTGAAAACAGAATTGAGAGGTATGATAAGCACTGATATGATAACCTAACTTAACTACAACCAGTCTGGGAGTTTATGGTTTTCAAAATATGTATTCATCCAGATTCCCTTCAATCGGGGTAAGCTTTTCTATCCCTTCTTACAGCTTGTTAAAGTTACTCGTAAAGTACAAACGAATGTAGACGTATATAATATAGTAACGTGTACAACTAGTAAAAAATGTTTAAGGTTTTTGTTCCTTTTCAAAAGAAGGCTCAATAATAGGTTTGTTCCAACGAAGCAGTGTGTCGTCAGTGGGATCGTCAAAGGCATGCGCAATTGATTAATCCAATTCCAACCCGACTTGTGACAGTGTTTCGTACCGTATTCCAAACTTTTATAATCCGCGCAGGGGTCGTTTGTAACCGTTTACTGTACAAACGATCCTTTGACAATACCAAGTGCTGGTTTGTATGACATGCGCAGTTATGTCAATCGTCACACATGACAACACGAAGGTTCCCTAACAGTTAGGTTTCTTTGAATGTTTTTAATACGGTGCGAATTACAGCCCAAATGTTTTTAATATGGTGGGAAGTATAGTCCAAAGCCCTTTCCAACATGACATGATTTTATTAAAGGGCAATGTTAGAGCATGCGTATAAAGCTTGCCCTTAATGATTCCCGTTAGGTAGGTCTCCTTTAATACTGTGTGAATTATAGTCCAAAACCCAAAATGACATGCTTTTATTACAGGACAACGTTAGTACATGAGTATGTCTTAAACGATTCCCGAACGATCCACGGGACGATACAAAGTACGGTACAAATAGGGGAGTAAGAACAAACCTTACATGGGAATATGACCAATGTAATATCTTCTGCAAAAAGTCAATATGGGGCAGTGGTAGAAATTGATTCTGCAATATATAGGGACTACACACGAAATGTTAGCAATATTTACAATTTGGTTGGTTTATGTAGGACTTTTATTATCACTTGTTTGATAGAGTGCCAGATATACTTGTGATATGTGGTGTTCATTGAGGATAGAGTACTCGTAAGTATTTGCATTCACTTGGAGGGGATATAGGAAAGAGCGTCGGTTTGAAAGCAAATATATTAAACGGTAGGGTGTTATCGGGAGAACTATTTGTTTTGAAGGTTTGAGCGTTAACAGTACAGATATATCAGGGCTAGCATAGAGAGGATTCTCCTCTAGCAGGGTGTAAGAAGAGATAAGCAAAGGGTTCGAAAAACTGGACCCTTTATTTATCATTTTGTCTTGCCATCCCTTGGCTCATACTCAACTTGAAATAACCACGCGTTGCGTCATATAAACCCTTTCCCTTTTTGGCTAGCTTCGGTCCAACTAAGTCACATTACAAGTCAGGTAGATATTTCCATACTGATTTCATTCAACCAAACCTTACACAAAGATGAATTTGATAAAAATTCAACCATCCAAGTGAGTAAGAAAGAAACTGCGAATTTTGCAAGTTATTTTCAAGGTTTAGTAGCTTGAAGAGCAGCAGTATCTGTAGTTTATACACCACAACACAGAAGATTTCTTCCTCCTACTTTAACATTGTTAAATCTATACTTGCCTAAACTAATGAACTGTATTCAATTGGAAGAAATTGTCCCAATTTATTCAATCCTTTCTTCTTTTATTGGGTCATTTAAAATAGTACATGTAATTTACTATTTCAAAGGCTATATTTCAAACCTCTCTGGGCATAATCATGCCTAAAAGAAATCATAATGATGTTTTAGGCATGATAATGTCCCAGATTTTAGCCAGTAACAAAATAGACTGCTAATTGGTGTGGCACATAGCTTCCTCACATCCTATCACGTACTTTATTGATTTTATGCTTTTACAAGCCATTATTGTAAATTTTTTTCCTGTCACAATAGTTTCGATTTTTTATTTTTACAAGAATTAGAGTATCAATTTAGCAAATGTTAAAACTGATAAGATGCTGACAAAGGAACTTCCCAGGGTCAAAGCTGAGAAGTTTAGAAGATTCATAGGAGTTAATGACTTCAACACAGTACCCAGTGAGGGGAAGTGTTGAACATTTATTTCTTGGTTTTTCTACTGACTTATGACAGAATTTTCAAAATAATAATTATCATAAAAAATATAATAAAATCCCGTCTTACTTGAGAAATCATAGTTGTTCGTTTTACTCTGTAATATCTGATTACAATATTATCTAAATTAATTAATTTTTTTTTTCTAAATATAAAATTTTTATAAAACCGTAAAAAGCAAGTTGCCACGGGCTTAACGGTCCGTAATTAATAACAGAAGAAAGTATAAAAAACTAACATGCAAGTACTCTATTAAAAGCTTAAAATTATCAAGGTACATTTAATTACACAGAATTCCAGGACTCAAATGAATTAGTCTGTGCACTTATAATTATGACTAATAATGCGAGTTTGTTATTATGCATGCGATCTCTTGCTACAAATACAATCAAAGTAACAACGTCTTTTCTCTGTAGTTGAGTTCTAATAAGCTCCCTTTTTGCATTTTTTCATTTATTTAGAATTTCGTCCTAAAACCTCCAGAAACCCTCTTCTAACACAATAATAATTACCTTAATATATACATTGGAATAAATACACACAAACTTATTTTAGTCCAACTCTTATTTAGTTGCGTGAGATATGAATTTCGTAGGTTATTTTCTTTGTTGTTATTTTTTTAATTTTTTTTTTTTTTTATTGATGAAAATTACATTTTGATATTCTCAAATTAACGAGTTCTGCAGGTTAAACTCATAAATTGGATTACAGTTATTTAAACTCTCTATCCATTGCTATTGTTGTTTAAAATTATATATTTTTGTTATCCTTTTATTCATGTCTATCTGATAAAGTATAGAAATGCTAGACGGGGATATCATGATATAATATAATGGTACTAGGGGGGATATCATGATATAATATAATGGTACTAGGGGGGATATCATGATTATAATACGAATGAAAACTATATTGATCTTCTTGTTGGATTCAAAGAAACTCTTCACGTAAAATATCTAATATATGATATTTTTATTAGTTTCATAGATCCTTTTTGAACAAGTAAATGGTAAATGAATAGCCTCTCCGCGTAAAAATATATGGCAGTAATTTATATTTCAATTCATTAGCGGGCAATAAAAATAATAAGGAAAAATTCCCAATTTTTATTAAATGCAAATTTTGTGTGAGCACATGTGTAGTGAGTCAAACATTTTGAGTGGGGTTTTTAAATATAAGTTGCTGATGATAAGTTACAAATATATATATATATATATATATATATATATATATATATATATATATATATATATATAAACTTTGCACACCTTATTAGTTAATTATGAGTTAAATAATACCTACAACAAAAAAATCCTCCCCACCCATAACCACCCTATAACGGCTAGTCCTAAAATTTTGAAATAATTCTTGTATGATGAAAATTTCCCAATCATTACTGATAAAAGATATGCAAGATATTGTGACCCCCCCCCCCCCCCCCCCCCCCCCCCCATTATTTTTTGTGTGCTTTTAAATTTAAGAAGAAAAGAGAGTAATATTTTTCGTATAGTTTAATAAAACTTTTAAATTTTTACGAAGTATGAAATATATTTTTAAAGAAATATAATTTCCAGGTATGGAAATGATTGATGATATAATTAATAAATGTAAAACTTGTCTAAAAGAAAACGGTGATAGTTCTTAGAGCTATTATATACTTTGTCGGGGTGTTTAGTTTTTAGTAAGGAATTAGTGTTATTGACAGGTGGTTGGCATAATCTAAAAACTTTTCTTCCTTTTTAATTTCTCTTTTCATGGCCCTCTACAATACGCGAGTAAGTATCCGGACTTTCTTTTATGTCTTTACCTCGGCAGGAAAATATTTTCGTATTGTTAGACCATTTTTACAAGATTAATAGTTGCCTGCATAGAATACAATTTAAACTTCTAGCTCCCTCAAACTCCTTCGATAATCTTGTGCCATCTTCTTCACCCTTCGTTCCCATGCTCGGAAAAAAGTTTCGGCTGTTTCAAAACCTTCCGAAAGCCCAAGTTTTCACCGTCTCTAATAATATTCCATCGGAATCACGTGTTTTGTGTCATCCTTTTCTTCGTACCCCTCCTTATATTTTTCCGAAAAAAAACCTAAGCACCTCGAATACAAAATTGGGGAAGGGGAAAAAGAAAATGTTGGTTGCACGTTGGTCACGATCGACAGGGAAAGTTGTTTAGAATTTTCCCTGTTCACTAAAATCAAACATCGTGTACGTTGTTTCTATCTCAGTTTTTGTTTGAGTTATTTTTCTCGCAGCAATCACGCTACAGTTTATTCTATATTTTTCTTATTTGTGTCTTTTAACTTGGAATAATAAAACATCCCTCTAGAATTTCCTTATTCTACTTCTGTAACAGTGAAATAACAAGGGGGGGGGGGGAGGAAAAATTGTTTTTGGGGGGATTTCGTTTAAAATAACCAGAGAGACATGTTGACAAAAAGAACGAGCTTTATAAAAAGTTTAGTATTGTTTTTCGTAGAGTTTTATCTAATAAGATTTTCGGGCTTCTTTTGTCTAGCGCTTTTTAAACTTGAAAAAACGGAGAATGGCTTTGCGTGTCACTTGGCAGTATACCGCAAGCATTTCCTATATTATAATACTGTGTTATACGGGTTAGCGTAGCGCACGGATTGTTTGTTCCGTAATGCGTGCTTGTATTGCATTATATAATGTGTATATACTCAAGTTTTTTGTTTTTTTCTGTAATATAATTTGTTGGATATGGTATGACATCTATCCATATAGCTACATAATAAATATACGATAGTGGATCTTATTAAGAAACTTTCTCCTCCAATTAAAATTAAGAATGCTAAATTTATTCTTTAGCTCTTTTGGACTTGGAGATTTTTATCGCGGTGGTATACGAGAATTTTTTACATTATTAAAAAGGTTGTTTATATTTATATTTATATTCTTTCTTCGTCTATTTTCTTTAGTTGATCCTTTACGTTTCGTTATATTCTTTATCTCTTAGTAGGTCTTTAGTGGTGAAAATTAAATAGTTATTTATGCAGCTAGGGAGTAAAGTAAGCCGTTATTCCCTGAGCGAATAAGTTGGTTCTTGAAGCTAAGCGAAAGGAACCATGGTCCCAAAATCCCTGGGCTTCGCCTCGGGAACTAGACTTTTTAATTCCCGAGGCAAAGCCGAGGGAATAATTCTAATTATTATCTCCCAAGGCACAGCCAAGGTAGATAATTATTGCGAGGGGAATAATAATTATAGCACTTTACTCCCGAGGTACATACAATATTTTATCTCCAGTAGAGAGAAAAATTAGTTATGATCCAAAATCATAACTTTTTCTCCCTAATCCAGATGAAAACTTTTTTTTTTAAATAATTAAATTTTTTTAAAATTTCATTTTAGTTGGCAATAATTACATAATTGAATAAATATTTTAAGATCAAATAACAAATTTTTCCTCCAGAAGGGAGAAAACATTATTATTCCATTTTAGTTTGTAGGGAGGAATCCGGATCCCGCATTACACCCTAGTTGTGAAAAATTGAGAGGAAAGTAAAAATCGTGGTGGAAAGTAACAGTAAAGCCAACCTATTATTCTATAAAAAAAAAAAAAAAAAGCAGTGTTGCCTGCTTTGTGAAAAGTAGCAGTTTTGTTTAACTGAACGATTCGACAGGTTAACAGCTTTTTTTTTTTTTTTTTTTTAAAAATAGAGTTTAAATAAGACGTACTTTTGATTGTCGTGATACTTTAATTTTAACGTCATATTAAAATGTCGTATGCTTTCATAATTGAGTATACACAATATGTATACAAAAAATGGAGTGAAGTGGATATAGGTAGGTTACGTCTAATCAGGCTATATTTATGTTTTTGACAGTTTTGTTTCTAATTTCTCGTATTTTAGAAGATAAACACAAATAAAGTAAAAATATAAAGTAAAAAAAAGTGATACGACAGTGACAGATTAAAGTATCATGTCTTTTCAGAGTACGACAATTTATACGTACGCATGCGCATTAAGTTTGACCTCGGCAAGACGTATAAAATTAATTGCACTTTACGTCTTAAATTCTCTATTATTTTATGTTTACGTTTTAGGACTTGAAAAAAGTTATTATTCAGTTAGAAATTTTGTAGTATTGATAAACATATGAATTTTTATTATAGTTACATAGTTATAGAAAGTAATTATGGTAATCAAAGAAACTATAGTTGGAATTGATGAGTTGTAAATTTAATTTTTATTTATTTTTTAGTTTTGTTTTTAAAAGTTTTTGTTAAAATTAAAGGTAGGTATAACAATTTGTAAATTTAGTTATTAATACCTAAATCAGTGGATAAATAGAAATTTCAGGTTTAATTTGTGTTGTTTTTCTCCCTTCTAGAGGAAAAATCATGTACGTACCACGGGAGCAAAAAGTCATAGTACCCTCGCTATAATTAACTCCCTCGGCTATGCCTCGGGAAAAAACTTCATGGTTTCCTCGGCTTCGCCTCAGGAACCAACAAAAGCGCTCAGGGTGTAATGACTTTGTTTCCTCCCTTGGTACGTAAATAACTATTGCTTATGATTTATATCTGTTAAGTTAGTTAAATGGTTGTTATAATATTGTTTATGTTATTTTATTTTAGGCCTGAAGATGCCCGGGTATGGACGAAATATAGCATATAAATGAATTAAAAGAAGATAACTATTATTAATTTTCATCCCTAAAGACCTACTAAAAGAAAGGGATTATTTTTTTCTTCACTAGTAGTTAGATTTTAATCCTCGTTTTGAGCCTAAATTAAGCATTTAAAGATAAGACAGTATTTTATTTGTATTTAATATCCTAAGGCTCTTAAACTATTACTTGTTCAATTTTGTATTTATTGCTTTTAATTTAACATTTCTTATTCTGAATTAAGTGTGCATTGACATTAACCTGCATATAATCTATCGACTCCTTTGATTTACCTGTATTATATTAATTAAATCATTATAATAAGTTTTTAAAATTAATTTAAATTTTTAAAGCCGAGGTTGTCATGGTTTTGTTAGATTAATTCGTATTCATCAATATGTATGACCCTTTTGTCTGTGAATTGTAGTTTAGTTCCGACAATATTTCCTCTGACGGAAGATAATATAAAATCATGCAGAACAATTGTAGTAGATTCGCTCTGTTAGTTCTTCAGATTGCAAGAGACAGTCAAAAGGGTTTCTCGTTGACGATACAAAAAGCGAATTTCAAAGGGAGTGTATTACTACACGGGTATTTGCATTAGAATTATTGGAACAAGGTTCGCTTGTTCTGCTTTCTCCATTCAAAGCTCTTGTCACCATTAATTACTCGGTAGGAATGCCCCCCCCCCTCCACCCCCCGGAATCTAATCAACGGTTGTTCTGGCTGGCTGCCCAATCATAATGATTTAAATTGAAATCGGTGGTGAATGAACTCCGTCGTCGAGGTTGTACGGTGAGGGTAACACATCCGTCTTCCTATAGAAGTTCCCTAGTTTTCCCCCTTTTCAGCGATTTCACTGGGAAAACGGTCATCTTCATAGATGACTGAAAGACCGATTCATTTCAAATAGATGAAAGTTAATTTCCGGGAAATTCCAGTCCTGGCTTACCAAATTATAAGTAATGAGTATGCACATCGAAAGGGAAATAGCTTGGAAGAGATTGGTTACTTATACAGTTGATGCAGGTAGAAGTGTAACATAGACAAATTCCATCCTCTTTAAGCATAGAAAACTAAATTGCGAGTTTCAAACGGAATTGATCCTTAACTCCAAATTTCGAACGATAATTTAGTAATTGGATATCGTAATCGGTTGTATTCCATACTGAGACGTGAGTGAACTCAGCATATGCAAAGAATGCGTTTGCTTGTAAGTAATATAATAATAATAACCATTTATTCAATGCAATTATTGGTACAATCTATAAACTTAATAATTTAACATAAATTTAACTTTATGCATTTTTTTCAGCCTTAGCTGTGGTGACCTTGTTGGTCTAAGGGTTCGGCTCTTTTTAAAATTGTAACTAAAATTTAACAATAACAAAAACAATAATAACAAATATAAATAAAGCAGTGATACATTTAAACAAAGAGTAACAAATATAATAGATA
Organism: Gerris lacustris; assembly: GCA_951217055.1. Lineage (NCBI taxonomy): Eukaryota > Metazoa > Arthropoda > Insecta > Hemiptera > Gerridae > Gerris > Gerris lacustris. The sequence continues at coordinate 67,037,239 of OX578283.1, forward strand.
ACAGTAACAGAGACAAGGTATAGGAGTTCCTAACATTTTATAATTTATTCAGGCATGTATACATCTTTGTATACTTTTCCCATCCTTTTCCACTCCATCCGGTCCATAGCTACTCTTCGCCATGTGGCACCGCCACAGCATTTTCTAGCTTCCTCTTCCCATTTTACTACTGGTCTTCCTTTTTTTCTTTTTGCTTCAAGAGGAGTCCATTCAATAATTTTTCTGGCCCACCGTCCATCAGTCGATCTGACAATGTGTCCAGTCCATCTCCATTTTCTTCCTATGGCTTCCTTAGCGACATCATTCATGCCGGTTTGCTCCCTAATCCAGGTGTTTCTCTTCCTTTCTTTTGCTTGTAAGTAGTGTACATAATATTAAACCAGTATCTTATACGTTCTAATGTAACGATTTTGTTAAAAATGTATACGTCTAAAGTACAATTGAAACAAGAACGTAAAATTGCTACCTGATACAAGCAGAAGTTTTTGAGTAGGGAAAAGATATATTTTATAATAGTTTAAATTAGTAGGCCAGGTAGGTGGAAAACATTCCTATTTCCTACCAACTACAACCATACTTTATAGTTAAAGATAAACTCGTCATGATAAACTTCTTTCTCAATATTCAATACATATTTATTCTAAGACAAGCAAGAGTCTGAAGCAAATGAAGAAATTAATGCTTTTCTTTTAATTTTGTCCTCTTCATGTTTTGGTCATCTTCATAGATGACTGAAAGACCGATTCATTTCAAATAGATAAAAGTTAATTCCTGGGAAATTCCAGTCCTGACTCAACAAATTATAAGTAATGAGCATGCACATCGAAAGGGAAATGACTTGAAAGAGATTGGTTACTTACAATTGACGTAGGCGTAGAAGTGTAAAATAGGCAAATTTCTTCCTCTTTACGTATAAAATAAGTAAGACGCGCTTCACGTTAGTACGAGAGTCGATATTAAAATTATTAAGTGTAAAATTTTAATAGTTGCATATTATTTTTCTACACTTGAAGTCCTTTATATTGATTTATAACTATAACATGTCTTGGTGACTAAAAACTTTTTTTTAGTCGCCCGCCACATTGGCCGTCATCTTGGAAATATTAAGTGTGAAAACTCCAAAAAAAAGTCCAGTTGTCACAAATGCCGAGATGCACCTGTGTGCCGAATTTCATGTTCCTTGCTATAGTAGTTTATGAATTGAAACATGCCAACGGACAGACAGACAGACTGAAAGACAGGGCCGTTATATATGGTTTCTTTTCGTACTTCGTACAGAAAACTAAAACTTAACTGTCAATTTAAAACGAAACTGATCCTAAACACCAAATTTTGAACGAGAATTTAGTAATTTAACATCGCAATCGGTTGTATTCCATACTGAGGCGTAAGCCGAACTCTGCAAATGCAAAGAATGCGTTTGCTTGAAAGTAGTATACATAATATTATCTTTATCTATGATTACGAAATATAAACATTTTATCTCTGTTTAGATGCGTAGAAAATGGTCCTTTTCGTAGTTGTATTCATTGCGCATGCGCGTTTCATATTTCTTCTTGAAGAATGCTTAATCTTATCGCACGATTAGCATGTTTATTTACATTTAACAAAACCAATTTACTGTTAGTTTAATTAAAGTAACTTTTTTTTCTTTAATTATTATTAAAATCCAACAATCGTTGATAAAGTACGGTACGCAACTCGTGTGAAAACTGCATTTTGCTTTGCTCGAGTGGTTCTCGCTGTCGCTTGGGACATGGAAAAATGGAAACATTATTTTTATTTTTTTTTTATTGATTAACACAACAGAAGAATTTCATGTTATAAGTGTTACAGAGGTTAAATGTTTTTTTGGCAATGAGTAACGTGAGAAAGGTAATAGTCCAGTGACTATTCCTTTCAACTGGGATAAATTATTAAGGATTAATAGTTACACTTAAAAATGTGTATAAGTTAATGAATATTAATAATGCCGCAGCCCACTTAGGTGGGCCCATTGAACAACCCCGGGTTACGAACAAAAAGTTTTTGGTCATTCACCATGTCTCACCACTCGATTTGTGTAGAATCTAGAGTGTCGATCTTGGTTTCTTGGCTGAAACCTGGTGACGCTACTCTTTCGAGCAGTTACCCACTTGTTTAAACAATGCTGGGTGAACATTGAGCAGGGGCCCGGTCCGGGAATTGAACCCACAGCTAAATGGTCAGGTGGACACCCATCTAACTACTGACCACGCCAAATGCTGATTTACTTGACTGATTTAAGATAAGCTCTTTCTACTAAAGACTACCCAGGTCCCCACGAATACGATATAGGACGTGAGGAAGCTATGTGCCACACTAATTGGCAGACTATTTTTATCTGTATTATTTATAACTATTAAATAATATATTAAAATTATAAAACGGAGGAGAAACAATTTCTGAATAAGTTATACATTACTATAAATTGACAAGTATTGTTATAAGTTGTTTTAAAACCAAAAACAGCAAGAGAGACATTTATAATCTTAATTTTAATCAAGTCTGTTGTAGTCAAAACTGTTTCTATTGGTCTAAATTTAAAGTGGAAGCAGACAAGAAGAAATTAAATAGGACTAGGATAAAGGGTCTGTACAGGATTCCATATCGTAGATGTAGATAAATGCTAAAAGCAATGTCCAGTAGTTGTTAGTGGAATATTCAAGTCTAGGACCAACACGGGCCCAAGTACTAAGGGGGTTTTGGGGTGGGGAATCTAAAATATGCCACTGGTACACTCCAACCGAATACCATTACAAGGGGTTTGCGAAACTTCTGATTAATATCTCCATTTCCCCCAACATAACCTCTGATGCAAAATTCAAAAACTTTATCACACCGACCTTTAAACTGAATTGATAACGAGTTAAAACTATTTTATGTTATTGAATTAGCTTTTCCAGAATTGATGAAGAAATTAAATTGAACCAGAATAATTAAAAAAAAAAAAAAAAAAAAAAAATTCAACGAAGATCAATTCTAAATTAAAATATGTTAATATAAAAGTTTTACTTCTATTATTCTATAAACTGAATTATGTAATAATTTGCAACGACTAGATTGCAACGTAGTATCACAAGGCTGAAATAATCTAGTTTTTTTTCGCGCAAAATTCACCGATTCCTCTAAAGTGTCTCAAGTAGCTTTAGTTGTAGTAATATTATGAAGAGGGATTGTGAATTTCTTGAGAACGTGAATTCTATATCCTTTAAATATATATAAACTTTATATTAAGTAAATAATTAAATAAATTTTTGTCGTAAATTTGTTTTTATTATTTTTATTTTCATGTAGAGCAATAGATGGGGAAATAAAGAAAAAAACAAAATACGTGTGGTGTCGCGGGAAACCCGGTAGGAACTAAATTCCTTTTACGCGGAGAGACTGTTTGCTGCCCATAGATATGGATATGGGAGCGTCTATGGAGGTAATCTTAAAGAAATTAGTGATGTCGTGCATAAAGAACTCGCGCAGAATTGTGGTCATTATATCAGTCGTACTACCATACTGTTCTCAATATTGCGACCAGGATAATTTATACGTAAAAACCTGATTTATTCAACCAGAAAAGAGCTTAAAAATTATTTTACTTAACACACCATATAAGTATGAGCTTACTTTTTAACATCCTCATCTCGGTCACAATTGTTACAAAATTTTTGTAACAATAGTTATATTCATTTGCTTACTCATCAAGCCCTTTAAAACAATGTATGGCAAGTCATGCAGATTAAAATCTTCCTCTTCAATCGTCTTCAATATAGGCCCCAATCTTAAATTTATAGTTGTCAAAAGAAGCCGAGATGATGTAAGCTCAATTTCGTATAAATTCGCACATTCTCGGTAGCTAAAACTGTTTTCCTTTCATCCGTACACATAATCCTTATTTAATAAAATGTTTGCAGCTCGCTACGCTCACCTGTTGTAAAATCATTTGTCCACAATCATTGTTTAATAATATTATGTTTCTCTCTTCAGGCTTGATGTTTCTACAGCATTTGTAGCACTAATTTTCTTTAATAAAATGATTGAAGGCTCGCTACGTTTGCCTGTTGTAAAGACATTTTTCCTCCTTTTCTAGAGTCATTTATATTGATGTATAAACATGTCATACTGACAAAAAACCTTTTGTTTAGTCGTCCGCCTTATTGGCCGCCATCTTGGAAATGTTTAGTGTGGAATTTGCAAAAACTATACTCACAAATGCTGAGATGTATATATGAGCCAAATTTCGTTGAAATGGGTCAATTTTTACTCCAGTTATCGTTAGACAAACAAACAAAAACACAAACTTTTAAAATCCTAAGTCTCTGAAATAAAGAACTCACTACGCTCGTTCAATTACACAAACTGTCTCTCCAATTAAATTGAAATTACTTTAATATCAAAGAAGCTTTCAGCCTTCAAAAGGCCATCATCAGTGGGTATTATGGAAGAATAATGGCTACATTATTAAAAAGGTTTAGTGAGAGACGAGTCTAATTCATTTCGGAGATCGACGAGAGCTGCTCTGATGTTCATTTAAATTTTTGTGGAGAGACACTTTGTGTTATTTCTTTATTAAACAAGTGTTAAGCTCTAATGCAGTGCTTAAAAGGAAGCACTTAAGGAGCTGCTTAAAGGAGCTTATAACGAACTTAAAAGGAATCCATGTTTTTATTAATACAGTCCATGAATAACTGCTCCTTGGAAGTAAACTGTTATTAATGTTCTTGAACTTTAATACGTTAAATATGAACTTCAACATTTAAATAAGTCCTACATGGGTTTATACAATCTATAGGCTTTGTTAAGCAATAAAACTAGAAGTGGTTTGTTTGAATTTTTCAAGAATAAAAACAAAGAAACATCAAAGCAAATATTTAGAGTCTTGTTTCACAGTGAGATTTATATGTTGAAGTAGATTTATAATTTAAAAGAAATCACATTTTTAGATGTAAACGAAACATAAGTACCGTAAAATCTCGCGTATAATACGCTTTATTATTTACCACTTTTTTTATTTCAAAATAGGGGTGCGTATAATACGCGAGTGAAAACTTCACTTTTTGCCATTTTAGGTAAATTTGCGACTTTAGTTAAATTTGCAACTTTAGGTAAAATGCGAATTTATAATTGAACCTGAAATTTCAGCCAGCGTATTATACGTGAGTTCATAATACATGCTAGATTTTACGGTAATCCAATCAATAGTAAATATTAATTTCTATGAAAGTGCTTTCCCGAAAACTAAAATTAATAATTGGTTTACTCTAAAATTTCAATTAAATTATATCCAATTTTAAGTTTTGGTAGTTTTCATACTATGGAAAGTTTAAATTTTAATTTAAATCAAATTATAATTATTATTTACTACGGGAAACAGACAGTGAAAAATACACTCCTGTATTTTTCACTGTCTGTTTCCCGTAGTAAATAATAATTATAATTTGATTTAAATTAAATTATATCCTAAAATAACTATTGACAGAAAATATATTAAATTAAATATTGCTTCCGAACTTACCGAAGGTAACGGAAGCTATGTGATCGTTTTAGGTCTCCGATTTCAAAAATTCCAAGACAGAAATCTGTTTCAGACATCAGGGATCATTTTTGGTTCCGTGTCTGTCTGTCGGTCTGTCGGTGGATCTGTCGGTCAGTCTGTCGTTCAATTTTTGCAAACAAACGTATCTTAAAAACTACACGTCCAATTTTAATGAATTTGAATTTGGATGGTAGGTCATGAGTAGCCTATTGTTGGTCCCATATAAGTTTCAACTTTCTACGCTCATTTGTTTCTCTTCCACATGCGCACAAACATACATTAATTTACACCTATAACTTCAAAAGTACTTAACTGATTTGTATGAAACTTTTATAGTTTATCAAAAGTAGCCCGTAGATAGCCCAAGATTACTTTGAACCGTCTGCGCTCTTTAACTTTTGCTTAATTGATACTTTAATTCAAGAAAAACAGATTAAAAAAACAGTGGAAACAATTAAACAAATTAAACAATAATGACTTGTAAAAGCATAAAATCAAAGTACATGAGGATTGTTGAATTGATAGCATATGAGGAAGCTGTGTGCCATACCAATTGGCAGTCTATTTTTAAACACTATCAAGCATTGTGTTATCAATTAAAGTGTTAAGCTACAAGTTATCGTCTGTTATCAGTACATCCCCTTGTTACATCGATTGTTACAATATTACGACCGTAAAGTTGTTTACTGTCGGAACGTAAAGTTGCTTTCATCTGGGTTGAAGGCAATATTACGGTGGCAGTTATTTCGAGTTTATATAGCTATTGTTGTGGGTGTGAAACTACGTGAGGGGACACGGCAATATCCACTGTCTAAACCTAGTCAAGCCAAAGTTACGCTGACGTAACATAAATAAAATATGAATTGTATCATGTCTCTCCAAAACCCCCACTGAAAGCTTTATTCAAACTTATAACTATGTTTAGCATGATGAAATACTGACGCATACAACATTATATTACGTGGTTTCGGGGATGGAGGGGGGACTGAGAAGAAAATTTATAGTGTGCGAAACTAAATTGTTGATTTATGCTCGGGTCGGTAAGTGAACCTGGGCTGGAACATAATTAGATGTGTGACAAAGTGCCGACCTAAGTTCATTAACTTGGAAGGCAATAAGCGACAAATTAGATGCTGCGGCTTCGGGAAAGCGGAAATTTCTACTCGTGTGTCTGTGTTTCGCCGAGCAAACGTTGTATTTAATTGTGAAGCCGTGTTAGGACGATATGTAAAACCGGTACAGTGTGTGTGTTGTTAACTCTACGGACGTGTGCTGGTGGGGGGGGGGGGGGGGGGGGCTTGTTGTATCCCCCCCCCCCCCTATCTTTCTCATTGCCTCCTACAAAATACAATTAGAGAGAACATGTTAAATTATATAATTGAAAAGGTTAAAGATGATGTCATAGAGGAGAAATTAAAAGATTTATCTTATCTTTTACATTGTTTAATGTTAATTACATTAGTTTTTCTTTAACTGTATAAATAAAGTAATTGCATTTTTTTAACAATTATTCTCATAGTCCAGGAGATAGCGTGCAAAAATGTGTGTGACTAACATCAAGCTAGAATTTTGTTTATAAGTAAATATTTTAGTGCCTTTTAAGAATATGTGGTCGGCTAAGTTCACAAACCGGTGGAGAGCTGCCATGTCCACCGGTTTGTATCTTTTTTTTTTTTTTTTTTTTTTTTTTTTTTGTGAATAGCGGGAAAAGACACAACGGCGCCTGCAGGGCAAAAGTTTTATGCCCCAGGGTGTATGAAGCTAAGCTAAGCCACCCTGGAGCCTCGCTATCCTACTCTCGATAGCGAGACCTATCGCAGGAACCCGGGATCCCTGAGTGTGGGGATTGAGCTACTTCCCGACTGCTCAGCCGACACCGAGACAGACGCTGGTAGCCCCTACCCCACTAAAATCCCTGCCGGTGAAAAACCCTCCATTTTGGGTAGCATACTCTTGAAGGAGCATATGGTACCTCACGCGACTATAATTATAATTATCACTAACTACCAAGAGCTACAACGTCATCATCGTTTCATATGATGATCGTGTGCTCCTGGTTTCCTAGACTTACCCTTCCTCTATGCTTCCTGCTCCAGTCAGGAAGAAGAGGCTCAGGATTCATCGATGTCAGTTACTTCTCTGTACGACGATGACGGTAAGAAGAAAGCGCCCCCGAGCACTCAGCGGCCACGAGCACCCCGAGCCAGAGAGATACCCCGAGGGGGATCCGCCCCCACAGTGGACCCACCAACCCACCGAGCCACCCAGAGCTTCCGGCCCCTCTCCCTCCGATAGAAGAAGAACCTTCTCCCCGGCCCCCCCAACGACCGACAGATCCAGCGGAGGCCGCGACACCCCCCGACGCAGCCCCAAAGCCGCAGCACCAGAGGACCTCCTCACACCCAGAGACGCTGTAATGATGGTGAGTAGAGTACAGAAGAAGTTGATGAATCCTGCAGGGTAAGGTCACAACACAACTAGGTCCAACAAAGTTTCCGACTGCGTCTCTTGGCGGCGAAAAGGCCGCTTCAGAACGGAATCGACTCCGGGGAAACATATAACCGGAACGAGACCTGACGCAGCCGGCCTGCCTAACGCAGCCTAATGTCTCACTAGCCTAATGACAAAACAACTAAAGCCTAATATCACATGAAAATTCGGCCACCGCCTCTCCGAGAGAGAGACTCAGCCACCGCGGTTTGAACAAATAGCCGGGGTGGTGATAACGGTGGTCGATCCTAATCTAAACACTGACTAAACCTAATAATAAATACTTAACCCTAGTTAAAAACATATTTACATGACCTAGCCTAATATCACAGGATGTCGATGATAAGCCAATCAGCTAGGTTGAAACTTCGCTAGAATTGGTATCATCGACCTACACTAACTAAACTAAATATCACAGATTTGGGTGAGAGCCTCCTCCAGCTATGCTGTGGGAGCACATCCGGTTTGGGAATGGTACCCAGATGTGTTTAACCCTCACCCCCTAACTAAGCCTATCTTAAAAAACTAATATCACAGGGTTACTTAAATAAATAAATAAATAAATTAACCTTAACGACACTATCTAAACCTAATATAAACAAACCGACTGCCGTATCCTCTCGGCCAGCGAGAGGAGCCTACCCACCACCGGTTTGAACAAATGGCCGGGGTGAGCAGTTACGACAGCCGATGACCTAAACTAACCTATTTTTAAACTTAATCTAACCTGACTTTGTTGAACCTAAATCTCCTCATAAAATCCTGCTCTACGCAGGAAGTCTAGGTCAGAATCTCGGAGAGAATCCTCGTTGAGGGCGACTGCCACACTCGCCGGTGCGCCACAAGTCGTCCTCAGCTCCACCAGTGAGTTACACTCTTCAAACATGTGACTCACTGTCAGCGTTGCTCTATTGCAGTGTCGGCATCGAGGGGCACGATCGTTTCTGAGAAGGTGCCCGTGCGTCAACTGCGTCTGTCCCAATCTCAGACGCGTGAGTACGACACTGCTTGATTTCAATCAGACACTTTTTTGCATACTATTTCCTGGACTATAGGGTTGAAAAATAAATCAGTTTAAAAGTAAATCAATTGTTTATATTTTACTACAAATGATAGTAGAGTTTTGTCAAGTGTAAGACTTACAACTTTTAAGTTGTATAAACATTGACTGTGTGAGAATGGGGTACATAGATATTCCTGTCTAGAAAACTTGAGCAGAACATTAATAAAATATATAGTAATTTGAGCCAAAATCTACTAACATTCAAACTGGTGGTTTGGCTGACAGATATTGTACACAATTATAAACAGCTTAGTTTTCCGGTGAAATCCACAATGAAAATGAAAAACATCGTAGGAAAGCGGTCTTGTCCAGTCCTTTTTGGTGGACAATGTGATTTTCATGATCCTAGATACGAAATTAGTTAGTAGACCAAAAATCAAGTTGATGTTAGTTTGTCACTTAACAGGTGACCACTTTGATTTGGAGTAATATTTGAATAACTTACCTAATAAGTGACATACTACCATCACCTTGATTATTGGTCTACTAACTAAATACGTACTCAGAATCATTATAATCACATTATCCACCAGAATGGGCGAGACATAGCCACTCTCCACCAGTTTTTTTTTTTTTTTTTTTTTTTTTTTTCAAATGCTTATTGCTAAGCGTCCCGGAGACGAATTTAGCCGACTACATATTCTTAAAAGGCACCAAAAGATTTACTTATACACAAAAATTTAACTTCATGTTAGTCAGACACTTTTTTGCACGCTATCTCTTAGACTATTAGCGAGATTATTTATAAGTGATGAAGGCATGGATATTTACTCAGTGCTAAATAGTTTTAGGTCAGACGTAAATCATGAAAACATGATTTAAATAACAAAATATATTTAGGAGATACAGAAATTTTTATTATAAGGCTGGGCCACGTTGAAAGGTGTCGCAGGAAAGAGCTGCGCAGTGGCGTAAATAGCGCCCCCGCCAACCCCGCGGCGCGGGGGGGGGGGGCGCCTGCTCTAGGGGGCGCCGAAAAATAAATAAACTATAATATTTATATTTAATAATAAAAATTAATTGAAACTCTATTTGGGTGGAATTATTTTAATAAAATTATTTTTGGGAGATGAAAATAAATGAGAGATAAACAAATAATAGAATTTAAAAAAGGTGAGAATGATATGAGACGTTATGGTTTAGAGTTTATTGCTCAGTTTGGTTTTCTAGTTAAGTGTCACTATACCTATAATAATATGGGTAAGTATATCGGGCTCCCTACTTCATTTTCGACTCGCAGGAGATCAAAGTGTTTATTACAACTAAAATTTTTCTTATCTAATCCGGTTTTAGCTGTACTAGATAAGGAAATCTGTTCCAAACTTTAACAAGTTATACTTCCATCTCTTTCTCTACCGCTTGTCTTTGCTATATAATATGTATTTCTCTTTCCTTCTTAACCCCCCCTTACTTCTTCTTCCCTATCACAACCTCTTTATATTTAGTTTCTAACTCTTTTCTACCTAGCTAATTTTACCTCCCTTTAGAGTTGTTATCTTTTCTACCCTTCCCTTTTTTAGAATTGTTATCTATTAATCACAATGATCAAGCTCAGTTCTGTTCAGTTATAGCTCTCGTACGGGGTGGTTGTTGTATTTGCTGTGAACTTTAACTTTCCTTTCGCTAGAAAACTCGGTAATTTTTTATTTCTTACTCTACGTTCAGTTATTTTGTGCGTAAAATTAAATTATTTTGGTGAAGAATTCATTTGGAAAGGGTGAGTGCATTTTTCAGACTATCATAATATAGCCGTCAGGACTCTAGAGGAGCCCCGTCACGTCTATTTGTTAATAACTAAAATATCGTCATCTTCCTCCTCCTCCAGTAGCAAACACTTTTTTCTTTTGCTTCCGAGCTTACCGATGGTAACTGAAGCTATTGTGATCGTTCTAAAGAAAGAACAAATTTTATGTCTCAGATTTCAAAAATTCGGTAAATCTGCACTATTTGGCCCACTAACTTCTAATTGTCCGATTTACTTGCAATTTTTTTTAAACTGTTCCTTTTTACATATTAAAAAATTCCGGTTGTACCATCTCGTTAAATTCAATAGTTTTTTCGTAAAAAAATACGTAAAAGCGTCACTTTCTTAGGGAAATGAGGAAGGTTAAGGCGAAAAGTACTAATCTTAACCTAAACTAACTATAACCTTCCAGTATTTTTCTTAGGAAGTGACTTTTTACGTATTTTTTTGGCTAAAGTTAAAGTGATAATTTAGCGAATTTTATACTTAGATTTGGACATCTACCTGGTCTATATGCAGCAGGGTTGTTTTTCTTCAGAAAATGAGCGGAGCACCGCGAAGCGGCCGTTAAAAATAATTCGTTTCTCTAAACAGCACTGAACACTTCACTTTTACGTATTTTTTTACGAAAAAACTATTGAATTTAACGAGATGGTACAACCGGAATCGTTTTTAATATGTAAAAAGGAACAGTTTAAAAAAAATTGCAAGTAAATCGGACAATTAGAAGTTAGTGGGCCAAATAGTGCAGATTTACCAAAAATTCTAAGACAGAAATCCGTTTTAAATAACAGGAAACATTTTTGTTTTCGTGTCTGACTGTCTGCCGCTAATACTCATCCAATTTGAATGAAATTCGGATGGTGGTGGTGGGTCATAATTTAACTTATTGTTGGTCCCATATAAGTTGAAACCGTGAGCGCCTACTTCCCACCTATTTTTTTGGATAGTTTGTCGAAAGTAGCCCGCATATAATCCCAGATTAATTTCAACTGTTAGCACTCATTAAATTTTGCTAAATTGGTACTATATTTCATGTTAAATTAATCAAAACAATTTTTATAAATTTAAAATCTATAGGGGGGAAAATGAAATAAATTCAACAATAATAAGTTTTAAAAGCATAAAATCATTAAAGAATACAAAATAGGACGCGAGGAAGCTATGTGCCACATTAATTGGCAGATAAATGTGCTTAGTTGTATATTGTATTTTAGTTTCTTAATTAGGTATTGAGTGGCTTTATGTGCATCTGTATATGTGTATAAGATATTCCAATTCAAGTCTTCAAGCGAGGAGCAAGGTTGTTGATTTGTTTTCATCATATTTATATTATAATTTTACTACTTTTATTAAGGAATAAAAATAAAATAATTACTGTAATAGTACTGTACACGAGCATTTAAAAAAATAGAAAATAATAATCTATTTGCAAATTAAATAAATTGCAAAATAAATTATTTTTACAAAAAGTAGTAGGGGGGGGGGGGGGGTAAATTTTGTTAGCTATAGGAGGCGCATTTTCAAAAGCTGCGGGGGGGCGCCGGATTTCTTAGTTACGACACTGGAGCTGCGCTTTTATTAAATCGCAAAAGTATGAGAAACCACCCGAATTGAGACTACGAGCGGGGCAGGGGCAGGAAAGGGCAGTATACTTCGCCACTTGTGGCGTACCCGACGCTAATGGATCTCATATATACCTAACTGTGCTGCCCTGCGTCACCTGCGTCACATTGTGCGCCCGGTCTTATGCTCTTATTGTATTATGATGTCGATACATAGTGGATTAGAATATTCAAACCGTGTATGTTTATCAAATTCTTGTACCTAGAAATAGATTTTAATGACTTTTAAGGAGAAATTAATTACGTTGCTACATCCGATCGTTGTTATAACCTATGTTGTTCTAAAAAATATCACGTGTAACATGAATCTAGAGGCAAAACCTTTCCGTCGTTATAAGCCAGGGGTGGGCTTGCATGAGGTGAATGAGACCCGCATTACAGTTTTTGATGTATTATAAAAAGCCATACCTTAATTACAGAGTATTAAATACACAAATTAAAATTTAATTTAATTAATATATTTGCATATTCTACACAAGTGCTATGTAAAGTACACATAAAAGAAAATACTTTTAAGATAGAAACAATACAAATAATTATTTCAACAATTAAATAATTGAAATCAAATAAAAGTTGAGCGAAGAACTTTGGTCAAATCTTGGGAATATTCCGTAAAATATATGTAAAAAAAAAAAAATCGGTCCGAGACAACTCAGACAAACTTTCTCATATACGAGTTTATAATTACTTAGTCCAGTGTTTCCATTTATTATTTTTCAAATGTACATTTAAATATTATTAAACATTTCATCAAAATTTATCATAAAAAATAACTTTTCCTGGGCGGGGAATCGAACCCGGGCTCTCTCCGTCCGCGTTTTAAGTTTTTTTCTCAGGAACTAGATTTTTCCTGGGAGAACGGCTTATATCGTTGGATTTGTATTCAAATGGACTACATTTTAGAATTTTTTAATCAAAATCGTCGGAACAGTTATCGAGAAATTTTTTTTTTTCATGTTTTTTCAGAGTTTTTGGGGGGTAGCGCCCCCAAATTTGGAGCTAAAATTCAATTCTCGATTTACCCTCGGGGTATGATTTTTGTGAACATGTATGCCAAATTTTGTCAAAATCGGCTCAGTAGTTTAGGCTCCAGGCGTCTGCACAGATGACAGAAAGACGTCAGACGACAGAAAGTGAGACATTTTTTAAAAACCACTTTTTTGGACTCAGGGGACCTCAAAACTTGTAAATCCATCAAAATCTCAAAATCGAATTTTCGCGCCATCACAATACTTTCTCTTTACATGAGAAAGTAAAAATCCGTCTGATGCAATTCTATTTGAGTTAGATGGTGATTGGTCAACTGAGAACGATATTTCGACTTGATAAACTTTATTGTGGAGTACAAAGATTCATAGCAATATGTTGTAACAAAAACAAAAATTGAAATTTGACTGCAAGCAACTTTCAACTTAAAGTCAGGATATTTCGATTCTGGCACAAGTTTCTAAAATTCAACTGTAGAAGTTTATTTGTGCTGCATTTGCAATGGCTGGTCCTCTTTCACCTCTAATTACACAAACTTCTTATACAATTTTTCAACAAGTATTATTTCTGAAATTTGAAATCAATTTTCAATTATGTCACAAATGAATTGGTTTACAAAATATGAAAATGTTGATTTCGAACCTAACAAATCTTCAAACATCAAAAAGATTTAAATCTTTAATGGGAGCCGCACCTAGCTCAATGAAGAGCCGTATTTTCCCACCCCTTTTTTAAACGTTAGTTGTTATAAGTTGTATAACCGACGTCGTTATTAGCGGTAGGTTGTTATAACCGACGTCGTTATAAGCTGTAGATTGTTATAACCGACGTTTTTATTAGCGTTAGGTTGTTATAGCCGACGTCGTTATTAGCGGTAGGTTGTTATAACCGACGTCGTTATTAAAGGTAGGTTGTTATAACCGATGTCGTTATTAGCGGTAGGTTGTTATAACCGATGTCGTTATTAGCGGTAGGTTGTTATTACCCGTCGTTATTAGCGGTAGGTTGTTACTATCCGTCGTTATTAGCGGTAGGTTGTTATTACCCGTCGTTATTAGCGGAAGGTTGTTATTACCCGTCGTTATTAGCGGTAGGTTGTTATTACCCGTCGTTATTAGCGGTAGGTTGTTATTACCCGTCGTTATTAGCGGTAGGTTGTTATTACCGATGTTGTTATAAAAATACGTGTGGTGTCACGGGACCTTACGCTTTCGTTAAACATAAATTATAAAATCACACTGCTAAGTATACGATGCTAACTACTTATACATGGCGGAGTTAGAAAAGAGACAAAATTATAAGTAACTAACTATTTGTACTTAGCGGAGTTAAGGCAAAATTAAATGAAAAGCGTTTTTATCATTGTAGCGAGAGTCAAAAAAAATCATAATGAGTTGATAGATAAAAAGGGAACAAGGTCTGTTCCCTCAGACTCCTCCTGCCAGACTCCATTTAAAATATACCACTTCACTGCACAAAAACTTTTGCTTGTATCAAGTTGAAATTTGACATGCCTGTTTCAATTGTACTTTAGACGAAGTGTATTTAGAATTATTAAAATCTTTACGTTTGAACGTAGATATCGGTAAAACATCTGTTTTCTCTATTTAAAATGTGTAGGTTAGCTTTACTAGTTTTAACCATCTTTTACACTTCATAGCGGTGTCGATGATGGGTTTACTAAAATAATTATTTAAGAATCATTTTTCCTTTCAAAAATTCCAATTTTACATTTAAAGCATGCGTTTACACGAGCGTTGTGCGGGATCGCTTGGGCGGATAACGTTGTTTAAAAAACTCGTCCTGGGCATTGGTAAAATAAACATGCATACCAAATTCCAACGAAATCGGTCAACTTTTACTTAAGTTATCGTTATCGGTCGATTTCGTGACGGCCCTTTTTTTTGGATTCACTCCTGGGGCTCCAGACGCTGTAACGTGCCATAAGAAACTTCGTTCAAAAAATGTTCAGTGTATTTTCATAGTCAGAGAAAAAAGGGTTTAATGTTTAGTTTCTATTCAACATTATGGAAATTCTCGTAATATCTATAAATTTTTAACAACCATGGCTAATCCATAAAATAATGTTTTTTATCTGAATCAGACTTATTGTTACCCCAATGTTTTACATGCATTTAAAAGTAATGATTAAAATGTTAATAAGCTCAAGCTTCTAAAAGAACAATTCTGTTCTATCGCAGATATTATTTCACAAAGTATAACACAGTTAAAAAATAACTACTTTATCTGATACAGAGGTATTAAAAAAATTCACAATTAAGGTAGAGACTATAGAAGCAATACCTAATATCCACAACCTGATATAACATTATGCACTCTACCTACTATAAAAAATATTAGTTGTGTAAAAAATAACAGTCGTGACATTCTTCCCTCTGCCCCAAGAATTTATTGTTCACCTAGCCCACCCCCTGTCCTAGATTAAAATTAAATAAAGTTAAATTTATTTACCAAAGTGTACCATAATTAAAATTCAATTAGTATTAAATACAGCCACTCTACTTTCATTTAGCTTTTTTTTCAAAGGTATCCATGTAAATTACTTTTTGTCGTAAAGATAATAATTAGCTTTTTTTTATGTTCAGTTTTTGTAGCTTTTTTTTAAACATGAAGAATGAAATGCTAATGACCCTAGGCTTTTATCTTTTCTTTTACATAGCTTATTTTTGAGCGCCGTAATTAATTCAAGAATATATGTATAAAATGTATAAACTTTTTTTTCTTTTAGATACATAACGTCCATTTCCTTGACTTTATGTTGAAAAGAAAATGTTTAATACATTAAAAAAGATGAGTTAAGTTTATTCATTACATATTCACAAGCGTACATATTAAGTGTAATAAATATATACATAAAATTAAGTTTATGTATAAAGTAAAAGTATATACTTCTTCATTAACAGCTTGGGTTTCACGACAAAGGCAGCACCTGCGTGATTGCATCATCCCGACAAAGGATCACCCCGAGTACTGGGACACCCAGGTACCGGAAACCCAAGCTGTTTATGACGAATCTACCCGCGGAAGCCTACGGACCAAGTTATATACTTCCTACATATTATTAGGGAAGTAAGCTTTCCTTTATTAAAACGTCTGTGAAAAACGTTTTATGTGATTTAATTAAATATTGAGCGTTTCTTTTATACTTGTAGTTTGGTGCACGTGGTTTTATTATCTAGATGTAGCCTCGTGGCTCGTGCAAAGTAAACCAACTGAACTACTAAATCCCGTTTGTCCAAACTTCAGTCTGGATAAAAGCGTGTTTATTTTTACTCTTAAGTAATTGAAGATAGCATAGGATCGAAATAGTTATTTATGTCACTAGGCAGCAAAATGGAATTTTGCTGACAAGTTTTTTAAGTTTTAGTTCCGAGACGAAGGCGAGGATTGACTTAACAAATTTACTGCTGAGGCGAAGCCGAGGCAGGAAATTTACTATTTTGCTGACGAGGCGAAGCCGTGTCAGGAATGTTTCCTTTGCTGCATAGTTACAAAAAATATTTTATCTACTAACGGCAGAAAAATTATCCTAAAGATTTTAGTACCTGATTTAGAGGGCAATAAACTTTCCTTGTATAATGTTGCAATATTTGCAATTTCGGGTGGCGTGTTATCAAACAAGTCTTCAACGTCTTGCACAACATTATCATCCATATATTTATCAAAATAATAACAGAAAACTATTAAATTATCTTTTTTTGATAGATAAAAGATTTAAAGCAATGAAAGTTGTAAAAATCAAATTGATAACTCGAAAGGTTGAGTAAGTGTAAAGACTCGAAAGTTAAAACAAAACAATCAGTGTTGCCACTTTTTTTTATTAACAGCTGTTTTTTATCTCCATTTTTTAAAAATAATCAAAAAACATATAAATATTTAGCAGAATATTACGCTTAAATATACAAAAAAGTACAATGTGGGAGAGTTCATAACCTGACATGTGGTAACTTTTTCTTAAAATTTGGCAGCCTGTTTGTTATTTTGCTGACACTTTGAACTTTTGCTGACACTTTGATATTTTTCTGCGTGTTTTTTTGACTTGTTACAAAAGAATCAAGAAAAATTACATTTTGCAGATTTAAAACAGTACAACAATGCCTAATTTTGCTGCCGTGAGTAGATAAATAAATTTTAAATTTTTAAATTGTTAAACTTTGCCAAATTGGCAACACTGTTTTCTTTGGAAACGGTTGCAGAACCCCCTTGTGATGCAACTCATTGAATTCCATCTTGCAACTTTTTGGTTAAATTTGTGGGCGCAGGACCGTGCAACTGCAACCAAACAGTTGCACAACTGAAAATTAAAGCTAGCTCTTAGTCTATACATTTATAGAAATGTTGTACAAGGATAAATCATAACCGATTTATACATGCGAGTGAATTCAGGTTATTTATTTTGTATTTTATAGTTTTACCAATAATCTTATATCTTTTTAGTGTTTCTCGAATACATTACTAGTTTTGAGAAGTAGGAGACTAACAACATTCAAAAAACTTAAAGAAACTATGAACGCATCAAAAATAGACAATATACGACATCCGAATATAGTTTTCAAATTTATGTTGAAACGACTCTGGTTTGTGGCAGGAAAGGAGGGGGATGTTCTATACTTCGGAGTAAGTAACACGACGGTACAGAATAAACATAAAGTTTGAGGGTAGATAATAGAAAAAGATAGGATTTCGGTAGAATCGTAAGTTATATCAGTTATGCACTCCCTTTCTTGCCAGCATGTAAATATCAAATTTTACGAGATTACGACCCCCGTAGTACGAGTTAGTACTCTGATCCCGTAAATTTTTACTCGTAATAAAATAAGGATTTTTATGGAACTTGGTGATTGCCTGTGCAATCACGAGCCGCAGTTTTTCGCGTTTTATCCCTGAGGAATTCAATCTTCAGGAAATATATTTTAAATTATCTACTTTCTTTATGTAAGAGGGGAAAAAATTCGAGCAGCTGACTGAGTAAGATAAATATTTAACACATAATGAAATGTGGTTGTCTTTGAGGTTTTGAGTCGTAAACCTAAGATAGCTAAAACCAGTTGTAATATAATAATTCATTGTTCCTTCGTCCTCTTTTCTGTCAAGATGAAAATTGTTTCTTTGTACATCTTTCTACGTGTTCATGCTGCCTAAGTCTGCAATATCATATATACAATACTATGTGAAATATACTCGTATTGTATATTACACTAGCTTTCACCCCGCGCTCCGCGCGGGGCTCATGCTAGGTATTAGTGGCTATGTTTCCTATAATCATGTAGGCCTAGAAATTAAATTAAATTCCTAAATAGTTTTGGTTTCCAAAGCCTTCTAGGAATAAAATCAGGACTATATTACACATTATTAATTCCATTACTAAGAATATAATACTCTCCAAATCGTAGTTTGGAGTCTATCTGTACATTTAAAAAATAGCCAATGGAAACTAAGTAATATAGTAATAAAAAAACAATGCTATACAAATATAATAAATAAGAAAATAATAAATAATAAATAAGAAAATAAAATATAATATATAAGAAAATAAAAAAGATAAAACCAATTAGACTGGGAAGTCATTGAACAATCATCAACCATGATGGTGCATTAATTTAATTATACCAGCCTCTTCTCTCAATTTGGCTGTTGCACCAGTAAATATTCAATAATTCTAGTTCTGGGAAAAATTAATAAAATAATAAATACTCGATTTAAAGAGCATTAAAGTGAGGTGTAAGCGCCTTAATCAGAAATTAAATCGGTCAACATTTGCGGACGCCATAAGTCCTCATAGTCAAATATATTTTTAAAAAAAATCAATTTTAGCTTATTTAAGGTGAACCGATGGAGTTACGACAAAAAATCATACGACCAAAGTTGTAGATCTTTTAAAATCTTTAAAAGGGGTTTATTTACGGTGGGTCAAACAATTAAAAAAAAAAAAAAAAAAAAATACATTTTATTTTATTAAATTGTTAATAACTTTGGTTCTACTTAATATTTTTTGATGAAACCAAGCCTACAAATTGTGCAACATGTTTGCGCTCATCACTGAAAAAAAAATTAATCGATATCGCTTAGCCAGTTTTTTTACTATAAAGTTTGTCTGGGGCGACAGACATACACACATACACGAAAAAAGTTAAGGCCGGATTCAGTTTTTATAGAATGTATAAAATGAAAAAGTATCCAGCAAATTTTCACTTCTGACCAGTGTACAGACAAAACTTTAATTTTATATAATATGTATAAATCAAATATTATAATAAACTATGTGATTTGCTTCCGAGGTTACGAAAGGTAAAGGAAGCTATGTGATCGGTCTGTCTCCGATTTCAAACATTCCAAGGCAGAAATCCGTTCCAGACATCTGGGAACATTGTTGGTTCCATGTCTGTCGCTCAATTTTTCGAACCAACACATCTTAAAAACTAGTCGTCCGATTTTATTGAAATATGGAATGAAATATTTATAAATAAAAAAAGCTTTCTATTAGAGAATTTTAACCCCATACTAATGGTAATTGGATGGCTGATATTACTAAACCTTCATCGATTCGACTAACATATGCAGAAAATATATTAATTGGGTTGAAACTACACTTTTATAAAGAGAAAACTATTAAGAACTTATCATTAAATCTTTATTGAGATATACAAACATTTGATGACAAATAACTTAGTAGGAACATCAAAAGAATCTGAACTTGAGTGAACATTAATGCACCAGGTCCCATGGCCCAGGCCAAAAGCCCTAAGCCCTTTGCTAAGTGCTCCAGGCCCCAGATTATCGACCATTGGTCTCTGGCCCAAGGCCAATTACCCTATGCCCATTGCCCCTTACCCCTAGGCCTATTGCCCCTTACCCCAGGCCCATTTTCCCACGCTATATAGGTTCATTCGACGACCAATTAATTCCCTACGTTTATTACTAAACATTAGTCGAATCGACGAAGTAGCTTTGACGGGAATTTGCCAGAAAACGAGTGTATGCTCAAAAGGACTACTACCGCTACACTAGCAGGTGTGTTACTAACCAGTGCAAGCACTGCAGAAGGATGGGGTACCCATCACCATCGCATACGAGCTTAAAAGGTTAAGGTTCAAACTGTGCTCGACAAGTCGATTCGACTACCATTAGCATTCCAGGGTTAAGGATAAATGCCCAGAAATTATGTTTTTTGCGAATATCTCGAAAACAAAGCTGTTCCGGATCCATGTTTATAGGAACTTTTTTGTTCAGCGTCAAATTTCCTATAAGAGCACGAGCAGTTTCGTGCAGGGAAAATATTTTTGCTTTTGTACAAGAATTGGTTGAGATCATCCTGTCCGAATAATTTCACGCCTGATAACATTCAATCCCCCATAATTCAAAAACTAGTCGGTTGATCTTAAACTTCAATTATACGATTCAAAAGTTTATGAAAAGTAGAAGTTTTTCCAGAATTTATCACACTTCTGACATCCCTTGATTAAGAGAACAAAGCACCGATAAAATTCACCATTTTGAATGTATAGATGACTTTATTTAAATTCAGCGGAAGTTAATAACATTTTCCCGGAGAAAATTTAAGACAGGATTTTTAAAATTGGCTAGTATTTTAGCCTTAGTGTTACCTAATTTTTGTATTTTAAAATTATTATTTGACGGTTCTCAAGACTAAATCTCAAGACTAAAGCCGAGTAGATTATCAATTAGCTATATTAATTTAATATTAAATTAATTTTTTCCGTGGTAGGCTGTGAAATAGTAACTTTAGAGCCTAAAAGACATAGCTAAAATCCATTTTTTCATTACGTGGACTTAAAAAATCTTTTCATTACTCCTAGCTGTAAAGAAAAAATCTTTTACGTCCTAGGAACTAAAAGATGTTTTATGTACGGCGGGTAGTTGTCAAAACTTCCGTTAGTACCGCTGCAGTCTTTGTAGAAATGCTTCTAGTACGATTAAAATCCGCTAGATGTCAATGCGTTTTATTTATCTTTTCTTATAGTGTAACCTTTTTTTAAGGTTTCTTTTTTTAAGTCTTAAGTATGTACTAATATTTGTTATTATTATATATTGATTAGTGATTAATATTTAATATTTTTTCATTGTCTGCTACCTCGGAAAAAATAGCATATGCTACGTGACTGTGAAGTGTTTTTTCTTTACCTTGGCAATATTTACTGTCTCGCTTCGCTCGACAGTAAATGTAAATGCCGCGGTAAAGAAAAAACTCACTTCACAGCCTAGTAACATAATATACTATTATTATTGAGTTATTGAATACATAAAAATCAATGTTTGATAAAAAAAAATAATTCTGTCGATATTTTGTAAATTAAATACTAAGATTGAACGGCTTACTAAAGATATAAAAAGTACAAGATAAAAATAAGTTACGATTTAATAATCCTGCGTTCTAAAGCTTTTTCTAAATCAATACAATCTTTAAAATAAATCGGTGTTAGACTTTACAATTAGCATTTACAATATCGTGTAAAAAAAAGAAATAAAAATAAATTTCACTAAAATTGAAAATTACAGAGTGTCAAAAAGATTATTTCAAGGCGATTGAACTTAAGGGTGAGGGTGCCAAAAAAGATTTTCAGTTCTTTTCTCTGTCAAAAGAAAACTGGTGAAATGACAGAGACTGTCAAGGAACGAGAGCTTATTGGTCATTAGCAAAGGGCCGCGTTCCCTTCTGAAAAGAGACAAATCATAAAAGGGACGTCATCTTTTCGCTTACCTTAATCCCTTCCTTTTTCCTTTTAATTAATGTCTTTCTAGAAGGAGATTTCCACGAGGAATGTAATCAAAAGGACTGGAAAACCTTGGGAAATTCCTTGGAATTTCCACTCCCCTCACTTTTCCACCCTCTTTTTTTAACAATCTCCCTTGACGTTCGACAAACAAACAAAATATCGTGGAATTAATTAGTTGAACAAAGTTATTAAGGGTTTCTATGTCTCTTTAAATTTGTCGGACTATGGGAGGTGACGGATTAAAGTAGTTTTTAGGAGAGATTAATGATTCTATTTCATTCATTTATTGATGTTTCAATTGAATATAATTGTATTTGTATATTTTAAATCAAATTATAATTATCATTAACTACGGGAGACATACAGAGAATGTATTTGTATTAGTTGTAACGAAATTTTAAATATTTTTGACGCTGCACCCTTTTTTTGGTAGAATTGATTGGCACTTCTTTAGATTGTTACTCCCCTTATAAAATAACACAGGGGAGTAACAAGCAATAAAGAAAGTGGACGGAATGTTCTTCTTTAGACTCCCCTTATAAAAACAGTAGTGTGATATTCCTTTGTCCCAAAGTACATTGGCAAGCATCCCTTTGTCTTAATAGTTATTTAGTCCTAGTAATTTAATATTCTAAAAAAAACTTAGGGGAGTAACAATCTAAAGATGTACCAATTGAATTATGACAGTATGACAATATTATTTATTTTAATCAATTTTTGATGGATTTTTAAGGTGTAATTAAAATAAAAAACTAGTAGATTTCCATTTCTTTAATTTGTGAGACGTTTCGACCCTCTAAGGTCATCTTCCCATCACATCATTTTTTTTCATAAATTTGCGTGTAGCCACATTGAATTTTTAATTACTTGTTTTTATCGTTAAAATTAAAATTATTTTTCTCCATAAGAGTCGTCAATACAAATACATAAAAAAAAACTTGACTAATTAAAAATTTCATTCATAATTACACTTAATAACACTATTACATTAAATAAAATTGAATTTCAAGTCTTTATAATAATAAATACAATATACATGAAGTTAAAATAATATATCTTTCGTAAGAAATAATATATCTTTTTTAAGAAAGATATATTATTTTAACTTCATGTATATTGTATTTATTATTATAAAGACTTGAAATTCAATTTTATTTAATGTAATAGTGTTATTAAGTGTAATTATGAATGAAATTTTTAATTAGTCAAGTTTTTTTTTTATGTATTTGTATTGACGACTCTTATGGAGAAAAATAATTTTAATTTTAACGATAAAAACAAGTAATTAAAAATTCAATGTGGCTACACGCAAATTTATGAAAAAAAAATGATGTGATGGGAAGATGACCTTAGAGGGTCGAAACGTCTCACAAATTAAAGAAATGGAAATCTACTAGTTTTTTATTTTAATTACACCTTAAAAATCCATCAAAAATTGATTAAAATATACAATTAAAAAAGGTGTTTACTATTTTTTACAACGTTTGTTGAAGAAAAAAATATATATATAACAATATTATTTATTAATTCTATCTTGTAAGATATTCTTGTACTTTAAGTAGTTAAAAATTCAGGTGAGCACTTATTTTGGTTGTAAAGAAATTAACCATTAGGTTTATTTCTTTATCTACGAAATATAAACATTGTATCTCTGTTTAGATGCGTAGAAAGTGATTCTTTACGTACTTGTATTCATTGCGTATGCGCATTTGATAATTCTTCTTTTTTTTCGCCCTTGTGTGGTAAAAAAGAAGAATTCTTCATCTTAACGCACGATTAGCGAGTTTGTTTACATTTAACAAAACTAATTTGCAGTTTGTTTAATTAAAGCAACTGTTTATATCGAGTTTTTATTAGCTACGGGAAACAGACAGTGAAAAATACACTCCTGTGCCGGGATTTGAACCACGGGCCTCTATATTTCCAGTATAGCGCTCTTCCATCTAAGCTACGCAGGAGAATGATTTTTCACTACCGTAATCGATAACTAGTCCCGAATCCAAGCTTTCAATATTCATATACATTTAGACAGTCAATATTTATGACATTAGAACTAAACCAGAATTAACGCTTATAATTATAAAGTACTCAATTAGTACCAGTACCTTGTACAATCAATTCGAAATTCAATTTTTTAAGTTTTTGGTAGTTTTCATACTACGGAAAGTTAAATTTTAATTAAAATCAAATTATAATTATTATTAACTACGGGAAACAGACAGTGAAAAATACACTCCTGTGCCGGGATTTGAACCACGGGCCTCTATATTTCCAGTATAGCGCTCTTCCATCTAAGCTACGCAGGAGAATGATTTTTCACTACCGTAATCGATAACTAGTCCCGAATCCAAGCTTTTAATAATAATTATAATAATTATAGTCTACTATTATAATATAATAGTTAATAATAATTATAATTTGATTTAAATTAAAATTTAACTTTCCGTAGTATGAAAACTACCAAAAACTTAAAAAATTGAATATCGAGTTTTTAGTGAAAAACACTAAGTGATTTATGTCATTATGATGAAAATGAGGAGAATAATACGGCTCCCGAAATAATTAATTCGGCACAAACTAATGAATTAATGTCATCTTCATCAAAAGAGAAATACGAACTTATATGCAGAAAGTTTATTATAGTACATTACGCGTCGAGTGCGGAAAGTAGCATTTTGCATGTGAGTGTGGAGTTTGCACCCGAGTGACAGCGAGGGTAGTAAAACCACACGAGCAATGCAAAATGCCGTTTTCGCACGAGTTGCATACCGTACTTTATCTACGATTGTTAGATTTAAATAATAAATACAGAAAACAATAAACTTGCTGTATGTAAGTTCGTATCTCTTCTCTTGATAAAGATGGCATTAATCTTGAGTTGTATTTTTTGCTGAATTAATTATTTCTGGAGGAGTATTATTCTCTACATTTTCGTCAAAGCCACTTGATTCATTCATTGTTTTTCACTAAAAACTCGATATAAACCGTTACTTTAATAAAAGAATAGCAAATTAGTTTTGTATAATGTAAACAAACTCGCTAATCGTGCGTAAAGCTGAAGAATTCCTCTTCTTTACGGCGCTAGCGCGGTAAAGAAGAGGAATCCTTCAGAACTATGAGACGCGCATGCGCAATGAATACAAGTACGTAAATAATCACTTTCTACGCATCTAAACAGAGATATAATGTTTATATTTCGTATCAATCGTAGATAATAGTATATTATGTTACAAGGCTGTGAAGTGAGTTTTTTCTTTACCGCGGCAATCACATTTACTGTCGAGCGAAGCGAGACAGTAAATATTGCCAAGGTAAAGAAAAAACACTTCAAAGTCGCGTAGCATATGCTATTTTTTCCGAGGTAGCAGACAATGAAAAAACATTAAATATTAATCACTAATCAATATATAATAATAACAAATATTAGTACATACTTAAGACTTAAAAAAAGAAACCTTAAAATGAGGTTACACTATAAGAAAAGATAAATAAAAAGCATTGACATCTAGCGGATTTTTATCGTACTAGAAGCATTTCTACAAAGACTGCAGCACTACTAACGGAAGTTTTGACAAATACCCGCAGTAAAGAAAAAATCTTTTAGTGCCTAGGACGTAAAAGATTTTTTCTTTACAGCTAGGAGTAATGAAAAGATTTTTTAAGTCCACGTAATGAAAAAATGGATTTTAGCTATGTTTTTTAGGCTCTAAAGTTACTATTTCACAGCCTACCACGGAAAAAATATTTTTTTTTTGTATTTATTATTAAAATCCAACAATCGTAGATAAAGTACGGGACGCAACTCGTGGGAAAACTGCCAGTTTGCTTTGCTCGTGAGGTTTTTCTACCCTCGCTGTCGGTCAAGTGCAAACTCCACAGTCGCATGCCAAATCCTACTTTCCGCACTAGACGCGTAATGTAGTATTATGTGTTCATTAAGATTATTCTTTGTGTATTTTCACATGATGTCATTTCAACATGAAAACCTGTGAATTTTGAGCAACACAATTTTGAGCACAATTTGTTTGCCCTATTTCAACTTCATACTACAATAAATACTACAACCATACTGCAAAAGTTTTATCTTTGTATTGAAATGGCACCATTACTATTTATCATAGCAAGTTGAAATAGGGCTCAAAGTGTGCAGAATTAAAATTGGAAATGAAACCTGTACTTTGATTTTTGATATCTTGCTTAGAACCAATATAATTTTTATTTTAATGTTTTTTCTAACCTCAAAGGGCGGTAGAGCCTTAACAACTGCCTCTTGGAGATTGAGGTTTTTACTTAGTGGACTATTAAATAAATCAAAACGACTGAAGATGGTTTTAATAAAAAACTGAAAAGTATCAAATATGAATTAGGGTTCTCCTGTTTTTAAACAGGACACCTCATCAATAAGAACATCTATCTATATTATTAAAAAAGTTTTGGAAACAAACAAGTTCAGTGAGAGTGATATATACTTAACTGCTTGTAAAGCCTTGTTCGCACTTGGCAAGTAATTTAGTCGAGTGGCGAGTAATTTAGTAACCGAGCTAGTAGCAACTTACCAAAATCGTTCGCAGTTGGCGAGTAATTTAGTCGAGTGGCGAGTAGATTAGTAAATAAACGTATCCGAACGGCAAGATTTTAGTAAAGTAATTTAGTCACTCACTAAACTACTTGACTAAATACCCAATTCATTTTACTCTATTTTTTCGGGCGAGTAGAGCCTCTACCCAAGCCGCATACTATCCACTAAGGAAGTGCGAAGTTGTAAAATTAGTTTATTTCATAAGTTGATATCTGTAGTACAACAAATATGTCACGATGGAATGAAGAGACAACGTTGAAGTTTGTTACGAACTACTTGCAACACGAGTGCCTGTGGCACTTTAAATCTCCGCTTTATAAAAATAATCAAATCAAGCAATCTGCTTTTGTTAATATTGAAAAAGAAATGAATATACCTGGGTTTGGTCAGAAGGAGATAAAATCAAAAATCAAAAACATCAGGTAAGAGTTAACTGTTTTTATTAATATATAATAATTATAAATTCAATTTTTAAGTTTTTGGTAGTATTCAGACTACGGAAAATTTAAATTTTAATTTAAATCAAATTATAATTATTATTAACACTGGGATACAGACAGATAAAAATAGACTCTAGCGCCGGGACTTGAATCACGGGCCTCTACACTGGAAATGTAATAATTTAATTTGATTTAAAATAATAATTATGTAGTTACTACAAAAAAAGCATATTCATTTCTTCTTCAACTTCTTCTAAAATAGACATTGCAATAAGCATTATTAGCTTATTTAATTTTTTGCGTTGCCTGTCCATGTTGCAAATACACTAGCTACTAATGTACTAGACAGCTTAGTAATGTACAAGAGCGAACGATTTTTGGCGAGTTGCTACTAGCTCAGTTTCTAATCTACTCGCCACTCGACTAAATTACTCGCAAACTGCGAACGATTTTTGGTGAGTTTTCTAGCTCGGTTACTAAATTACTCGCCACTCGACTAAATTACTCGCCACTCGACTTAATTACTCGCCACTCGACTAAATTACTCGCCACTCGACTAAAATACTTGCCAAGTGCGAACAAGGCTTAAGAGTGCGATAGGAGATAAGAGGGGTTAGGGGGAGGTCCTCGGGGGGAGAAAGGGGAGGTTCTCAGAGTAAATAGACTGTGTTGAGCGGAATGACACGGGGAACTGTGAATTGTGACGTCATTCCCGAGGCAATAAACAAAACACGGGGCGGTTAGCTCAGTGTAATAATGAAAGCACATTGTTTGTTTACATGCCTTAATCAAAAAGTGACAGCTTTCAATACAAAACAAATCAAAAATATAGTTTTAATAAAATGTCGGCTACTATTTTGATAATTTATTATATCTATTTGAAGACCAACAAATCAAAACAAGCCTATACTTTTATTGGTAGCAAATAAAAAAATGTAATCTTATTCATTATAAAGTTTAGTTTTGATAAAATTATCGGTCACTATTTAGATAAGTTATTATATTTTTTTCAACTCCATCAAATCAAAACAAACCATTATTTTTGTTGGTAACAAATAAAAAAAATATGTGTGAGGCTCTCACGCATCAGAAGTGAAACTTAAGTTCTAGAATGCATTGTTCTCTTTTATTTTTTGACGAATTTATTATTTCAGGATTAAGAAATGGTTATTGAAAATTGGAAAAAAATGAAAACAATGTTTATATTATATATTATTATATTATTATCATTTATATAATCAAGTAGTGTCCCGACGTGGCCGACCTACCTCGAAATGATTTGTTATTGCTATGCTAATATTCAAATGATTGTTATTTTATTCCAATAAAAATATATGTTTGTTTTGATTTGCTGGTCTTTAAATAGATATAATAACGACATTCCGTAACACAAATTTAATTTCAAACCTTTGGTTTTTATATTTATATTGGATAACTAAACCCTAATCATCTTGTTTTCATTGTTTGATTGTTCTTCATTTTTCGGGCAAATTAAAAAAAAAAAAAAATCGCTCTTCCTTTATATATATTTATATAGGATATTTTTGTTCCAATGTAACATCTTTATTTTAATTAAGTGCAAAAACTATTAAAGCGGTCGCGGACTTAAACTTTGAAAACGGTCCTCGGTTCACATAGTAAATAGACAAAATAATAGTATTACTCTATACTAGGCAGCGGCCGCTTTTGGGGGGTTGACGAGCGAAGCGAGTAGGGGGCGGAGCCCCCTAGTTTGTATTAAATATATTTCTACTGATAAGACTTTTTAAACAAACCTAGACTGGGTATTAACCGTTTTATGATGTTATATCAACCTTCTAGGTGACAAATTTATAAACTGAATTTAGTTAATAGAAGGGGACTAATTGTAATTCTCACCTAATGAAAGTAAAGTTCAAATATCTAGGTGGGAGGGTAATTTAATTCAGTACAAAGTAAGACGCATTGCTTGAACATAAGGGAGGATATAAAGTCTGTTAGGGGAGAGAGAATAACTCCCCTGGGATGGAAGTACTACCCTCCCCCCTGCAACTACTACCCTCCCCCCTGTAACTCAAAGACAAGCAATTCCATCGGATAAACAGCTGTAATTATTTGCTTTTCGGTTTTGCTCACTGCAGCTATTTGGTTGACCCCTCAGGACGTCTTGGCAACTTCATACTTCCCTCTTCTTAGAAAATACCTTTAGCAACTACGGGATTTTCAACAATTAAGAAGGAATTCTTGAGGTTCCCTTTTGAAGAAAGTAATTTGATTTATCTTCAAAGCCTTCTTTCGTTCTATTCACTTGAGGATTACGAGCAGGGAATTCACAATCTTCTAAAGTATTAGGAATTCAGTTCTTACATGTAGAGAGAGAGACAGAGCTAATCCTGCAATTCTCAATCTGATTAAATCAATCGTATACGCATTAATGTCATTAATTCTGTTGCTTTAAACCAACTCAAACCGTAATCTTCAGTATAATATATCATTTATACACTTTAAAACTTTAATTCTACTTAGTTACAAACAATCTAAGTTTAAATTATAATAATTTCAAGATAAAAAGAACTTTTTATATACTACGTTTTTAAATTTTCTGTTGAATCGTATGTAATGTTGATAATATAATTGTTATTGTTATATAATATATAATGTTAGCGAAAAAAAAAAATAGTTCCGAATTAATTTACTTCACATAAATGACAACCATCTAGAGAGCTGATCTTAAACCTATAAAAGGACGAATCTTTGTACAACGGATCTCACCAACACCAAATCTAATGCGTGCCATCGATATATTTAAAATAATAGAATCGATATTTCCTGTTTTGCTGTCATTCAATGATTATCTATCACAAATTTGAGACCCGTCAAAATGAAGATTGCTTAAATATGGGATATGG
Organism: Gerris lacustris; assembly: GCA_951217055.1. Taxonomy (NCBI): domain Eukaryota; kingdom Metazoa; phylum Arthropoda; class Insecta; order Hemiptera; family Gerridae; genus Gerris; species Gerris lacustris. The sequence continues at coordinate 67,067,359 of OX578283.1, forward strand.
CAAAACAAATAAAATAACTTGCGGATTTTTTCCGAACTAACTTTCAGTTCAGCAAAATTTGCTGGAAACCAATTTAATTCTGCTGAAATATGGCTAAAAGTATTAAAATAATGCATTGTCATCGTGTTCTGAGCTATGCTAAAAGTTTCAAATGTCTAGCTATTCGGGAAGTTAGTTAGAAATCGATTGCCAGATTTGTACCGGACAAACAAACAAACAAACAAACAAGAAAGCAAGCTAATAAAAACGTAGTAATTATTAATTAATTTAAAATTAATTTGGGACTAGGTTTCGTTAACGACAAAGGAAATTATTCTCCAGTGTAGCTTAGTTGGCTAGAGCGTGTATACTGGAAATATAGGAGGCCCGTGGTTTGAATCCCGGCGCTGGAGTCTATTTTTCTCTGTCTGTCTCCTGTTGTTAATAATAATTATAATTTGATTTGAATTAAAATTTAAACTTTCCGTAGTATGAATACTACCAAAAACTTAAAAATTGAATTACTATATTGTAAAGAAATTTATATATACCATTTTTGAAAACAAAATTATAGTAGAATTATTTCTTTATTCATTTATTTAAGATGAGTAACTCTTTGTCTCCTATAGTCCACACCTAAAGTCTGTTAAGTAGTTTTTATTATTTTTAGCAATATTATGTTGATTTTGCTTACAAGCTTACCGAAGGTAACGGAAGCTATGTGATCGTTTTGAAGAACGAAACGATTTTGTATCTCCGATTTCAGTATCTCAGAAATCCATTTCAGGCATCAGGGAACATTTTTGGTCCCGTGTCTGTCTATCGGTCTATCGTTCAATTTTTGTGAACCAACGTATCTTAAAAACGTCCAATTTTGATGAAATTTGGGTGGTAGGTCATGAGTAGCCCATTTTTGGTCCCATATAAGTTTCAACTTTCTACCCTAATTTGTTTCTCTTCCACATGCGCACAAACATACATGAATTTACACCTATAGCTTCAAAAGTACTTATCTGATTAGTATAAAAGTTTTATAGTTTATCGAAAGTAGCCCGCAGTTAGCCCCAGATTACTTTGAACCGTCTGCGTTCTTAAACTTTTACTTAATTGATACTTGTATTCAAGTAAAAAATCAAAACAATTTTGACACATTAGAAAAACAGGGGAAACAATTAAACAAATTCGACAATAATGGCTTGTAAAAGCATGAAGTCAAAAAGTACGTGATAGCATGCGAGGAAGCTATGTGCCACGCCAATTGGCAGTCTATTTTTAAATTTGTCAAATAAGTTTTGATTTTTACACGAATTAAAGTATGAATTTAGCAAAATTTAAAGAGTGCAGATATTTGAAATTAATCTGGCGCGTTCTGCGGGCAACTTTCGACTAACCATCCAAATTACATAAAAATCATATGAGTACTTTTGAAGATATGGATGTAAATAAATGTATGTTTGTGCGCATGTAGAAGAGAAACAAATGAGCGTAGAAGGTTGCAACTTATTAGGGACCAACAATAGTTTGGTCATTAAAATTGAACGAATAGTTTTTAAGATATGTTGGTTCGCAAACATTGGGCGTCAGACAGACGCGGAATAAAATTGTTCCCTGATGTCTGAAACAGATTCCAGTCTTGCAATTTTTAAAATCGAAGACATAAATAATATTATTCGTTCTTCAGAACGATCATCATATATCACATTTTATGTCACTCGGTTGGAATGTGTATTATTTTAATATTTCAATTATATTTCGCATGCTCTCTTATATGGGGACAGATTTCCAATTTGATTTATACGACTTTAAGATGAATCGTATTAATAAACTATGACAGAAGACGACCTTTAAAAGTGTCGAAACGTCTCATATAATTACGTCTACTATTACACCTCTTCAACCATGTATTATGTATAGTACAAGAATTTCAAGGGTGTATCAAATTCAATTATCATCAACAATTTAATTAATTGTTTACGTTAAAATTAAATTACAGATGAAATTCAATACTAAAATTAGATGAGAAAATCAGTTTGGTAGCTAAATTATATATTGAACAGTAATTGCAAACTGAAGTAAATACATGATTCATTAGTTTATCTACATTTAGAAATTATTATTTCACCTTTAACCTTTTTTGTTTGTTTTACAGGTGAATAACTACTACGACCGTTGTGGAGGTTACAGTGTGAATATGAGGTTATAGATTTAGATAATAAACAAAATTAAAATAAATAAATTGTGTATTTAGCAGCAACATTATTATCTTGTGCTTTATCTAGGGCAACACTGAAGGGAATTATGAGAGTTCATGATTCTCTTATTTTATTTTATGATTTTTTCTTATTTGTTAAACCTGACTGGTTGCAATGAGTAGCTTTCTCATTGCAACCTCTAACCACTTCTAACCACCTCTAACCATCTCTAACCACCTCTAACCACCTCTAACCACTTCTAACCACCATTAACCACCTCTAACCACCTCTAACCACCTCTAACCATCTCTAACCATCTCTAACCACCTCTAACCACCTCTAACCACCTCTAACCATCTCTAACCACCTCTAACCATCTCTAACCATCTCTAACCACCTCTAACCACCTCTAACCACCACTAACCATCTCTAACCACCTCCTGGTAAGCTAGGGAAAAAAGTTTGTTTTTTTTGTTTTTTTTGAAAACCTCAAATATAATTAATTCTGCAGCGTCGATTGTTGGAGAAAATACCTTTAGAGGCCTTATTCGCCTCCTCGTTTATAGGGCAGTAAATATTTATGATTATTTAAATAAATGATGTGAATAAAGCCGAACGTGGGTTATATATGTCGTTAAGTATTCATCAGACCTAGCTATTTTTGAGATCCAATAAAATTGATGTTTTATACCTTTAATATAATTATTATGACTACGACGATGGTACCTTTAGAGTCCTCAATTACCTCCTAGTGCCTAGACCAATGAATATTTCACCTTTAACAACAATAAATATTTATATTAGTAAGAATCGAACACTCTTATTATGACGTACGAGAGCTTTATATGTTACAGTAAGTTATTAATCAGACACATATTTTTAAAAAACCAAACCAAATCATGTTTTATACATATATATATTATATATATATTATTCCTAACATTTAATAGTGATTTAATTTTTAAATATCATATCCTTAAGGCTACGGCCACATCGGAGCTACCTCCCTTGGAGCCTAGTGGCTTGGAGAGTCGTCAGGCGTGTAATCCATGTGAACCAACCTTCTAGAACATACGAGACCGGCCACACCGCGAGCTTGGTTACTAGGCGAGTTACCTAGCGAGTGGCTAGACCAACAGTCCATTCTGTTCTACATGCCGACTCACCAAGCCACTAGGCTCCAAGCGAGGTAGCTCCAGTGTGGCCGTAGCCTAAAAAGTACTTGGATGTAAGCTCTTCCCTGTGATTTTTTAAAATTTCCTAATTAATGCAGCATTTCTAGCTACATAATGTAGCTATATTTCAATTTGGAGAAACCTATTTACTATCAATTTTGTATGAGGTGTTCATCAGATGCTATTAATACATTTTGGAACGAAGTTCCTTATGGCACGTTCTGGAGCCCGGGAGTGAATCCGAAAGAAACGACCAAAATCGCCGTCACAAAATCACTGTCACAAAATAACCGTCAAGAAATCTAACGATGTCGATAACATGAGTAAAAGATGACCGAGTTAGTTGAAATTTGGCACACATGTTCATTTTACCAATACCTAGGCTGAGTTTGTTGGACAACGTTATCCACCCAAGCGTTCACGGGCAACGCTCGCGTCAACGTAAGCTTCAAATTGAAAATTGGAATTTTAGGATGGGGAAAAATTCTAACTTCATCTATTTAATGAGACAAACAACTTTTTTAAATATTTTTTTTTTAGTAAAACAAACACAGACACTGCTATGAAGTGATAAATATCGCTAAATTTATTAAAGCGGACCTAAACGTTTAAAATAAAGAAAACCACGTTTTTACCGATATCTTACGTTCTGACGTAACGATTTTAATAAAACTTCTTACACAGTGCCTTAAGTGAAATTGAAACAGGCATGTAAAATTTCAACCTGATACAAGCAGAAGTTTTTTAGTGTTGGTGATTTATATTTTATATTATAATATTTTAATTGGATATTTGCCGACGGAGTCTGATGGGACAGTTCTTTTCTTCTCTACAACCATCTGCTTTAACTATAAACTAATAAAAATTAACTTTTTTCTCAATTTACAATACATCATTTATTGTAAGACGCTCTTTTCAAAGATAATAAAAAGTTTTTCTTTTAATTTTGCCTTAACTCCGCTAGTACAAATAGTTACTTTCAATTGTGTCTGTTATTCTAACTCCGCCATGTATAAGTAGTTAGTATCATATACTTAGTACTTTAATAATATAATTTATATTTAATATAAAGCGTAAGGAACTTCGTTCCTACCGGGTGTCCCACGAAACCACACGTATGTTTTTACTTCTACGGCCATTTGAGCCTGACTAACTCTATTCCCCCACCTCTTCGATATAATCATTGAAATAAATCATTTGAGTATGGCAACTTAAAGTAACTTGTTGCTATCAAAAGACGATAAATAGGGTAGGGGGAAGGTTGGCTTAGTGTGGTGAGTTGTAAGGGCCTGGCAGCTGCAGCAACGTCTGAACACCGACATTGTATTGCGGTTCAATTCTCATAGAGGTGAGAAACATGGTACGTTATTGATTGCCACGTTATGTCTGTGAAGTGGCCATGTAATGACCCAACTGTCTGGACATAAGTCACTACATCATCTCACCATGATATAACACGCCTCTATATTTCCAGCCTTCAATATGTATCTGAATTATACCCACATAATAAGGTATTGGTTCTTTTCTGTTAACCCCCCGCCCCCCCTCACGCCTTCCGGGCGCTATTTCGCATATACAGGGTTGCACCCTTTAACTTTTATGAAGCATACCAATTTTCCACAACTGTCTAGTGTACAACAAGCTGAAAAAACACTCACTAGGTTGAGCACCTTATTATTTATCGGTGTACATACATAACTACTTTTATCTACGATTGATACGAAATATAAACATTATATCTCTGTTTAGATGCGTAGAAAGTGATTATTTACGTACTTGTATTCATTGCGCATGCGCGTCTCATAGTTCTGAAGGATTCCTCTTCTTTACCACGCTAGTGCGGTAAAGAAGAGGAATTCTTCAGCTTTACGCACGATTAGCGAGTTTGTTTACATTTAACAAAAAACTAATTTGCTATTCTTTTATTAAAGTAACTGTTTATATCGAGTTTTTAGTGAAAAACAATGAATGAATCAAGTGGCTTTGACAATGTAGAAGGAAAATGTAGAGAATAATACTCCTCCAGAAATAAATAATTCGGCAAAAAATACAACTCAAGATTAATGCCATCTTTATCAAGAGAAGAGATACGAACTTACAATCAGCAAGTATATTTTTTTCTGTATTTATTATTTAAATATAACAATCGTAGATAAAGTACGGTACGCAACTCGTGCGAAAACGGCATTTTGCATTGCTCGTGTGGTTTTACTACCATCGCTATCGCTCGGGTGCAGACTCCACACTCGCATGCAAAATGCTACTTTCCGCACTCGACGCGTAATGTACTATTTCCGACCTCTGTCCAAAACAATACAATACTGATATCCATAAAATATCCTTATTATTAATTTATTGAAATAAACATATGAAACACTGTTTTTGACCTTGGTCACCAAAACAATGAAGTGTAGATATTGCTGTTATCTCATTTTAGTTTTTAAGAGAAACCCTATCACTCTAATACGTATTAGTGTAATAGAAGCTTCTTTGTGCCGAGAGTTTGGTGTCCAATATTTACAAAGGCGGAGCGTATTACACCTGACTCGTCTTTGTCCATCTGGCCATGACATGGCATAGTCACTGTCCGACAACTTTATGCACTGTCTTTCCAATAACAAATATGACAAATATGAGTTTCAAGCCGTAAGTTGTGTCTTTTTTTTACTACGTTTTTATTAGCTTGCTTTCTTGTTTGTTTGTCCGGTACAAATCTGGGAATTGATTTCTAAGTAACTTCCTGAATAGCTAGACATTTGAAACTTTTAGCATAGCTCAGAACACGACGACAATGCATTATTTTAATACTTTTAGCCATCTTTCAGCAGAAGTTAATTGGTTTTCAGCAAATTTTGCTGTATGGAAAGTTAGTTCGGAAAAAATCCGCCAGTTATTTTTTTTTTTGCCATATCCCATATTTACAATCTTCGTTTTGACGGGTTTCAAATTTGTGATTTTTATAAATAAGAGATAGACATTGAATGACAGCAAAACAGTAAATACATCGATTATATTATTTCAAATATATCGATGGCACGGTTTAGATTTGGTGTTGGGAGATCCGTTGTACAAAGATTTATCCTTTTATAAGTTTAAGATCAGCTCTCTAGATGGTTGTCATTTATGTGAAGTAAATAAATTCGGAACTTTTTTTTTTTCACTAACATTATATATTATATAACAATAACAATTATATTATCAAGATTACATACGATTCAACAGAAAATTTAAAAACGTAGTATATAAAAAGTTCTTTTTATCATGAAATTATTAACCTTTTACTTTCTTGGAAAATTTGTTTATTTATGTATGTATGCCAATAAGAAATGAGGTGATCTACCTAGCACATTGTTTTTTAGCTTTCTGTGCACAAAACAGTTGTGGAAAATCGGAATGTCCCATAAAAGTTAAAGGGTGCAACCTTGTATGTGCGAAAAAGCGCCCGGAAGGCTTGGGGGGGGGGGAATTAACAGAAAAGGCCCAAGTTATTTGTTACGACATTTGGCCAGGATAGGTTAGCTGCAAACCAGGGGTGTACTGGATAATAACTTTTGTTTAATTGATTTACCATATTATAAAAACTTATTAAAACCAGTCTTAGTACATTTCGTTGTATAGTTCATTCATAACCCCTCATCTAACTTTGTTAATGATATTTTAACCATTAACAATGTTGCTACATGATCTAAATTCAACAAAAAAAAATCGGTCCGAGACAACTCAGACAAACTTTCTCATATACGAGTTTATAATTACTTAGCCCAGTGTTTCCATTTATTAGTTTTCAAATGTACATTTAAATATTATTGAACATTATATCAAAATTTATCATAAAAAAAAAACTTCTCCTGGGCGAGGAATTGAACCGTTTTAAGCGTTTTAAGCTAATTTCTCAGGAACTAGATTTCTCCCGGGAAAACGGCTTATATCGTTGGATTCGTATTCAAATGGACTACATTTTAGAATTTTTTAATCAAAATCGTCGGAACCGTTTTCGAGAAATAATTTTTTTTTCATGTTTTTTCAGTGTTTTGGGGGGTCCAATGGGGGGACCCCCAAATTTAGAGCTAAAATTAATTTCTCGATTTCCTCGGGTATGATTTTTCTGAACATGTATTCCAAATTCGTCAAAATTGGTCCAGTAGTTTAGGCTCCAGGCGTCTGCACAGACGACAGACGACAGACAGACATTTTTTAAAAACCACTTTTTTGGACTCAGGGGACCTCAAAACGTGTAAATCCATCAAAATCTCAAAATAGAATTTTCGCGCCATCACAATACTTTCTCTTTATATGAGAAAGTAAAAAGAATCGGTACGATGACAAAATTATGTTATAAAAATAACTTTGTTTCTCAATTCAGAATGTGAATATCTAATAGAATGATTACAAAATAAGTTGCTTAAATTATTTTTCGCACATTGTACTTTTTTCATGACACATATTTCCAAAATTCAACTATCACAAAGTTATACTTAAGTATGGAGATTCCAGGCGTGATTATTGATCTCTAGCTTTGTACATATATATATATATATATATATATATATATATATATATATATATATATATATATATATATATATATTTAAGGCGCCTTATCTCAACTTGGGGGTTCGGTCAGGTAAATAAAAAATCAACTCCAAAATTTTCACATAGCCGACGTTTCGGCAACTATATTATGTTGCCATCTTCAGGGCGAGCCTATATAAAAACAAAAGTAATAGGTAAGAGGAGAGAAGGTAAGAATTTATAACAGTAAAGTAAAAGGTAAACAATATAAGTGGAAAATAGAAAAAAGAAGAAACAGAAAAAACCCGAGACAAGATCACTTACGTGAAGAACAGAGAATGGAGAGATTATAGCATAAAGATGGGGAAGAGAAACATAAAAGGTAGGAATTGGGAACAGAAGTTAAAAAGAGAGAACAAGGGGAGAGTATATGAAAAAGTAAACAAAGACGGTAAAGTGACAGCTTGGTGGCAGCAGAGCACCTAGTGGTGGAGGCGGCAAGTTAGTGCTGGAGGGTGCTGCGATCTAGCGACGAGAGGAAGAATTATCCGGGCTCTAGGAGAAATTTGTAGAGATCACTAACACCTGCTACGTCGGATCTATAATTCATAGTGTGCCTGTTGCAGTGTATATATAACATTTCAAGGATTCTTCTTTTGTTAATATTTCTTTCCGAATGGAGGATCTTAATATTTTCAGCATTCAGGTCAGCTTGGTGTTGGAGATCAGTGCAGTGGCCTGCTAGAGCAGTAGTGTTCCGTGTCTTCTTGTCTATTGAGTTTTTATGTGCATTTAGTCTGTCCTTCATATAGCACATAGTTTCACCAATATAGACCATATCACAGTCCTTACAATTGATCTGGTAGATAATATTCGACTGTTTCTTGGGGGATATGCTATCTTTGGTCTTCGAAAATAGGTTCCCAATAACCCTTGTTGTGTATTTTGCGAATACTTTGTCTGGCTTAACTTTTTTTAAAACACCTATGATACGTTCGGTGACGCCTTTAACATAGGGTAGTTTAGCGTAACCTCCTGTAGGTAGAGGTCTGTTTGGGGGGTTGGTACCCTGACTCCAGTTTTCAATAAGAGAGTGGACTGTACCACGAGGGTAGCCGTTTTTTCCCAGGATCTTCTTTATTGTGTTTTTGCTTTCTGTGATGTATTCTAAACTAGACATATCTAATATTCTATTAGTAAAATTACGAGCAACGTTCAATTTTGTAGACAAGGGATGGTGTGAGTCATAATGGAGAACTCTTCCTGAGCTAGATGGTTTCTGGTACCATTTAGTAGATAAGGAGCCATCTGCGTTTTTTATTATTAGCATATCTAGGAAAGGGATGCTATTCTCTACAGGTAGTTCTATGGTAAATTGAATCCGGTTGTGAAAACTGTTAAAAATGTTTAAGGTTTGGTCGATCATATCATACGGAATCGATAAGAGCATGTCGTCTACATATAGATGGCAAAGGTGAATTTCAATACCAATTTTGTTGAGGGAGATACTAATGGCTTCTTTCATAATTAGACTCGCTAAGCTGTTAGATAGAGGGCTACCCATAGGGCAACCATATATTTGCATGTAAACTTGTCCTTGGGAGGTGAAATATCGGGTCTCGCAAGTGAAGTTGAGGATTTCAATGAAAAAACCTAGTGGAATAGTAGTGTACTTCTTGATTTCGACCCAGCGTTTACGTATGATATCTATAACGAGGTCGATTGGAACGTTAGTAAAGAGTGATGAAACATCTAGGGATAGTAACGTCTCGTTCGAAGGTATAGATGTATTAATTATAATCTCTCTCATAGCAAGGGAATTATTGATATTAAATTCATTGTCGGTGATATTAATAAGGATATTGTTTAAGAACTTTGCTAGGTTGTAGGAGGGGCTGTTGATAAAAGAAACGATAGGTCTGAGGGGGATATCTTTTTTGTGGATTTTAGGGAGGCCGTATATACGGGGGGCCGTTGCATTTCTGCATTCCATCCGTGCGCCTTCAGAAGAACTGATATATCCGCCGTTCACAAGATCCTTAATGAAACCATTAGCTCTTTTTTGGTAGGAATTAGTAAGATCTTTACCTATTTTCTTGTATGTATTTGTATCACTGAGCATAGATAACATTTTGGTGTCATATTCAGATTTTAATATGGCTACGGTGCGATTCCCTTTATCGGCACGGGTAATTAAAATTTCTGGATGTTTTTTTAGGAAATTTCTTGTTTTAAAATATGCTTTATTGTACTGCTTTAGCAGGCCACTGCACTGATCTCCAACACCAAGCTGACCTGAATGCTGAAAATATTAAGATCCTCCATTCGGAAAGAAATATTAACAAAAGAAGAATCCTTGAAATCTTATATATACAATGCAACAGGCACACTATGAATTATAGATCCGATGTAGCCATGGGCGTAGCCAGGGTTGCCTTTAGGGGGGGGCTAATTTTTTTGGATATATATATATATATATACACACACACACACACACACACACACACATATATATATATATATATATATATATATATATATATATATATATATATACTATATATATATATATATATATATATATATATATATATATATATATATATACTATATATATATATATATATATATATATATATATATATATATATATATATATATATATATAATATGTGTGTGTGTGTGTGTGGTGTGGTGTATGTAAAACTAAAAAAGTGTTTTCCTTAAAAATGCCAAGAGTCTGACAGTACCATTATTAATATTTTCAAAAGGATTTATTTTAATAAAAAAAAAAACTCAATAGAACTATTAATTATAGGGAAAAAAATTGTTTATTTGAAATAGATTTTTTTAAGGAAAACTTGCTGTTTAAATCCACTCTTAATGTAAAATAGTTCACCTTAAGATTGGACAGAGAGTATTTGAAGCGATATTAGCGCTTCCTAGAGATATTGTCTGAACTCAGTGGCGTAACTATGGGCCCGCATTGCGGGGGGGCCCCCAAATCTAGAAATATCTGGAAATACTATCCTTGTAACAACGTCGAGGGGGCCCCCAATCCTGATTGCAAGAGGTTGTTTATTTATTTTTTTTTTTTTTTGCTCATCGATTTTCTTTGGCGAAGGGCCCCCAAAAATTGTTTGCGGGGGGCCCCCAATGGTCTAGCTACGCCACTGTATGAACTACTACATATCTAATTTTAAATTTTAAATAAATAGTAATTAATTGTTTTTTAAGAATCAAATATGCAGAACCATACTGAGTTTTATTGCAAAACCATAACCAAATAAAAATAGTAGGGTATCTAACAGTCCAGTCAATAAATACAAATAATTTCAAGATAAAAATAACTTTTTATATACTACGTTTTTAAATTGATATACATATTTGAAATTATAATAAATAATATAATCGATAAATAATATAATCGATATTTCCTGTTTTGCTGTCATTCAATGTTTATCAATCACAAATTTGAGACCCGTCAAAATGAAGATTGCAAATACTATGGGATATGTCAAAACAAATAAAATAACTTGTGGATTTTTTCCCCACTAACATTCCGTACAGCAAAATTTCATGAAAACCAATTAAATTCTGCTGAAAGATGGCTAAAAGTATTAAAATAATGCATTGTCATCGTTTTCTGAGCTATGCTAAAAGTTTCAAATGTCTAGCTATTTGGGAAGTTAGTTAGAAATCGATTGCCAGATTTGTACCGGACAAACAAACAAACAAACAAACAAGAAAGCAAGCTAATAAGAACGTAGTAGAAATAGTCTTCCTTACGAAAGGTCGGGTATCTGCGATTTTTGAAATCTTATTCTACAATTGAACCCGTTTCCAAATTAATTAATATTAATTATTCGATAATTAAAAACTATTCTAATGACTGCTACTAACTATTTTAATTAAATTTAATTAATATATTAAAGTAAAACTGTAGATTAAAATAAAAACTCTTAAACAAGAAAATATTTCATTAAAAACTTGATCTAAAAATTTTATATTGTAACCATTCATTCAAAATAAATAATGGATAATAATAGTCGGGAAGAAATTCGTCCCACTAAAAATTTCTGACCATGCGCAGTCGTAATTTTAGGTAGATTTTTTTTTCCAAGTTCTAAAGACTATAGACGACACTTTTTTACCCAGGAGGTATATGTACTTAAAGCTCCATCGTACATATACTAGGAGGTATATGTACTTTGGCTTTAGGGGGGGGGGGGGGGGGTGGACGTCTTTTTAAACGCAAAAAAAAATATGTTGGGCTAAACTAGGTATATAATTACTTGTTATATTTATTTATTTTTTTGACGATCACAACACTATTACTTGAACATGTGCTGAAGAATTGCATACTTAAATGTTAGGTCTTTGGCTTTGGAGGGGGGGGGGACGTATTTTTAACGCCAAATAACAAAAAAATGTAGGGCAAAACTAGGTATGTATATAATTACTTATATTTATTTATTTTTTGACTATCACAACACTATTACTTTAAAATGTGCTGCGGAATTGCATACTTAAATTTTAGGTCTTTAGCTTTGGGGGGAGGCCCCCCCCCCCTCTGGGTGCGCCACTGGCTGAGAGAAGGAAAACATAATTATTGTCCAGCTTCTTTTCCTATCATAGGCATATTTTTTACCAAAGCGATGCTAACCAAACCAGTGCAACCACGCCACAGCTGTAGTAACTTGACAACTAAAACGAACTAAAAATTTTTTTTACCTGAAGACCCCCTCTAGCCATAAAATAAATATGTATAATAATAATTATATATATATATATATTATTATTATTATACAGAATTATTTTTACTTTTTATTTATTTATTTTTTATTTTAACCTGTATATGTATAATAATCGTATTTTTTTTAGAGAGTTGAGCCGGCCTAGGGGGGGGCCATGGCCCCCCCCTGCCCCCCCCTGGCTACGCCCATGGATGTAGCAGGTGTTAGTGATCTCTACAAATTTCTCCTAGAGCCCGGATAATTCTTCCTCTCGTCGCTAGATCGCAGCACCCTCCAGCACTAACTTGCCGCCTCCACCACTAGGTGCTCTGCTGCCACCAAGCTGTCACTTTACCGTCTTTGTTTACTTTTTCATATACTCTCCCCTTGTTCTCTCTTTTTAACTTCTGTTCCCAATTCCTACCTTTTATGTTTCTCTTCCCCATCTTTATGCTATAATCTCTCCATTCTCTGTTCTTCACGTAAGTGATCTTGTCTCGGGTTTTTTCTGTTTCTTCTTTTTTCTATTTTCCACTTATATTGTTTACCTTTTACTTTACTGTTATAAATTCTTACCTTCTCTCCTCTTACCTATTACTTTTGTTTTTATATAGGCTCGCCCTGAAGATGGCAACATAATATAGTTGCCGAAACGTCGGCTATGTGAAAAGTTTGGAGTTGATTTTTTATTTACCTGACCGAACCCCCAAGTTGAGATAAGGCGCCTTAAATATACATCTACGGTCGAGCTGAGTGGTGTGGGTGCTTTTATATATATATATATAAGGTACGTAAATTCATAAGTATGGGGCTTTACCAAGATATAAGAATTACTCATGGCAACGCTGCCTGGAGATTAGCTAAGAACCTCAGTAAAGAAACAAAACGGTTCTCTTACACCAAAGCCAGACGCATCTTTCTACTACAATGCAGGTCTAGGCAAGTTTTTCCTAACTTTATACAACACTCCTGTAAACATCTAGAAACTAGGATACAGCCTAATCTCCCCACCAATAATGAAATACATTCATTTATTCAACGCACTAAATTCAAGATCCTAAACTGTGAAATTAAGATTACCATTTATAACATTAAAAAACTAGAAGAAAATATTACAAATCTAAGATCCTCCATCCAGAACCTCCTACCATACGACATCTTTACTAGACTCACACGCTCTATTTCCCTGGCCCAAGACACTTCATTTCAAAAATGCCGTTATAAACTCATATGCAAACTTAACTCTCTTTGCCGCGTCTATGGTTGTAATGGCCTCCAACTCCAAACTAATGATGAATGTAGTAGCTTCCACAACCTTACTAATACGCCCATCCCGGAAGACTGTTGCAGACTGCTATCATTAGGCCCAAAATTCGCAATGAATCATCAAAAAGATAATTTTCCCTTGTTCGATTTCATTGGTGACCTGGAAACCATCATTCACGACTTACCTCCTGCTGAACAAACGCCTGTCCGCGCACAATGTGTGAATATCCTCACCAACTACAGAAATCGTATGTCACAACATCATAACATTGATCAATACAATAAAGCATATATCAAAACAAGAAATTTCCTAAAAAAACATCCAGAAATTTTAATTACCCGTGCCGATAAAGGGAATCGCACCGTAGCCATATTAAAATCTGAATATGACGCCAAAATGTTATCTATGCTCAGTGATACAAATACATACAAGAAAATAGATAAAGATCTTACTAATTCCTACCAAAAAAGAGCTAATGGTTTCATTAAGGATCTTGTGAACGGCGGATATATCAGTTCTTCTGAAGGCGCACGGATGGAATGCAGAAATGCAACGGCCCCCCGTATATACGGCCTCCCTAAAATCCACAAAAAAGATATCCCCCTCAGACCTATCGTTTCTTTTATCAACAGCCCCTCCTACAACCTAGCAAAGTTCTTAAACAATATCCTTATTAATATCACCGACAATGAATTTAATATCAATAATTCCCTTGCTATGAGAGAGATTATAATTAATACATCTATACCTTCGAACGAGACGTTACTATCCCTAGATGTTTCATCACTCTTTACTAACGTTCCAATCGACCTCGTTATAGATATCATACGTAAACGCTGGGTCGAAATCAAGAAGTACACTACTATTCCACTAGGTTTTTTCATTGAAATCCTCAACTTCACTTGCGAGACCCGATATTTCACCTCCCAAGGACAAGTTTACATGCAAATATATGGTTGCCCTATGGGTAGCCCTCTATCTAACAGCTTAGCGAGTCTAATTATGAAAGAAGCCATTAGTATCTCCCTCAACAAAATTGGTATTGAAATTCACCTTTGCCATCTATATGTAGACGACATGCTCTTATCGATTCCGTATGATATGATCGACCAAACCTTAAACATTTTTAACAGTTTTCACAACCGGATTCAATTTACCATAGAACTACCTGTAGAGAATAGCATCCCTTTCCTAGATATGCTAATAATAAAAAACGCAGATGGCTCCTTATCTACTAAATGGTACCAGAAACCATCTAGCTCAGGAAGAGTTCTCCATTATGACTCACACCATCCCTTGTCTACAAAATTGAACGTTGCTCGTAATTTTACTAAAAGAATATTAGATATGTCTAGTTTAGAATACATCACAGAAAGCAAAAACACAATAAAGAAGATCCTGGGAAAAAACGGCTACCCTCGTGGTACAGTCCACTCTCTTATTGAAAACTGGAGTCAGGGTACCAACCCCCCAAACAGACCTCTACCTACAGGAGGTTACGCTAAACTACCCTATGTTAAAGGCGTCACCGAACGTATCATAGGTGTTTTAAAAAAAGTTAAGCCAGACAAAGTATTCGCAAAATACACAACAAGGGTTATTGGGAACCTATTTTCGAAGACCAAAGATAGCATATCCCCCAAGAAACAGTCGAATATTATCTACCAGATCAATTGTAAGGACTGTGATATGGTCTATATTGGTGAAACTATGTGCTATATGAAGGACAGACTAAATGCACATAAAAACTCAATAGACAAGAAGACACGGAACACTACTGCTCTAGCAGGCCACTGCACTGATCTCCAACACCAAGCTGACCTGAATGCTGAAAATATTAAGATCCTCCATTCGGAAAGAAATATTAACAAAAGAAGAATCCTTGAAATGTTATATATACACTGCAACAGGCACACTATGAATTATAGATCCGACGTAGCAGGTGTTAGTGATCTCTACAAATTTCTCCTAGAGCCCGGATAATTCTTCCTCTCGTCGCTAGATCGCAGCACCCTCCAGCACTAACTTGCCGCCTCCACCACTAGGTGCTCTGCTGCCACCAAGCTGTCACTTTACCGTCTTTGTTTACTTTTTCATATACTCTCCCCTTGTTCTCTCTTTTTAACTTCTGTTCCCAATTCCTACCTTTTATGTTTCTCTTCCCCATCTTTATGCTATAATCTCTCCATTCTCTGTTCTTCACGTAAGTGATCTTGTCTCGGGTTTTTTCTGTTTCTTCTTTTTTCTATTTTCCACTTATATTGTTTACCTTTTACTTTACTGTTATAAATTCTTACCTTCTCTCCTCTTACCTATTACTTTTGTTTTTATATAGGCTCGCCCTGAAGATGGCAACATAATATAGTTGCCGAAACGTCGGCTATGTGAAAATTTTGGAGTTGATTTTTTATTTACCTGACCGAACCCCCAAGTTGAGATAAGGCGCCTTAAATATACATCTACGGTCGAGCTGAGTGGTGTGGGTGCTTTTTGAAGCGAGCGTAGCGAGCTTCCTACATTCAACGAAATATGCTCCGTGTCTGTCTGTCTGTCTGTCTGTCTGTCTGTCTGTCTGTCTGTCTGTCTGTCTGTCAGTAACGTTTACGCGTGTGACGATAACTTGAGTAAAAGTTGACCGATTTAGTTGAAATTTGGTATACATGTTCCTCTTACTAATACTCAGGCTAAGTTCGTTGGACAGCGTGATCCGTCCATGAGTTCGCGCGCAACGCTCGCGTAAACGAGAGGTACAAAAATTAAATTGGAATTTCAGGACGGGAAAAGATTCTATCATCATCTACTCGATGAGACGAACATTTTTTTCAAATAACATTTTTTACTAAAACCAACAGCGACACCGCTATGACTTAATAAAGATCGCTAAAACTATTAAAGCGGACCTAAACGTTTATAATAGAGAAAACAACCTTTTTACCGATATCTTACGTTCTAACGAAACGATTTTAATAAAACTTCATATACACCATCTAATGCACAATTGAAACAGGTATGCAAAATTTCAACTTGATACAAGCAAAATTCTTTGCGTAGTGACGAGATACATTTATAATAATTGTTTAAAAGCTACCGCGGGTGGTGAAGATTGTTAAAGTCGTAGCAGTGTATGGTTTGTTTAGGAAGGTGAGCTTTGTACCGAGTACCCCCACTCTTCCCTACCCCTCTTCCACTTATCTTCAACTATGACATTCATCATGATTAATAAATTTCAATATTCAGTATTTCATTGCAATACGCTCGCTTCAATGATAGAGCCACGCGATGCCTAGTATATATACAAGGTACGTAAATTCATAAGTATGGGGCTTTACCAAGATATAAGAATTACTCATGGCAACGCTGCCTGGAGATTAGCTAAGAACCTCAGTAAAGAAACAAAACGGTTCTCTTACACCAAAGCCAGACGCATCTTTCTACTACAATGCAGGTCTAGGCAAGTTTTTCCTAACTTTATACAACACTCCTGTAAACATCTAGAAACTAGGATACAGCCTAATCTCCCCACCAATAATGAAATACATTCATTTATTCAACGCACTAAATTCAAGATCCTAAACTGTGAAATTAAGATTACCATTTATAACATTAAAAAACTAGAAGAAAATATTACAAATCTAAGATCCTCCATCCAGAACCTCCTACCATACGACATCTTTACTAGACTCACACGCTCTATTTCCCTGGCCCAAGACACTTCATTTCAAAAATGCCGTTATAAACTCATATGCAAACTTAACTCTCTTTGCCGCGTCTATGGTTGTAATGGCCTCCAACTCCAAACTAATGATGAATGTAGTAGCTTCCACAACCTTACTAATACGCCCATCCCGGAAGACTGTTGCAGACTGCTATCATTAGGCCCAAAATTCGCAATGAATCATCAAAAAGATAATTTTCCCTTGTTCGATTTCATTGGTGACCTGGAAACCATCATTCACGACTTACCTCCTGCTGAACAAACGCCTGTCCGCTCACAATGTGTGAATATCCTCACCAACTACAGAAATCATATGTCACAACATCATAACATTGATCAATACAATAAAGCATATATCAAAACAAGAAATTTCCTAAAAAAACATCCAGAAATTTTAATTACCCGTGCCGATAAAGGGAATCGCACCGTAGCCATATTAAAATCTGAATATGACGCCAAAATGTTATCTATGCTCAGTGATACAAATACATACAAGAAAATAGGTAAAGATCTTACTAATTCCTACCAAAAAAGAGCTAATGGTTTCATTAAGGATCTTGTGAACGGCGGATATATCAGTTCTTCTGAAGGCGCACGGATGGAATGCAGAAATGCAACGGCCCCCCGTATATACGGCCTCCCTAAAATCCACAAAAAAGATATCCCCCTCAGACCTATCGTTTCTTTTATCAACAGCCCCTCCTACAACCTAGCAAAGTTCTTAAACAATATCCTTATTAATATCACCGACAATGAATTTAATATCAATAATTCCCTTGCTATGAGAGAGATTATAATTAATACATCTATACCTTCGAACGAGACGTTACTATCCCTAGATGTTTCATCACTCTTTACTAACGTTCCAATCGACCTCGTTATAGATATCATACGTAAACGCTGGGTCGAAATCAAGAAGTACACTACTATTCCACTAGGTTTTTTCATTGAAATCCTCAACTTCACTTGCGAGACCCGATATTTCACCTCCCAAGGACAAGTTTACATGCAAATATATGGTTGCCCTATGGGTAGCCCTCTATCTAACAGCTTAGCGAGTCTAATTATGAAAGAAGCCATTAGTATCTCCCTCAACAAAATTGGTATTGAAATTCACCTTTGCCATCTATATGTAGACGACATGCTCTTATCGATTCCGTATGATATGATCGACCAAACCTTAAACATTTTTAACAGTTTTCACAACCGGATTCAATTTACCATAGAACTACCTGTAGAGAATAGCATCCCTTTCCTAGATATGCTAATAATAAAAAACGCAGATGGCTCCTTATCTACTAAATGGTACCAGAAACCATCTAGCTCAGGAAGAGTTCTCCATTAAGACTCACACCATCCCTTGTCTACAAAATTGAACGTTGCTCGTAATTTTACTAAAAGAATATTAGATATGTCTAGTTTAGAATACATCACAGAAAGCAAAAACACAATAAAGAAGATCCTGGGAAAAAACGGCTACCCTCGTGGTACAGTCCACTCTCTTATTGAAAACTGGAGTCAGGGTACCAACCCCCCAAACAGACCTCTACCTACAGGAGGTTACGCTAAACTACCCTATGTTAAAGGCGTCACCGAACGTATCATAGGTGTTTTAAAAAAAGTTAAGCCAGACAAAGTATTCGCAAAATACACAACAAGGGTTATTGGGAACCTATTTTCGAAGACCAAAGATAGCATATCCCCCAAGAAACAGTCGAATATTATCTTCCAGATCAATTGTAAGGACTGTGATATGGTCTATATTGGTGAAACTATGTGCTATATGAAGGACAGACTAAATGCACATAAAAACTCAATAGACAAGAAGACACGGAACACTACTGCTCTAGCAGGCCACTGCACTGATCTCCAACACCAAGCTGACCTGAATGCTGAAAATATTAAGATCCTCCATTCGGAAAGAAATATTAACAAAAGAAGAATCCTTGAAATGTTATATATACACTGCAACAGGCACACTATGAATTATAGATCCGACGTAGCAGGTGTTAGTGATCTCTACAAATTTCTCCTAGAGCCCGGATAATTCTTCCTCTCGTCGCTAGATCGCAGCACCCTCCAGCACTAACTTGCCGCCTCCACCACTAGGTGCTCTGCTGCCACCAAGCTGTCACTTTACCGTCTTTGTTTACTTTTTCATATACTCTCCCCTTGTTCTCTCTTTTTAACTTCTGTTCCCAATTCCTACCTTTTATGTTTCTCTTCCCCATCTTTATGCTATAATCTCTCCATTCTCTGTTCTTCACGTAAGTGATCTTGTCTCGGGTTTTTTCTGTTTCTTCTTTTTTCTATTTTCCACTTATATTGTTTACCTTTTACTTTACTGTTATAAATTCTTACCTTCTCTCCTCTTACCTATTACTTTTGTTTTTATATAGGCTCGCCCTGAAGATGGCAACATAATATAGTTGCCGAAACGTCGGCTATGTGAAAATTTTGGAGTTGATTTTTTATTTACCTGACCGAACCCCCAAGTTGAGATAAGGCGCCTTAAATATATATATATATATATATATATATATATATATATATATATATATATATGTGCGTGTGTGTGTGTGTTAAGATCAAGAAGTTTCAGTGTATCATTTGTTTTTTTTAAATAAATAAATTACAAAAGTCCACAAAGTGCCCAAAATATAGTTCTAATCAAAGGTGGTAAGTATATTTATAAACTTAATTGGTTATAACTCTAATAAAATGAAAAACACGGTTGAATATTGCCATCGTTTAGTGACGTTTAAGACTAAATCAAGTTAAAATTGAACATTAAAAGCTTTAGAGAAAATAAATCGCAATTGTATGTCAGTAAATCGCAAACCCATCAATTTATAGGCAACATTGACAAGGCTCTGTGAAACACAACTCGCTCAACTCACTTTATTGGCTTCAACTGAACATTTTCGTGCGGTTTAAATCGTTCAAAGAGAACAACTATTCTTTATTTAGTGTTTTACCTCTCTATCTGCTTCTGAGTGGTGTATCGACGAATGAGTTTTTGGTTACTTTGCTATTTGTAGTTACGGTGGGTAGTAAAGTGTTCAAATTTAAATGGTCTTCCCTGACGTGTGTGGATCTCTAACAGAGTATGTATTTATTACATACATCTTTTGTAGTTCCCGAATCAGCTTGTATCGTTACATATATCTCAAAACGAAAGCTTCATTGCATCTAGTAAAGCTGACGGTTTCAACCTGAATAATATAATTTTGACTAAGCTAGAGAATATTTTTACTTTTCCTCACCTATGGTAGGAAATAGTATTTATGTTGCTAGGCTGTGAAGTGAGTTTTTTCTTTACCGCGGCAATTACATCTACTGTAGAGCGAAGCGAGACAGTAAATAGTCGCGTAGCATATGCTATTTTTTCCGAGGTAGCAGACAATAAAAAATATTAAATATTAATAAATAATCAATATAATAATAACAAATATTAGTACATACTTAAGATTTAAAAAAAGAAACCTTAAAAAGAGGTTACACTATAAGAAAAGATAAATAAAACGCATTGACATCTAGCGGAATTAAATCGTACTAAGCATTTCTACAAAGACTGCAGCGCTACTAACGGAAGTTTTGACAACTGCCAGCAGTACAATAAAAACTGTTTTCGTCCTAGGACGTAAACATGTTTTTTTTTACAGTTTGGAGTAATGAAAAATTGGATTTTAGCTATTATTTTAGGCTCTGAAGTTACTATTATACAGCCTACCACGGAAAAAGTTATATTTTCACACAAATTTTTCTTTCCAGAATCAACTGAATTATCCGTTTTTGTGGAGAAATAACTCAACACATGCCCATAAGAATGCAAAAGGAGACATATTCGCAATCATGTAATTACAGTAGAAGCAAGAGACCTACATACAAATGAATTAATTTAACTTATAGAAGCGATATGTCAGAGATAAAAAGTGATATGCCAGAAATAAATAATGATAAGCCAGAGATAAACAGCCTATATGCCAGAGATAAACAGTGATAAGCAAAAGATAAACAGCGATATGCCAGAGATAAACAGCTATATGCCAGGGATAAACAGTGATAAGCAAGAGATAAACAGCCTATATGCCAGTGATTAACAGTGATAAGCCAGAGATAAACAGCGCTATGCCAGAGATAAACTATGATATGCCAGAGTAGAATCTTTACTCTTACTATGCTAACACTTAACACTGAAGATGATATAAATGTCGAAACACGTTTGTTAATAATTATTAATATGAATTTGTGGTGATCATATTGTTGTGTTACTTTTTATTAACCTCTCTAGTCATAATTATGAAGTGGTACCACAAAATTTCAGTCAAAATAACCAATCATTTGATATGCCAGTTGGTTGAAATAATGAGATAGTCTTGTTATTTATTATGGTTGGTTAGTTTTTGCTTAAAAAGAAATACATACCACTATATTACTGTTTTTGATTTCGTCCTCCATATTAATAAATGATTTTGTTAAGAAATATTTTTTTTTTCTAAAATATTATGTTTAAGGTATTATTTTTGAAGTGACTCTCTAGACGTTGCAGGAAAGTATCCTATTATTTTCTATGATACAACGTCAGTAGTGCATTATTATGAGTAGGTACTAGTGATCCTTATTTTATAAAGTGTACTAAAAAAAAGTAGTGTGGAAGAGAATCTCCTATTTCCATATTCTTCTCATAAATATTTCCTAGTTACTTATTCTCCGGAAAATGTGCTTTTCTTTTTCATAGTATAGTTCTCATCTTTCAAGGAATGGAAACATTCGGTGGATTAAATATTTGAAGATGTACTTAGACGTTCTACATTGTGTACGTTTCCCTAGCGGCTTTTGTCCTCAAGGGTATTAGGGGGAATAATACTTCTTGACTACGGTCGCTTTCTGAATGTAACCGAACCCGGGGTTTTAAAGGATAAGTGACCCAAAAATTTCAAAAGAAGCACTCTGAAATTATGTATGTATTCTTAAGCTAGAACCATTTCCTAATTAGCAAAAAAGTCTATTCGCTTCCCAGAATGTGTAACTGGAGACGAAGAAAACTGACCACCTCTTTGCAATTACCTAAGAGTACTCAAATAAGTACTTAGTATACATAACCTTACGACTCTCTTTAACTTTGATCACTTGGAAAAGGGTTGCAATTACTTAGAAGCCCATGTATTAAAGCTGACCCAAAAACGGCATCGTAATTTTCAACTGTTCTTAAATTTTGTCTTTCAGAAGAACTCAATTTGTAGCATTGGTCTCCAAAAAAGAATCTAATTAGGCAATAAATATTTATAAAAAAACTCATTAAAATGAAGTAAAAAGCCTATCTTATAACAGTAAAATGAAAATTTTGATGATCATAAGATTAATATGAGTCAACTCTTTTCAATTTATTTTGCTTTGTAAGAAATTATTATTCTAATTAAATTAACTGTAGCTAACAAAAATATTTGGTTTAATACCGTGTTTCTATGTAATGAACTCTACTAACTAATTAACTGATTAATACCTTCTATTAAAAAACAAAAGGTATGAATGCTTAACTAATCCAAATGGAAGAATCCCATCAGATCTTCCATGGAAAATAGGAGTTGCTTGTTTTAGTTTAGAGTTATAACTTGAGATAACTCTTCAGAACCATTTAAATAAAATTTGAATAGTTGATGATGCACTGTGTCCTCTCAGCAACTACAGAACATCAGTAATGACGTTCCAGCATCTATTGGAATACATCTCTCTCAGCGATGCTCGAGATAATCTAAATATACGATAAGGAGCAAAATTTATCTCCGAACATCACGTATCCTAGTTGTACTGGACTGCTAGAGCAAAAATGGCTGAATTTCCCCAAGCTGGCGTAGGTTAAAAAAAATCTGAAGAACTTTATCATGAGTGCACAGAAGTACGCTGCAACAGTACATCAGAATCAGCTAAGAAAGCCGTGATACCATTAGTTCCTTAATCCTTCTATAGCCGTAGTCTACCCCCACTTTGTACTATTAATTTAGTGGTAGTAGTGGTCAGGCCACGTGGGTCCCATTTTACTAGCCCCGTGGTGGAGAGTTCCATCCACTTCCCACACCATACCTGTACATTGTACATTGTACCACCGAAGCGGATATGGTATAGTTATTATTATTAGTGAGGTATTTAAATCAGAGCATCACGGGGATGGATCGAACCCATGACCTAGATTCACCTCGATTCATTGATAGCTGGGCGAGTACCTTTTGCACCTTGGCCACGCAAGCTCCTACTATTAATTTAAGTCATAAAGCTTTGTTTGCATTTATTGTAAAAATATGGGTGAAGATGCTAAAAGATTACTTCTTAATAAACTGGAAAAGAAGAAAAGTACTTTATCTCCAGTAGGGAGAAAAATTTATGATTTTGAATTAGTTTAGAGTAAGTCAAAGTGGGGTTAGAGTGTGGGGGGGGGGGGGGGGTTGAGTTAGTTTAGTATAGTACTAAAGTAAGTATTTTCATCCCTGAACTCAAAAAGTAGGGCGAAAATGTATAGATTGCAACAATTATTTTGTAAATAGTAGAAAATGAATGGCTAATGTAATGAAGTTGTTGAAATCTGGTTGGCGTCACTGCTTTTTTGACCATGTTCGACTTTGTTTATAACCTGCATCTAAATAACCTTCTATTTGTGTTTAATTCCAATTCTTATTTGTTTTTAATATTGAATCTCTTATATCTGCAATTTAAAGTGCTAATAATTATTGAAATTTATTAATATAATAAATAAAAACTGTGCAATGGACGAAAATGTGTATTTTCTCCCTACTGGAGATAAAATATGAACTTTATGATATCTTATATGAACTAATTAGCGTTAATTAAGAGTCTATTTCCCTCAGCTTCGATTCAGGGACCATGGTTCTTTCGGCTTCACCTCAGGAACCAACTTTTTTTGCTCAGGGAATAATGGCCTACTTTACACCCTAGGTGCATAAATAACTATTCTTTCTTCGTGCACAACATATGTTTAATTTAATTCTTAATTTACAAACGCAAGAATCTGCACGCTCGAATATTTTGACATTTTCATGTCTTTACTTTGGCACATAAACACGAAAAGCGTTACCAAACAACACCAAAGCGACAAAAAAAAAGCGTTACACAAGCGTTACCAAAAAACGATACCAAAAAGCGTTACATGAAAATGTCTCACTGTCTTGCAGACTCGTATGCAAGCAATTTTTTTTTTTTTTTGTTAATTCTAAAAAAACTTATGTGTTAAAAAATATTGATTGAGTGAGTCAGGGAAAAACAAGATCTCACCGTGAAAAAGTAAATTTCTTATTTTTCAACTTTTCAAGGCTTTAAAACGAAATGATTGATAAGAATAAAAGTCCTTACCACTACCAGTAGAACTTTGTGAGATGAACAAATGCCGCACAATAAACTCTGCAACTATTATTTTAAAAGTTATTGAACATAAAGATCAAAAAACGTCATCTTTGACCGTTTTTTTGAGCGTTTCACAAGCGTTTGCAAAAAAAACTACACAAAAAAGGGTTACACAAGCGTTACAACGACACAAAAAAGGGTTACATGAAAATGTCTTACTGTCTTGCAGACCCGTATGCAAGCAATGTTTTAGTTTCTGTACGTACTATAGCACGTTTCAGGTTTTGTGTAAATGCAATGTTTGCTAGCTTAAGAAGTAGCTAATTTTAGTTACTGTATGTTTTATAGCACGTTTCCATGTGATTCATTGATATTGCTTCTAGTTCTGACTTTTTCTCTCTTTTCAAATCTTTTAATTTCCTGCACGAGAGTTTAATTTTGTTGCAAGCAGATGGTTCACTGTTTTCCTCCACAGTCAGGTTTGCCGTACATGAAACTAATAGTTTTGTTATTACAGTCCTACCGGGTATAAAGAACCATTTATTTTCATTGATTTATTAAGTGCTCTGGTTGCCTTCCTCT
Source organism: Gerris lacustris (assembly GCA_951217055.1). Lineage (NCBI taxonomy): Eukaryota > Metazoa > Arthropoda > Insecta > Hemiptera > Gerridae > Gerris > Gerris lacustris. Next base: position 67,092,873 of record OX578283.1, read on the forward strand.
CTCGCTATTGCCCGCCTCATTTTTCACAATAATGTGTTTTTCTTACATTCCCAGCCTTTGGCCCTCCCTCCCGGAATAAGATGACGGAAAAACATTTATTGCTCCGTAAAAAAGGATTTACCATGAATCAATCTGGGTCTTACACATTTACAATAGTACTATATTAGTGTATCCATCCAACCTTCTTTTTTTCTAAGAACCGGGAAGAAAAAAAAATATATATATCAGATTTAGAACGGAGAAATTCCATTAGGCTTTTCTAAGTTATTCTGTCTCTTTAAGATTTGTGTTTTTTTGAAGTTTTTTATTTCCCCGAAAAACCGAATATATTTTGGATACCTAAAATAAGTAGGTATTGATTTTAATTTAACTACAACTTCTTATTGTTATTTATTTATCTTTAGACACTAATATATATATATATATATATATATATATATATATATATATATATATATATATATATATATATATATATATATATATATATATATATATATATATATATATATATATATATATATATATATATATATATATATATATATCTATTGCAGTGTGCAAAAACACGGTATTACATTGCTGATATATATATATATATATATATATATATATATATATATATATATATATATATATATATATATATATATGTATACAATTTGTGAGAGGCATTACGCCATGTCCTGCATCGTTTCGTTGCGTCCGACTCATCAGGGGCCCGACGATGCCCACCCAACTCTGGACCTATACCAGATCAAGAAGATCAGATATAGGACTTATCAGAGACGAGAGTGCTCTCATACCGCCATTTTTGCTTGGCTGGCAAAACACAACAGCAATTTAATACCGTGTTTGCACACTGCAAAAGGCTACACAATTTGTGAGAGACACCAAGGGATGTGCCACGCAAGCGTGACACATAGGAACTGTTCCAACAGCAGACATAACGTCATTAAGATGTTGTCTCGGCATTACGCCATGTCCTGCATCGTGTCGTTGCGTCCGACTCATCAGGGGCCCGACGATGCCCACCCAACTCTGGACCTATACCAGATCAAGAAGATCAGATATAGGACTTATCAGAGACGAGCGTGCTCTCATACCGCCATTCTTGCTTGGCTGGCAAAACACATCAGCAATGTAATACCGTGTTTTTGCACACTGCAATAGGCTACACAGTTTGTGAGAGACACCAAGGGATGTGTCACGCAAGCGTGACACATAGGAACTGTTCCAACATCAGACATAACGTCATTAAGATGTTGGCTCGGCATTACGCCATGTCCTGCATCGTTTCGTCGCGTCCGACTCATCAGGGGCCCGACGATGCCCACCCAACTCTGGACCTATACCAGATCAAGAAGATCAGATATAGGACTTATCAGAGACGAGCGTGCTTTCATACCGCCATTCTTGCTTGAAATATAACTTCTCGCTTCCACTACTGGAAGCATCTTAAGGGGTGAGGTGCATCGTGATGTTTACTTAAAGCAACAAGTATTATCTTGATGTTGCTTCAAGTAAACATCACGATGCACCACATCTCAGAAGATGCTTCCAGTAGTGGAAGCGAAAGTCGGATGTTAACCCCTTCTTTTAAACGTATTGTTTATTAGTTGTTTTTAAAGTTTTGTGAAGATGAGCCGTTTAGGAAGAAATTATAAATAAATTAATTTTTACTATTTAATTTGTTATGTGATGTGTTACTAGAGGTCATGTTAAGTTGTAGTTTTAATGTTAAGTTTAATGGGAAGATTGAAACTGGTAGAATTACTTTATATAAGTATAGACAAATAAAATAGACTGCCAATTGGTGTGGCACGTAGCTTCCTCGCATCCTATCCACGTACTTTATTGATTTTATACTTTTACAAGCTATTATTGCCTAATGTGTCTAATTGTTTCCCCCGTTTTTTTAACCTGTCAAAATTGTTTGGAGTTTTACACAAAAATTAAAGTATCAATTTTGCCATAGTTAAAAAGCGCAGATGGTTCAAATTTATCTAGGGCTATCTGCGGACTACTTTCAATAAACTATACAATTTTCATTCAAATCAGATAAGTACTTTTGAAGCTATAGGTGTAAATAAATGTATGTTTGTGCGCATGTGAAAGAGAAACAAATTAGCGCAGAAGGTTGAAACTTATATGGGACCAACAATGAGCTAATTATGACCTACCATCCGAATTTCATTAAAATCGGATGTGTAGTTTTTAAGATATGTTGGTTCGCAAAAATTGAACGACAGACCGACAGACCGACACGGAACCAAAAATGTTCCCTGATGTCTGAAACGGATTTCTGTCTTGGAATTTTTGAAATCGGAGACCTAAAATTTTTTCGTTCTTCAGAACGATCACATAGCTTCCGTTACCTTCGGTAAGCTCGGAAGCAAAATTGTGGAAATAATATGAATGTGGGGTTTAGATTTAACCAGATTTGACAGTAAGTGTAATGGAAGCATTGAAATTAAATAGAAGTATAATGATTTGTAGAGGTATGACTATTCTGGTTATAACCATGAATTAAGATCAATATATAGATGCTTGAAAATGACTCGAAAGGGAGTCGAAATATAGCTAAATTGGACAACATGAGATAGAGATTTTATTTATTAATTCATTCCTTAAGACCCACAATCTCCGAACCAAAAAAAACAACAAATTAGCTTCATTGCTACTTTGAAAAGAATAAGAACAACAAAGAATATATTAAACACGCGGCGTACGACGCAACTTAATCCTCTCAATGCAGTCGGTCATATCACGCCCGACGTACAACGCTGGCATGGAACGTATTGTGCTCTGTAAGAAAACACTACACTATAATTCTTACCACGAGTCCCGGCGTGTTGCGCTGGGCGTATCACGCTGTACGTGGCGCACCTAAAGACGATATCACTAAACGTGATGTCACGTGACATCACGTGACGTGATGTTTTGTATGTGCTGAAAAGCTACACTGATATCACGTCACGTGACGTGTCATCAGTGTAGCTGCAGTACATACAAAACTTGCTAAATCAACACCACACACTTTTTTCACGTGATATCACGTCACGTGATGTCATGTCACGTGATGTCATGTCACGTGACGTGATAGTAATGTGTTTTTACCTTAACACGCTTGCTAGGAAACCCACCTTAAACCCAAAAATTTTTCACACTGATGATCACAATAAGTCGATGTGTGTTGTGGTCAGTCTCTCTTTTCTATAATTCTTGTGTTGATTGGGACTTAAAAAAATCATATAAATAACGTAATTTCTTTTTTCCGTGGTAGGCTATGAAATAGTAACTTTAGAGCCAAAAAAAAAGCATAGCTAGAAATCCATTTTTTCATTACGTGGACTTAAAAAATCTTTTCATTACTTCTGCACTGTATTGAAAAAATGTTTTACGTCCTACGGATAGTTATTAAAAGTATCGTTTCCCGTTTTTAGCGCTGCAATCTTTGCAGACATGCTTCTTAGTACGATTAAAATCCACTAGATGTCAATACGTTTTATTTATCTTTTTTTTTATAGTTTAACCTCTTTAAGGTTTCTCATTCTCAAAATCTTAAGTATGTTCTAATATTTGTTATAATTATATTGATTAATATTTAATGATTTTTCATTGTCTGCTACCTCAGAAAAAATAGCATGTGTTACACGACTGTGAAGTGTATTAACTTTACCTTAGTAAAGTAAATACTTTCCACAGGAAAGAAAATAAAATAATTGCCGCCGTAAAGAAAAAACTCACTTAATATATTAGTAACATTGTACTATTATTAATAAAATTAGATCTTTTATCATCAATAAATAAGTAAAAGTCAAGGAAAATGTTATGTAGTTTGTCGGAAGTTGCTTATTGATCGTGGAGTGGTAGAAGAAAGTAATATACATCTAGTGTAGTAGTAGTTGAAATTAGTGGGTTCCGGGTTGTGCTTAGCTTTGTATAAAACTAGTGAAGGGAGTTTGTTTTTCTTTGGCTGGTCTCCAGGAGGCCTTGTACGCGTTGTTGCCTTGTAGTCGACGATGGCAGGACCAAACTCTGTTGTACCTCTCATGTTTATAACCTCAACTAAATCCTGTTCCTGACACGGCATTGTCTTTCTACCAAGTAAATGGAACAGTTAAAAGTAGGCTTTTATACGTCTCTAAAATGTAGCTGCTCTAACAGTTTCTATATAACTTACTGTTGCTAATAATGGTTTAAAGTAGACCATTCTCCTTGTTTTATCACTCATTGACTGGTTTGTTTGTGAAGTCTAGTTTCTCTAATCGGTCTGTTCTATAAAATATAATGCCAATTGGTGTGGCACATAGCTTCCTCGCATTCTATTACGTACTTTATTGATTTTATGCTTTTACAAGCAATTATTGTCTAATTTGTTTGTTTCCCCAGTTTTTTAAGGTTTTAAAATTGTTTTGATTTTTTGCTTTAATTAAAGTATCAATTAAGCAAAAGGTAAAGAGTGCAGACGGTTTAAAGTAATCTGGGGCTATCTGCGGGTTACTTTCGATAAACTATAATAGTTTCATACAAATTAGATAAGAGCTTTTGAAGCTATAAGTGAAAATTAATGTATGTTTGTGCGCATGTGGAAGAGAAACAAATGAGCGTAGAAAGTTTAAACTTATATGGGACCAACAATACTCATGACCTACCACCCAAATTTCATTAAAATTGTAGGTGTAGTTTTTAAGATAGTTTGGTTCACAAAAATTGAACGACAGACACGGAACCAAAAATTATCCCTGATGTCTGAAACGGATTTCTGCCTTGTAATTTTTGAAATCGGAGACATAAAAATTTCGTAAACATCGGAACGTTCACATAGCTTCTGTTACCTTCGGTAAGCTCGGAAGCAAAATTAAAACAATTTTGTCAGATTAAGAAAACGGGGGAAACAATGAAACAAATTAGACAATAATGGCTTGTAAAAGCATAAAATCAATTTGGATGCGAGGAAGCTATGTGCCACACCAATTGACAATTTTTTTTTTTTTTTCCTTTTCTAGATAAATTTCTTAACATCAAAAACGAAAAGGATTTTTTGTTTTGGTAATGCCTTTGAGGATAAAATGTTAGTCTTTAAGTGGGCGCCTAATGAAGTAGGTAAAATATTTAATGGCTTTTGAGGTTATAATTTAACAATAGAATACTACTTAGATGTATTGCTTTACACGCAGCTTACCTAGCTTTACGTAGCTGCATATAATCACAGTTGTGAAAAGTGCCGGTGAAAAGGTAATTTTTTAGAATGTAAATGACTTTGGATTAATAACAATTGCGACAAAGGGTTGTTTAGTCCAATGTACTTTGGGACAAAGGAATATCACACTTCTGTTTTTATATGGGGAGTAACAGTCTAAAGATGAACATTCCGTGCACCTTCTTTAGATGGTTACTCCCCTCTGTTTTATTTATTTGGGGAGTTGTAGAGTTGGGGGCTTCGGATCTAAACTGACCGCGAAAATCCTGCAATTCAAATGAAAAGGGGAAAAAGATAAAGATAGTGCCCAGTAGAGGTATAAAAAATAATAATTATAAAAGTAATAATAAAGGAACGCAAAGTAAGCCCACGTATTTTGGATAGTAAAAGGGGGTTTATTAACAATGAAGAGGTTTATAATAATAAAGATAACATAATATAATATTGGCCTGGTGTATGGTGTGGAAAGTGGTGAAGAGTTGGAGTCTGCAAACTGGATTTTTTTTTTTGGATTTAATTTACCTTTATTGAATAAGAAAAAAATACAACATATTAATACATAATAATATTTCATTACATCGAGTTATCTTTTTTGCTGATTTAACAATTCAATACTACATTAGGTTATCTCTCCACTAGAGAACATGGAGTCCTGAGCTGTGGAGAGAGAGTTTACACAGTTTGTTAAGTATATTACATTGTACAACAATAATTATTTTAAAAGGATTAATTAGTTATTTTACATAATTATATATTTATTTTAGTTTTAATTATATATTTATATTATTATATATTATTTTAGTTTTTATAGTTTTAGTTATTTATAGTAATGATAATGACTATATACATTTAGTTTTTACACTTTTTTTATTTTATTTTATTTCATTTATTTTATTTTTTTAGTTTATCTTAATAGCTAAAGTATATTTATAAATCTAGTGTATGTCGGCAACATATTTTCTTATTTTAGTTTTGAATAGTACCAAGGATTTTATGTTTTTAAGCTCATCAGGTAGTTGATTGAATAGTATTATTGCGCAATAGGTCCAGTGTCTTTGGGCCATAGAGGTTCTGAGAGCTGGTACTATATAATTTCCTCTGATTTGACCTCTAGTCATAATTGCATGGTCAATTCTTTTTATGTTATGTTTTTCTTCCTTAAGGTGGGTTATACATTTATAATTATACATCTGTTTAAGAGTCAGTATCGAGAGCTGCTTAAATAGTGGCTTTGAATGTTCTATTCGTTTTTTATTTAAAATTATTCTTAAAATTGCTTTTTGCTTTAAAAATATTGTTTCCTTGATAGTGTCACAAGCTGATCCCCAAGTAAGAAGTCCATACTGTATTATGGAGTCAACGATGCCATAATACAAAACTCTCAACTGTGAGATACTTAGATACATTTTTAGTTTCATGAATATAAATGTTAGCGCGCGTAATTTTGTATTCAACTTATTAATATGAGCCTTCCAATTTAAACAGTTATCGATAGTGACTCCCAAATATTTAACTGTGGAGACCCACTCAATACGTGGGCACTGGCAGTGTGGTAATTGGCAATTTTTGTTATGTACTATTAATTTTGGGATTTGAGGTAATGTACTTCTATGCAACGAGTAAGTCATTGCACATGTTTTTTTTTACACTTATAGTTAATTCATTGAATTCAAACCATTGTGTTATTCGTTGTAGGTCATTTTGAATAAGTGTTGCCGTTTGTATATATTGTTCAGACTCACATAGTAAAACTAGATCATCTGCAAATCCTATCAATGAAGAGTTTGTAACTATTTTAAAAATGGAGTTTATATAGATAATGAACAATAAGGGACCAAGGACAGTGCCTTGTGGAATCGAATAAGTGGATGTAAAGCTATTTCCTAATGTATTGTTTAGTTTAACTCTGTATAATCTGTTACTTAAATAACTTCGGAACCATCTTAGCATAGTACCATATATTCCTATGTCTTTCAATGCTTTAATTAGTTTACTATGTGAAACACTGTCGAAAGCTTTCGTAAGGTCTATGTACACTGCAATAGGTTTTTTGTTTCTGTCCAAACTTTCTGTTATAAATGTCGATACTTTATTTATAGCGTCTTGAGTATTTAAACCATTTTGAAAACCGAACTGGTTATTGGATAATATTTTATAAGTCTGTATGAATTTGTTAAGATGAATTTGTTAAGTATGAATTTGTTAAGATGAATTTGTTAAGATGTATGGATCAGGCGTTCAAATGGAGACAGACTCTGAAGACGATTATAATATGTCCGGGCGGACATACAAGGAAGAACTGGAAATATGCGGTGGCCTGGTGAACTGGATCGGTATAAAAGTGTCCGGGCGGACAAAGAAGGAAGGGTTTTAACTGAGGTGGAGAAAATAATTTATCCGGGCAGATATTATCACTTCCACATACTCACTTCCATTACATGTGACTGGCAAAAAGGAACTGCTCTGGCTACGTTGGCCAATACAAAATAAATATTAAAATAAACTATACAAAGATTTGTTAGAAATAAGAAGGTTCTAAACAAAGATTAGCTTACAAAGGGGGACACACACAGCTGTGCCCCGAAACAAATAAAAATATTTAATATAAAATCAAAATATACTTTTCTTTAACATATTATAATAAAATAAAATATAAATAAATAATATATACATATAAATAAATAAAATTAACTGTGGCTTTAACAGGGAGTAACAATCTTAAGAAGTGTCGAAGAAAATATAAAACATTTTGTTGAGCTCGAATAACGTGTACCTTTATCATTTATAAGTATGTTACGACAACAATTGGATTTTGTAGGCGAGAGTTGAAATTAAGTCGTCTTGGGGTTTTGCGAAATTGCATTAGGTTTAAATTTTTCATGTTTGAAGTGGTAAACATTTTACCCCAGTGGATAAACGAATAACTGGAAAACAAGGTGAAAACGGGTTTCAGATAATTTATGGTTTTCAGTAGCTTTACCAGTGGACGCAGATGATAAAGGTTTGCACGCCTCGGGAAAATTACACAGGCATATAAATTCTCTTGATGACGCCCGAAAGCCGTAGGGGTTGAACCCGGAATCGTAACGCAGTGTTAAATTTAATATTGTAACATTCAGTTGACAATAACACTCCAGTCAGGGTTCTTGCTTTTCAGAGTTAGCCTTGTCGATGAAGTTGGGATTTGGTTCTCGTGCGTTGGAATTGTTGTAAACTCGGAGGTATGTAAACTATGTCAAAGGTTTTAGACCGTGCCGTTTCCTTTTGTTATGTTATGTTCACTCCACAATGTATCATGTTCTCTTTCCTCATGTAAGAGATTCTAAGCTAAAGTAAAGGATGTAACACCGTGCTCTCGACATACGAATCCAAGCATGTATTACGAAAACGACACAGGTGTATAATACACGTGTATTTCATGTACAATATGTTTTGCACAGACCTCTCCGACGAGATCAAAGTCACTTCTACCCTTTATACATTTACACAAATATTCCGTTTTAAACGTGTGTACGTATACGTGTCTGTACATCGATGTGTATAGTGTATACCTAGGGCTCGGTCGCATTAATGGACGTGGAGAGATATTTGCATTTTACAGCCGGTCTCCCCTGCATCCAACGGACCGGAACTTTTACCGCTGAAATTTTAACTACACACACCTGACCATCTCACTCTTCCCTCCAAATAGTGGGATTATTTAAATTCAATATTACAAGATTTAGTCGTTATTTAAAAAATAGACTCCCAATTAGTATGGCACATAGCTTCCTTTCGTCCTATTTTTTTCTATACTTAAATGATTTTCGGCTTTTCCAACCTATTATTGTCAAATTTATTTAATTCCCCCCCCCCCCCTCTTTCTTTTTAATCTGTGATAATTATTTTGATTTTTACATAAATAAAAGTATTATTTAGCAAAATTTAAAGACGTTTGGAATTAAACTGGGGCTATCTGCTATCTAGGGCTACTTTAGACAAACCATCCAAATTTCATTATCATCAGATGAGTACTATTAATGATATAGGTGTAAATAAATGCATGTTTGTGTACATGCTAAAGAAAAACAAATGGACGTAGAAGGTTGAAACTTATATGGGACCAACAATGTGCTAATTATGACCTACCATACAAATTTCATTAAAATCAGACGTGTAGTTTTTAAGATAATGTTTGTTCGCAAAAATTGATCGACACATCGACAGGCAGACACAGAACCAAAAATGTTCTCTGATGTCTGAAACGGATTTCTGTCTTGGAATTTTTGAAATGGAGAGAAAAATAAAATGTTCGTTCTTTAGAACTATCACATAGCTTTCGTTACCTTCGGAAAGCTTGGAAGCAATAGTGTAATATGACAAAACACTGAGTGAACAATAATAATTGTTTAAGAGAAAACAGGAAATTTAGAACATTTTTTATGTATCAGGGTTGTATAAGCTATGAGGATGCTTCTCAAAATATCACCAGAAAACAATAAATTAAACAATTTTAAAACGGCAAAATGTTTCTACTTCGTTTAATTATTCTTTTGTATTTTCAAAGTTGCATAATATTAAAATTACAACAATTTCAAGAAATAACAGTTATAGTGTGCTGCTTCATGTGCCCAAAGAAAAGGTATACGGAATAATTTAATGACAATAATTAGGAATTGACAGCTTGTTAAATTTACCATAATGTGCTTTCAATGAAATGACATCAATCAGGTATTGTATTTTATTTATCTGTAACATGTATTCAACTGGATCAGGTTTCGTTGCAAGCAGATATAATGGGCTTATAAACTGTAAATATATATATTTTTTTCTGCCAAAGTGGATTAACTAATTACATAATTGCTAAACAGCTTGTAAATTTGTCATTTACTTTCGTCTGTTAATGTCAGCTATAATAAAATGAAATGTTTAATTCAATTCTAAATATTTTGTTTAATTTTCCAAAAGATATAAAACGCGTTGTGTATAATGATAAAAGAGACAATTATTTATTGAATATAGCTTCCTCGAGTCCTATTAATGTCGAACATAGATTCCTTGCGTCCTATTAATGTGGAATATAGCTTCTTCGAGTCCTATTAATGTAGAACATAGATTCCTCGCGTCCTATTAATGTATAACATAGCTTCCTCGAGTCCTATTGTAGAACATAGCTTCCTCACGTCCTATTAATGCAGAACATAGCTTCCTCGCGTCCTATTAATGTAAGACATAGCTTCCTCACGTCCTATTAATGTAGAACATAGCTTCCTCACGTCCTATTAATGCAGAACATAGCTTCCTCGCGTCCTATTAATGTAAGACATAGCTTCCTCACGTCCTATTAATGTAGAACATAGCTTCCTCACGTCCTATTAATGCAGAACATAGCTTCCTCGCGTCCTATTAATGTAAGACATAGCTTCCTCTCGTCCCATTAATGTGGAATATAGCTTCTTCGCGTCCTATTAATGTAGAACATAAATTCCTCGCGTCCTATTAATGTATAACATAGCTTCCTCGAGTCCTATTGTAGAACATAGCTTCCTCACGTCCTATTAATGCAGAACATAGCTTCCTCGCGTCCTATAATTGTAAGACATAGCTTCCTCACGTCCTATTAATGTAGAACATAGCTTCCTCACGTCCTATTAATGCAGAACATAGCTTCCTCGCGTCCTATTAATGTAAGACATAGCTTCCTCTCGTCCCATTAATGTGGAATATAGCTTCCTCGCATCCTATTAATGTAGAACATAGCTTCCTCTCGTTCTATTATTGTAGAACATAGCTTCCTCGAGTACTATTATTGTAGAACATAGCTTCCTCGCGTCCTATTATTGTAGAACATAGCTTCCTCGCGTCCTATTAATGTAGAACATAGCTTCCTCGCGTCCTATCATTTAGCTTTCCGCATCCTTAGTATTAGAAGAATGGGTTACGAGCGCAGACGGTTGAAGCTTATATGGGGCCATCTGTGGTCTAAAAATGACATTCTGTTTAAATTTTATTTAAATTGGTCGAGTCTGATGTCTAAAAAGGATTTCTATCTTGGAATTTTTTACAATAATAACCTGATTTGTGTAAGTTGGAAAGTTTTTGTTTTCCCTTTAAAACCGATTCATATCTTTTGCCCCACCCTGTATATGTTTTAATTAAATGTTAAGAGAATAATTAACTTACTGTCCTAATCACACGTAATGTCCTTAACTAACGTAATGTTATTAACTAACATGACTTTACTCGACCCTTTGCCTTGTACGTGTACGTGTACGTGTGTTTGTATTCTACATAGAAAACTGAGTAACTAATGGATTGTGTAACCATGTTTTCGATATTAACAAAGGCTGTGATAACTATGCTTTATGATTAACTGGATAAACAATGGCTATTAGACGGGATAGTCGCTAGGAAACCAAGGTACTCCCAAACCTCCCTTTGGTTCCCCCCCCCCCCCCCCCCCCCTTAAAGATGATTACTGGATGAGACTTGTTCAACTAAGCTAAATATGCAGCGGAAATACAGCTTGGCCAAGTTTCAACGAGATCAGTCTCAGATTTTCTTGAAACTTTAACAACGATAAAAGCTTTTAATATAGTTCATGTAAGAAAGAGCAAAAGATGCTTAATATAAAGTCGAAGAAAATAAAATTTACATTTCTTTTAATAGACTTCTCAATACCATATGCTACCGAGTTTGGAGGAATGAATTTATATAAAATTTACTCTTGTGGTAATTGAAGCGGCGCTAAGCGAGCTTCTTACATTTAACGAAATATGCATCTTGTCTGTCTGTCTGTCTGTGTGTAACGTGTCCGACGATAACTCGAGTAAAAGTTGACCGATTTAGTTGAAATTTGGTATACATCTTTCTTTTACTAATACTCAGGCTAAGTTTGTTGGACAGCGTGATCCGTCCAAGAGTTCGCGCGCAATGCTCGCGTAAACGTGAGCTTCAAATTTAAAATTGGAATTTCAGGACGGGAAAAAATTCTATTATCACCTATTCGATGAGACGAACATTTTTTTCCAAATAACATTTTTTAGTAAAACCAACAACGACACTGCTATGAATTAATAAATATCGCTAAAACTATTAAAGCGGACCTAAACGTTTATAATAGAGAAAATAACCTTTTTACCGATATCTTACGTTCTAACGTAACGATTTTAATAAAACTTCATATACACCATCTAATGCACAATTGAAACAGGCATGCAAAATTTAAACTTGATACAAGCAGAAGTCTTTGCGTAGTGAAGAGATACATTTATAATAATTGTTTAAAAGCTACCGCGGGTGGTTAAGATTGTTATAGTCGTATAGTGTATAGGTTTGTTTAGGATGTAAAGCTTTGTACCGAGTACCCCCACTCTACTCCACACTACCCTCTTCCACTTATCTTCAACTATGACATTCATCATGATTAATAAATTTCAATATTCAGTATTTCATTGCAATACGCTCGCTTCAATGATAGAGCCACGCGATGCCTAGTTGTATTATAATGAGATTGATACGTTGGTAAAGCTAAAATAGTTGAAGCGAGCGTAAGCGAGCTACTTACATTCAACGAAATATGCATCGTGTCTGTCTGTCTGTCTGTCTGTCTGTCTGTATGTAACGTTTACGTGTCCGACGATAACTTGAGTAAAAGTTGGCCGATTTAGTTGAAATTTGGTATACATGTTCCTCTTACTAATTCTCAGGCTAAGTTCGTTGGACAGCGTGATCCGTCAAAGAGTTTGCGCGCAACGCTCGCGTAAACGAGAGGTTCAAAAATTAAATTGGAATTTTAGGACGGGAAAAGATTCTATCTTCATATATTCGATGAGACGAACATTCTTTTTTAAATAACATTTCTTAGTAAAACCAACAGCGACACCGCTATGAATCAATAAAGATCTCTAAAACTATTAAAGAGGACCTAAACGTTTATAATAGATAAAAACAACGTTTTTACCAATATCTCACGTTCTAACGTAACGATTTTAATAAAACTTCGTATACACCATCTATGCACAATTGAAACAAGCATACAAAATTTCAATTTGATACATGCAGTAGTTTTGTGTAGCAAAGTGATACATTTTATAATGTGTGGTTAGAGGAATAGTAAGAATTCGGGGTGGTTCCCTTACTACTAGCCGCTGTACTACTATTATTATACCCATTATGGGTATAATAATAATAGTAGTGGTTATCTATTTTTTCAATATTCAATACTTATTTATTACTATACGCTCGCTTCAATGATAGAGCCTCGCTATGCCTAGTTATTTATGCACCTAGGGAGTAAAGTAAGCCATTATTCCCTGTGCGAATAAGTTGGTTCTTGAGGCGAAGCCGAAGGAACCATGGTCCCTAAATCCCGAGGCAAAGCCGAGGGAATAACGCTAATTAGACAATTATCGCGAGGGGAATTATAGCTCTTTACTCCCGAGGTACATACAATATTTTATCTTCAGTAGGGAGAAAATACACAATTTCCATGCATTGCACAGTTTTTATTTATTATATCCATAAATAACAATAATTGTTAGCACCTTTAACAGCAGATATAAGAGATTCAATATTTAAAACAAATATGAGTTGCAGTTAAATTCAAATAGAAGGTTATTTAGATGCAGGTTTAAAAACACTGATAAACAATGTCGAAAAAGCAGTATCGCCAACCTGATTTCTACAACCTCACTACATTAGCCATTCATTCTCTACTATTTATAAAATAATTAAGTGGGCAATCCTTCTTTTTCTCCTTACTTTTTGAGTTAAGGGAAGAAAAAACTTACTTTAGTCCCTCTGAACTAATATAAAATCATAACTTTTTCCCCCTACTGGAGATAAAGATTTTTTTCTTTTAAATTATAAACTGGTAAAAGGTTATATAAATCTAGTTTACTTCCAGAACACTATTTAGACTCCAAAAGAATCCAATTTTGGATACTTTTCCTATAAACTTATAAATTTTAGTACATTTCCTTTTATCCTATATTTTTTCTTTAGGGATGAATAATTGATTTTTTTATTTTTTATTTTTGCTTCCGAGCTTATCGAAGGTAATACAAGCTATGTCAGTGTTTCCCAAAGTGTGGTACGCGTACCCCTGGGGGTACGGGAAGAGTTTGGTGGGGGTACCGGCGTTGCACCGGGCTTTGACTACGTAGTCAATTTTATCCTGAGAAGAATAAAATTGTTTATGTTGAGGCAACAGATTTCATCATAATTTGGTTCCCTGTTAATTTATTTCTTAAATTGTATTTTTGTTTTCGTTTATGTACTAATTTTTTGCTTCCGAGCTTACCGAAGGTAACGGAAGCATTGTTTTTTTTTTTTTTTTATTCATCCTATTTCTTGTTAGATTTGTTACATGACGACTATAGGTCGTGGGATAAATCCCAATGATGAAGTGACTCACATTATTAGACCTAACTCCTTGGTTTTAGGTGTTTTAGTTTTGGAAAAATTACTTTTTAAGAGTAATAATTTGTAAATATTTGAAAAATAGAAAGTTTTTAATTTCCATTTTTAAAAAGGATTAAACCTAAAGTGTTGAAAATGTTTCAATATAAGTAGGAAATAATTATATAACCGTTTTATAGAAAGAAAGTAGTTTATATTTATATGATTTAATTTCTTTAAAGAACAATACCGATTGACAATATTAGAAAAAAAAATTAAATAATAAAAGACAACCAAAATAGAAATGGATTTTTTTTTTAACGAGGGGTACTTAGTGTCACGAAAATTATAGAAAGGGTACACAGATGTTAAAAGTTTGGGAAACACTGAGCTATGTGATAGTTCTGAAGAACAGACATTTTTTTTGTCAAATACAAAAGGGTCATAATTAGCTCATTGTTTGACCTAAATACGTTATTTTCAACAACCAAATAGTTGGTTTTTATTCTATATGCGCACAAACATCTATTTATTTTCAACTATTAATGTAAAGTAGCCCGCAAATAGCCGCAGATTAATTGTAACCGTCTGTGCTCTTTTAATTTTGCTAAATTGATTCTTTAATTCATGTTAAAACAAAGAAATCTGCGAATTATTGGCTTATGATAATATAGGTAAATGTTTGTTTAGAATTTAGATGGGTAAGAGAAAAATGTTGGTACAGAGGGGTACGTGGTACAAAAGTCAAAATAGTATAA
Source organism: Gerris lacustris (assembly GCA_951217055.1). Taxonomy (NCBI): domain Eukaryota; kingdom Metazoa; phylum Arthropoda; class Insecta; order Hemiptera; family Gerridae; genus Gerris; species Gerris lacustris. Next base: position 67,108,218 of record OX578283.1, read on the forward strand.
ACCCTTCAAGATGCATTTCGTTGGAAAGATTTTTAAGAGTACAGTAATTGTTGTTATTTACACTTTTGTCATATTTTCATATAAGAGGGGGGTAAAATGGAAAAAACATGTTTTTATGCAATTTTTTTGACCCTAAATAGTCAAAATTTGACCCCTAAATGGACTCCGATAATTCTGGCCAACGAACTCATCCTTACTTTTGATATTATTAACATTTTAAAATTTGTTTAACATTTTTAAGTGCATCCTAAGGGGAGATATCGTCTGGAGTGACACACATATATATATACATATATATATATATATATATATATATATATATATATATATATATATATATATATATATATATATATATATATATATATATATATATATATGTACCAGCAATGTAATACCGTGTTTTTGCACACTGCAATAAGGTACACAATTTCTGTAGTGAGAGACACCAAGGGATGTGCCACGCAAGCGTGAAACATAGGAACTGTTCCAACATTAGACAATACGTCACAAAGATGTTGGCTCGGCATTACGCCATGTCCTGCATCGTTTTGTCGCGTCCGACTCATCAGGGGCCCGACGATGCCCACCTAACTCCGGGCCTATACCAACTCAAGAAGATCAGGTATAGGGCTTTATCATATATATATATATATATATATATATATATATATATATATATATATATATATATATATATATATATATATATATATATATATATGTACATACATAAATACATACATACATATAAAATAGTGTTAAATTTTAGGAATCGATTTAGAATGGTCCAAAACGGATTTCCATGGAGGAAATTTTCAAAAATTCTCATTATAAAAATTGTTGAAGCCATTGCAATAGCTCAAGTTTCTTCGAAAATTCGCTAATATGAAAACAATATTGACAGGTTTAAATAAATTTGAAAATGATAGTTGGTAAAAGGACACGAGTAAGCTATGTGCCACACTAATTGACAGACTATATAATAGAGATTTGATTGTAATTATTTGATATATCGAGTTTGATAAGAATATTAGATAGCTACAGGAGAGAGAGATCATCTAGCTTAATCAAATGTTGGATCAGCTAAGTGGCAACATGATGTAGAACATGTTTAACCACTCTGGCCATTGAATTAGATGTGTTAGTGTTAAATGCCTATTGACCCATCAACACTGTCATCCCCACTACTTAACTTTCAATCAACTCCCCACTTAAGTGTTTCAATCTGCTCGGATATTTGGTATTAAAATATTTACAAAGAATATTATTATTACCTAAGCAAAATTTTTTTCTAGTGATGAAAGTTATTGTTTAAACACATCAGTTCCCTTAATTGAAACATTAAATTAATTTTAATAATTAATTTAAATGGAATTGTAGAACAATTTGTAGAAGAATTGTATAATAATTCTCCCTGAACAATTTTTTAGGGTTTCGTAGATCCTTCTCGAAACTTGAAACCCTTATTGCCTAGGGTGATGTGTCTGTCCGTCCGTCTCTCTTTGGTTCATATCTCCCAAAGCGTTTAAGCTAAAAAGTTGAAATTTAGAATACTTGCATATCATTTGACATTTTCATGTCTTGGCTATGACACATCAAACAACTCGAAACACGACAACTCGAAAAGCGTTACTAAAAAAAGCGTTACACGAAGGTATGCAATCAAATCTGCCCGCTCTAGGTAGGGTCCCCCTCTACCACGCTTGGTAGGGCCTACACACCCCTCCCCTCCCGATCAGTTACCTGCCCCACGGTTCACTCTCTTCGCTTCTCGCTACCATTTTATCCATTTTACTTCAGACAAGGGAACAAGAAACGTCCAACGTCCTAGAATAGTTATTTATGTAACTAGGTTGCAAAATAGAATTTTACTGACGAGTGATAGAGATATCTTCTGAGCTTTAGGCGAGGACAGGCTATTAGTCCAGTCAATAAAGCATTTTGGCTCACAATGTTTTCGGATGAGATGGATTGATGTGAAATTTGAACTGTAGCTAGGGTCTAGCCCAAGAAACAAAAGTTGTATAGTGCCGATGTGTGCTTTTACCCTAGGGGTGAATGCCACCTCTTCTCGGGGGTGGAATTTTATTAATAAAAAATAACTTCCAGATTCGATACAGGGACAAATTCTAAACAAATAATGTTCTATAAGACTTTTTTGTACAGTCAATACTTTTTGAGATATTGGCGCCTAAACATGCTCTCTATTAGCTCAAAAAATGCATTTTTTGAGCGATTGTTTGCTAATATCTCAAAAACTAAAATTTTAATAAAAAAAGGTAAAATGTTAAAAATAAAGGTATTTAAATAACAAAGAGATTGCTTTTTATTTTAATTTTCAAGGTAGAATAGAACCCGGAACCCGAGTTATGACTCCCTGAAGTGGAAGTCGACTTTGAAGATAGTTAAAATCGAATCTTTCCATGTCAAGTAGCGGAAAAATGAAAGGTTTTTCGAAGAAAACTTATATTACACTTTTTTAAGTACTTGAATAGACCTTTAAATTGACTACAGGCAAAAGTCGTTAGCATAAAATTTAACGGAGATATAATCAAAATAAAGTGGTTGTCTTGATTTTAGAGAAATATAATCGGTATTAAAATTAATGACTTGACAGCTAAAATTGAAATCAAACAAATTCCGTCTGCAGTTTACTTTATTTATGTACCAACAATAGATTCTGAGAGTTTGAACGGTTTAAGAAGCCAAAATTTGAAAAAATTGATGATTTAATTTTGAAGAAAAAATGTCATTTTTTTAAAAAAAATCAACTTTTTTTCAAAATATTTCAAAAACTAACAATGTTATGAAAAAAATGATAGAATAAGAAATTGTAGGTTTTTTCTTATTGAAAACATTTCTTTTATATCCATTTTTGATGCAGTCTCCTTTAATTTTCAATAAAGTTGTCTATTTTAGGTCTTCAGGGGTATAATAAAAACCAACTACGTTTTTTGCGATATTTCGTCCCTACTTTGGGACATTATTAAGCCTGAAAATTTTTAGTTACTTAGTTTTATTTGCAAACTAAGCTTTTGACATTTCGTTTGTACTTTGTGGACTAAAGTTGGCTTGTGTTTTTATGTAGAACACTAATGAGACAAGGTTATCATCTTTGTGTTTAGACTTGCGCAGTCTGCCCTTAGTTAGTGATGTCATGTCCTACTAGGTCCTCACTTATCATACTTTAAGCTTTTTTTTGCGTTCGGTTTCTCTTTCATCTTGGTTAGTGATGAAGATGATTTTGTTTCCCCTCGGAATTTGTTATTCATTGTTATTCTTTTATACTTTTTTTCTTTTTTTTTCACAGCGTAGCCTCTAGAACAGGTATAGGGTTTGTTAAACAATATCTTTGACGTACCCACATTTTTTTTTTTCTTATCTTTTGATTGTTCTATAGTAATAATAATAGTGAAAATTTATTCTTTAATAATTATTAATACACCTTAAAATAAAGAGCTGGCTTTTATTAAAATACAAGCCTTCACCCTTGCCCTCCCCGCGGGGATCATGTTAGGTATTAGTGGCTATGTTTCCTATTATGTAGACCTAGCAATTAAATGAAATGCCTAAATAGTTTTGTTTCCAAAGACTTTTAAGAATAGGATCAGGACTATATTATACATAATTCATTCCATTACTAACAATATAATACCTACTCTCTAAATCGTAGTTTAGAGTCTATTTATAGTAAAAACAACGGTTCGAGACAACTCAGACAAACTTTCTCATATGCGCATTCATAATTACTTAGCCCAGTGTTAATCGTTAGTTTTCGAGTTTTCGTACTTACATTTAATTATTATTGAACATTTGATCAAAATATTGATTATTTGGTCAAGTATAATAATAATAATAATAATAATAATAATAGCTTTATTGACACTTGGTTTTGAAGCAAAAGCCTCCCTTATTTGGGGTTAACAATTTAATTTAATTGAAGCGAGCGTAGCGAGCTTCCTACATTCAACGAAATATGCTCCGTGTCTGTCTGTCTGTCTGTCAGTAACGTTCACGCGTGTGACGATAACTTGAGTAAAAGTTGACCGATTTAGTTGAAATTTGGTATACATGATCCTCTTACTAATACTCAGGCTAAGTTCGTTGGACAGCGTGATCCGTCTAAGAGTTCGCGCGCAACGCTCGCGTAAACGAGAGGTACAAAAATTAAATTGGAATTTCAGGACGGGAAAAGATTTTATCATCATCTATTCGATGAGACGAACATTTTTTTCAAATAACATTTTTTACTAAAACCAACAGCGACACCGCTATGACTTAATAAAGATCGCTAAAACTATTAAAGGGGACCTAAACGTTTATAATAGAGAAAACAACCTTTTTACCGATATCTTACGTTCTAACGTAACGATTTTAATAAAACTTCATATACACCATCTAATGCACAATTGAAACAGGTATGCAAAATTTCAACTTGATACAAGCAAAATTCTTTGCGTAGTGACGTGATGCATTTATAATAATTGTTTAAAAGCTACCGCGGGTGGTGAAGACTGTTGTCGTATAGTGTATAGGTTTGTTTAGGATGTAAAGCTTTGTACCGAGTACCCCCACTCTTCCCCACACTACCCTCTTCCACTTATCTTCAACTATGACATTCATCATGATTAATAAATTTCAATATTCAGTATTTCATTGCAATACGCTCGCTTCAATGATAGAGCCACGCGATGCCTAGTTTATTGCCCTCCACTTGTAAACATTCCTATCCTGAGCGGCCGGTAAAGTTCCATTTTACAGCCCTGGGGCCTGTAAAAATACATGCTTTATCTTTACAGGGCCGCTAGTAGTTCGAGAAGCGGCCGCTTCCTGGCCGCGGCGCGGCGTGAAAGAAGCGCTAGTAGTTCTCGGGCTGCTAGATCGAGAAGCGGCCGCTTCCTGGCCGCGGCGCGGCGTGCAGGAAGCGCTAGTAGTTCTCAGCGTCGCGTCAGCTGTTTAATTAGTAGCAAACAATATTTTTTAACTGCGGTTTGTTTTGGTACTGATGTAACCTTAATATGCATTTATTGTTTTGAAGATTACGGCAAAATAGTTTGCATGTTTAGTAATTAGTTTTCATGTGGTGGGCGATAAAATAGTGTACGCACCACGAACAGTAAGCGACATAACAGGGTGCTTTCAAACTTCGCCCTCGGCCAGTAATAACGCCCTTACCGCTCTAGGTACATAAATAGCTATTAAACACTCAGATGCAAAGATATTGCCTTCTTCCACGCTTGCCTTTCCATGGCTGTCCTCCCATTCTTTCCACGAACTCGTCTGACCATTTTCTAGCCATTCTCTGTTTCTCTTACAGCGGAGTCCACGGAGTCCATTCTGCTGCCATTCTTGCCCACCTATCTGTCTTCATTCGATATACATGCCCAGCCCGCATTTCCATTTAAATATAATATGTCCTTGAATCATCATGCTCTTGGTTCCACTTTTCATCATTATCTTCCTGTTTCTAATTATTTCCTTCCTGCTTATTCCTTGCATCTCTCTGAGCATGCTGCACTGAGCTGATACCAATCTTTGATCCATTTTCTGGTTGAGGGACCAAGTCTAACATCCATACAGTTCAGTAGGGAAAACACAGCTCTGCAACGTTTTACTCTTGATACTGAGCGAGACATTTCCTTCAAATATTTTGCTCAATGTCCAATACTTCCTCCATCCAAGTCTAATTCTTCTATTTACCTCGCTAACTAAAACATCATCAAAAGTTAAGCATAATAAAAGTTATTTATCTCCTGTAGGGAGAAAAAGTTATGATTTTGAATTAGTTTAGAGGGACTAAAACAGGCCTTTTCATCCCTGAACTCAAAAAGTAGGGAGAAAAAGTAAAAGTAAGGCAAAAAAGTAAAGTAGGGCAAAAAAGTAAAGATTGCAACTTAATTATTTTATAAATAGTAGAAAATGAATGGCAAATGTAATGAAGTTGTTGAAATCAGGTTGGCGGCTCTGCGCTTTTTGACCATGTTTATCATTGATTCATTGTTTATAACCTGCATCTAAATAACCTTCTATTTGAGTTGAATTCCAATTCTTATTTGTTTTTAATATTGAATCTCTTATATCTGCTATTAAATGTGCTAATAACTATTGTTATTTATTAAAATAATAAATAAAAACTGTGCAATGGACGAAAATGTGTATTTTCTTCCTACTGGAGATAAAATATTGTATGTACCTTGTAAGTAAAGTGCCATTATTCCCCTCGCGATGATTACCTCCCTCGGCTTCGCCTCGGGATTTAGGGACCATGGTTCCTTCGGCTTCGCCTCAAGAACCAACTTTTTCGCTCAGGGAATAATGGCATACTTTACTCCCTAGGTGCATAAATAACTATTTTTTCATTCAATAAATCAAGATAAATCATTTATATCATCGAGTAGTGTCCCGACAGCGACTACTCACCTCGAAATGATTTGTGCTATTGCTAAACTAAAGCCGGTCATACACGTAGCGGTATACCTGAGAGGTAAACCGGAGCGTGTGTGCTATAAAGTTATAACATTAACTGCACAGTTATCATACCACACACGCTTCAATTCACCTGTACAGGTTACCTGTCAGGTATACCGAAACGTGCCTGTCTGGCTTAAGGAAACCACATCTATTCCAATAAAACTAAATGTTTTTTTTTGATTTGTTGATCTTTAAATAGATATAATAACTTAATTTACATTTTTTTTAAATATAAAATTAAGTCCTTTGCCACGGGTTTAACGGCTCATATTTAATAAATCATAATAATTTGTATGGAATGTTATTTATAGTTCATTTTTATTTTTTGGTGGTCTAAAATGACCGAGGAGGTTAGGATTGTTAAATATTGCTCTTGACTCTTGTCTAGCTTTGCCAGAACTAGTTCAACAATTACCTCTAATCTCTCTTTAAAGTTTTTTTTCTTTAAAGTTAAGAGACGTGAATTTAGTTGAGAGAGAGTTTGGAGAGAATGTTTAACCTACTTCATAGATAAGTCTGATCCTTGGTAAAGTGGAGAAATATCTCTAGAAACCTTCTCCTAGTCTAAAGAGATATCTCTAAGAGAGTCTAGTCTAAAGAGATATCTCTAAGCGTTCTCTAAGCCTGGAGAGTTATCTATAAAGGACACGACAAGGTGCTGATATCTTTCAACCAAAGGAAAACCGTATTGAGTAGAGAAATTTATATTAAGCCGATAAAGGCGAGGGGTTTATTTAAAAGGTTTTTCCTCAATTTTCTTATTAAAAATCCTTGATTTAACCCTCGGGAAAGCGCGGTCCTGTGAGGCCTAAATTCGAGATATAACTGTGAAATTGAGATAGATGTGGGTGCGATTGGAAGATAGGGATTTTTCTAGCTACATTTCTTGCTTTTATCAAGAGAAACAGTCACTGTTTGACATCGTACGTGATTATACTTCAATGCTGTGCCCATATTGTCCTGACACCCACTTTCACTTAAATTTTAGTATTACGCTAATTTTAGTGAAATTTATACATAATACTACAAAATAAATTAATACGGTACCTGAATTTTAAAATAAAATAATAAAAATATACAGAAAAAATTAAAAATTTGAAAATTATTATTGAGACTGACTATTTTTGTGATTAAAAACTATGAGACTAAACAACGGTATTTTATAAATTTAAAAAAAATAAATAAATAAAACTAATTTAAATATGTTTTATAATATTTTGTTAAAATGATTTAAAGTTTATATTCATTTTACCTGTTGTGTGGGCTGTGGGCATATAAAACAGATTAAGTCCTATCAGGGGTGTGGGCTCCTCGTGTCTGTATTAGACCGCGCGCACCCGAGGGTTAAATAATTATATAATATTACAGTTTCCGTCTCATAAACCAGCTATATTTCTAGAGAACGTACCGCCAAATCTCGAGTTTAATACACACTTGCTTATAATAGCTGAATTTAGCGCTAACATTTCGGGAACAATAAAAATTCGCATAATGCTCACCTAAAATTGGGGGTAAAATTGTATTCTTGCGCGTATTGTAATATTCCAATTTTTAACTTTTTTATTCAATTTTATTATTTTTTTAATAATTTAATTTTTAGGTATTTTTAAGAGGAAAATTATTTTTTTCCGTGGTAGGCTGTGAAATTGTAACTTTAGAGCCTAAAAAACATAGCTAAAATCCATTTTTTCATTACATAGACTTAAAAAATCTTTTCATTACTCCTAGCTGTGAAGAAAAAAATCTTTTACGTCCTAGGAACTAAAAGATTTTTATTTTCCGGCGGGTAGTTGTCAAAACTTCCGTTAGTAGTGCTGCAGTCTTTGTAGAAATGCTTATAGTACGATAAAAATCCGCTAGATGTCAATGCGTTTTATTTATCTTTTCTTATAGTGTAACCTCTTTTTAAGGTTTCTTTTTTTAAGTCTTAAGTATGTACTAATATTTGTTATTATTATATATTGATTAGTGATTAATATTTAATGTTTTTTCATTGTCTGCTACCTCGGAAAAAATAGCATATGCTACGCGACTGTGAAGTGTTTTTTTCTTTACCGCGGCAATTACATTCACTGTCGAGCGAAGCGAGACAGTAAATATTGCCAATATTCACAGCCTAGTAACATAATATACTATTTCCGTGGTAGGCTGTGAAATAGTAACTTTAGAGCCTAAAAAACATAGCTAAAATCCATTTATTCATTACGTGGACTTAATAAATCTTTTCATTAAACCTAGCTGTAAAGAAAAATTTGTTTACGTCCTAGGACGTAACAAGTGGCTGGTAGTTATCAAAATTTCCGTTTTATCGCTGCAATCTTTGTAGATAGCTTCTTAGTACAATTAAAATCCGCTAGATGTCAATGCGTTTTATTTATCTTTTCTTATAGTGTAACCTCTTTTTAAGGTTTCTTTTTTTTTAATCTAAAGTATGTACTAATATTAATTATTATTATATTGATTATTGATTAATATTTAATGTTTTTTCATTGTCTGCTACCTCGGAAATGCTACACGACTGTGAAGTGTTTTTTCTTTACCTTGGTAATTGCCGCGGTAAAGAAAAAACTCACTTCACAGCCTAGTAACGTAATATATTATAGATGGTATTTATTAGTTTTCAGCGGCACTAAAATATCTTCTTGGTCTCATTTACTCTTGCTAACGAAAGCACTATTTAAAGAATGCAGGTTGAAATACAAAAACCAATTAAATAATAATAATCCAGGAGATAGCGTGCAAAAAAATGTCTGACTAACATCATCTTCTGAGACCGTCTATGGTCTAGGTCTAGCGTCCACACTTGTAGACACGTTGCGCAACATGCCTAACGTTGCACCGTGTCTACCATTTAGAATGGAAAACCATAGACATGCGATTTTGGTCTATCAACGAGACCGTAGACGCCGTTTGTCTCAGCCGATGTCTAGCTGATGTCTATAGACAAATCGCTAGACATATCTCTGAGACCAAAATCGCGCAACATGTCTACTAGTGTGGACAAGGCTTAAGAATATGGGGTCAGCTATAAGTTCGTCTTTTGGATATTGCTTGGAAAAAGGCATTTGAAAAAACAAACAGGTGGAGAGCGGGCTAGTCCCGCCAATTATGGTGGACAGTGTGATTTTCATGATCCCGATTACAAAATTAGTTAATAGACTGAAAATCGAGTTAATGTTAGTTTGCTGCTTGCAAGGTTATTTATTCAAATATTAATCCAAATCAAAGTGGTCACAAATCAAATGACAAAGTAACATCAACTTGATTTTCGATCAACTAAATAATTTGTACTCAGGATAATGAAAATCACATTGTCTCCTATATGGCGGGATATGGCCGCTCTCCACAGGTTTGTTTTTTCAAATGCCTATTGCCAAGCTTTGTCTCGCAAATGAACTTAGCCGACCTCATATTCTTAAAAGGCACCAAAACATTTACTTATACACAAAATTCTAGCTTGATGTTAGTTAGACTTTTTTTGCACGCTATCTCAGTGCCACTCTAATTGGCAGTGTATTCTTTCTACTTCGTAAAGGGTTGAAAATCTGAAAACATTTACCTCGTAGGTATTTTTCAAATTTAAAAAAATCATCGTTATTGAAAAGTTATGAATTGTAGCCTTTAATTTGATTGGTGATGACGATTTTAAAGAATTTCTAATTAAATTATGGTTAACTTAGTTCAATTCACAATGATAAATTTCTTCAAAACCTTGCAGCATTTTAGTGGAAACCTTTTTTGGTTTAACTAGTTAAATTTTTTACTCTCGAAGAAGTGTATATAATTTTATTGAAATTTAAGCTCTAGCGCGTTTTCCTTTGTGCTATAGATTAATTATAAAATCAATCCTTCGTAATTAATTCATGCTCAATTAACAGGTGATTTGAAGAGGAATCTTTTTCCGACTGCAGGATTTCACGAGAACTTGTAATTACGCCTGAGTGAAACCACTTAGGTTTGATAACGCTTATGGTCAATCAATTTTTGATACCAGGTCTTCTGGAGGACTTTTTTATTATTTTTGTATAATAATAATAATTGAAGCGAGCGTAAGCGAGCTCTATCTAAGCGATCTCTATCTCATAACATTATATATTATAGTTTAATAAATAAACGTTTTAATAATAAAATAATATGTTTATATAAGTTAATTCTGTTAAATAAGTTCAATGAATAGTAGATCTTTAATTAAAAAAAATAGAGGAGTCACTCGCCACACTGCAGCTATACAAATCATATTATTATTATTGAAATCATTCTAAATTAGACTAGCTATTTTTCCTAGTTAATTTTTTTATTGTAAGCCATAGAAGATATATTAATTACTTTTAGTAATTTTTTAGTAAAAATATATATAAATATTTTATATTGCGTGCATTATTCATTCAGAAGTTTTGCGTGTTATATACGTGTGTTTTGTATTTCGTTGTTATAGATTCAGTTTGCTATTCACTTATTGTTAATATTCCAAACCTTATTTGATTCTTTATGAACATTAATTTTAGTTAATTCATATGTTATTATCTTTATTAATATGACACATAGTTATTAACTATGTTATATTAATAAAGATAACATTTTAGCAGCTTCATTTTTCTGCCGCAAGTAGATAAAATATTGTATGCAACAAGGCAGCAAAGGAAACATTTCTGCCTCGTTTATTCATTGCCTGCCTCGGCTTCGCCTCGGCAGTCAAATAGGTAAATTACCTGCCTCGGCTTCGCCTCAGCAGTTAATTATCATAGCCTGTCCTCGCCTTCGGCTCGGAGGCTAATCTAATCACTCGACAGTAAAATTCCATTTTGCTGCCTAGTTACATAAATAGCTATTGTCTCATCGAATAGATGATGATAGAATCTTTTCCCGTCCTGAAATTCCAATTTAATTTTTTAACTTCTCGTTTCCGCGAGCGTTGCGCGCGAACAATTGGACGGATCACGCTGTCCAACGAACTTAGCCTGAGTATATCATGTATACCAAATTTCAACTAAATCGGTCAACTTTTACTCAATTTATCGTCACACGCGTAAACGTTACAGACAGACAGACAGACAGACAGACAGACAAAATGCATAGTTTGTTGAATGTAAGAAGCTCGCTTACGCTCGCTTCAATTATGTTTGTACTTAAGTGCCTATATTAATTTTTATATTATTCCGTTTTAGTTATTAGTCATTAACTTGTTTTTACCACGCCTACAGTAACTTCCAATTGCTGTAAGTTTTATTATTTATCTCACCGTCACTGTTGTTATCGATGTGTATTGTCCTATTTAAACCAATTTTTAAAATTTTATTGTGACCTTTAACCGCATTTAGTTTAAACTGTGGAGGATGCTGTAATTTGATAATAAAAAAACAGAACAAAGAAAACACACACACACACTTAGACGTAAACTGTAGAATGTTTTTAATAGCAACACAGTCAAATAAACCTACAATATTTATATTAAATCTTTTAATATAAAAAAATAACCAAACAAAGAGAGAAATACATTTTTTATATAATTTGAAAAAAAAAAAAAAAATCAAAATCAAAAAGAAAGTTGATAAGAAAATCGGAAAACGATATCATGCTTTAAATTCTACTTCACTCTCTAATCCATTCAACCTTAGCATTGAGGATCGAATAACTTGTTCAGTGTTTGATAGATTAAGACTACAATCCTTGGATTTATATTAATCATCTATTCTCTTTACTTTCATAGTCCCATCAGTTTCAAATTTCATGGAGAACAGCAAAAGAAAAGAAAAAGAAAAAAAAAAAAAAAATAGTGAAATCGGAATCTTGATTGGAAAAGAAAAAGAAAAAACCTTTCTATTTGTATTCTGCTTCCATTTCTTCTCTTCATACAAAACTTTATTTTTTAACGAGAAGGGAACAATTTAAAAAGAAAAAAAAAATGGGGGGGGGGGAGAATCAAGTCCATACTGGAGATGAGATTCTTAAGAATTTCCCCTGAGCCTGAGGACCTAGTTTTTACCTCGGAGGAAAGTAAAGGCCGATGTTGATCGAATCCTGCGAGAGGTTTTTTTTGTGTCCTTTTTTTTATAGAATCCTGAATCTATTGGAAGTCTATGTCGTTAAAGGAAGGAGTATTAAGGATTCCTCTGATACCTTCTTCAGAAGGACAAGAGAAGAGAGGTGGGGGGGGGGGGAAGAAAAGGGGAAAAAAGTCTTCAGGAGTCTCTTGGGGTAGTTAAAACCTTCTTCTTTTCCATTTACTTCTTCTTTAGTCCTTACACTCTCTTCCTTCGCATCCTGTGGCCTACAAGAAAAAAAACACAACTATTTTTTTTTTCTATTTCTTTCTCCTTTTAGGACCTTACTTCTTGAGAATCCTTCCGGTACACACACAAAAAAAGTATAAAGATGTTTTTCCCTTCTTTCTTATACTTGCCCCCAAAAACGAAGGAAAGAAGAGGCTTTACTCTGGAAGCAGTGAAAAGACTGGAAAAGTGTGTTCTCAGGCGATAAGACTCCCTTGGGACTCCTTCCATGGACTTGACTAAGAGAACCTGAAGAAATCACTGCAAGGAAATAGTTACCCCGGGGTAAATATCGTGCCAAACTGCCTTGGAAACGTCCAAATTCCCCAGCCGAACACAATGTAGTATTTCAGCCAAGCCTTCAATGGCTTTTGTCTTACCTTTAATTCTTTATGTCAAGGTTCTCATATGTATTGTCATTGTTCATCTTTAAAATACATAGAAATTAGAAAATAATTTTACGGTTACTAGTAAATATTAATGTTAAATTTAACATTATTTTATTTCATACTTTATTAAATTTTTCAATAAGAGAAATTTAAGTCACAAACTTTTTTCCAAGTTTAATAAGTCCAGAAGATTGGCGTGCAAAATGCGTCTGACTAACATTAATCTAGAATTTTGTGTACAAATTAATATTTTAATCTCTCTTAAGAATATGTGGTCGGCTAAGTTCGTCTACGAGACATAGCTTGGCAATAGGCTTGTGAAAAAAAAAAAAAAAAAACACTGGAAAGCGGCTATGTCCCGCTCATTTTGGTGGACAATGTGATTTCCATGATACCGAATACAAAATTAGTTAGTAGACCAAAAATCAAGTAGATTTTTAAGATCAAGTAGATTTTTAAGATCAAGTAGATTTTTAAGATTAAGTAGATTTAAAATCAAGTAGATTTTTAAGATCAAGTAGATTTAAAATCAAGTAGATTTTTAAGATCAAGTAGATTTAAAATCAAGTAGATTTTTAAGATCAAGTAGATTTAAAATCAAGTAGATTTAAAATCAAGTAGATTTTTAAGATCAAGTAGATTTAAAATCAAGTAGATTTTTAAGATCAAGTAGATTTTTAAGATCAAGTAGATTTTTAAGATCAAGTAGATTTAAAATCAAGTAGATTTAAAATCAAGTAGATTTTTAAGATCAAGTAGATTTAAAATCAAGTAGATTTTTAAGATCAAGTAGATTTAAAATCAAGTAGATTTTTAAGATCAAGTAGATTTAAAATCAAGTAGATTTAAAATCAAGTAGATTTTTAAGATCAAGTAGATTTAAAATCAAGTAGATTTTTAAGATCAAGTAGATTTAAAATCAAGTAGATTTTTAAGATCAAGTAGATTTAAAATCAAGTAGATTTTTAAGATCAAGTAGATTTAAAATCAAGTAGATTTTTAAGATCAAGTAGATTTAAAATCAAGTAGATTTTAAGTAGAGTCTGTCACTTGAAAGAATATTTATTCAAATATTATACCAAAATGAAAAAATAAAAAATCTCGTGAGATGATTTCTCCGCCATTTTGGATTTCTAGTTAATCAGATCAAATTTCTATTCTTACTTATTTCTTCTTTGGCCCAGTAGACCAGAATTATAGTTTGTTTTTTTTTGGGGGGGGGGGGGGCAAGCAAAATGTTTATGGTTTTTGACAAAAGGTATGAAAAATTTAACACTTTCCACAAGTGTTATACATTTTTTTTTAATCGACTCGTCAATACCTTTTATATAATAAATATCTCACTAAAAATTAAAAAAAAGCATGGTATCCTTCTTTTTGGATTTGAACAGCTGATTATTTTGAGTTTGCTACATTTTTCCTGTGTGCGCGTCAAAACGATCTTTAATACTAGAAAGTTTCATTATTTTATCTCTTTTGATTCAAAAGTTATTGGAACCGTACAAAGCGACAGACACAGACAGACACAAGGACGAAACTGTTTTACTGACAAAATCCTAAAAAAGGAGAGAATTGGAATGACAGGCTTATGGGAAATATATTCTAGATCAGGGTAGAAAAGTAGGGTTAAAATATGGAAGAGAAAAATGGGGCCTTATACGGGAAAGAATCTGGGCAGAATAAGAATGGAAGTATGGAAAGTATGGAAACAAGGATGTTAGAGATTAGAGCGAAGGAAAGAAAAATAATAACTACAGGATACGGAAATGGAAGACTTTGGAAAAGTGATTACCCGAGGAAATGAAAATGTGAAGGTCACACAGAGAGAAGTAATAATGGAAGATGGGCTTAAAAGTATTAAACTGGGAACCACTAGAAATTAAAAGTAAAACCCAGGCGAGTTAAAGTGCAGGATAAAGAGATAAAAGAACGATGCGTGGGTGTCAGGTGTGTCATGAACATCTTAATCATTATCTAAAAACTATACTTTGGTATGAACAAACAATACCTAGATCAAATTATTGAAGCGAGCGTAAGCGAGCTTCTTACATTCTACGAAATACGCATCTTGTCTGTCTGTCTGTCTGTCAGTAACGTTTACGAGTGTGACGATAACTTAAGTAAAAGTTGACCGATTTAGTTGAAATTTGGTATACATGATCTTCTTACTAATACTCAGGCTAAGTTCGTTGGACAGCGTGATCCGTCCAAGAGTTCGCGCGCAATGCTCGCGTAAACGTGAGCTTCAAATTTAAAATTGGAATTTCAGGACGGGAAAAAAATCTATCATCACCTACTCGATGAGACGAACATTTTTTTCAAATAACATTTTTCAGTAAAACCAACAACGACACCGCTATGATTTAATAAAGATCGCTAAAACTATTAAAGCGGACCTAAACGTTTAAAATAGAGAAAACAACTTTTTTACCGATATCTTACGTTCTAACGAACGATCTTAATAAAACTTCATGTACTTCGTCTAAAGTACAATTGAAAAAAGTATGTAAAATTTCAACTTGATACATGCTGTAGTATTTGAGTAATGAAGTGATACATTTATAATACTAGGCATCGCGTGGCTCTATCATTGAAGCGAGCGTATTGCAATAAAATACTGAATATTGAAATTTTGTTAATCATGATGAATGTCATAGTTGAAGATAAGTGGAAGAGGGTAGTAAGGGGTAGAGTGGGGGTACTCGGTACAAAGCTTTACTTCATAACAAACCTACACAAAAAACGACTATAAGAATCTTAACCACCCGGAATAGCTTTTAAACTAATATTATAAATGTATCACTTCATTACTCATGTATTCATTACTGCATGTATCAAGTTGAAATTTTACATACTTGTTTCAATTGTACTTTAGACGATGTACATGAAGTTTTATTAAGATCGTTACGTTAGAACGTAAGATATCGGTAAAAATGTTGTTTTCACTATTTTAAACGTTTAGGTCCGCTTTAATAGTTTTAGCGATCTTTATTAAATCATAGCAGTGCCGTTGTTGGTTTTACTAAAAAATGTTATTTGAAAAAAATGTTCGTCTCATCGAGTAGGAGATGATAGAATTTTTTCCCGTCCTGAAATTCCAATTTTAAATTTGAAGCTCTCGTTTACGCGAGCATTGCGCGCGAACTCTTGGACGGATCACGCTGTCCAACGAACTTAGCCTGAGTATTAGTAAGATGATCATGTATACCAAATTTCAACTAAATCGGTCAACTTTTACTCAAGTTATCGTCACACGCGTAAACGTTACTGACAGACAGACAGACAGACAGACAGACAAGATGCATAGTTTGTTGAATGTAAGAAGCTCGCTTACGCTCGCATCAATTAGTTTAAAAGCTATTCCGGGTGGTTAAGATTCTTATAGTCGTTTTGTGTGTAGGTTTGTTATGAAGTAAAGCTTTGTACTGAGTACCCCCACTCTACCCCTCACTACACTCTTCCACTTATCTTCAACTATGACATTCATCATGATTAACAAATTTCAATATTCAATATTTCATTGCAATACGCTCGCTTCAATGATAGAGCCACGCGATGCCTAGTAATAATATTAAGTAAAGATGAATTTTTACAATTAAAATAAACTAAATATAAAATTGATCTAATTGATATAAACTTAAATAAATAAAGAAGGAAATATGTAAAAGGTTCAATTATATTTCTAAGTACCGTTAAGTTCGTGGAAACGGGCTTAATTTTATATTTAGAAAAAAGAAAAAGTAAAATTAAGTAAATTAAAAAGGCAATTTAACATCGTTTCGTCGCGTCCTACTCATCAGGGGCCCGACGATGCCCACCCAGACGATGCAGGATATGGCATAATGCCGAGACAACATCTTAATGACTTAATGTCTGATATTGGAACAGTTCCTATGTGTCACGCTTGCGTGGCACATCCCTTGGTGCCTCTCACAAATTGTTAAGTAAATTAATTTACATATCCATTTCGATAAGTTATTATATCTATTTGAAGACCATCAAATCAAAACAAATACTTAGTTTTATTGGAATAAATATGGTTGCCTTGTAACGGTTGGTATTCTGGGTCAATTTTCTTTTTACACTTATTGATTTAAATATTGTGAAAAATTGTTCAGGTTAGCCATTTATAATTTTGCTTGGGAGTTCATTATAATTTTGATTTCGTGGGTTTGGAGAAATCCTAATTACTTGATTCTTTTTTGTTACTATTTTAAGTTTTTTAACAAGTTTTATATCCCAAACTTTTAATAACATAAATTAGACAGTATGTTTTTTTTGTCTGTGGAGTTACGCCAGGCTGGTTCTATCTCAGGCAGTAGAGGTGGGTCGTAAATAACGTAACAGTTAAAAATAACCTGTTATTGTAAGGCAACCGTTCCACAGATAACCTAATATTGAAAAATACCTGTTATCGAGTAACTCTAGTCTAATTCATAAATATTTCGACTGGCGCGGCGGCGGAAAGGAAGGGGTTCCTTCCTTACTCTAGGGGTACTGCAGTAGTTACAGCTCTAGCCTAGTTCATAATATTCCGCCAAGCGGCGGCACTGTACTCGTACTCTGCTCCTATGATACGATGAGTTATATTATAACTTTAACTTAACGTGAACGGCATTAATAACCCCTGAGGTATTAAGTTTCCATGAAGCGTTATATTATAACTATAACTCTTCATTACGTTACGGTTACGTTATCAATTCAGTTCTGTTCTTCATTTCCGTTACCGTTCGGATTCCGTTTCCTTTATATTATGTACTGTTAAGTTATGTTATTTTCATTTAAATAATTTTATTATAATACAAAACAAAAACGGCAAAGAATTGCAAGATGTCGGTTGGGTAGGGGAGAGGTACTAGTAGAAGGGGTACAACCCTACTTGGAGTCTAATTAGTAGTTTCGCTCCTAGTGTCAAAGGGTCCTAGTCTCTGCCGTGGGCCCTGCGGCGGACTGACGGCAATACCTCAGCTTAGAACCCAGATCCTGGTTTGCACTCCGGCCCCGTCCCCGCTTTTCATGCGTAACTAACATACGTTTTATCTCCAGTTCTACTGAACCGATTTATCTCAAACAACTTTTATTATAATTATATTATACGACTCTTTAGGACTTCATCGCTGCAACTATTTTAGACTCATACTTATTACATGCTATTAGCGGCCTCAGAAAGGGCCCCATTTTTTTGTTTAATTTTGGTTGTTAAATATCTTAAAAGGGCCAACAATTTTAAATAGATTAGATTTTTAAAGCGATCCCACTCATCGAATTTCAAAGTATTAATATTTGTATCACAGATAAACGCCAATGTTTGTAAATTCTTCAAGCAACGTAGAATATCTTCACTATTAAATAAGTAGAATTTCATAAAATGTATATTATTTCGACTTTTTTTTTCGCTCATACAGACACTAATGGAACCTATTACCCAAATAACCTACTCAAGTAACGTGTTACTGAGCGAGAACGGGAACGTCATAACCAGTTACCATCAAATAACAGTTATTACCCACCTCTATCAGGCAGAGGCTCTCGGAACAGCGCGGCGTGGTGGCCGGCGGCTTTGGCCGTGTGGCCTCTAGAAATGAGAGGTTATATTTATTTTATTTTATTTTTTGTTCACTACCAGAGGAACTCTTTATCATTCATAATCTAAACGTAGAACCTCTCCTTCTTCAAAGGTATTCTCCTCTTTTTTTACGGTGGTTTGTTCAGGGCCGAATGCACAGTATTAACACTATCAAACATTTCACCATTAATATAATTTTTTTTTAATCTTTTATAATTCATAATATAAAATACCATATACAACCAATTTAAACATATGTTGGCACTTCTTTAGACTGTTACTCCCCTTATAAAAACAGAAATGTGATATCCCTTTGTCCTAAAGTACATTGAACTAAACATCCCTTTTTCTTTATTGTTATTTAGTCAAAGTCATTTATATTCTAAAACAACATAGGGGAAGAAGTACCCTTATGTTTACATTATTATAATGTACATTGTACATGTGGGGTTGGTTCTTCTCCCCTTAAAAATAATAACCTGACGCTTTAAAAAAAAAAATATTATCATTTATTTTGTATTTCAATAATTTAAATTAATTTATAATCATAAAACCCACTCGTACTACCAATTGAGTTGGGCATAATCTAAAATTAATGAGCTTATCACTGTCTTAACTTAGCAATAGCAATTATTTCGAGGTGCGTCGTCGGTACACTACTCGATTATATAAATGATGATAATAATAATTAAAAGTTTTTAATTATTAAAGTATTTTGTTCTACTATTAGAACAAAAGTAATTCTAGAATAGAAATTAGATACCTAATTGTTGTAACCCTACTTAATACCCATTAAGTAACTGCAATATTACAATATTATTAGCAGAGAATAAACTAAAACAAAGTTTTTATGTTAGAAAGTTTAATATTCACATTGCATCGAAATTGTGGAATCTAAGACCCTTAAACACTTAATAATAGTTAATTGTACTGTAAACTAAATTCATACGGGAAAACGTTTTTGGTTTTAAAGCTACTTATATTTTATAATGAGCTTATTTTAATGAAGAAGAGCGGGAAGACAATATTATACATTCGTGTGAAATGTAATTCCTTCTTTTAAACTTATATTAAAAACTATTATTTAAAAAGTATTAGTTTTCAAAAAACAATAAAGGCAAATAATATAAAGATGCACTCAAAAAGGAAAAATAAAATAAAACACTTATAACTTATAAACATAACACAAAATAAACTCCTATACTCTATACACCTTTAAAAAATCGGGTACGGGGGTACCTCGGAACTTTTCCTCACTTCAGAGGCCACTAAAGTGGCCTCTACTGCTGCTTCGCAGCAGAAGGAAGCAGCATTGGACGTGGTCAGTACTTGGATGGGTGACCGTTCTGAACTAACTGATTAATTATCATTCCTCAAAAAAACCCTTATTTTTAATACCTATATTTTATTTAATTATTTGAAGTTTGGCGGTATTTTGACAGATATAAACAAACTTTGACGTCATAAAAATTATCGCACTAATAAATAATTATATACGCTTATAACTTTTAAACTAGTTAATGGAATTTCATCGGTTTTTTTATATTTGTTCCTTAATTTTTTCTGGTTCCAACGATATGCTATATGTCAAAAACCTATTTATACTTTCAGTATTGTTAACCGTCAAAGTTTAAAAATTCAATAATTTATAACTTCAAAATAGTGGCCAAAATCAAAATGAAATTTAGTGGGCTTGTTTGTCATACAGAGAGGTACATTCGAACCAAATTTCAACTCGATCAGGACCATTTTCGATTTATTACGATTTTTTTAAAAAAAAATTCTGACTCAGCTAACTGGGTTTAAGATGGCGAAAAAAGTTTATTTTCCAGGTGGTAACAACTACAGGTTAGGACTGATTTTTCTGCCAAGTTTCAACTCTCTAGTTTAAATACTTTGGGCGCTACGATGATAACACACATACACACACATACATACGTCATGCTGAAAACCACTCAGGAGGTCTTAAAAACACTTAAAACGGATAATTCCGTTGAAATCTTGAAAAAAAAATTTTTTTGAAAAAAAACAACAAATTAGTAGGCTGGGCAGGTAGAAAACAGTCCTTTTTCCTATCAACTACAAACTAGTGATGGGCATAATCGATTAAAATAATCGTTTAAATCGATTATGCAACAATAATCGAATGCTCGTAATCGTTTATTTATAATCGGTATATGAGACCGATTATTTGATCGCTCAAAGTTAGTTCAACTCAATTCGATTATTATTCGAAATCGTTCTCATAATCGAGTGATCGGCTCCGGGCCCGAACATTCGATTATGAGACCGATTATTTGATCGCTCGAAGTTAGTTCAACTCAATTCGAAATCGTTCTCATAATCGAGTGTTCGGCTCCGGGACCGATCACTCGTAATCGAAATTCCACCCATTGCTCGTTCACTGAGTATAATTTATTCTTGAATCGAACGCTCGGAATCGAAATGTCGGGGCTTGCATTTCGAATCTTTTCACAATCGGATGCCTAGGCCCAAGGCCTAGTGCCTAACCCAGTTGCTAGTTAACGATACCGAGCACTGTCAATCGGAATCGAAATGTCGGCGCTTGCATTTCGAATCTTTTCACGATCTCGGATACCTAGTCCTAGTACCTAACCCTGTTACAATAATAACCGATTCCGAGCACTGTCATTCGGAATCAGAAATCGGAATAATGCCGCGTCCTAATACGCACCTTTTCATAATTATGAAAACGATTCGAAATTCATGGTTGTGTCCATGTATTATATTTATTTATAAAAAATATGTTCTAACATATTTTACATTTTAAGTAATTCCAATATAGGCTTAAAATAATTATATTGATTTCACACCGCGTTTCAATTATCCAATAAAATCTAGTAAATCTCTCATTTCCTTAAAAACCTCAATACAATAAGTTCATAGGTAACAATTCGCTTAACCCCCTCTCTCTTGGATTAAATAAATAGTTATTCTTATATTTAAGAAAAATAATTTAAAGGTAATTAAAAGTAATTATATAAATAATTCTAACTATATAGTTTGAAACTTATTAAAACATAAATATAATTATTTTAACATAATATGATACTAATTAAGTATAGCAAGCAATAACTAAATTTTAGAAAAATCAGTTATATAGTATATAGATAAGATACATAATTGGTTAGTGCCAAAAAAAAGTATAATTTTTGAAAAACTAAAATCACCTCAATATACAAAACTAAATTTCCCAATCACTAAAAGCAATGTGAATTATTTGCTCTCTAAAATAATTGTGCAAGGAACGAAAACGAATGTGACTTAAACAGTGTTACTACGTTTCCACGATGTTTAAATACGGATTGAATACAGGTTGAATACAGTTTATGGATCCAAAGTGTCCATGGAAACCTAGATTAAATACGATACCGATCTCAATACGATACACTAAATTCTGGGATCGTATCAGGATCGAGTTGCATGGAAACACGCTGACATGCGCAGAGAGCGTGTCAGCGTATTTCTGTAGAAGTAGAAACTGCAGTCAAATATGTTACAATACGTAATAAAAACATGGTTATAAAAGGTGAAGGTTCAAAATTATTTATAACCTTTAGCAAAAGTAACCAAGAAAAAGTTTTGTTTTTTTTATTTCGTATTGAATACGGATTCAATACTACTTATGGAAACACCTAACTAGTTAAATTCCAAATTAGGATTCAATCCGTATTTAAACATCGTAGAAACTAGAAACGTAGTATTATGTAAGAATGTTTTATATTAATTAGAGATCAAGAAAGTGATAAGGGTTAAGAAGAATATGAAGCAGTGATTATGAGTATGAGTAGTAGTTTAAGTAGTTTAGTAAAGACTTTTCGTTATCGTGTCGTTTGCCGACAAAGCAAAAACCCGCGCTTTGTCGGGCGTCCGGCACGGCCGCTAAGTTCCCCGTATTTTAGGTATCGCAACTATTTGTCTCCCCTTTTTTCTTTACTTTAACCCCCTCCTCTAAAAAATAATCGATTGTGAAATCATTCGATTATTAGAATAATCGATTAAAAATAATCGATTGATTGAAAAATATCGATTATGCCCATCTCTACTACAAACATACTCTTTAACTTTAAACTCATCATGATTAACTTTTTTCTCAATATTCAACACATATTTAACGTAAGACGCTTGCTTTAATGATACAAATATTGCTTTTCTTTTAATTTTGTCTCTTTTCTAACTCCACCATGCATAAAGTAGTTTAGCAACGTATACGTACTTAGCATTGTGATTTTATAATTTATATTTAATGAAAAATGTAAGGAAGGGTTCGTTCCTACCGGGTGTCCCGCGACACCACACACACATATAATATATATATATATATATATATATATATATATATATATATATATATATATATATATATATATATATCTAAGGTAGGTAATACTTTTCCTTGTAATCTCTTTATGGGACGAATAAAATATTAAAAGTAAGCAGGGTTTTTGTCAAGAGCTTTTGCACTAATACGCTGCCTTAGATAATGGTTTTTTGGGATTAAGCCTGTCTTTTTGTGTTTGTTATTCCTTGTGAGTTAGAATTGCGGCTTTACATCTCTGGTTAGTGTTGGTTCTACTGCAGTACAAGACAACAGCAACATCAACCTGTGTGTTAAGAGTTGCCAACAACTAATTTTCCTAAAGACAAGGTTCATGGTTCTGTGATTATTCATGAAAATCGATGGGGAAGTCCTAGAAGCAGTAGGAGGTTTACATGAAAGCTCTCGCCGAAAATGCACAAGGGCAAAGCAGTGGGGAAGGGTTTAAGCCTCTTTCAATAATTTAGTAAGAGCATTTCCGGTGGTAGTAGTGAGGTTCGAGGGAAGCTCGGAATTAACATTAGGCTTTAGCCTGGGAATTACACGGGTACCCATTTCAAGCTTCCAGGCCCACCCTCTGGCTTTCTACTCTAGTTATCCCCATACACAACGCACCCTCAAACCCAGTCCGGAGGTCTTTTGTACGTAATAGATTGGAACCCGTCCTCGCTTTAGAAACGACAGAGACGTCAATCTTATCTTCGGTTCCCTGGGAAATACGAGGTTTAAACTACATCTTAACCTAGACACCGTTATCCCTTTTACTCCGCTGTAAATTGCTTAATTGCTTCACCAATGTGACGTGCCCTTTTTAACTGAGATAATCCATATCAATAGTAGTCTATATGGTTATACAAAGTGATCAAATTAATTAAAAAGCTAGTTTCTCTACACAAAGAAGAAGATAAAGAATAAGGGTTTTACATCATTTCTAATTAATAACACAAAAGCGTTTTGGTCGCGTAAAGTGACTTAAAATGAATTCATCAACTCCTCAAATTGATACTAAAGACATCTAATTGTTTGAAATAAAAAAAAACAATCGGGTACGGGGTACCTCGGAACTTTTCCTCACTTCGGAGGCTACTAAAGTGGCGTCTCCTGCCCAATGCTGCAATGCTGCAGGAGGAACTTGGACGGGTGACCGTTTTGAACTTTATTTATTTATTATAATTTTTCAAAAAGAAAATATATGTATATATTTTTATTTTATTTTATTATTTGAATTTTGGCGGTATTTTTACAGATGAAAACAAACTTAGACGTTGAACGAAAGTAACGCACTATTTAATAATTATGTTTGCTTATAACTTTTAAACTAATAATGGAATTTCATCGGGATTTTTTACATTTGTTCCTTTTGTTTTACCGTTTCCAACGATTTCTGTATGTCTAAAAAGGATTTATACTTTCGGTATTATTAACCGTCAAAGTTTCAAAATTCAAAATCGATAAGTTCAAAATTGTACCCAATATCAAAATTAAATTTCGTGGATTGGTTTCTCATACAGAGAGGTACATTCGTGCCAAATTGTTAACTCAATCGGGCCACTATTTTATTTTTAACGAATTCTTTAAAGTTTTACTGACTCAGCGAACTGGGTTCAAGATGGCTGAAAATGTTGATTTTCTGGGCGGCACAACTAGAAGTAAGGACTGATTTTCTGTCAAGTTTCAACTCTTTAGGTGAAATACCCTGGACGCTACGATGATAACAAACATACAGAAGTCATGCTGAAAACCACTCAGGAGGTCTTAAAATTACCCAAAATGGATAATTCAGTTGAAATCTCGAAAAAAGTAAATCAGTAAAAATATTTATGGCAAAAATCAGATGGCGGCTTTTGAAGATATAGGTGTAATAAATGTATGTTTGTGTGCATGTGGAAGAAAAAAACAATGGCTCAGAAAAACACATAACTTACTTGCCTTTTTGTTTGATATAACAATTATTATTTTTATCTACGATTTAGTTTCTTTTTACTTTCTAATATAAAGAGGAAGTATTGTGAAGGCGCTAAAATCGATTTTGAGATTTTAATAGATTTACTCGTTTTGAGGTCCCCTGATTCCAAAATAGAGGGTTTTAAAAAATGTCTGTTCGTCGTCTGTGCAGACGCCTGGAGCCTAAACTACTGGGCGGCCGATTTTCGCGAAATTTGGCATGCACATGTTCAGAAAAATCATACCACGAGACAAAATTGAAAAATGAATTTTAGCTCCAAATTTGGGGGCGCTACCCCCCAAAAACTCTCCAAAAATATCCTCGACATATTTTTATTGAATAATTCTAAAATGTAGTCCATTTAAATACGAATTTAACGATATAAGCTCTTTTCGCGGGAAAAATCTAGTTCCTGAGAAAATAGCTTAAAACGTGGACGGAGAGGCTGGGTTCGATTCTCCACCCAGAAGAAGTTATTTTTATGATAAATTTTGATGAAATGTTCAATAATAATTAAATGTACATAGGTACTAACACTAATAAATGGAAAACATAGGTCGTTCGTTTTTATGTGGGTCGATCAAGGGTAGTAATAAACAATAAGGTGAATATTTCTTAAATTTGGCTATATTTCGCCCCACTCCGGGGCATATTCATGCCTAAAAACATCGAAAAATCTAAGATTACCATAAATGTTCAATTTACATGACTTAAAATACAATAAATGACGGAAAATAAAAGCAAGGTCTCAAATTCTTACCTTAAGAAGATTACGTTAACAACTCTTTAACAAGAAGTAAGAAAAAAGTTATATATAGACCACATAGTGGTTTCGTCATACATCACAGTCAACACTTACTAAATGTTATGACATTAAAAATAACAAAAGACGAGAACAAATTAATAAAAATTAACAAATTTACATTTTTAAAAATTTGACTAGAGATAACCAGAAGTAAACCTTCCGTCTTATCAACTTTCGGAAAAAAACAAAAAGTAAAGAGATTTAAAATAATTTTAATTTAAAAAAGGGGGGTTCTTTGGTTTAAAATGTATTACTAAAAATTATATAATTATTTATTTTAAATATTATGAGGGACTTACTATTTTTTTTATAACTATGATATGAAAATTGTACGAGAGGAATGATAAGGGCATAACAGATTTGGCGGGATTTTTAATTTCTAAAACTATCTGAAATTTAGAACGGCTGAATAATACTTGTTTAAATCTTTGGCATCGGTTTTGTAATTGACTGCATTTTCTGTCATGGCTATGAAAGCTGATTCAAGATATTTCCTTTTAGATTCATGCTTTTCTGACCCTAGTATTTTAACATTATGTTTATCTATTTGGTGGTTTTCGTTAGCAGTGTGATTGGCAATCGCAGTTTTTCCATTTCTGGATTGAATGTCATATATGTGTTGTTTTATACGGCTTTCTAAATGCTGCATCGTTTCCCCGATGTATACTTTGTTGCAATCTTTGCAATTTATTTTGTATACCACATTGGTTTTCTTTAAATATCAAACCTAACTACTATATGAAAACATAGGGCTAAGTAATTATGAGCTCGAATATGAGAAAGTTTGTCTGAGTTGTCTCGGACCGATTTTTTATTGTTAAATAAGAGTCCAAATAAAAAAAATAGTCTGCCAATGTGTGTAACACACAGCTTCCTTCCGTCCTGTTTCGTATACCTTAATGATTTTATGCTTTTAAAACCTATTATTGACAAATTAATTTAATTTTCCAATAAAATCATCTACTTCCGTGGTGTAATGGTTTGCGCGTTTGTCTGCTGACTCAGGGGTTGGAGAATCGAGATGCGTCGTAAATCAACTGCCGACTTAAGCCGGCAGTTGATTTACTTGCGGTAGTTAAAAAAAATACGTGTGTGTCGCGGGACACCCGGTAGGAACGAAGTTCCTTACATTTTTGATTAAATATAAATTATAAAATCACACTACTAAGTACGTATACATTGCTAACTACTTATACATGGCGAAGTTAGAAAAGAGACAAAATTAAAAGTAACGAACTGTTTGTACCTAGGAAGAGTTAAGGAAAAATTAAAAGAAAATCATTATTTGTATAATTAAAGCAAGTGTCTTACTATAAATATATATTGAATATAAGAAAAAAGGTGATCATGTGAGTTTATAGTGAAAGAGTATGTTTGTTAAAGAAGTTTGGATTGAAATAGGACTGTTTTCTACCTACCCGGCCAATTAATTTAAAATATTATAAAATATATCTCTTCCCTACTCTACAGCTTCTGCTTGTATCAGGGTGAAATTTTACATGATTATAATTTATTTATTTACAAAACAAAGTGACATTTTTGACATCTATAACAAAAATAATTAAAACAAGTCAAGTAACAGGCTTCCTTAATAACACTTTTTCCCGTCTTTTAAAGCTTACGTTTACGCGAGCGTTGCGCTAAACGCTTGGGCGGATAACGTTTTCCGACGAACTCAGGCTGGGCATTGGTAAAATGAACATGTGTTCCAAATTTCATCTTACTCGGTGAGCTTTTACTCAAGTTATCGTCATCTGTAGATTTCGTGACGGATTTTGCGTGACGGTGATTTCGTGGCGGTGATTTTGTGACGGTGATTTTGTGACGGTTATTTTGTGACGGTGATTTTGGTCGTTTTTTTCGGATTCACTCCCGGGCTCCAGAACGTGCCATAAGGAACTTCGTTCCAAAAATCTAATACTTGGACGAGTCTTGAAACACAAACTTCGTTTCATCCAGGCCAATTTAACTCTACCTCGCTTAAAGAAGTTTCACTTCAAAAATACTATATATAAATATATATATATATATATATATATATGTATATATATATATATATATATATATATATATATATATATATATATATATATATATATAATATATATATATATATATATATATATATATATATATATATATATATATATATATATATATATGTATTTTTGTAATAATTATGAATAGAGTTTGAATTAATGCTATCAATGTTTATCAGTTAATTAATTAAATTCAGGATTTTGTAAAAGTAAAAAGTTCTCAGGATTGAACATACTAAAAGGCAAAGTCATTCTGTTAACTTTCCGGACGTGTATAAAAAGAAGGTAAAGAGAAGAAAAACTCTTATTGGCATACTTAGTTAAATGAGGGGAAAGCAAGCCAATATAAATCGGAGTTTAAACATTCTGAATGGAGAAGGGGAATCAGACATCTTCCTCCGAGGTGTAAAAAATGTGTTTAAAGTGGAAACAACACTGTAAAGAGACGTGGGAGTGTAACGGAGAAAAGAGGGTCGTGACTTCGCCATCAAGATAACCGGCAAACGGCTTGATGTAATGTAGGGACCTTATAGGGCTCCGAGGGTTTTCCAGACCTTTCTCTGAAAGCAAAAAGTACCGGGAGGGGGGATCGCTTCTTCTCTCGACGTGGAGGTTAGTTTCTTTACACTTTGATAGATGGAGGACCGATAAGAGCTTCCAAGAGATGTAAGAGGAAAAGCAGGAAAAGAACAGACAAAGAAAAACTCGGCTTTCAGTGGCGCATCCTTTCCGACCGGCAGAGAAAAACCTTCTGCTACAATAGACTGGGCCTTTCCTATCAACTTATAACGGCTCTTCCTCTTCCACCTCCTCTTTCAAACTCTCCCCTTGATTCTCTCCGGCAATGAGTCCCCGAGTCTACCTTAACTAACGACATTTATCTCAGTTACGGTGTGGCTTTGACATTTTCCACCCTCTTGGAGGTGAAAACGTCGACTTCATTGTTCCAGAACGCGACCAACCCTCACTCCCCTCCACCGCTCCCAAGAGTTTTCAAAATAAAACTTTCAACAGATAAAAATGAAACGGGTATGAAGGATTCGACACTTGCAAGTCAAACTGCTTATTTCTAAGTTCAACCAGTTTTATCCTTAATTATACTTGTTTAACTTCATTACAGACGAAAACATAAAATTAACTTGGATTTCGTCAAAATGTAATTAGAGTATTCTTTTTGTAAAAAACAAATTAATGTAATTAGGTTAGACCCCTTACAATATATATATAAACATATTATCTCCGCAATAAATGGATCGTAGATAGGAGATAAGCAAACCAAATAAACTAAAATGAGCCTTGTGTATATATATATATATATATATATATATATATATATATATATATATATATATATATATATATATATATATATTATTCGTTATATTAAAAATTATATTTTTCTAAATGAGAAAGAAAATACAAAAAATTGATCATTTGTATTTCACCTCATAAATAATAAATTAATGAAAAGGGTCCCAGTTATAAAACCCAGGTTTTTTTTATATAGAAATCAATATTTTTATAATTAATGGTATTTGCTAATAATTAGGTAGTTCAATAAATACTTCGGGATGACAAGTAATTGTACATTTATTAGTTAAAAATGGCTACATTAACTGATAAAAGGTTCATAAATGTACATTTTTTTTATTGCTTCCGGTTACTGAATGTAACAGAAGCTATGTGCTGGTTTTGCAGAACGAAAATATTTTATGTCTCCGATTTCAATAATTCCAAGACAGAAATACATTTCAGACATCAGGGAACATTTTTGGTTCCATGTCTGTCTGTCGCTTATGTTTTGTGAACCAACATATCTTAAAAACTACACGTCCCATTTTAATGAAATTTGTATGGTAGGTCATAATTAGCCCATTGTTGGTCCCATATAAGTTTTAACCTTCTGCGCCCATTTTTTTTATCTTCAACATGCTCAGAAACATACATTTATTTACACCTATATCTGTTTGTTCTGGCACTGAAGATGTCCTTATATAGAGGCCGAAAGCTGCTTTGATTTTTAAATAAATTATTTAATAAATCTTAATATAACTAGGCATCGCGTGGCTCTATCATTGAAGCGAGCGTATTGCAATGAAATACTGAATATTGAAATTTATTAATCATGATGAATGTCATAGTTGAAGATAACTGGAAGAGGGTAGTGTAGGGAAGAGTGGGGGTACTCGGTACAAAGCTTTACTTCCTAAACAAACCATACACTATACGACTATAACAATCTTCACCACCCGCGGTAGCTTTTAAACAATTATTATAAATGTATCTCGTCACTACGCAAAGAATTTTGCTTGTATCAAGTTGAAATTTTGCATACCTGTTTCAATTGTGCATTAGATGGTGTATATGAAGTTTCATTAAAATCGTTTCGTTAGAACGTAAGATATCGGTAAAAAGGTTGTTTTCTCTATTACAAACGTTTAGGTCCGCTTTTATAGTTTTAGCGATCTTTATTTAGTCATAGCGGTGTCGCTGTTGGTTTTAGTAAAAAATGTTATTTGAAAAAAATGTTCGTCTCATCGAGTAGATGATGATAGAATCTTTTCCCGTCCTGAAATTCCAATTTAATTTTTGTACCTCTCGTTTACGCGAGCGTTGCGCGCGAACTCATGGACGGATCACGCTGTCCAACGAACTTAGCCTGAGTATTAGTAAGAGGAACATGTATACCAAATTTCAACTAAATCGGTTAACTTTTACTCAAGTTATCGTCACACGCGTAAACGTTACTGACAGACAGACAGACAGACAGACAGACAGACAGACAGACACGGAGCATATTTCGTTGAATGTAGGAAGCTCGCTACGCTCGCTTCAATAAATATCTTAATATAAATCTAAATATAACTAGGCATCGCGTGGCTCTATCATTGAAGCGAGCGTATAGTAATAAATATGTATTGAATATTGAAAAAAAAGATTATTGTGAATCATGATGAGTTGATAGATAATGTGTCTGGTAGTAGTGCAGCGGCTAGTAGTAAGGGAACCACCCCGCATTCTTACTATTCCACTAACCACACATCTCTATTTCAATATTTATAATTTGTATCTCTTTGCTACAAACAAACTACTGCATGTATCAAATTGAAATTTTGCATGCCTGTTTCAATTGTGCATTAGATGGTGTCTATGAAGTTTTATTAAAATCGTTACGTTAGAACGTAAGATATCGGTAAAAAGGTTGTTTTCTCTATTTTAAACGTTTAGGCCCGCTTTAATAGTTTTAGCGATCTTTATAAATTCATAGCGGTGTCGCTGTTGGTTTTACTAAAAAATGTTATTTGAAAAAAATGTTCGTCTCATCGAATAGATTATGAAAGAATCTTTTCCCGTCCCGAAATTCCAATTTAATTTTTGTACCTCTCGTTTACGCGAGCGTTGCGCGCGAACTCTTGGACGGATCACGCTGTCCAACGAACTTAGCCTGAGTATTAGTAAGAGGATCATGTATACCAAATTTCAACTAAATCGGTCAACTTTTACTCAAGTTATCGTCACACGCGTGAACGTAACTGACAGACAGACAGACAGACAGACAGACAGACAGACAGCCAGACAGACAGACACGGAGCATATTTCGTTGAATGTAGGAAGCTCGCTACGCTCGCTTCAATAATAAATATCTTAATATAAATCTTAATATAATAAATAAATCATCCCGTTTTTTTTAAATTTCAAAATTGTTTTGATTCTTTACATGAATTAAAGAATTTCATAAAAATATTAGAGTAATATTGAAGATATAAATGTTAATATAATATATAAGATAAGATGCTCGTTCCAAAAAATTGAGCGATAGACAGAACGGAGCCAAAAATGTTCCATAATGTCTAAAACGGATTTTTCTTGAATTATTTTAAATCAGAGTTTTAAAAATGTTCGTTCTTCGGAACGTTCACAAATAAACCAACATACAAAAGTACTAATCTGATTTATGAAATTTGGATGGTAGGTCACAATTATTTCATTGTTGGTCCCATATAAGTTTCAACCTTCTGCGTCCATTTGTTTATTTTCTACATGCGCACAAACATACATTTTTTCGTTCTTCAAAACTATCACATAGCTTCCTTTACCTTCGGTAAGATAGGAAGAAAAAGAAGAGTTATATCAAACAAAAAGAAAAGTAAGTTATGTGTTTTAACCGATAATTTGTGAAACATATTCGAACTAAATAACAGGAAATTATGAAATTTAAATGTCATAATCATTGCCCCCTCCACGACAATCAGTACTTCAGTGAGCTGATAACTCGAAACCTTATCTGTTAAATTAACTATATAATTTGTACTTCGTTTTAGTCTATGAAAACAAACAAAATGTTGTTTATTGTTTATGAGTTTCATTTTGGACTTACACTTTATATAGGTAAGTTATCAACACAATATAATGCCGAGGACAATTTTGATTGGTTGAATACTCGCTTTATCTTGGGCTACTCTATCTGGAGAGAGGCGATTCAATAGTTTATTTTGACTGTAAAACTCTGCAGGTCTCCTGGGTAATTGAATTTATGCAGCGACACCCGGGGAGATGCATGTTTTATCGTATGAACTCAAACCGGTCCAGTATCGACGAGGCCCGCCTCCTCTCTCGTAGACTCGATTTGTAATCAATTCGCGAGCCCAATATCCAATCACCGGTCTGTCATTTTCCTTCCTTTAATTATTTATTGTGTTAACTGTCGGTAATTTTTTGATTTCCCATCATTTTTCCATGGAGGATTCTAAGGGAGTCGAAATTAAAATGATATATAGTCTAATTCCGAATCGTACTTCAGATAAACGTGCGCTAGGGGAGGAATCCACGAGGGAAGTTTGTAACTCGATACAGAGAGATATTAAAGGATATGATAGAATGGAGGGGATGGTAATGCGGGGAGGCGGCTCGCTAGATAAAAGGGCGGCGATTATATGAGGGCAGGGGAAAGAGGAAAGGGTCGAGGCGTACTTTGCAATGCAAATGCGCCTCGTAGTGAAACAATGCTAACTGAGGCCCATTAGGCTCCAGGCTCCTTAGCATATTGTGTTGCTTTAGATTAGTCGCTTAATTAATTATTAAACCCCTGGTGTGACGAGGGTTTTGACGGAAGGGGGGAGGGAGGACGGGCTGACCGGAGGGTCTGTAGAAGTGGACGAAATCTTGATGACTAGAGAGGGGAGAGACCCCCCGACTAACTAACAGCACCCTTTAGTAGAAAGGTAACGCCCTTCAATAACTCCGATAATTAAAAAGAATAAACTAATTGAATCCTCTGAGAAAACCAGTTGGGATCGACAAGGATCCCCGCTCATTACGGAAAGTGATAATTATCTGCTTGTAGACGATACGACTACAAACTCAGTCATGTCTTTGATGAAGAATCTTGAGACTCGTCTCCACTTACAAAGCTAATCTCATGAAATTCAAACTTGATACAACCGACGACATTCTAACAAGCTTTCATCAAGAGTACTCCAAGTAATCCCGCCGCTAATACAACAAAGACGTACTTCAACACGAATAAATAAGTGTTCACACCTCGTCTTTGAGTTGACGCTAACTATATATACACCAAAATAAGTAGAAAGTAATCTGCTAAAAATTACAATCTTAGTATTTTTAATTAAATATAAACTTTAATTAGTGTAAAAATTTTAGATCGATACTTCATTCAACTTTATTTAAAAATCTATACTTATATTCAAAATTACAAGCGAGTATCACATTATTATTAATAATAATTTAATTTTGCTTCCGAGCTTATCAAAAAAAGCTACAAATGGAAGCTATGTGATCATTCTGAAGAACGAAAATATTTTATTGTTCATGGTATTTGTGTTCCTCATGTTCATTAATAGTAAGAAGAATTTTGGGCAAATAAGAGGAAAGACTTCTTTTTAACTTTTGACTATATTTCGCCTCCTTCTCGAGACATATTCATGTCTAAAATGATAACAATTGAAAAAGTTACACCAAAAACTAACATACTAAAATAACCATAACAAGCAATACATCTACAAGACAAAGTTAACACTATTTACCTGTTAGAAATCAAGCAATTCGAGCTTTCGTCACATGCAAATTAAACTACACAATTAAGTAAAACTTTAATATATAATAATAAATCATGCATAACTCCATTTTACTAACGTAGAATGGAGGATGTATTGCTTGTTATGGTTATTTTAGTATGTTAGTTTTTGGTGTAACTTTTTCAATTGTTATCATTTTTAGACATGAATATGCCTCGAGAAGGAGGCGAAATATAGTCAAAAGTTAAAAAGAAGTCTTTCCTCTTATTTGCCCAAAATTCTACTTACTGAAAATATTTTATGTCTCCGATTTTAAAAATTCCAAAACAGAAATCATTTTCAGACATTAGGGAACATTTTTGGTTCAGTGTCTGACTGTCGGTCTATCGCTCAATTTTTGCTAACTAAAACATCTTAAAACTACATTTCCGATTTCAATGGAATTTGTAAGCGGAATTTAAAACTGGTAGGTCATAATTAGCTCATTGTTGGTCCCATATAAGTTGCAACATTCTGCGCTCATCTGTTTCTCTTTTACGTGCACACAAACATACATTTTTTTGGAACGAAGTTCCTTATGGCACGTTCTGGAGCCCGGGAGTGAATCCGAAAAAAACGACCAAACTCACCGTCACAAAATAACCGTCACAAAATCACCGTCACGCAAAATCCGTCACGAAATCTACCGATGGCGATAACTAGTGTAAAAGTTGACCGACTTAGTTGAAATTTGGTACACATGTTCATTTTACCAATGTCAAGGACATGTTCGTTGGACAACGTTATCCGCCCAAGCGTTCACACGCAACGCTCGCGTAAACGTAAGCTTCGAATTTAAAATTGGAATTTTTGGACGGGAAAAAATTCTAACTTCATCTATTTAATGAGACAAATAACTTTTATAAATAATTTTTTTTTAGTAAAACGAACACCGACACTACTATGAAGTGATAAAGATCGCTAAATTTATTAAAGCGGACCAAACCGATTAAAATAAAGAAAACAACGTTTTTACCGATATCTTACGTTCTAACGTAAAGATTTAAATGAAACTTTGTATACATCACCTACAGTACAATTGAAACAAGCATGTAACATTTCAACCTGATACAACCAGAAGTTTTTGTGAGTTAATGATTTATATTTTTTATTTTAATATTAAATTGGAGTAATATGCCGGCGGGGCCTGGGAGGACAGTTCTTTTTCGTTCTACAACCATCTGCTTTAACTATAAATTTATCATCACCTTTTTTTCTCAATATACAATACATTATTTATTGAAAGACGCTCGCTTCAAAGATAATAGAAAGATTTTCATTTAATTTTGCCTTAACTCCGCTAGTACATATAGTTAGTTACTTTTAATTTTGTCTCTTTTCTAACTCCACCATGTATACGTAGTTATTACAGCGACTTTATAATTTATATTTCATGAAAAGCGTAAGGAACTTCGTTCCTACCGGGTGTCCCACGACACCATATGTATTTTTTACACCTGTAGCTTCAGAAGTACTTTACTTATCTAATTTGTATGAAACTATTATAGTTTATTGAATATAATAACCCGCAGATAGCCCCAGATAAATTTGAACCGTCTGCGATCTTTTACTTTTGCTAAATTGATACTTTTAAGTAAAAAAAATTGTAAATACAATTTTCACAGATTAAGAAAACGGGGGAAACAATTAAACAAATTAGATAATAATGGCTTGTAAAAGTATAAACATCAATAAAGTACGAGATGGAATCCGAGGAAGTTATGTGCCACACCAATTGGCAGTCTATTTTAATAAGCACTAATTTTGTTTATACTGTATTTTGTTTATATATTTCCTGATTCTATCTCTCATCTTGTATTAATAATAATAAATTATATTTCGTGTAACATACAAGCAGTTTTATTCATTCAAATTATTCTTTTTTTAAAAATTAAAATTATTTATACAAGTAAAAAACAAAACTTTGCTGGAGATTTTATAAACTAAGAATTATTCATAATAAAACTTGAATCTAAACGTTAAACAAAACAACAATTAACTTGACTAGATAAAAAAATAAAAAACTTTTATTTATTCTAAAGTTGTATAAAATTTACTACCTGATCAATTTTTAATGAAAGTTTTTGAGTAATAGAAGCATAGGAACGGAACTTGTAACATTTGTATATTTAATGCTGTTGAATATTAAACTCGACTGGTACAGCTGTAGGAGAGGAACAAAGCAGGATCTTTTCTTATCCCGGCATTGCACTTGAGTAGCTTTAGTACAACGAGATCTGCCTGCAAAATGTTTACAATACTTTTAACGCTGTGGCTGTCAGAATATTTTAACCATGTAAGTCCCAATTGTTGTGGCACATAGCTTCCTCGCATCCTATCCACGTACTTTATGCTTTTACAAGCTATTATTGTCTAATTTGTTTAATTGTTTCCCTCGTCTTTTTTAATCTTTTAAATTGTTTTGCTTTTTAACATGAACTAAAGTATCAATTTAGCAAAAGTTAAAGAACGCTGGAATGGCTCAAATTAATCTTGGCTAACAGCAAGGTTATTACTGCAAATTAATGCAGGTTACTTTCGATAAGCTATGATAGTTTTATACAAATCAGATAAGTACTTTTGAAGCTATAGAGTAAATAAATTACGTTTATCTACGATTGATACGAAATATAAACATTGTATCTCTGTTTAGATGCGTAGAAAGTAATTATTTATTTTTTTTCCCGATGTCTGAAATGGATATCTGTCTTAGAAAATATTTTATGGAGACATAAAATATTTTATCTCCAGTAGGGAAAAAAAGTTATGATTTTGAATTAGTTTAGAGGGACTAAAACAGGTCTTTTCATCCCTAACTCAAAAAGTAGGGAGAAAAAGTAAAAGTCGGGCAAAAAAGTAAAGATTGCAACTTAATTATTTTATAAATAGTAGAAAATGTATGGCTAATGTAATGAAGTTGTCGAAATCAGGTTGGCGGCACTGGGTTTTTTTGACCATGTTAATCTTTGTTTACAACATTATAACCTGCATCTAAATAACCTTCTGTTTGAGTTTAATTCCAATTCTTATTTGTTTTTAATATTGAATCTCTTATATCTGCTATTAAAAGTGCTAATAATTATTGTTATTTATTAAAAGATTAAATAAAAACTGTGCAACGGACGAAAATGTGAATCTTTTTTCTACTGGAGATAAAATATTGTATGTACCTCGTGAGTAAAGTGCCATTATTCCCCTCGCGATAATTATCTCCCTCGCCTGCGCCTCGGGAGCTAATTAGAGTTATTCCCTCGGCTGCGCTTTGGGAATTAAAGATTCTAATTCCCTCGGCTTCGTCTCGGGATTTAGGGACCATGGTTCCTTCGGCTTCGCCTCAAGAACCAACTTTTTCGCTCAGGGAATAATGACTTAATTTACTCCCTAGGTGCATAAATAACTATTCGTTCTTCAGAACGATCACCCAGCTTCCGTTACCTTCGGTAAGCTCGGAAGCCAAGAAATAGCTGGCCACACACGAGCGGATTTTTCCAACGGACCACGGACTTTTCCAACGGATTTGGGGAAATCCGCGGACCCGGTATGTGCGTTAGTGGAGAAACAACCGACCGGACCTTGTCGGCGGACATGAGATCCGCGGACCCCGTCCGCCGTTGTCAACACACACGCACGGACCAAAGTTTATTACTTGTACGCGGATTTAGCTCTTTATCATTTTACTATTTCTCACCCAAATAATGTTTCATTCCATATCCGTTCATTTCCATATTCGTTTCATTTCTAATTAAATTCATTTCATCTTTTCAATTAAATTCTACAGTTTAAATTAAATTCTTCAGTTTAAATTAAATTTAAATTAAATTATTCAGTTTAAATTAAATTCTTCAGTTTAAATTAAATTTAAATTAAATTCTTCAGTTTAAATTAAATTTAAATTTAAATTAAATTCTTCAGTCTCTTTCAGTTTTTAATTCGGTTTTTATTCAGTTTTAATTTTCTCCCTCTGGCATTTATTTATTCCCTATTTATATTTATATATTATAAATATTATATAACTTAACATATATATATATATATATATATATATATATATATATATATATATATATATATATATATATTTATATTTATATATATATATATATATATATATATATATATATATATATATGTGTGTTTATATATATATATTTATATATAAACTAAAACTTGCCTAAGCTTGAAGGCCTCGGTTCCAGAAAAAAAATCCACCTTAGCAGGTTTCCAGCTTATACAGGGTGTTTTACTTAGAAAAAAAAAACGTTCCGAGAAAGTTTCTAACTTTGCAAGTTTCCAGCTTACACGTGTTCCAGCTTAGACAAGTTTTACTGTATATATATATATATATATATATATATATATATATATATATAGGATATATTAAATAATATATATAAATATATATTATATACAGTAAAACTTGCCTAAGCTGGAAGGCCTCGGTTCCAGAAAAAAAATTCCACCATAGCAGGTTTCCAGCTTATACAGGGTGTTTTACTTAAAAAAAAACGTTCCGAGAAAGTTTTTAACTTTGCAGGTTTCCAGCTTACACGTGTTCCAGCTTAGACAAGTTTTACTATATATATATATAGGATATATTAAATAATATATCCTATATGTATATATACTTAGAAAAACAACGTTCCGAGAAAAAGTTTCTACATTAGCAGGTTTCCAGCTTAGACAAGTTTTACTATATATATATGATGTATAATGTGTATATATATGATATTAAATTATTAGAATTGACCGCACAGTCGTACACAGTGAGACACAGCCGCTAGTATGAGATCCCGGTCCGTCGTCCGTTGAACAGGTCTGTCGAGCATGCTGGACAGACCTGGGTCCGCGGACCAACCATGAAAAATCCGCGGATTTGCCCCACACACGAGCGAACCGTGTCCGCGGACCGAGTTGACGGACTAGATCCGACGGACGGGGTTTGCACGTTAGTGGGGGAACGACAGACCTGAGATCCGCGGACCGGGTCCGCGGACCCGGTCCGCCGACCCGGTCCGCGGACCAGGTCCGTCAAAAAATCCGCTCGTGTGTGGCCAGCTATTGAAAAGACTAAAACTCTATTGGTAGATTGACTATATTTTCATTTATATTTTTATTAATTATATTCAAAATAAAATACCAATTCTTGGCTACGGAGTTTTATTTTAATTTGATAAGTTTATAAACTGTCATCAAAAAATATTTGAATTATTTTACTATTCGAGAATATCTAGATTCTATCCCTCCCAATTATGTCTATACCCCTTCTCTATGGTAAAATAATTTGCAAATATCCCAAATTTACCCCCCCTCCTAAATGAAAATATGACAAAACTATACATAACAACAATTACTGTCCTCTTAAAGAGCTTTTCAACTATATGCATCATGAAGGGTATTCATTATTTTGACCCCGTATTCATTACTTGAACCCCTCACCCCTGAGTACCAAAATTTAAATTTCAAACATTCATGTAGACAAAGACCTTCCCCTTGCTTTGAAGGTCAAGTGTGCAAATTTTCTAAAACTGTAGATTTGTATAATGAACACACACACACATACGTTGTATATAATATATATTATATATATATTATATATATAATATATATATATATATATATATATATATATATATATATATATATATATATATATATATATATATATATATATTTGTAAATAATTTTTTCAAACCTAAAATATTAAGAAGTATATTTCGATTTATAACTCGTATATTTTCTTTATTAATTTTAAATGTTTACTTTTTTTCATTATACGCAATATTGGTTTTGAATTCTCTGGAATATTACATTTATCGAATGTTGAGCGTTTTTTTAATCTGACTTTATTCATAGCTATTTCGAAACAATATTATTTAACATCATTATTAGGTCTGGTACAGGGGATCTTTAGTATCAGCATCAATTTAATTTTGTAAAATAAGTAAATACAATTGAAAGGTAAATATTTATCTTTTCAACGAAATTATTATTTTTCATGTCTTTCTCTCTAATTCTTTAACGATAATAATTTTATTTCTTCAAAGTTACCGAATGCTATGTGATAATTCTGATAAACGAAAATATTTTATGTCTCCGATTTCAAAAATTCCAAGACAGAAATTCGTTTCAGACATCAGGTTTTTGGTTCCGCGTCTGTTTGTCGCTCAATTTTTGCAGACCAACATATCTTAAAAACTACTTATCTTATTTTATTGAAATTTGTATGGTAGGTCACAATTAGTTCGTTGGTGGTCCCATATAAGTTTCAACCTTCTGCGCCCATTTGTTTCTCTTCCACATGCGCACAAACATACATTTATTTACATCTATATCTTCAATAGGAATCACCTGATTTTTATGATTGTTTCAAGTCAGTTTAATTATTCCTAGTTAAAGTAGAGTTAAATAGTTAAAGTAGAATTAAGTAATTAAAGTAGAGTTATGTAATTAAAGTAGAGTTATGTAATTGAAGTAGAGTTATGTAATTGAAGTAGAGTTATGTAATTTGTTTTAAATAAGAACTTCTTGTATAGTTTGAACATTAACTATCAATATATTTCATTTTATATTTTATAAAATGTACAAATGTCACAATTGAAAATAAACACTTTCTTATATAAAGTAAACAACAAGTTATTAAACATCTTCCCCTTTTAGACACATACTACCCTAGGTCTGATGAAATGAGAGTTCCGTCTGTATGTCAGTCCTGAGTCAGTCTTCACAAGATAAGATCTTGGAGCCCCTACTGTATTAAGTATAACCCCAGGTTCCCAGTACTTAGTTCTAACATTTTGTATGTATATTGTTTGTCCGGGTAGAAAACTTGTCTCATGTCTTTTTGCATTTATATCATAGTGTTTCTTTTGGTAGTCCCTGTTTTTGTCTATGTCAGCTCTAGCTTTGTTTGGAACTGTCCTCACTGTCAACCTATCAGCAGGGACGGGAAGTTTTGACCGTAGCACCCGGCCCATTAATAGTTGCGCTGGTGAAAATTCCAGCCCTGCCACAGTGCTATTCCTATAGTTAAGAAGGCTTAAATTCATATCTACACCGGATTCTAAAGACGTTTTAATGATTTTCTTTGCTATCCCCACTCCTTTCTCTGCTAATCCATTAGCCTGAGGGTAATGTGGGCTAGTTGTTTGAATCTTGAAATCCCATTTTTTTGCGAATTCCTGTAGTTCATATGAACTGAATGGCATATTGTCAGCTATTAAAATTTGAGGAATTCCTAATCTAGAAAAAATTTGAATCAATGCCTGTTTCACAGCATTGCTTGTTTTATTGTTGATTTTTATACAGCCCAAGTTGAAACAGATAAAAAAATTGATTTAATAGATTTCTTGGTTGTGAAAGAAGGCTTGACTCCGATTCTCGGGCTTAATGCTTGTAGTAGACTTGGCCTGATACAAAGAATTGACGAACTGGCCTCAGATGTAAATGATGGTAAAACAAAATTGTATAATGAATATAGGGACGTATTTGACGGTTTAGGTTGTTTCCCAGACCAGTGTTCCATTAAATTAACAAAAGATGCCATCCCTTATGCTAGTTCAGCAAGACGTATTCCATTAAAAATCCAACAGAAATTTAAAGAAAAGTTAAAAGAATTAGAAACTAAAGGAATTATTAAACAAGTAAATGGACCTGTGGAGTGGGTTTCCAATGTGGTTATCGTTGAAAAACCTGATGGCTCCTTGAGAGTGTGCATCGACCCTCAACATTTAAATAAATTCATAGTGAGAGAACGATTTACAATTCCAACAATTAATGACATTTCCCCCCGTTTGGCTAACAAAAAGTTTTTTAGTGTTTTAAATAAGAACTTCTTGTATAGTTTGAACATTAACTATCAATATATTTCATTTTATATTTTATAAAATGTACAAATGTCACAATTGAAAATAAACACTTTCTTATATAAAGTAAACAACAAGTTATTAAACATAATTAAAGTAGAGTTATGTAATTGAAGTAGAGTTATGTAATTGAAGTAGAGTTATGTAATTGAAGTAGAGTTATGTAATTGAAGTAGAGTTATGTAATTGAAGTAGAGTTATGTAATTGAATTAGAGTTATGCAATTAAAGTAGAGTTAAGTTATAAAGTATAATTAAGTAGAATCTGACCAATGCTTAATTTATTAAAGGTCACTTGTCTATAAATAATAAACTAATGTAAATTTAGAATTTATATTCATGCAAATTTTGCCGACATTTCATGTAATTAAACTATTGTCGGCTTTTGTGCATTTAAATGTACATATATGTAAATAAAATTCAACATCCGATTAATAAAATAGAAGAAGAAAACATTTAAAATTAAAATGATAAATAAATCCCGCTCTAAATCTGTTTATACGAATGGAGGGAGCGTACGCGATTGGAATTTCTAGAGGATACATAAATATTTATTGTGCAAGGCTTGGATGCTGCCGGGAATACAGGAAATTAAGTCAAGGGCTTTCACCGGATATTCCCATCCTCCGCCGCATCAATTCTTACTTCAATTACTACTACTTCGATAAAGGAGCTTAAATTATAAAACACAAGGTGAATATTTTTGATGTGAACCAATTCAAGCTAACAATAGTGGACCTTGAATATCGTCCTGATTTTCAAAAGATTCATTTATTTTTCATGATAAGCAAACTTTGAATAGTCTGCCAATTAGTGTGGCACATAGCTTCCTCGCAATGTGTTTCGTATACTTAAATTATTTTATGCTTTTACAACTTATCATTACTTTATTTTATTATTGATCATCAGTGTGAAACATGTCTCACCCACTCACCCCTCTGGGATTCGAACTCACAGCCGCGGTTTAGACCTTGGTTTCAGAGTCGAGTGTGCTAACCCTCGGCTACATCGGCCCCCACGTATTATATACTACGTTCACACATCGTTTTGAAAGCGTTTCGGATCCAATTCGTTTTCAAAACGATTCCCGTTCACACAATAAAAAATACAGGTGATCGAAATATTTGTATTCGAAATCTCGTAACGGTGACGTCACGAGTAAAACCATCTTTCTTGTTACCTAATATGTCCGCGAATTTTTACATTTTATTTACAAGTTATTAATAGTACATTACGCGTCGAGTGCGGAAAGTAGCACTTTGCATGCGAGTGTGGAGTTTGCACCCGAGCGATAGCGAGGGTAGTAAAACCACACGAGCAATGCAAAATGCCGTTTTCGCACGAGTTGCGTACCGTACTTTATCTACGATTGTTAGATTTAAATAATAGACACAGAAAAAAATAAACTTGCTGTATGTAAGTTCGTATCTCTACTCTTGATAAAGATGGCATTAGTCTTGAGTTGTATTTTTTGCTTAATTAATTATTTCTGGAGGAGTATTATACTCTACATTTTCGTCAAAGCCACTTGATTCATTCATTGTTTTTCACTAAAAACTCGATATAAACAGTTACTTTAATAAAAGAATAGCAAATTAGTTTTGTTAAATGTAAACAAACTTGCTAATCGTGCGTAAAGCTGAAGAATTCCTCTTCTTTACCGCACTAGCGTGGTAAAGAAGAGGAATCCTTCAGAACTATGAGACGCGCATGCGCAATGAATACAAGTACGTAAATAATCACTTTCTACGCATCTAAACAGAGATACAATGTTTATATTTCGTATCAATCGTAGATAAAAGTTTTTACAGGTTCTTTATAGTATTAACTTTTGTTTAAAAACGTTTTTGCAGTTTAAAAAAAATAAACGGAAGCTCACGAAAACTTAAAAGCCTCAAGAACTTAAAAAGTGGAAAAGAGTAAAATAACCTGAAATCTCGATCCCCTCCACGACCTGTTCATACGAGCGTTTTGAATTTCGATCCCCCAGATCCGATCACGTATTTTTAGTGGAGCGGATCTAACCCGAAACGATCCGTCGATCTCCGTTCGTACAGCGTTTTGAACTAGCGGATCGTTTTTTAAAACCGTTTCCAAAACGATATGTTAACGTAGTAATAAATCAGTCAAAAACTGTTTTGAATTTTTACGTGAATTAAAGTATCAATTTAGCAAAAGTTAAAGAGCGCACGAGGTTCAAATTTGTCTGGGGTCATCTGCAGTCTGCAGGTTACTTTCGTTAAACTATACTATGTTCATACAAATCATATAGGTACTTTTGAAGCTATAGGTGTAATAAATGTATGTTTGTGCGATAGTAAAGAGAAACAAATGAGCGCAGAAGGTTGAAACTTGTATGGGACCAACACTGGGCTAATTATGACCTACCATCCAAATTTCTATATTACCGGAAGGGCAGTTTTTAAAATATGTTTGTTCGTAAAATTTGAACGATAAACCGACAGACGGAACCAAAAATGTTCTTAGTTGTTTGAAACGGATTTCTCTCTTGGAATTATTGAAATCGGAGACACAAACAAATGCCATTCTTCTGAACGATCACATAGCTTCCGTTACCTGCGGTAAGCTTGGAAGCAAAAATAATGTTTATTATTTGGGTTGTGATATAACTAGATGGTCGTTTATATGGTAGATCTTAAGGAGTAGAGGATCTTTAAAGAGCGGATATTTTCTTAAATTTGAAGGATATTAATCCCCGAGGGTGAATAAAAAGGAACATACGGTGTTGTTCGCAAGCACTTTTAATATTTATTGACTTTGAATATTTGGGTAGGCTATGGCAGAGGTAGAAAGATAGAGGCTTTTATTTTGTTGCCAAGCTCCTATTTGCTTTTTCCCGCGTTCCTTCAGTAATATGGAGTCCCTAGGGGACCAATAACAAAGCGTTTCCTTCCCGCTTTTCTTTTCTACTAGATGTGAAAGTGTGTTTTGTTTTGTATGAGAGAGTGAAAAAATTGAGAAGTTTTTTTACGAGTGTAAAAGTGT
Organism: Gerris lacustris; assembly: GCA_951217055.1. Lineage (NCBI taxonomy): Eukaryota > Metazoa > Arthropoda > Insecta > Hemiptera > Gerridae > Gerris > Gerris lacustris. The sequence goes on from OX578283.1 coordinate 67,152,985, forward strand.
GTTTTTAAAAAAAAAAAGAATTCAAGGGTAGTTTACTGCTTCTTAAAATATACATGTATACTGTAGTAAAAAAAAAAAAAAGTTTAAGAATGTCGTATCACCTCAAATTTGGTGGGGATATGCTTGAAGATTTTTTTTGCTTTCCCCCTGGTAGAAAGGGAGAAATAGGGGACTGCTATAACGTTGTATGTTTTTAGGATGAGCATCAACCCCCCTCAATTTTCGTTTGAGGACTTTGAGCATCAAAGCTTCCCTTTACCCCGCCCCTTTACCACCCCCCTAAAAACCTTGCGAGTTGTCGAGGAAATTTGGCACCCGAAACCTTACTTTAGTACGAGGACGGCATCTTTGAAACAACACACATACTCCTCCAGACTGTGGCAGATCCACCCTTCTCTTTGACAATCACTAAAAGTTTACCCTCCCCCCACTTTACTTTAAAGGGGGGGGGAGTTTACAACTTTCTTTGTGGTGTATAAAGGAAAGCCTTAGGAAAAGTTAAGAAGGCTTGGGTGGTACTAGGGAAAAACTTGGCTTCTGTTTACACCCCTCGCTCACCTACTAAACGGCTATTAAGCTGTAAAGCTAGAAACAACACCGTCTCCTTAAACCCGCAACACACTAAACAAAAACAAATATAAACCTCAAATTTTAAAATGGAAAATATCTTAAAATATTTAAAATAGTATATTCTTTTAAGAAAGAACACAACAATAAAAAAAATGTTTACATCTTCAAAACGTAAAAAATACTCTTTTAATGCTCTAGGGGTTTAAAATATTTAATCTTTTATTATTCGTATTTATTTATTTATAATATGACCGAAATTCTTTTCATTTGTTATAAAAACTGTGCCAAGTTTTCGTATAATAATTTTGAGCTTGACGTCGATCTTAGTCTTACCTCTTCAAGGTTATCTACTATTATAGAATAATGAAAAGTTTCTTGTTAAAATAATTTCATATAAATTTCTCTTTTAGTTGAGTCTTTTAAGGAAAGTTCAAACGCCTTACATTTGTGATATTTCGATCCCTCCTTAGTTTGTTCTTAAGCCGACTGACTAGCTGATTGACATTGTCACGGTTATTGTTTTATATAAAAATTCTTGAAAGTACATAAATACTAAAACAGGTCTTTTCATCCCTGAACTCAAAAAGTAGGGAGAAAAAGTAAAAGTAGGGCGAAAAAGTAAAGCAGGCCAAAAAAGTAAAGATAGCAACTTAATTATTTTATAAATAGTAGAAAATGTATGGCTAATGTAATGAAGTTGTTGAAATCAGGTTGGCGACACTTGCTTTTTCGACCATGTTTATCTTTGTTTATAACCTGCATCTAAATAACCTTCTATTTGAGTTTAATTCCAATTCTTATTTGTTTTTTTATATTGAATCTCTTATATCTGCTATTAAAAGTGCTAATAATTATTGTTATTTATTAAAATAATAAATAAAAACTGTGCAATTGACGAAAATGTGTATTTTCTTCATACTGGAGATAAAATATTGTATGTACCTCGTGGGTAATGTGTCATTATTCCCCTCGCGATAATTATCTCCCTCGGCTGCGCCTCGGGAATTAAAGAGTCTAATTCCCTCGGCTTCGCCTCGGGACTTAGGGACCATGGTTCCTTCGGCTTCGCCTCAAGAACCAACTTTTTCGCTCAGGGAATAATGGCTTACTTTACTCCCTAGGTGCAAAAATAACTATTATTTGATTGCTGTCAATTACAGTATTATTTTACAATATCTCAGACATCGAATTACATAAAAAATATCAAGAACAACACATGTCTACTACCTAATTCAACTTAAAACTTCCAATTTAACCTTAAGGGCGGAGATACACATGCCTGTAGCTAGAACAAAATCATGCCAGCTACTTGCACTTGGATATGTTAAATGGCATGCCTGTAGCTGGCAAGCAAGCAGATAAAAACTTAATAAAAATCCTTAGTATGCCAGTTACTGGCAAATACCCTCTTTTGGCATGCAGCTACTTCCCCAATTTGACGGCATGTGTATCTTCGCCATAACTCAATTTCAATTTCGCAATTTCTAATAGATTCTAAAAACCTACCAAGTAGAAATAGGATGAAACGCCTTTGGAACTCATAAAGTATGTATAATAAAAGCAATGAGATTTCACTTCCCTACTCTTTTCCTTAATTGGGGAGTAAAGAAAAGTTAAAATTAATAGAACAAATGAACATGCACGCACCTTATCAATCAATCGCCCAATTTAGCTCAAATGCAATCAAGTATTTATAAAAGTTAATACAATGGATTCGTCCATTTTATACAATGCAACAATTATTATATTAAACATATCCTATCCTGTAATATTAATTCTTTTTTTGTTAAAACCATTTGCGCTGTGAATCCTTGACAAACTCGATACTAAATCTCGTTGCCCATCATCTGCTTCTTCCTTATCTGCTATTTCCTCCTCCCAAAACGTTTAATCCATTTTTAATCCATCCAAATACATAATTAAACACCTCTTACGCCACAGAGCTCCAAGATATGACCTTGTTACCTTTGAAGTCCTTAAACGTCTCTTATAAAAGGTGTCCTTTTCCTTTCATTACATACATCCTAAATTCAGTTCAAGGAACCACTCAATTTTCCACTCACTAGAAATTCATTACCATTTTGCTCATCTTCCTATCAGCCTCTTTCCTCCCACATATGGATATAATTCTTTAACCCTTAAATGCTAATGGTAGCCGGATCGAGGAGGACAGTTTGAACCTTAACATTTTACGCTCGTATGCGATGGTGATGGGTACCCCATCCTTCTGCAGTGCTTGCATTGGTTAGTAACACACCTGCTAGTGTAGCGGTAGAAGTCCTTTTGAGGATACACTCTTTTTCTGGCAAATTCCCGTCAAAGCTACTTCGTCGATTCGACTAACGTTTACTAATAGACGTAGGGAATTAATTGGTCGTCGAATGAGCCTATAGCCTGCGAAAATGGGCCTGGGGTAAGGGGCAATAGGCCTAGGGTAATTGGCCTTGGGCCAGAGACCAATGGCCAATAATCTGGGGCCTGGAGCTCTTAGGAAAGAGCCTAGGGCTTTTGGCCTGGGGCATGGGGCCTTGTACATTAATTTTCACTAAATTTCAGATTCTTCTGATGTTCCTACTAAGTTATTTGTCATCAAATGTTTGTATATCTCACTAAAAGATTTAATAATACGTTCTTAATAGTTTTCTCTTTGTAAAAAGTGTAGTTTCAACCCAAAAAATGTATTTTCTGCATGTGTTCGTCGAATCAACGAAGGTTTAGTAATACCAGCCGTCCAATAACCATTAGCATTTAAGGGTTAAAAAAACTTAATTTTCGCCGAATGATTCCTATCATATAAGTTCATATCTTCCTGATCATGAATTTGGTTTCTGTTCCCGTCACTCCACTGTCAATTATTTCCATCGCCTCTTCGATGTAATTGACTCCTTCCTCGTGAAGAAAAAGTATTGTTCAGCTCTAAAGCTCAAGCGTTTGGCAGGGTTAGACATGCTGGACTGCTTTGGAAACTCAAGTGCATCTTCCCCTTCATTTGTTATCTCACGTATTTCTGTGTGTCTATGTTCCTCCTCTTCATCCATCTCCCATGTTAGTAAAGGTGTACCTCAGGGCAGTATACTAGGACCTCTCCTTTACTCCCTCTATACCCACGACATATCACAGCATCTTATGTCATTTCTGATGACAAGACAATCCTCTCTGTACATGAGAATCCTCAAATTGCATCCGATAATATACAAATCACCACCTTCTTCCGGAACTTTGGCTGAGAAAATGGAGGATAAAAATAAATTAACAGAAAAGTAAGCTCGTTTACCTTTGCTCTTCGCCATTGCACCTGTTTCCAGTCTTTCTTAACCCAAGCTCTTATTCCTCTAACCACCTCTAACCACCTCTAACCACCCCTAACCACCTGTAACCACATCTAACCACCGCTAACCACCTCTAACCACCTCTAACCACCTCTAACCACCGCTAACCATCTCTAACCACCTCTATCCAATACAGTCCAATATCTAGACCTTGGCCTTATCCTTGATAGATGTCTAGCTTGAGACTTAATTGGATATAATTTAAACCTGCAAAATTTTGTTATTAATTACAGTCATTTCTTTATAAAATATTAATTACTTAAATATATATTTAAAAATTAACAAATAAATTAAAATTAACAAATAAATTAAAATTTACAAATAAATTAAAATTAAAAAATACTTTATGTGTGGTCTCATTTTCCATTAATCATTTCATTAATAACATTTTTTTAAAAACATTTTTTATATTTTATTAGCTTGCTTTCTTGTTTGTTTGTCTGGTACAAATCTGGCAATCGATTTCTAACTAACTTCCTGAATAGCTAGACATTTGAAACTTTTAGCATAGCTCAGAACACGATGACAATGCATTATTTTACTACTTTTAGCCATCTTTCAGCAGAATTTAATTTGTTTTCAGCTAATTTTGCTGTACGGAAAGTTAGTTCGGAAAAAATCCGCTAGTTATTTTATTTGTTTTGCCATGTCCCATATTTACGCAATCTTCATTTTGACGGGTCTTAAATTTGTGATAGATAAACATTGAATGACAGCAAAACAGGAAACATCGATTATAGTATTTATCGATTATATTATTTCAAATATATCGATGGCACGCTTTAGATTTGGTGTTGGGGAGCTCCGTTGTACAAAGATTTGTACTTTTATAGGTTTAAGATCAGCTCTCTAGATGGTTGTCATTTATGTGAAGTAAATAAATTCGGAACTATTTTTTTTTTTTTTTTTTACTAACATTATATATCATATAACAATAACAATTATATTATCAACATTACAGAAAAACAGAAAATTTAAAAACGTAGTATATAAAAAGTTCTTTTTATCTTGAAATTATTTATAAATAAAACTATAATAAAATGAAATTAATACCTTGTTATGAAGTCATGATGTAGAAAAGTGTTTGTTTATCATTTAAATTTTCCATTTTTAACTAAAATCAATCTTTAGGTCAATAAATGCTCTCCTAGTGGGTACGAATGTCTTTTGGGAAAAATGTTTTCCTAAATTTCATATTTACCACAGCAAAATTAACTTTAAAATTTCTTATTACACAATATTTCAACTTTCTAAGTTATGATTGCACTTTAGTTATGTTATATCTATCAGTTAAGTACACACAAATATATATATATATATATATATATATATATATATATACACACACAATTTGTTTGAGTGAGTGTCTCTCACTCACACAAGGCATGTGTCACGCAAAAATGGCACATAGGAACACATAGTAGCTAATTGCAGTGTGCAAACACAGTATTTTTATTGCTTATGTGTTTTGCCAGCGCCAGGCAAAATATATGGCAGTGTGAGAGCACGCTCGTTAGGGTGGGTCGAATTTAACTTTTTTTAAAAATTCTGAACTACGATGGGCTAAAAAGTTGACCGTTGGTATGAAAACACCAGGAAAAAAAATTGGGCTCATTTGAACAACCCCTAGGTGGAGCACACCAGCCCTGAAATTTTGATATTTGGGGTAATCCTTAAATATAGTGATTTTTGTGATTTTCATGCTTTTTAAGTGTTTTAATGCTACACTGTTGACTTAAAATTCATTTTAACAGGTTGTGCACATATATTACAATAAAAAAAAATCACAAAAATAAATTGTGGGGGGGGGGGAGATATCCATTTTTTTTTTAATTTACTTCAAATTTTTAAGCTCTTTTTAGTTTTTTGATGACTTAAAATGTATTAAATTAATATTCTAATATAAATATTATATTTGCAGCTCTAAAATAAATTGTGGAGGGGGGGGATTTTTTTGTCAACGGAGCCTATCGTCGTTCTCCTAACTGTTCTTTGATCTATGAAAACTCCTGTTCGTTTAAGGGCACTTTCTTATATTTTGTTCTTGTATCTTAAAATCTGAATTATAAAACACTTTAAAAACAGTAATATAAATTATTAGCATGGAAGGAAGTATAAGGTACCATATTTAAAAAAAGATATTTACAACTTGACTTGTTTCATGTAACTAACTTAATTTCATAATCTGCAGCAAACTGATCCAGAATTAGAAAACTCCCCCCCCCCCCTTAATTTTTTTGCAGTTGCTTCACATAGCTGAGAACTACAAATATTTTTATATTAAATCTTATATTCTGTCATCAAAGACAGTAGCTTAAAATTTTGATGTAAATATAAGAAAATAGAAAACACCCCCCCCCCCCTCCACAATTTATTTTAGAGCTGCAAATATAATATTTATATTAGAATATTAATTTATACATTTTAAGTCATCAAAAAACTAAAAAGAGCTTAAAAATTTGTGATTTCCCCCCCCCCCCCCCCCAAAATTTTTTTGTGATTTTTTTTATTGTAATATATGTGCACAACCTGTTAAAATGAATTTTAAGTCAACAGTGAAGCATTAAAACACTTAAAAAGCATGAAAATCACAAAAATCACTATATTTAAGGATTACCCCAAATATCAAAATTTCAGGGCTGGTGTGCTCCACCTAGGGGTTGTTCAAATGAGCCCAATTTTTTTTCCTGGTGTTTTCATACCAACGGTCAACTTTTTAGCCCATCTTAGTTCAGAATTTTTAAAAAAGTTAAATTCGACCCACCCTAACGCTCGTCTCTGATAAGTCCTATATCTGATTTTCTTGGTCTAGTATAAAAAGGTCTAGAGTTGGGTGGGCATCGTCGGGCCCCTGATGAGCCGGACGCGACGAAACGATGCAGGACATAGCGTAATGCCGAGCCAACATCTTGATGACGTAAGTCTGATGTTGGAACAATTCCTATGTGCCATTTTTGCGTGGCACATCCCTTGGTGTCTCTCACTCACACAAATTTTGTAGCTAATTGCAGAATTTTTATTGCTAATATATACAGGGTGGTCCAAAAGTTCCCCCCCCCCCCTCTCAACTTTTGAACGGTTTTAGATAAATTAATGAAACTTAGGGGATCTCTACCATACAAAGGGAAGTTTATTGTCATGCCATCACCCTCTAGGGGCAACCACCCACTTAGCCCCCAGGCCACCCAACTTCAAAATTTCAAATTGGAGTGTATATTTTTGATAGTATATTTGGATTCTACGGTGAAAAATAATAAACTTTTACTTGAAACTTTTTTTTATATATCCAATATTTTGCCCCCCACAGGGGTGCAAAGATAGCAAAATAACCCTTCCAAAATAGTAAAAAAATAAGACTTAAGTATATCGTTATAAAATCTAAACGGTTTGAAATAAAGTCATGGAACTTGGGGGATCTGCACCATGTAAAGGGAAGTGTGTAATCATCCACTCGCGTACTAGGGGCAACAACCATTTTGCCCCCAGGCGCTGAAATCTATGGTTTTTATACCTTCCCCCCCCCCTACAGGGGGAAAAATATTGGAGATAGAAAAAAAAGTTTGAAGTAAACATTTTTTATTTTTTGCCGTATAATCTAAATCTGCAATCAAGCTATATTAATTTATCTCCCGTTTAGATTTTACAACGTATTATGGGTAGGCTAATTTTGCTATCTTTGCCCACCTATAGGGGGCAAAATATTGGAAATAGAAAAAAAAGTTTCAAGTAAAAGTTTATTATTTTTCACTGTAGAATCCAAATATGCTATTAAAAATATACACTCCAATTTGAAATTTTGAAGTTGGGTGGCCTGAGGGCAAAGTGGGTGGTTGCCCCTAGTGGGTGATTGCATGAAAACAAACTTCCCTTTGCATGGTAGAGATCCCCTAAGTTTCATTAATTTATCTCAAACCGTTCAAAAGTTAAGAGGGGGGGGGGAGACTTTTGGACCACCCTGTATATATATATATATATAATATAGATAATAGATATATATTTTAATGAAAATTAACTTCATTTAAAGCTTTAAACGGTTATTAATAATAATATTTTTTAATGTCTAATGAAACATGAGATGATGTTTTGAAAGTTGCGTCCTCTTCTTGGCTGAAATTAATTAAAAAAGTAATTTGTAATCGATATTATTTTGGGTATTGTAAATTTTATGTTGATGGTATTTTTAGAAGTGAAATGAATCTGAGTTGTTTGGGTTCATCTTTAGGTCCAATCTCTCCCTTTAGGTTTAGTGAATCCTGCAGGAAATTGAAATTGAACCTCTCTTCAGTGGCCTGTAACTCCCACTTTACAAACCACTGATAAAAGGTATAAAATGTTTTAATTAAATTAAAGTGCTTTGACGTTGGGCTTCGGTTTTTTTTTATATAAACAAAAGTTTCATTAAAAAACTTCGGACGTAAACCCTTTTTTATAAATACTAGTTTCCTTCTCTTGGTAGTTCAAAGTGAAATACATTTTAAATGTTTATATAAAAGTATTCAAGTATTAAATACAATAAAACCTGCTGAAGTGACCACCCGTGTATATTGACCACCTGGTCAATGTGACCACTTTTTTCATTGTCTTTTCAGAAATTCAATACTTCCTGTACATTTTCTTCTGCTTATTGTGACCAATAATGTACACCCGTACCCCTGTGTACCAATTTCTTTTTCATTTTCTGAAAAGTAGTATCTTAAACATATTAACATGTAGTATATTCGGAGTCAGAGCAAAATTTCCTATAAGGCCACCTAGGATCAGTAATAGCTGCGCACGCGCAAATCTAAAATTTGTTGTAACAGCCATAACTTCGGAATTAATTGACCAATATCGGTGAAATTTTCAGGGATTAAGCGGGTAGTCCCATAAGAAAAATCCTAAAGAATTTTATTGTCACCATACCTACCAATAGCAAAGTGTGCGCATGTGCAAACGCGAATTTCCACAAAACAACGATTTCTCAGTTCCTATATTAGACCGATGTTGCTCAAATTCGGGGGGGGGGATTATTAGAAAATGTCTACATTATTTTTTTTTTTAATTTATTGTTTGTATCTTTTATAATACGCCGATTTCTTTAAAAATTCGCTTATTAAGTCATGGTGCATGACTGGACATTTTATATAAATATTAAATACAAAGATGAAGTACGATGCGGATTAGTTCTACGAAGGTTTAGTTAACTTTCATAGATAAATAAAAATGTGTAAAGATTTGTATCTCTTTGAATAGTTAATAACGTAAAGTTTAACAACTGGATTGTTACGTTTTCTTTTTGTTTCTTTTTCTTTTTCTTTTTTTTTCATTTTTCTTTTTTTCTATTTTTCTTTTTATTAGTGTGATACTAAAACACTGAATAACAAAAATCTACTGACACTCAAAACATTGCATAGAATAACTGAATATTTATTCTATTTGTACTTGTAAATTTTGCCAATGTCTGAAAGGGTGTTATTTTGGATAAACAAAAAAGCAATGAATAATTTCATTTTGTTTTGGAAATGATTATTAATAAAGCTAATGCATATTCATCGATTGAAACATACTAAGCATCGCGTGGCTCTATCATTGAAGCGAGCCTATAGTAATAAATATGTATTGAATATACTGAGAAAATAAATAATCATGATGAGTTGATAGTTAGAGTATGATTCTAGTAAGTAAGTCTAGTAGTGAGGGAGCCACCCAACATTCTTACTATTCCACTAACCACTCATCTCCTTTGTAATTATTATAAAATGTGTAACTTCACTTCTCAATAACCACTTCTTATATAAAGTTGAAGATTTACATGCCTGTTTCAATTGTACTTTAGACGATGTGTATGAAGTTTTATTAAACTCGTTACGTTAGAACGTAAGATATCGGTAAAAACGTTGTTTTCTCTATTTTAAACGTTTAGGTCCGCTTTAATAGTTTTTAACAATCTTTATTAACTCATAGCGGTGTAAGCTGTCGGTTTTACTAAACAAATTATTTTTGAAAAAAATGTTTTCTCATCGAATAGGTGATGATAGAATCTTTTCCCGTCCTGAATTTCCAATTTTACATTTTAAGCCCACGTTTACACGAGTTTTACGCGCAAACTCTTGGGAGGATTGCGCTGTCCAACGAACTCAGTCAGAGCATTGGTAAAAGGAACATGTGTACCAAATTTCAACAAAATCAGTCAAGTTTTAATGAAGTTATCGACGGACACTTAAACGTTACTGACAGACAGAGGACAAACAGGATGCATATTCTGTTTATTGTAAGAAGCTTATATTTGACACTTTTTTAGATTGTTACTCCTCTAACAAATAAAACAGAGGGAGTAACAATCTAAAGAAGGTGTACGGAATGTTCTTCTTTAGATTGTTACTACTCTTACAAATAAAACAGAGGGGAGTAACAATCTAAAGAAGGTGTACGGAATGTTCTTCTTTAGATTGTTACTCCTCTTACAAATAAAACAGAGAGGAGTAACAATCTAAAGAAGGTGTATGGAATGTTCTTCTTTCGATTGTTACTCCTCTTACAAATAAAACAGAGGGGAGTAACAATCTAAAGAAGGTGTACGAAATGTTCTTCTTTAGATTGTTACTCCTCTTACAAATAAAACAGAGGGGAGTAACAATCTAAAGAAGGTGTACGGAATGTTCTTCTTTAGATTGTTACTCCTCTTACAAATAAAACAGAGGGGAGTAACAATCTAAAGAAGGTGTACGGAATGTTCTTCTTTAGATTGTTACTCCTCTTACAAATAAAACAGAGGGGAGTAACAATCTAAAGAAGGTGTACGGAATGTTCTTCTTTAGATTGTTACTCCTTATAAAAACAGAAGTATGATATTCCATTCTCTCAAAGTACATTGGACTAAACAATCCTTTGTCTTAATCGTAATTTTGTCAATGTCATTTACGTTCTAAAAAATCATAGGGGAGTAACAGTCTAAAGAAGTACCTTATATTTTAATAATCTAACCATACACGTAATAAAATTGATGCATTATTCCATATCATTGTGTCAACCTAATTTTAATTCCGTTGTAGTTTAATAAATTCAGAATTATTAAAGCCTTGATAGTTTAAATTCAGTGATTGGAAGTTTTCGTCATGTGTACATTGTTAGAACCGATATTAAATCAGGTCAGATTAGAGACCGGGGGTTTAAATCACTAGTTTTAACATAGGGAGAGATCCGGTTCTAAATTCCAGTTATTTAGGACTGGAAAAGGATGTCAAAGGGTATTATTGGTTCTAAGTTTGAGGTATAATCCAAAAAGGGAGACTTAATGCAACCCAAACTTCAAGCACCATTGAACAGTTATATGATAAAGTCCGCCCCCCCCCCCCACAACTCTCATACCACCAAAACCCCAAATCTCCCACACACGGAAAAGCCACCTTAATGTTACCTACTTTGGCAAAACCTTATTGGATTTGAGAAGTAATCCCGGCATCTGAGGTTTACCAACATACGGCTAGACCTGCAAAAACTTTCCCTTCCTCTTCTGCCAGTGGAGACTTTATTTTTACTGCTCGGTATTACGGATCGGAGGCAATCTTTACCTTTTATTGGAAAGGATTTAGTGAAAGATATCCTTAGGAAAACAATGTCTTAGTTTTTATAGCTTTCCATCAAGTGGCCGGAAGATGGGTAATGATAACCGCTATATCCCTATCCGCGGCGGTACTTTAAAACAACAATATCGCCTCAAACTTTTTTTTTAGTATTTTCTTTTGAGGTTGCATTTTCTTTGAATAGAAAAGTACGATTAGAACTGTAAAAACAAAGTTATGGCTAGTTATTGCTTCTAAGACGTAGTTTTTTTTTATCCGAGGAATGTTGTTCGCAGATGTTACCGAAGCAACATTTTTTTTAAGTGAAACTTTACGAGCGGTAGCATAAATTGACCAGGATGAAACTAAGTTTGTGATTCGATCCACCGACCTTTGATTCATCAGGCATAAGTGCTAACCATTGCACCGCGGAGGTAGATGATTATTTAATACACAGAATTGGTTTATAAGTTTAATATTATAATATATACTAGCCTTCTTTTGCTCCGCGCGGGGGTCATGCTAGGTATTAGTAACTATATTTCCTATTGACATGTAGGCGTAGCAATTAAATAAAATGCCTAAATAGTTTTGTTTTCAAGCCTTCCAGGAATAAAATCAGGACTATATTCACCATTCATTCTGTTTCTAAGAATATAATATTCTCCAAATCGTTGTTTGGAAACTATCTATATATTTAAAAAATAGCCAATAGAAACTAATTAATAGAAATAACTAAAAAAAAAAAGAAAAAAAGAAAGTATAATGAATAAGAAAATAAACGTCGTAAAAACCAATTACACTGGAAATTCATTAAACAATCTTCAACCATGATGGTGCATTAATTTAATTACCAGCCTCTTCTCTCAATACGGCAGTTGCACCAGTAAATATTTAATAACTGGTTCTTGAAAAAAATTATTAAATAATAAATCCTCGATTTATAGAGCAATATTGTGAGAAATAAGCACCCCAATCAAAAATTAAATCGGTCAACAATTGCGGACGCCATAAGAGCTCAAAGTCAATTTGTTTTTCAAAAAATTAACTTTAGCTCTATTTAAGGTAGAACCGATAAAGGTACGACAAAAAGTCATAGGTCCAAAGTTGTAGATCTTTTAAAATTAGTTACCGCTGGCACAATCAGCTTGTCTATACGATTTACCATTTAGCCACAATAAGCCTCCAAAAAAACTTTAAAGTGCGTCTTATGTGCATCGTTATTTTTTTAAGGGGGGTAAAATTATATTTTTTAACTTTTCAGATTTTTCCAGTCGGTTTGGGCCAATTTCCGACCAAACAAAAAAACCGCGAGTCTCTAGGGGGTCTAGAAGTACCCAAACATTTTGATTAGGGGTAAAAGCTAGTTATTTATAATTTCATTTAATCGTTTTTTTTAATGTTTTTCCTCTTTAATTTCCAGGGGTAACTGGTTAAATAGTTTTCGCGCAATACAGGCAAAAGAGTTCTGTCTCTTAGTACTTTTACAATTCGGTACTACTAACTTATTTAGAGCAATAAAAGCGGCTTTATTTTAATTTTTATTAAGTATTAAATTCTTTTTAATTAAATTAGTGGTTAGAGGTTTGCTTGGTAAGTAAGGGATTAAACTGAGAATAAGGGCTTCACACGTTAGTTTGCTTTAACGGACATGCTATATTTAAGATTTTATCTGAAGCAATTCTATGATTTATGTTAAAGCCTGGGGTAGATTTATATCGAGAATGATTTATACTTGCAATATTGCTGTGAATGCTGTCAGGACAGTCTACCAAGCTTTTACAGTCTAAGTACCTTCAAGTCTTTTTACGTTTGAAGTTTGCAGGATATGAACTTAGATATAAAAATTCTATAAATTTAAAAGATTTTTTTTTCTTCTTTTATATTTTTTCTTTCAGTTTCTAAAATCTCTTTGATCATTTTCTTATATCCATTCACTTGAAAGACGAGGCCTACAATCTTACTAAATCTTCGATTACTAATTCATCGATAACTTTGTCTTAAAATCAATAACTCTTTTTGTATATATTAAATACGAGACGTTAAGCCGTGGCAACGTGTATTAATTTTATATTTAGAAAGAAAAGTAAAATTAAGTAAATTAATTAACAAATCAAAACAAACATTAATTTTTATTGGAATAAATATGGTTCCCTTAGCTTGATTAAACTATTCTAATTTCATAAAAATCATAATAATGAACATTTTGAAAGATATAGGTGTAAATAAATGTATGTTTGTGCGCATGTGGAAGAGAAACAAGTTGGCGCAGAAGGTTGAAACTTATATGGGACCAACAAAGGGCTAATTATGACCTGCCATCAAAATTTCATTAAAATCAGACGTATAGTTCTAAATATATTCATTGTTGGTTAAAGATAGCAGTTGGTTCTCAAATTTTGAGAAATCAAAATTCAAAAATCAATCAAATTTTTCCGTGGTAGGCTGTGAAATAGTAACTTTAGAGCCTAAAAACCATAGCTAAAATCCATTTTTTCATTACGTGGACTTAAAAAAACTTTTCATTACTCCTAGCTGTAAAGAAAAAATCTTTTACGCCCTAGGAACTAAATGATTTTTTTTTCCGGCGGGTAGTTGTCAAAACTTCCGTTAGTACCGCTGCAGTCTTTGTAGAAATGCTTCTAGTACGATTAAAATCCGCTAGATGTCAATGCGTTTTATTTATCTTTTCTTATAGTGTAACCTCTTTTTAAGGTTTCTTTTTTTAAGTCTTAAGTGTGTACTAATACTTGTTATTATTATATATTGATTAGTGATTAATATTTAATGTTTTTTCATTGTCTGCTACCTCGGAAAAAATAGCATATGCTACGCGACTGTTCCTTCACAGCCTAGTAACATAATATACTATTACTGGTCTTATATTACTTTGCTTTGTAAGTTTCATCGCACGTTTCCGTTACCCCGATTTTGAACCACTTCCCGTATTTCAATCTTCCCCAAATTTTGCGCATGGAAACAACTAAGGTAAAGAATACAGAAACCAAAAAAAAAATGGCGTCATATTTCTTTGCTTTTTAAGTTTCATCGCACACCTATTACCCCAATTTTGAACCACTTCCTGTCTTTCAATCTTCCCTAAATTTTGCACATGGAAACAATTAAGGTGAAGAATACAGAAACCAAAAAAAAGAAGAAAAAAAAATTGAAAATAAGACCAGTTTTCAAAAATGGTATTTTTATATTAATTATTTAATATAAATGCAACATAATTTACTTTTTTTTTTATTACATTTGAATTTGATTAATTGAAATTTTTATATTTATATCACATCTCTTAACAATTTTAATAATTTTTTATTCTAATTTTAATTAAAAAAATGTTTGAGATAAGTTTTTAGAGTTGTATTGTTGGTAGAGTTAGCAAACTCTTTCAAATTGAGGTTATTTTAACTTTTTATTTTATATTTTTGTGACCAAGTGTTTAAAATAATCTTGTCCACTTTATTCAGGCTCTATTTCCGTGGGTTTTTCTACTAAAGTCGAGTACAACGTTTGACTTTTAAGTAGTAAACGGTGTAAACTTTTTCCTAAGTTAAAAGAAGTAAAAAAGAACCGGCCTGACCTGTGGGAATCGAATCCCAAGTCAAAGGAGTTTATTTTCGTTTAGCAATTATTCTCAGAGGCAGGGTCGAGTTGCAGCCATTAAAACACCCTTTAAATCCTATTTTACTTCCACTATCTCTCTTCATTGCGCTTGCACTGCCAAGCCCGTTCTCAAATCATTACACCTCAAACTTTTTAAAGTATAACCTTACCTAACTAAACGAACCCAATAACATTTTTCCGAATTAATGTGAAGTGAAAACTCGGTTTGGATTACATCCCACTTTTTGAGAGCTTTTCCTCCTTTTTCCTAAAAACCTTTAACTATCTCTAGTTATGATTTAATGTTATGAAAATAACGTGCTAGGAAAAAATAAAATTCGTACAAACTACAACATAATAAGCTACTCTCAGATATATTTTGATTTATTTCGTAATTTTATGGTCTTTTTCAAATTAATAATAATATAGGTGTTCAAGTAAAGGTCTGCTTCCAGTAGTATGTACTATTATTTGTGAGTTTATTTATGAATTTTTACACTTTAAAGGCTTCCACACAATACACTTGGGTTAAGGACTTCTCATTTGGTATAAGAATCGACTAAAAGTTCCACAATCTATTCTTCGCTAAAGTACTTTACACTGTCTAAACTTGCCTGAAGGAAGTTGCACTCACTTAAGTTGCCCAATGATCGCTTCTCAATCAAGAGTTGCCTAATGATCGTTCCTCAATTTAGAGTTGCCTAATGATAGCTCCTCATTCTAGTGTTGCCCAATGATTGCTCCTCATTCTAGAGTTGACTAATGATAGCTCCTTATACTAGAGTTGACTAATGATAGCTCCTCAATCTAAAGTTGCCTAATGATAGCTCCTTATTCTAGAGTTGCCTAATGATAGCTTCTCATTCTAGAGTTGCATAATGATTGCTCCTCAATCAAGGGTTGCCTAATGATCTTTCCTCAATTTAGAGTTGCCTAATGATCGCTCCTCATTCTAGAGTTGTCTAATGATCGCTCCTCATTCTAGAGTTGACTAATGATAGCTCTTCATTCTAGAGTTGCCTAATGATAGCTCCTCATTCTAGAGTTGCCTGATGATAGCTCCTCATTCTAGAGTTGACTAATGATAGCTCCTCATTCTAAAGTTGCCTAATGATTGCTCCTCATTCTAGAGTTACCTAATGATAGTTCCTCATTCTAGAGTTGCATAAAGAACATTTTACTTTCTAAACTTCTATTCAGAGTGGTGTCTCACTTAAGTTCAAATCAGAGATGAGTTAAAATTGATACAATTTAAAATGGAAAGGGATAAAATTGTAGGTCTTTAATTAAAAAATAAATAAATGGCGAAGTAACTGGCAACACTGCAGCTTCAAGCGAACATGCAAATTATTGAAGTCATTTTAGATTATACCAGCTACTTTCTTGATTTATCCTCTAAAATTCTTTTTTTAATTGATTGAAATGTTTGCAAGATATCATCAATTGTCTTTATAATTTCTTATAAAACATTTCTGCCTCGGTATTTATAGCCTGTCCTCGCCTTCGGCTTGGAGGCTAACTTTATATCTCGTCAGTTTAATTCCATTTTGCTGCCTGGTTACATAAATAACTATTGTTTGAAGTGACATTCACGTTATATTATCATAACATTATTTCATCACGTTAATTTATTCATATTCTTATTAAAAAAAAAAAAAAAAAAAAAAAAAAAACTAGAATATAATTAAATTCAAGAGAACAAACTAACTCACATTATTAGTTGTACCACAAAGATAATAAATATTTTCCTTGGTTATTTTTTGATTTATTAATACTTTCTTGGTTTTTGTCAAGATTTATGAGCAGTAAATATAAACCCAGGCGTGCGTGCTGCTTGCGGTAGTTTTAATTAGTATAATTGTATATTTAACTGATAATAATTCATATACATAGTATGCGAGTGTATTAAAACGTAATATCATTTCTATAATATAATTGGCAGTGGGAATTCTCATCTGAAATGTTTTGAATGCTCCAACAAATAATTTAGATTCAACATAATGTTCATATTATTGAACATATAACGATTGTTGCTATGTCAGAAGCTATGATTATTTTAGATATTGTTCCATAGATTCATTTTGTTCCTGTCAATTGAAATTAAGTCATGAGCCCTTCCGGATTTAGTACAATCATTATTTCGGGGGGGGGGAGGATCAGCCTTCCACATAGAATCAAACCGAAGGTAAAAGCAATTTGAAAACCACCAATTTAAATTCCGAGTAATTAACTTTAAAATGTAATTAGCGTTAATAAAACGTTTTAATCGAAGGATTTAACCGAATGTAACCTCGCGTGAATTCATTATCCTTAAATTGTAATCACTAATGAATTTCGATGTGCATAAGGGGGGGGGGGAGGTTCAGAGGTAGAGTCACTAAAAACGTTTGAATATATTTTCGAAGGGAATAACCAAACTGATTATCAAAAATTAATGGTAGTAATGTCGTATGACGTCCGTTTCCAAACCTCTGGGTATTTAAATGAACTTGGTTACGATAACTGCCATTCAATTTGTAATTAAAATGTTTAGTGGCATTAAAGTTAATTGGACTACCTTTTTTTCATTTTACTGAATTTACAAACATTTAAATATTAGGCTTTTTTTCGTGTTCTCAGGTAATGGTATTTTATTCTCTCTTATATTTTATATGTATGTGGTCATTTTTAATTCAGTTAAGTCCATTGATGGGTTTATATTAAAAAAATTAAAATGATCTACTCTATATTAATTTTCATTTCACTTTTCAGTTTTGTTTTTTTAGGGTCCGTAGGCAAAACCAAGGACCCTTATATTTTCCTGCGTGTGTCTGTCCGTCCGTCCTCTCGCGTGCTCTCACGGCTACACCTTTCGTCCGATCACTTTGAAATTTGGCACGTATGTGCCTTGTACCTGCCCACATATTTTAAAAATATAGCGACTTAAAAAAAATATTTTTCAAAAAAATTAGGGTAAAAAGACTTAAGGGTTAAAATTTTTTTATTTTTTTTCGACACCGTGAGGGGTATCATATGAAAGGGTACGTCGAGCTGATAACAAAAATATATAATTCTTTGGATATTACTTTGATAGGGCGAGCGTAGGCAAGTTTGAAGTGGGTGTGAAACGTGTCCCCCCCCCCCCCCCCTCTATCTCGCTTATGTGAAGTGTAAAAAATCTGAAAAAATTCCTGAACATTCTTCGACCAAAAGTAAAGATACCACTTTTTGGAAATTTCGAAAAAATAGTTATTTACGCACCAAGCGAGGAAACAAAGTCATTACTCCCTGAGCGTTTTGGTTGGTTCCTGAGGCGTAGCCTAGGGAACCATACTGTCTAAATCCCGAGGCGTAGCCGAGGGAACCATGAAGTTTAATCCCGAGGCGTAGCCGAAGGAGTTAATTATAGCGAGGGTGCTATGACTTTTTCCTCCTGTGGTATGTACAAGATTTTTCCTCTAGAAGGGAGAAAATCAACACAAATAAAACCTATGATTTCGATTTATCTATTTATTTAGGTATTAATAACTAAATTTACAAATTTTTGTTCCTTTAATTTTAAAAATGACTTTTAAAAGCAAAAGAAAAAGTTTTATAACATCTTGTAGTAAAAAACATAATATGAAATAAATGTGCAATTCATCAATTCCATCTATGTTTTATTTGATTTCTATAATGACTTTCTATAACTATGTAACTAATAATAATTCAAATGTACTAAATGTACTAATACTACAAAATGACTAGCTGAATGATATTTAATTTATTTGTGTTTGACCCTAAAATACGAGAAATCAAAAACATAAATATAACCTGATTAGACGTAACCTACCTCTTTCGTATAAGTCTTGTCTTTTAAACTCAATTATGAAGTCATAAGACATTTTAAAATGACGATAAAAATTAAAGCATCACGGCAATCAAAAGTACGTGTTATTTAAACTCTCTAATATTTAAAAAAAAACAAAAACTGTTATGCAGTCGAGTCATTCAGTTAAAAAGAAACTGCTACTAGTTACAAAACAGGCAACACTGATTTTTAAACAATAATAAGTTGGCTCTACTGTTACTTTCCACCACGATTTTTACTTTCCGCCACGATTTCTACTTTCCGCCACGATTTCTACTTTCCGCCACGATTTCTACTTTCCGCCACGATTTTCACAACTAGGCTGTAATAGGATCCTTTCCTCCCTATAAAGTAGGGTGGAAAGTTAATGTTTTCTCCCTTCTGGATGAAAAATATTTTTTTATTCTTTATTGACGAAATCCGTTTTTTTATAATTATGGTCTTTTCGATGTATTTATATGGTTGTAGTCCGGTTCAGTGGCAAAAAAATACTTTATCAGAGTGTGTTTTGAGAATATCAGACCCTTAGAATGGTTCAAAGTAAGCTTTTTAGCATTTAAAAAAAACACTGCTTATACACTTTACAGTTAAACACTATATAGTGTGGACTACGGACCCTTGCTGTGTGCTGACTAGCACACACTTGACCTGTTTATTTCATTTTATTTGGATGGAACTTAAAGGTTCGCAAATGGGCACTTCTTTAGAATGTTAATCCCCTAATAAAAAAAAAACAGAGGGGAGTAACAATCTAAAGAAGGTGTATGAAATATTCTTCTTGAGACTGTTACTACCCTTATAAAATCAGAAGTGTGATATTCCTTTGTCCTAAAGTACATTGGAAAAAACAACCCTTTGTCATAATAGATATTAACTCAAATTAACCTCTGAAAACATGTTAAGAATGACAGCCTATGGAACGTGGTACAAAATAGACCTCAACCAGCTATGCCAAACATGTAAATGTATGCAACCTAAGTCATTAGAACATCTTATTTTTCAATGCCCAACCTATGACCCTATTCGACCATCACAATTCAAACAACAAAATACTCTTGAAAATCTCCTTATTGTAAGATTCCCTACTGAAGTAACTATCATAGCACATTTCTTAGCTCGAATGGCTAAACTAAGGGCTTTCGTACTAAATGAATAAATCCATGAATGTCATTACTTAAACTATAATGCTAAATAACCTCAGACACCTGCTAGAAGCGTAACGCTTAAAAGCAAAGGTTTCAATTATTATTATTATTATTATTAATAGATATTTAGTCAAAGACATTTATATTATAAAAAAAAACATAGGGGAGTAAATACCTAAAGAAGTACCCGCATTAATGTGTAAAAGAATGATTTAAATTTAATTTAATATTTGTTAAATTTTATAAGGCACCACTCTTTAATGAGGCACAAGATATTTGAAGAATTTGTGACGAAATTCTGATAATAAGTCATATAGGTAGAATGAGATTATATCGGGACCTTGGCTCGGGAGCACAATGTCTACTGAAGACACTCACCAAGCAATCAAAATAAACCCTATTGAAGAATTCAGTTAATCAATTGTGAATTTGTGAAGAAGTTTAAAGATGCGAATGAATTAGAAAATAATTTTACCTACTCACGGCAGCAAAATTAATCATTACTTAACTGATTTTAGGCTGGAAAGTACTATTTCCCTGATTTGTCATTAAAATATTAAAAACAGACAGGAAAGTAGTTAAAACAGCCAGGAAAATACTTTCTCTGCCTATGCAGGGAAATATTTCCCTGCCTAGGTAGAGAAAGTAACAGTGTTTACCACTGATTGTCATAACCTCTGATTTTGTTTGTGTTTAGATTTATTTTAATCTGTTATTTTAATTCAGTTTCATACTTGTTTTATTACCAAACAGGGTTATATTATTAATGTATTAATAATATTATTATCATTTAAAATTTTAAAAATGATAAACTGAAAAAGTATTTTAATTGTGGGTCTTTGAATAATTGAAGCGAGCGTAGCGAGCTTCCTACATTCAACGAAATATGCTCCGTGTCTGTCTGTCTGTCTGTCTGTCAGTAACGTTTACGCGTGTGACGATAACTTGAGTAAAAGTTGACCGATTTAGTTGAAATTTGGTATACATGTTCCTCTTACTAATACTCAGGCTAAGTTCGTTGGACAGCGTGATCCGTCCATGAGTTCGCGCGCAACGCTCGCGTAAACGAGAGGTACAAAAATTAAATTGGAATTTCAGGACGGGAAAAGATTCTATCATCATCTACTCGATGAGACGAACATTTTTTCCAAATAACAATTTTTACTAAAACCAACAGCGACACCGCTATGACTTAATAAAGATCGCTAAAACTATTAAAGCGGACCTAAACGTTTATAATAGAGAAAACAACCTTTTTACCGATATCTTACGTTCTAACGTAACGATTTTAATAAAACTTCATATACACCATCTAATGCACAATTGAAACAGACATGAAAAATTTCAACTTGATACAAGCAAAATTCTTTGCGTAGTGACGAGATACATTTATAATAATTGTTTAAAAGCTACCGCGGGTGGTGAAGATTGTTATAGTCGTATAGTGTATGGTTTGTTTAGGAAGTAAAGCTTTGTACCGAGTACCCCCACTCTTCCCTACACTACCCTCTTCCGCTTATCTTCAACTATGACATTCATCATGATTAATACATTTCAATATTCAGTATTTCATTGCAATACGCTCGCTTCAACGATAGAGCCACGCGATGCCTAGTTAATCTCGAGTAAGAAATGGCAACACTGGAGCGCGACTTGTTTTGGTTTGAGTTTGTTGACAATTCATCTCAAACTAACTCTTACCTAAGCTTCCATTTTTATATCTGAAACATTTCTGCCTCGTTTATTCATTGCCTGCCGCGGCTTCGCCTCGGCAATCAATAAGGTAAATTACCTGCATCGGCTTCGCCTCTGCAGTTTATTATGATAGCCTGTCCTCGCCTTCGGCTCGGAGGCTAATCTAATCACTTATCAGTAAAATTCCATTTTGCTGCCTAGTTACATAAATAACTATTGCAGCAGTCTAATCCCGTCGTGCACTCCTAATAGTCGTCGTGCTCCCCACGGATAAAGCTGAAGGTTTAAACAAACTCACCTGAAATCTAATAGATTTTTGCTACGCCTAAAGAAAAAAATATATATATTATATATATATTATATTATATATATATATATATATATATATATATATATATATATATATATATATATGTATAAAGCCATAATTTAGTTATAAAGCATTATTTCCGTCGAGTCGTGGCTGTAAAAAGGGATTGCTAAGACGGATTTGCCTGTAAAGTAGCTTCAGAAAAAAGAGCCTGACTAGAGTAGCTTATCTCGCTTCACCAGCAATATGGCCAATGTTGCCTTTATAACGGCAGCCATATTGGATTTGTAATTTTTAAGAAACGAAAAGAAAACTTCCATAATGGAAATTCAATGGATTTGGATTTTTCCATAATTTTCTTTCTTTTTTTGGACCCTTTTGTCCCCCTAGAGTGCGCTTAAATCAACAAGGGGCGGGAGAATTTCGAAATAAAGAGTTTTTTTAAATTTGACGGAACGAGGAGAGGTAGGGGGGGAGGGGTTGAAAAAACAAGTCCCTTGGGGAAGAGAATAATATTAATTTTTTGAATTAGTTCCCTTTAACTGACTTTTTCATAAACCAATAACCTTTTTCTTTCTTTCTTACTTTTGAACGACAAAAAACAAAAATTAATATATATATATTCTTCTTTAAAAGTATAAATATTTTTTTTTATATATCCTAGGAAAAAAATTAAAAATTAAATTAATTTTGATGAAGAAAAATGCTTGGTTGATATGTATAACAAAAAGCAATAGTTTTTTACCACAAGAAAGTAAAAACGCAAGAAAAATAATATTGTATTGAATTTATGTCTGATCTGAAGGAGCCAGCGTGGCCGAGGTGCTCTAGGCGGCCCGCCCAGCTATCACTGAGTCGATGCCAATCGAGGTCGTGGGTTCCATCCCCTGCCATGGTACTCTGAATTGCAGCTATGAATCGCGGATGGAGCAGGGCGAGGGACTCTCCACCACGGGGTTAGTAAAATGGTGGGCCCATTTTGTTCAAAACTCTTAATCAGGCCACACTGGGCGTGTGGCCTGATTAAGAGTTTTGAACAAGTGGTTCGTCCTTCCCGTCTAACCACATGTATGTAGGGGTGTGAACGTTTCGTCCTTCCCATTTAACCATTTGTATGTATAGGGGTGTGAACGTTTCGTCCTTCCCATTTAACCATTTGTATGTATAGGGGTGTGAACGTTTCGTCCTTCCCATTTAACCATTTGTATGTATAGGGGTGTGAACGTTTCGTCCTTCCCGTCTTATCACTTGTATGTAGGGGTGTGAACGTTTCGTCCTTCCCATTTAACCATTTGTATGTATAGGGGTGTGAACGTTTCGTCCTTCCCGTCTTATCACTTGTATGTAGGGGTGTGAACGTTTCGTCCTTCCCATCTAACCACTTGTATGTAGGGGTGTGAACCTCTAAGAAGTTACATAACGCTTAACATAAACTCCGATCTACCTAAAAAACAAAATCCTGTAAAATTTTAATGAATCTCTCCCTAATTAAGTAAATAAAATAAAAAATACTCTAATTATGGCCTACCATCTAAATTTCATTAATATCGGACAGGTAGTTTTTAAGATATATTGGTTCGCAAAAATTTAGTGACTGACAGACCGACAGACACGGAACAAAAAATGTTCCCTGATGTCTAAAACGGATTTTTGTCATAGAATTTTTGAAATCAGAGACCTAAAATATAAACTGTTACATAGCTGTGTAACAGTTTGTAATTGGGGTAAATTTTCAGTTAAATTATTGAAGCGAGCGTAAGCGAGCTTCTTACATTAAACGAAATATGCATCATGTCTGTCTGTCTGTCTGTCAGTAATGTTTACGCGTGTGACGATAACTTGAGTAATAGTTGACCGATTTAGTTGAAATGTGGTATACATGTTCCTCTTACTAATACTCAGGCTAAGTTCGTTGGACAGCGTGATCCGTCCAAGAGTTCGCGCGCAACGCTCGCGTAAACGAGAGGTACAAAAATTAAATTGGAATTTCAGGACGGGAAAAGATTCTATCATCATCTATTCGATGAGACGAACATTTTTTCAAAAATAATTTTTTACTAAAACCAACAGCGACACCGCTATGACTAAATAGAGATCGCTAAAACTATTAAAGCGGACCTAAACGTTTATAATAGAGAAAACAACCTTTTTACCGATATCTTACGTTCTAACGTAACGATTTTAATAAAACTTCATATACACCATCTAATGCACAATTGAAACAGGCATGCAAAATTTCAACTTGATACAAGCAGAAGTCTTTGCGTAGTGAAGAGATACATTTATAATAATTGTTTAAAAGCGGGTGGTTAAGATTGTTATAGTCGTATAGTGTATAGGTTTGTTTAGGATGTAAAGCTTTGTACCGAGTACCCCCACTCTTCCCCACACTACCCTCTTCCACTTATCTTCAACTATGACATTCATCATGATTAATACATTTCAATATTCAGTATTTCATTGCAATACGCTCGCTTCAATGATAGAGCCACGCGATGCCTAGTTTATTTAAATTTGGTGGAAAATTTATCAGGCCATATATTTTTTTCATTATAATTTTAATTTCGGGGATCTGGAGAAATCCTTCCTACTTTTTATTTATTTTATTATTATTTATTTTTTTTATTCTTTTTGTTTTAAATTTGCACGTAGTTTTTATTTCTGAAACCTATAATCATAAGATCAGTCCGGTTTATTGTTGTGTGTAGTTTTGCTGAGGTAAGCCATGCTGGTTTTGACCCAGGCAAAGGATTTTGAACGGCGTGGTGGTCGGCGGCTTTGGCCGTGAGGCCGAACCTCTAAAAGAAAATTAGTAATGTTAAGAATTGTTTCAATAAGTTCGGTAATGTTTAAGTTAATTTTTACTAGTAGGTTCTCTCTTCTCGATTCTTTACTAGAGGTTCTCTCCAACTGTTTTCTTTTTTTTTGTTTTTTTTTTCAAAGTTAGAACTTCTCCAAAACCCTTCACGTGAAGGTAAGCTTTCTTCCTTTTTGGCCGCACATGATAGCACCATTTCTTTATTTTAATACGTTTTTATTAGCTTGATTTCTTGTTTGTTTGTTTGTTTGTCCAGTACAAATCTGGCAATCGATTTCTAACCAACTTCCCGAATAGCTAGACATTTGAAACTTTTAGCATAGCTCAGAACACGATGACAATGCATTATTTTAATACTTTTAGCCATCTTTCAGCAAAATTTAATTGGTTTTCATTTAATTGGTTATTGCTGTATGGAAAGTTAGTTCGGAAAAAATCGGCCAGTTATTTATTTGTTTTGCCATATCCCATATTTACAATCTTCATTTTGACGGGTTTCACATTTGTGATTTTTATAAATAAGAGATAGACATTGAATGACAGAAAAACAGTAAATACATCGATTATATTATTTATCGATTATATTATTTTAAATATATCGATGGCACGGTTTAGATTTGGTGTTGGGGAGATCCGTTGTTCAAAGATTTGTCCTTTTATAGTAGGTTTAAGATCAGCTCTCTAGATGGTTGTCATTTATGTAAAGTAAATTAATTCGGAACTATTTTTATTTCACTATCATTATATATTATATAACAATAACAATTATATAATCAACATTACATACGATTCAACAGAAAATTTAAAAACATAGTATATAAAAAGTTATTTTTATCTTGAAATTATTTCTTGTTTAGTTTTCGTAGATATTCAGTTTTTTTT
The DNA here is from genome assembly GCA_951217055.1 of Gerris lacustris. Taxonomy (NCBI): domain Eukaryota; kingdom Metazoa; phylum Arthropoda; class Insecta; order Hemiptera; family Gerridae; genus Gerris; species Gerris lacustris. The sequence goes on from OX578283.1 coordinate 67,178,713, forward strand.
CCTAGATAGTAATGTTCTACTTTTTATTTAATTTTAGGGTGGTTAGTCTGGGGCGAAGTAGTCTTACTATTAACCAGATTCTCACTATCAACCATCTAACTCTTTGAAAAATTTATTTTAATTTAAGATATGGGTCATTCAGCCAATAATTTTTTTTTTTATGACATGGGATGGTTCTTATCCCATATGTAAAATAACCTGGCGCCAAAATACCAATAGATGCATTTTTTTTCCTGTAATTTTTGGAACGAAGTTCCTTATGGCACGTTCTGGACCCCGGGAGTGAATCCGAAAAAACGACCAAAATCACCGTCACAAAATAACCGTCACAAAATCACCGTCACAAAATCACCGTCACAAAATCACCGTCACGCAAAATCCGTCACGAAATCTACAGATGACGATAACTTGAGTAAAAGTTCACCGAGTTAGTTGAAATTTGGTACACATGTTCATTTTATCAATGCTCAGGCTGAGTTCGTCGGAAAACGTTATCCGCCCAAGCGTTCACGCGCAACGCTCGCGTAAACGTAAGCTTCAAAAGACGGGAAAAAGTGTTATTAAGGAAGCCTGTTACTTGACTTGTTTTGATTATTTTTGTTATATATGTCAAAAATGTCACTTTGTTTTGTAAATAAATAAAATATAATCATGTAAAATTTCACCCTGATACAAGCAGAAGCTGTAGAGTAGGGAAGAGATATATTTTATAATATTTTAAATTAATTGGCCGGGTAGGTAGAAAACAGTCCTATTTCAATCCAAACTCCTTTAACAAACATACTCTTTCACTATAAACTCATCATGATCAACTTTTTTTCTTATATTCAATATATATTTATAGTAAGACGCTTGCTTTAATTATACAAATAATGATTTTCTTTTAATTTTGCCTTAACTTTGATAGGTACAAACAGTTAGTTACTTTTAATTTTGTCTCTTTTCTAACTCCGCCATGTATAAGTAGTTAGCAATGTATACGTACTTAGCAGTGTGATTTTATAATTTATATTTAATGAAAAATGTAAGGAACTTCGTTCCTACCGGGTGTCCCGCGACACCACACGGATTTTTTTTTTTTTTCACTACACCTACTCCCTAACTACCACTGAGTTGGGGATAACCTAAATTAACGTACTTGTTACAGCTTCTGTTATCTTCGGTAACCTCTCAAGCAAAACCTTAACCTAATAGACAACAGTGATAAAATCTTTGCGTGTATAAAAGGCAATAACTATAGTACTACTAAGTATCCTAGAATTTCCTTTACCTTAATAAAAATAACAATTTTACTGGAGCACGACGGAGTTATCCGCTTAGTAAATATCATTTAAAAAGAAAGAAATAATAAAAAAAAAAACTTTTTCTCCGCAATTTTTTTTAACTAATGTTCCTTGTGAATAGTTTTGAAATTAAAAAGAAAAGGATAATTAAATTAAGGTGGGGGTAAAAAAAGTTGAGGAGGTAGAAAAGAGGAGAGGGGGGGGGGGGGGTGTAAAAGGTGAAGTTTGGAGGACGCTTAAGTTTAATTACTCGTGTTTTTATTACATTCCTTCAGACACAAAAAAAAACAAGAATTCTCCTCAAATGGAAGTTTTTGGTCGGGAATTCGTTATCACTAAGTTTTCTCGCAAGATGAGAAACATGGATGTTAGTTTCTTACCCCCCTCCGGGGGGGGCCCTACAGTCTGAAGGTATAAATTCCTTAAGGTATACATTCCCCTTCAATAAATCTGAAGAAATATATAATGTTTTATATACTCCTACGTCGTTATTATATATATGGAAGTGTGTTTTCCTTTTCACAGCCCCTTCCCGAATATGATGAAACTTGTAAATCACATATGGACTTGGAACAGGATAAAGTTTTATTGGGTTTTCTGAAGGATGAGAGTGGGGGGGGGGGAATGTGAGAAGATGAGGCAGAAAGGAAATAAAAGTTATTCTTGGGTTGTTGGAGAAAAGAAAACCATTATTACAGGAGGAATAGGAAGGTGCGCAACACAATAATTTCGATGTAAGCCTTCCCACATTATATACGTGAAAAGTAAAAACGGAAAAAGGGAAAGCCAAGTTAACAAAAGAAAAATATCAAAAGTTTCTGATTACATAATATATAAGCAAAAAAGTTAAGGGGAAAATTTGCTTATTATTACAATTAAAATAATATTACTTGTAATTTCAGTTAAAATAATTAAGTAAAGCAGAAAGACATTACGAATAATTAATTGTTTTACTTTTTTTTAAAAAAATACATAAAAACACATACGTAACTTATAAGGTATCAAGTTATAGTGCATATTCATATAAGAACGGGGTCGCACTTAAATGTTTAAAAAAATGCTGCAAAATTACCAAGACAATCAATATTTTTTACTTTCTTATATAAACAGAAAGTATTGAAGGAAGGCTCGAAAATTTTATTTTGAGATTTTGATGGTTTTACAGGTTTGAGGTCCCTTGAGTCCAAAAAAGATTATTTATTTAAAATGTCTGTCTGTGCAGACGTCTGGAGCCTAAACTACTGGGCCGATTTTGGCGAAATTTAGCGTACATGTTTTGAAAAATCATATCTCCTGGCGAAATCAAGAAATAAATATCAGCTCCAAAACTCTGAAAAACTGGAAACAAATCATTTCTCTAAAACGGTTCCGACAAATTTAATTATAAATACTAAAATATAGTCCATTTAAATACAAATCCAACGATATAAGCTTTTTTCGCGGGAAACATTTAGTTCCTGAGAAAATATGTAGTTTTAAACGCGACGGAGAGAGGCCGGGTTCGATTCCCCACCGAGGAGAAGTTATTTTTGGAACGAAGTTCCTCATGCCACGTTCTGGAGCCCGGGAGTGAATCCGAAAAAAACGACCAAAATCCCCGTCACAAAATAACCGTCACAAAATCACCGTCACAAAATAACCGTCACAAAATAACCGTCACAAAATCACTGTCACAAAATAACCGTCACAAAATCACCGTCACGCAAAATCCGTCACGAAATCTACCGATGGCGATAACTGGAGTAAAAGTTGACCGACTTAGTTGAAATTTGGTACACATGTTCATTTTACCAATGTCCGGGACAAGTTCGTTGGACAACGTTATCCGCCCAAGCGTTCACGCACAACGCTCACGTAAACGTAAGCTTCGAATTTAAAATTGGAATTTTTGGACGGGAAAAAATTCTAACTTCATCTATTTAATGAGACAAACAACTTTTATAAATAATTTTTTTTAGTAAAACGAACACCGACACTACTATGAAGTAATAAAGATCGCTAAATTTATTAAAGCGGACCAAACCGATTAAAATAAAGAAAACAACGTTTTTACTGATATCTTACGTTCTAACGTAAAGATTTAAATGAAACTTTGTATACATCACCTACAGTACTATTGAAACAATCATGTAACATTTCAACCTGATACAAGCAGAAGTTTTTGTGAGTTAATGATTTATATTTTTTATTTTAATTTCGAAATAATTTCATGATAATGCCTTATTGTGTTTATTTTAATATTTAATTGGAGTAATATGCCGACGGGGCCTGGGAGGACAGTTCTCTTTCGTTCTACAACCATCTGCTTTAACTATAAATTTATCATTAACTTTTTTCTCAATATACAATACATTATTTATTGAAAGACGCTCGCTTCAAAGATAATAAAAAGATTTTCATTTAATTTTGCCTTAACTCCGCTAGTACAAATAGTTAGTTACTTTTAATTTTGTCTCTTTTCTAACTCCACCATGTAAACGTAGTTATTACAGCGATTTTATCATTTATATTTAATGAAAAGCGTAAGGAACTTCGTTCCTACCGGGTGTCCCACGACACCAAACGTATTTTTTGATACATTTTGATTAAATATTCAATAATAATTAACCTTCGAAAACTAATATATGGAAAACACTGGGCTAAGTAATTATGAACTCGTATATGAGAAAATTTGTCTGAGTTGTCTCGGACCAACTATTTTTTATTTTTAAGTTGCTTCCTAAATAAAAGGCCATGCATTTGAGAATCCTAATTGGATATCCATTAATTATGATTTGGTATTGCTGTAGACCAATTAAGAATAATTAATAATAATACATAGAAATATAATTAATAGTGATTTATTTATTATAGACACACTCGCATGCAAAATGCTACTTTCCACATTAGACGCGTAATGTACTATTTTATTGCCCTTAACAAATAATTTATTGTACCAGTAATTCAGTAATTCTGTAATAATAATGTATTGTAGTTGTAATAATCTAATAAAAAAAAAATAATTAAAAGAATTATACAATCGTAAGTCGACAAACTTCCATGGAGTTTAGTCCCTTCAATACATTATAAGAAAAAAAATGGTTGAAAAATCCAGGTAGAAGAAATCAGAAAAAGGTAGAAGAAAACCAAAAGTTATTGGTTTAGAGTTGAATTGGATTTGACATTCAATATTCATTGAAACATCAAGAGAAACGCCAACTTATTCACTTAAAATAAAAAAAAATAAGATGGAGAACGTGAAGTTTTCACCCTCCTGAACTGTCGGCAGGATAAAAATCCATCGTCGTAAAATGACATACTAGTAACGTTATAAAATTTCAACCAGGGGGGCTGGGAGGTTTGAGAAAAACCCCCTTTATATCTCACCGCGGGTTCGTTTATGAGAGGGGGTTAGCGGTCCCCACTCCTTTCTCTACAACCCTAACCCACTACTGCTCCCCTCCCCCAGGCCTCAGTTGATAAATCAGGGCAATTTCCCTGGAAATTTTCATTTGTTTGGGTCGGTCGGTGTGAATTTTCCACTGATGGAGAAGAGGGTGGTTCTGAATACGTGGCCCCCTAGGGGTCGTCATTTCGGCATTTTGAATTGCAAAAACCCCCCCCCGTTGAAATGCCGTGAACAACATCCCCCCCCCTGTCTCTCCTCGGTTATTATTTGCCCCAACCTCACCCTTCTCTTTCCTTTACCCCGTCATCGTTTATTCGTCCAATCCTCTTTCCATATCTCTCCAGGGCATAAAAGTGAAGCCTTACCCCGGTGGCAGTTTATCCACGGCTTGGGGGGTTTTTATTACAAAAATTGCGGTCTTTACTAGCGAATTTCCATTACACGGAATGAGATTCACACCAAAAAAAAAAGAAGGGAGGAAGGAGGGGGTAAAAAAGTAGAATTGTCAACAGAGACAGCCAGCAATGGAGTAGGAAAAAGATCGGTCACCCTTCCGCACCTTTCTCTTGCAAGGCCATGAATTTCTCACTATAATAATTATAATAAATCTCAAGATAACAATACAAAACAGAAATCAAAGAGCGTTATTGAAGTACAACCAAATCTCTAGTATTATTTCTAAATGCAAGAAAACCCTTGAATCACTCAGCATTTATAATAATTACAATTTTTTTTTTTATTAAGAACTCGACAGTTTGTCCCACTGGTAATCCGCTAAATATGCAGCCCAGCTTTCTGCTGTATGTTGTAAATGGGGAGTAGCCTCTCGACCCCATATTTGTTCCATGTTGCCTGCTAAAGCATCATATGGATAGCAATTTTCGGTGTTTATACCGACATCAATTTCTGTAACAGTCTGCCATATCGCAGAAGCATTAACCCATTCAGGTGAAGAATCATTTGGCGAGTTTAAATTAAGAAGAAGAGGAGACAAATCTCAAGAAAGCAGAAACATATCATTAAAATTACAACCACGAACATTTTAACAAAGAACCATATAAAATGAAGAGGGTTATATATCGAAACCGCACAGGACCATTTCCGCACCTATGTTTAATACAACACACTTCAGGTAAACCAATCAGAAGCAGGTATAAAACCAGGTATGAAAATTTTTGACTCAGGTAAAAATTGATATGCTACCAATACCGCATACTTCTTAAATTATAAATATGTTTAGCCTTATAATTTTAAGTCTAAGAATATTGACACATACTCTTCCTAATATTATTAATATCTCAAGAAGCAATATTATTTTCTCCAGCAGCCACTTCTAATCTAATAATTTTTCTTAGTCTCTCAGTTAAATCAAACTCTGCTTTCCGTTTACATTTATTTTTTATTTCTTGTATTTTTATGCTTTCTGGATCAACAGAGTTGTTTCGGAGAGTGTCTGTTGTGTTCAATATATTTTGCTTGCCACAGTCTGTATTGATGGTAACATAGTTTTTTAACACATCACCACACTAATATATACCAGATTTTAAGGCCCTCAAATATCTATATATAAAGTTCTCACATACCAAAATATCGTTTCGTCTAATTGACAAAACTATAATAATATTATTTTGTGTATTCCATTTCAATTTACACACGTGCACAAAATAATTACAATAATTAGATTCAAACATTCACAGACTGACTGATTACAGCATACTAAATTATCTGCTATTAGCTTATCAGCTTCATTATTAATAAGACTATTATTTATTTATGTATTATTGTTTATGTGAATACGCAATACATTATGTTATGTAAAGTATGAGGTACTGGACTCTACCTTATTTTTAACCCTTTTTAACCTTTTTTCGGTTATAATGGATCCAGTTTCGGCTTCGTTTGAGTGGTAATGGACCTAACACTTTTGTGCGGTTTTGGACTGTTTTCGAGGAAAGTATGCGGTATTGGTATTTTACCATGAAGAGATACTTACCGTCGACATTTGCTTGATCTGAGGATTACTGGACCGGCTTCAGCTAGGAAGAAATTGAAGGAATATAGATAAAGGAATAAAGATCTCCTAGGAATGAACTCGTAGAGTATATATGAGAGAGTGAACAAACACTTCACTCTCTCAGTTGACTACGAGTTCATTCCGACTCTAGGAGATCTACATTCCTGCTGATGATCTACTCTGCTGATGATGGCGTATAGCCGAAACCGGTCCAGTGATCATCAGATCATGCAAGTGTCGACGTTACTTCATTTTTATAACTTACTAACTTGCTTTAATAATCCTCAATTTGTCTTCAAAGAACCATTTATTTTGTCCAAGGAAAATAATCCTAAATTTACTAGCTACATACCTTTGCTTCGCTACGGAGTGAGTTAGACTCTTATTTAATGTAATATTTACTTTGATTTGGTTTTTACTAAGAGAGAATATCTAGATGCCCCAGAGTTTCCTAAACCTCTCCCCCTTATTTCTACACCCTCCCCTCTTGAATAAAATTATTTATATTAATCTCTAATTAGTAATTCACTTCATGGGAAATGGTTTTAAAAATTAATCTTCCAGAAAAGCAGAGGTATTTTGCTTCTGTTTATTTAGTTCTTAAAGGAAATTTGACGCTGAACATAAAAGTTCCTATAAATATGGATTATGGATTCGGGAAAGCTTCGTTTTCGAGATATTTGCCAAAAACATTTAAAAAACCATAATTTTTAGACGCTTATCCTTAAAATTCTCAAATACTAAGCTTTTTACCTTAATACGCCTTTTTTTTGGCATTTTTCGTGAAAAACTCTGAAAAAAGAACTATTGAAAAAAACTACTCTGAACTATTGGAGTATGGGCATTTGCTTACTCGACATTTTTTGTTGGATTTGACCCATAGAATCCACCAGTTTTTTTATGACATTTTATTGCGGGTCACCCTGTATAGTTTAATAAATAATTAAATTTCTCTTAAAAGCTCAAACTTACTTTATTATTTAAAGATAACAAAAAATATTTTTATTCAAATTCGGCAAAAAATTTTCACGAAGTGGGGGTAATCTTTAAACGACTCTCCAGGGACCTTGAGTTTGGGTTACTACTACATCTCTTCGTTCTTTACAATACCTTCAAAGGTTTACAGGTAGTAAAATCAACATTATACAAGTACTTATACAAAAGCAATTATACACGTATTTACATACTACAATTTTTCATATTGAAGTTAATAACTTTTTAACTGGAATATTATAAAAAAAAATCAAATACATTTAAAGTAATAAATAATATGATGAATGCGGAAATAAACTTGTTTACTTCTATGTAAAAACATATTTAGAAAATAATTATTTAAATCTTTTAGTATATATTGTATATTTTTAATTGGTTATTGTAAGAAACAGAGAATTCACGAAAGTTTTTAGAAAATTGTAAGTTTTTAGAAAATTGTGAACTTAGTTTTTTTTTGGGGTATCAAATGAAAGGTACTGACGACTAGATTACAAATAATATAAATTACTTTTTATGATTATTGTGTTTTTTTACCGCCAATATTGCGTTTTTAGCGCCAAAATTTCACCCAAAAAAATGTCCCACCCAACCACCCTATAACGGCTAGTCCTAAAATTATGAAATAATTCATGCTAATTAATACCTTATGGTGAGTCGATGAAAATAACGGGGTGGATTAACCAATTTTTAAAAAAATGCAAATTTTGTGTGCGCATATGGGCAGTTAGACAAAAAAATTATTTTCGAGTAATATATCAAATGAAAGCTACTGAAGAAAGATTACAAATATATATGACTTTTTATGACTATGTGCTTTTTACTGCCAATATTGTGTTTTTAGAGCCAAAATGTCACCAAAAAAGTCCTCTTCTAACTACCATGTACCAGCTAGTCCTAAAATTTTAAAATATTTCATGCAAATACTTTATGGTATAGGGCAATGAAAATTGCCAGAAAAAAATTAATTTATCGTATTGTTGTTACCGAAAAAAAAACCACATTGCGACCCCCTTAGGAATCGAACGAGGGACATCTACTGCACTCTCCTTACTCGACACTATCTTTGGGGGGGGGGCATCCATTTAATTTTTTTTTTTTTTTTTTTACTTTCATATAGGGCTGGATGGGGAAATACTAAAATGTTATTTCAGCATATAATAGCGTATATGCTCAATAATCGATGAGACCCTAAAAACGTAAGTTCCTGGATGCAAGTCCTGGCCTGTGATTTTTTATGGTCTGTTCAACTAAAAAATTTAAAAAGTTAAAAAAATAAATACTGATCTAGATTTTATAAGATTATATTTCAGGTGTTGTAATAATCGTATATTTTTTTGATAACCAGTAGTTAAAGCCAATAAGTCGTTAAGACAATCTATATAATATATATATATATATATATATATATTGTGTTTGTGTGTGTGTATATATATATATATATATATATATATATATATATATATATATATATATATATATATATATATATATAGTATGTGGAGTGTAATAATAAACATTCCTTAGGATTATTGCTCTCCAATAGGAATAACTAACGACAGTAGCAAAAATAATCATTAAACTTTCAACGGCGGGCGGTTATAACCCCAATATAAATTAAAAAGAAAGCTGTGAAAATACAAAACGGATATTGTCTTCTATTGGGTAATGGTGTTTTTCAGGTGGGGGGGGGGAGGGGGCAACACACGGTATTGACAAGCCACGTAATATTACACACTGGCCCTTTCTCTCTTGGTTATTACCTAGTCTCAGTTTTATTGGTTACTCTTTTGGCTGGCAAGTAATATTGCCGAATACAAATACCTGGAATTCAGCATTCAAGTAATTTTAAATTAAATTAAATACACCAAGAAGCAATTACCTATTTCAAAAAGGGAAAACTATTTCTCGAATGTTGAGAAATTAAAGAAACTAATAATAAATTTGAACTATTATTATATTTTCATGATTAAATAGACTGCCAATTAGTGTGGCACATAGCTTCTTCGCATCCTATCACGTACACTTAATTTATTGAAGCGAGCGTAAGCGAGCTTCTTACATTCAACGAAATATGCATCTTGTCTGTCTGTCTGTCTGTCTGTCTGTCTGTCTGTCTGTCTGTCTGTCTGTCTGTCTGTCTGTGTGTAACGTTTACGTGTCCGACGATAACTTGAGTAAAAGTTGGCCGATTAAGTTGAAATCTGGTATACATGTTCCTCTTACTAATACTCAGGCTAAGTTCGTTGGACAGCGTGATCCGTCCAAGAGTTCGCGCGCAACGCTCGCGTAAACGAGAGGTACAAAAATTAAATTGGAATTTCAGGACGGGAAAAGTTTCTATCATCATCTATTCAATGAGACGAACATTTTTTTCAAATAACATTTTTTACTAAAACCAACAGCGACACCGCTATGACTTAATAAAGATCGCTAAAACTATTAAAGCGGACCTAAACGTTTATAATAGAGAAAACAACCTTTTTACCGATATCTTACGTTCTAACGAAACGATTTTAATAAAACTTCATATACACCATCTAATGCACAATTGAAACAGGTATGCAAAATTTCAACTTGATACAAGCAAAATTCTTTGCGTAGTGACGAGATACATTTATAATAATTGTTTAAAAGCTACCGCGGGTGGTGAAGATTGTTATAGTGGTATAGTGTATAGGTTTGTTTAGGAAGTAAAGCTTTGTACCGAGTACCCCCACTCTACCTCACAACTACCCTCTTCCACTTATCTTCAACTATGACATTCATCATGATAATAAATAAATTTCAATATTCAGTATTTCATTGCAATACGCTCGCTTCAATGATAGAGCCACGCGATGCCTAGTTTTATGCTTTTACAAGCCATTATTGTCTAATTTATTTCATTGTTTCCTTCGTTTTTGCTTCCGAGCTTACAGACGGCAACGGAAGCTATGTGATCGTTCCGAAAAACAGAAATTTTTTAGGTCTCCGATTTAAAAAAATCCCAAGACTGAAATCCGTTTCAGACATCAGGGAACATATATCTTAAAAACTATTTTTTTTTTAAATCTATCAACATTTATTTTTTACATAAATTAAAGTATCAATTAAGCAAAAGTTAAAGTGCGCAGACGGTTGAAATTAATATGGTTCTATTTGCTGTCTTCTTTCGATAAACCATCATAATTAAATAATCATAATTTCATAAAAATGTCATCATATAATAAAAAGCTCTAGGTTTGAAGCTATAGGTGTAAATAAATATATGTTACGCACATTTTAAAGAGAAATAAATGAGCGCAGAAGGTTAAAACAGGATGTTTATATGGGACCAACAACAGGCTAATTATAACCTACCATACAAATTTCATTAAAATTGGACGCGTAGTTTTCAAGATATATTGGTTCGTAAAAATTGAGTGACAGACAGACACGTAAACAAAAATATTCCCTGATGTCTAAAACGAATTTCTGTCTTTGAATATTTGAAATCGGAGGCATTAAATATTTTCGTTCTTCAGAACGAATTGCTACCTGAGAAATAAGAGTGAATTGCTACCGTTACCTTCGGTAAGCTCGGAAGTAAATTACTTGAGGTGTCAATTAACTATGATAAAGTTAAGTAAATAAGTTGATGTCAAAATATTTAACCTAAATACACGATCCATCACGTCAATTAAGTAATTGCTAATCCATTATATTAATTAAATACAATTAGGCCTAACGTGTTAATGTCGAAAATGTTAAAGGTAGCAGGTAAATACATCATAATACTAAGATTCGGCAGGTACGATACTTCGTAAAATTAAAACACATTTTTACAATGAAATTATTAAAGAAGAAATGGGAGAAAGGTGGATAAAAATACTATTAATGGTCCGGGAATCGATCCAAGGATCTTTGGTTTATGCTCAGATCAAAACAGAGATATTATAATTTTTTCTTCCCAAAGCCTTGAAGGCAATGTCAAAATTTTCACTTACGTATTTTTGCTTCATCAATTTTTATTACCGTTAATAATAAATATTTAATCCTTCCCGGACTGGGATTTTTATGCTGAATTACGTGTAATTAAGATCTTATTTTTCATTACAATCAAAATAGCGCAACACAAGCAATTCACAATAAACAATTAAAATATAAATATGTACATGTGTAATAATTTATTAACGAAGTACAAAAATCAAATACCACAACAGCAAATCATATATGTAATGCAGGTTTAACAGTCCCGTTAAAATTAAGGTTTATTAAACAATTGTGTAGTCGTTTTATTATATTGTGAATAATATTCCGCTACTTATATTTTTTTCATAGCTTAGTAGGCTAGATCGCCGAAAAGAATTAGATAGCTTGTTATATATTAAATAAATCGATTTAATAATAGAAGAATATCAAATGGCAACCCTTGTCTCTTTTAATAACAAGCTGAGTCTTCACAATAACATAGTAATATTAATATTAATATTCTCAGCTGGTCATGAAGCACTTACTTAAATTAATAAAAATGCTGTTTAAAAATAAATCTATCTATAGTAATAAAAAAAGGTTTTTAAACAAACAAGTCCAGTGAGAATGATATATACTAAACTGTGAGTAAGAGAAGGTTAGGAGATCTCCCCAAGAAAAGGGGGGAACTTGAGAGTGGTATAATAGTTAGTGCATGCTTAGACAAGGAAGGGTATAGTTGTTCTTTCCTGGACTTCTGCATATGCTTACGATGCTTGGCCAATCAAAATGTTTTCCCCCACTATATTAGCCGTGATAGCTATCACTCAGTTACAACCGACCTAAGAGATTACGTTAACATTGTTCTAAAACTATGCCAGACACCTTGGAAAATAAACCCCCTAAATTACAATTATTATATTTATCTATCTACTTTCTCATACAGGCAGTAAATCTCTTTTTATATACTTATATTTATTTGTATGAAGCATTTTTCAAATAAATTGTTTTATTTATTTTAATTTTTTAATTTTACACAATAAACAAGATTTTATCTCCAGTAGGGGAAAAAAGTTATGATTTTGGATTAGTTTAGAGGGACTAAAACAGGTCTTTTCATCCCTGAACTCAAAAAGTAGGGAGAAAAAGTAAAAGTAGGGCAAAAAAGTAAAGATTGCAACTTAATTATTTTATAAATAGTAGAAAATGAATGGCTAATGTAATGAAGATGTTGAAATCAGGTTGGCGGCACTGCGCTTTTTTGACCATGTTTATCTTTGTTTATAGCCTGCATCTAAATAACCTTCTATTTGAGTTTAATAGTTTAATTCCAATTCTTATTTGTTTTTAATATTGAATCTCTTATATCTGCTATTAAAAGTGCTAATAATTAATGTTATTTATTATAATAATAAATAAAAACTACGCAATGGCTGAAAATGTGTATTTCCTTCCTACTGGAGATAAAATATTCCTTATATATTTCCTTTATATTTCCTAAGGGAGCTAATTAGAGTTATTCCCTCAGCTGCGCCTCGGGAATTTAAGACTTTGATTCCCTCGGCTTCGCCTCGGGATTTAGGGACCATGGTTCCTTGAGCTTCGCCTCAAGAACCAACTTTTTCGCTCAGGGAATAATGGCTTACTTTACACCCTTGGTGCTTAAATAACTATTGTTTCTGCATAGAACTTAACTCGTTATAGGCTTATGCCAGATTATAAATACATAGTTATAAAGGTTTAAATAAATCAAGACTTCTACAACTAACATGATATTTTACAATATGTGTGTTTTAGTGATCATTGAAAAGAAGCGTCATAAGATCAATTTTAATGCTTCACCCCATAGTGCCTTGACACAGTAAAGGTTCAAGGCAGTGCCCGCACTGCACCGCTTTTTGGGAGTTATTGAGTGAAGCGAGGGGGCAGAGACCCCTAGAAAATTATTAAAACACTTATTTCGTTGAGCTGATAAAAATAAAGAAATATAATAAACACAAATCTTCTTGTGACAGTCAGTAGACCAAAAGTTTGCTGCTTAATTTGTGACTATGATAGGTTTTTAGCTTAACTTAGTTGCTAAGTAAGAATTGCACTGTTAAATAAGTTTAAAACCAAATAATTGTTTTCTTCCTCTTGAAGAATCTAAAAATCAAAGGGATGCTATTCTCAATCTGTGAAGGTGCGAAAATTCTCCTGATACTGGTTACTAAATTATAGCCAAGATAGTTATGAATAGTTCTGTTAGATCTGTGTAAATATAAACTAACAAATATAACTAACTGCCACTTTAGCAGATAGATTTTTCACAAGATCTACAGTAGCGGCTAAATTTCTGAGGATTTCAATAATCGCTTCATTCTCAAAGTAGATGGCTTTGGGTGATTTAATTACATTATTTTTGAATTTAATAGAATCACTTACCTTAGAAGGTGTGATAGCGACTTGAAAAAAAAAAAAACGACTGTGATAGAAAAACACAGTCGATGATCTTAGAAGGTGTTCAATACAGTGTCGTCATTCTTAGAAGACTTACAAAAGCTGCAAGCATGGGCGTAGCCAGGGGGGGCAGGGGGGGGCCATGGCCCCCCCCTAGGCCGGCTTAACTCTCTTAAAAAAAATACGATTATTATACATATACAGGTTAAAATAAAAAATAAATAAATAAAAAGTAAAAATAATTCTGTATATGATAATAATATATATATATAATTATTATTATACATATTTATTTTATGGCTAGAGGGGGTCTTCTGGTAAAAAAAATGTAAATCTCGTTTTAGTTGTCACGTTACTACAGCTGTGGCGTGGCTGCACTGATTTGGTTAGCATCGCTTTGGTAAAAAATATGCCTATGATAGGAAAAGAAGCTGGACAATAATTATGTTTTCCTTCTCTCAGCCAGTGGCGCACCCAGGGGGGGGGGGGGGGCACAGGGGGCCCAGGGCCTCCCCCAAAGCTAAAGACCTGAAATTTAAGTATGCAATTCCGCAGCAAATGTTAAAGTAATAGTGTTGTGATCGTCAAAAAAATAAATAAATATAAGTAATTATATACCTAGTTTTGCCCTACATTTTTTTGTTATTTGGCGTTAAAAATACGTCCCCCCCCCCCCCCCCTCCAAAGCCAAAGACCTAACATTTAAGTATGCAATTCTGCAGCACATGTTCAAGTAATAGTGTTGCGATCGTCAAAAAAATAAATAAATATAACAAGTAATTATATACCTAGTTTAGCCCGACATGTTTTTTCTGGCGTTTAAAAAGACGTCTCCCCCCCCCCCCCCCCCCCCCTAAAGCCAAAGTACATATACCTCCTAGTATATGTACGATGGAGCTCTAAGTACATATACCTCCAGGGTAAAAAAGTGTCGTCTATAGTCTTTAGAACTTGGAAAAACAAATCTACCTAAAATTACGACTGCGCATGGTCAGAAATTTTTAGTGGGACGAATTTCTTCCCGACTATTATTATCCATTATTTATTTTGAATGAATGGTTACAATATAAAATTTTTAGATCAAGTTTTTAATGAAATATTTCCTTGTTTAAGAGTTTTTATTATAATCTACAGTTTTACTTTAATATATTAATTTAATTTAATTAAAATAGTTAGTAGCAGTCATTAGAATAGTTTTTAATTATCGAATAATTAATATTAATTAATTTGGAAACGGGTTCAATTGTAGAATAAGATTTTAAAAATCGCAGATACCCGACCTTTCGTAAGGAAGACTATTTTTACTACGTTTTTATTAGCTTGCTTTCTTGTTTGTTTGTCCGGTACAAATCTGGCAATCGATTTCTAACTAACTTCTCAAATAGCTAGACATTTGAAACTTTTAGCGTAGCTCAGAACACGATGACAATGCATTATTTTAATACTTTTAGCCATCTTTCAGCAGAATTTAATGGTTTTCAGCAAATTTTGCTGTACGGAATGTTAGTTCGGAAAAAATCCGCAAGTTATTTTATTTGTTTTGACATATCCCATAGTATTTGCAATCTTCATTTTGACGGGTCTCAAATTTGTGATAGATAAACATTGAATGACAGCAAAACAGGAAATATCGATTATATTATTTATTATTATTTCAAATATGTATATCAATTTAAAAACGTAGTATATAAAAAGTTCTATTTATCTTGAAATTATTTGTATTTATTGACTGGACTGTTAGATACCCTACTAATTTTATTTGGTTGTGGTTTTGCAATAAAACTTAGTATAGTTCTGCATATTTGATTCTTAAAAAACAATTAATTACTATTTATTTAAAATTTAAAATTAGAGATGTAGTAGTTCAAGTTCAGACAATATCTCTAGGAAGCGCTAACATCGCTTCAAATACTCTCTGTCCAATCTTAAGGTGAACTATTTTACATTAAGAGTGGATTTAAACAGCAAGTTTTCCTTAACAAAAATCTATTTCAAATAAACAATTTTTTTCCCTATAATTAATAGTTCTATTGAGTTTTTTTTTTATTAAAATAAATCCTTTTGAAAATATTAATAATGGTACTGTCAGACTCTTGGCATTTTTAAGGAAAACACTTTTTTGGTTTTACATACACCACACCACACACACACACACACACACACATATATATATATATATATATATATATATATATATATATATATATATATATATATATATATATATCCAAAAAAATTAGCCCCCCCCTAGAGGCAACCCTGGCTACGCCCATGGCTGCAAGTATAAATGTCTCTCATAAACTCAAATTCGTTTTCACTTATTTTTAGACATTCGGCATGAGCAAGTTTATTACATATTTTACAAACTCGTATTACTTGTAGAAAAGATTAGATTCGAGCACAATAGACAACTTAAAGCTGTAACCGGATTATTTCGGGTGCCAATAGTTCTTTCATTTCTAAAAACCCATTGCAAATGGGAGAAAACAGTTAACGAAATAACCACAAACAGATAACAGAAAAACAACAAGAGATAAGGATTGGACTGCACAAGACCGAGTCTAGTCTACGAACTTATTGAGGGACAAACCTGAACACAGGAACACAGGAAAACTTAAAGTAAAATAGGAACTGTTTCTTTGGAACGTAAACTGAAACGTTCCAAAAAAAGACACAGCAATCATGCACCATGACTTGATGAGCGAATTTTCAAAGAAATCTGCATATTATATGCTTATGATAATATAGGAAAATTTTGGTTTAGAATTTGGACGGGGTGAAAAAAAAAATTGGTACACAGGGGTGGGTCAAAATAATATATACCCTTCAAGATGCATGTCGTTGGAAAGCTCTTTAACCCTAGAACGACTTATTGGGGTCCCACAGACCCCATAAAAACTATAATTTTTTTTTTTTTTTTTGTTTTATTTGTATTTCTCTAAACCTAGACTCCCTTCTAATTTACCTTTGAACCTTTCTGTGTATATACTGATCACAATATCTATGTTATTAGTTTCAGTTTTCTTTCATTATTCATTAGAATTAGAGTTGGTGTCCCATAGACCCCTGTGTGGCATATTTACGTAATTGTTTTATATACCACTGTTAACTGACTTATTTTTTTTTATTGTATTAAAAAAGTTATTTTATATTTTTGTTTGGGCTGCTTAAATGTATAACTGTGACTGTCAAAAGTTCCAAAATAAAACTTTTATTGCTATTAGTAGGCGTATATAACTTCATTTAAGTTGAAGGTTTAGTGGATCACAGTAAGGATTTAAGGCCAAAAATGCTTAACTTTGACAGAGTATGTAAGAAAATCTATAATTTTTATTATCATTTTTGTTCCTGTTTTCTGTAAAACAACTCTTAATATATATAATTAAAAAATATTAACCCAATCTAACGAACACAAAATGTTATATATATATTTTTTTTAAAGTACAAATTTATCTAAAAAAAAGTTTGATGAAAATATACATGTATACAATTTAATTTTAAAATCCTTATTTGTTTTGATCAAAATTAAATGTTATTTTTAGTATGAAAAATTATATTTACAAAAATATATAAATAATTGAAAAAGAAAATGTTTAAATAATTAATTTAACCCATTAATTAATTGGGGTCTCACTGACCCCTGTGTGGAGTTTATGTAAAAAAAAAATATGTGGGTTGTTCTAGGGTTAAGAGTACAGTAATTGTTGTTATGTACACTTTTGTCATATTTTCATGTAAGAGGGGGGTAAAATGGAAAAAACACGTTTTTATGCTATTTTTGACCCTAAATTGTCAAAATTTGACCCCTAAATGAAGTCCAAAAATTCTGGACAACGAACTCATCTTTTCTTTTGATATTATTGGCATTTTAAAATTTGTTTGGATTTTTTAAGTGCATCCTAGGGTGAGATATCGTCTGGAGTGACACATACATATACATACATACATACATAAAAAAGTGTTAAATTTCAGGAATCGATTAAGAATGGTCTAAAACGGATTTCCATGGAGAAAATTTTCAAAAATTCGCATTACAAAAATTTTGAAGCCTAATTTTCTTTGAAAATTCGCTAATAACTGGTTCCTGAAACTAGTTATTTGTTTAGATAAAAACAAACACTGTAACTCGTTCCACTAATGTATGTTCAGAGTAATATTAGTACTTATTAACACTTTTATTGCTAAGATTGGGGAAAAGAAATCAAAATCAGCAGGCTGACATAAAGGCCCCCAAAGTTCACAATAGTTGTTTGTATTTGTTTCAAGTAATTTTTTTTAAATAAAAATGTCAGAAAAGAACACAAATATGAGGGATATTGGTTAAACTTCCAAGATCTTTTATCTTCAACCAATGACATTGAGGCTCATCTTAATACCCATAAAGTATAAACCAGGGGTCGGCGCCCTATTTGCCGATACGGGCGCAATTCTATATCAGAAAATCGACAATGTCGCACATGACTGAGGTTGAAGAGCAAAAAAAAGGTCAACTCTTTCAAAAAACGTAAACCTTATTATAAGTAATGTATAATACCGTGTTTTTGCACACTGCAATAAGGTACACAATTTGTGTTAGTGAGAGACACCAAGGGATGTGCCACGCAAGAGTGACACATAGGAACTGTTCCAACATCAGACATTATGTCACAAAGATGTTGGCTCGGCATTACGCCATGTCCTGCATCGTTTCGTCGCGTCCGACTCATCAGGGGCCCGACGATGCCCACCCAACTCTGGCAGGGCCGGCGGAAGGACCATGCGAGACATGCGGACGCATGTGGCGCCGTCCGGGACGTGGCGCTGGCGAAGCCAGCGTCTTCCCAAAAGATTTTTTTAAATTTATTATAATAAATAAATGTATTATTATAATAATATATTCATTAAAACCTGACTAAACGGTCATATAGAAAAAGAAACTGCCGGAATGTTCTTTTAAGGATTATAGCTTGTGCAAAACGGAAACGTGTATAAAGCGGGAACGGAAAGGAATTCTGGGCAGGAATATTGAACGAGCGTCAGTTCTTTATTTAAAAGATTTGGGATTTGAAAAGTTTGTGAGTCTGTTTAGCTAATAATAACTGGCGTAAAAATGTATCGATTTGAACGAAATCTCATAATTTGTGACAACTGCATAGCTTTTGAAACTTCCACGCTAAATATTTTCAAAATGGCGGCCAAAGTGGCGGACAACTAAAAATAAGTTTTAGTCAGCATGACACGTTGTACATCGTTTTAAAGTTACTCAAGAGTAGGCAAAGAGTAAATAACTTCAAATTTCACATTCAATTTTTTGTCATTATGGTTTACGACTTAAGAGAAAGTTTTAATCAGCATGGCATGTTATACATCGTTTTAGGGTCTTTAAGAGTACCTATAAAAAATTAAATATTACAATTACACATTTAATATTTTCAAGATGGCGACCAATTAGACAGAAGACTAAAAAAAGGTTTTAATCGGCGTGGCATGTTATACATATACATAGTTTAAAAGATCTTTAAGAGTAGGAATAGAACTCGTAAACTACAGTGCGCTTTGAAGCTTATTGAAAGTGTGAAGACAATTTTTGGACAAGAGATCGAAAAATGGACATAATAGTATCATCATGCAAAGGAACTGACAGAAAACGTAGGAATCAGTCCAGAATTCACTGATGAAGTTGTGGTGAGGCCAAGAAACAGTAAACTACAATTTTCTTACGAGGGTAAAGATAAACCTGTGAAGTCTGGGAAGAAATCTTTTAAAATATTATTTTGTTGTCCTCGACACTGCAATAAATTCTTTGACAAAGAGGTTTGAACCAATGGAAAACAAAAGCAATCATTTTAAATTTCTCTATGACATAACAACAAGAGAGATCAGATAACAATGCAGAAACCTATACAGTAAGTATTGACAGCAGATGATATCTATGGGGCAACTGCTGAGTCATAATTTTAGTTCCAATGTTGTCCAAAGATAGTTGCCCTAAAATAGCATTAACTTATTTAACAACTAACAGTGTAATTTACATTTTTCTCTAGTGTTTGTGACATTACGAATTCTGCTTACCTTCCCAATATCAGTGGCCAGCAGAGAAAGGATTTTTTAAAAAAAAAAAAATCAAGATTATGAAACATTACCTGCGGTCAACAATTTGTTAGGACCGACTAAGTGGTTTAGCAATGTTGGCGCTTGAAACCCAACTTCTAAACACTATCAATACCGATGTTATTAAAAGACTTTTCCAAGCTAAAAGCTAGAAAAGTATGTTTTTTAAATGTTTTATTGTAAATTTGTTAACACATTTTTTTAAACACGTCAGCAAAAAAACAGTACATGTATAAATTAATTTGTTTATGTAATCCCCTATTCTTATGTTTTCATCAAAAGTTGTGTAAATATTTTGTTGAATACATATTTATGTTAGATAAAGGTTCTTGTGAGGTTTATGTTAAAATTGACTGATATGCATCGGTACATATTGGCGTCAAATCTAGATCTCGCATGTCCCAAAAAAAACCCTTGAAACGGCCCTGAACTCTGGACCTACCAAATCAAGAAGATCAGATATAGGGCTTTATCAGAGACGAGCGTGCTCTCACACCGCCATTCTTGCTTGGCTGGTAAAACACCGTGTTTTTTTGTGTTTTATTGTGTACCTTATTGCAGTGTGCAAAAACACGGTATTATACATTGCTGATGTGTTTTGCCAGCCAAGCAAGAATGATGGTGTGAGAGCACGCTCGTCTCTGATAAAGCCATATATCTGATCTTCTTGATTTGGTAGGCCCAGAGTTGGGTGGGCATCGTCGGGCCCCTGATGAGTCGGACGCAACAAAACGATGCAGGACATGGCGTAATGCCAAGCCAACATCTTTGTGACGTAATGTCAGATGTTGGAACAGTTCCTATGTGTCACGCTTGCGTGGCACATCCCTTGGTGTCTCTCACTAACACAAATTGTGTACCTTATTATAAGTTTACCTTAGGGGGGTAGTTTTCGATGCCAACAAGTTAAGACAGCAAAAAAAAATTGATTGAAATTTTAAGCTTTAGAATGCGGTTACTAAGGCCGCATTACACTGTTTTTACACTTCGAAATAGAGATATTTTGAAAAGATTATGCCCCTTTATCTTTTTTTTATTAAATAAAGGAATATTACAACTTATAAACACAAGAGTTATTATATTCCTCTGACAAAACAGTGTTAAGAAGAGAATTAAAACATGTGTTGCTGGCTTGGTAACCCCATTCTAAAGCTGTTCCCACATAGGATATCGTAGGGCGCATTAAAAGTACACCTAGGGCGTCATGGCACCAGGTTGCTGACCCCTGGTGTAGACACTTGATATAAGGGCTATTACTTATTATTTGCCACAATTATTTACAAAAATAAATAAAATAATATCCTAAAAGTGACTATAACTACAATTGAGAACGAAATTCCTTTTTTTGTATTTCATTCAAAACAATGGGAAAAAAAAGGACAAATAAAATTATTTATCTTTTTAAAATATCAATGAATTTATTAACTATAATAATATAGATATATATGTATATATATATACACTATTTACATTCAATTACTAAAAATCTAATTTTAAAACATAGTTCTAAGAGACCAAAGAACTGTAACATTGGTACATCAGAGATATCCTAATAATTACTTCTTTTGTTAAAAATAGAGAGATAAAGTAAAATTTTAAAGTATAATAACTAATTATTTATTATTGTCTTGCCAAATAATATAAAATATTCAAGTAACAAAAGATTTAAAATACACAGCATTCATAAGTAATCGACTACAAAAAATGTAATTTTAATTTTTTTTCTTATAATCCTAATGGATTATACACTACTATAGTATTGGAAGGAGAAATTTCATGTAAATATTTTGTTTAGAAAAAAATTTGTTTTGTGATAACGTTTTATTTGCTCATTATTTTTTAAAACTATTATACAAAAGATTGTTTTTATGTAACATATTTATTTATTTATGATTCACATTTATTTTATTTAAATCAAAATTTAATTTTTATATCAGTGAGTTATACATTTAAAATAATATTATTTATTGAAAATGAACGTATAAGAAGATAAATTGAATAAAATAGGCTTTAAGCCCTAAATTTATCAGGTATTTTTAAATAATTACGTAAAACTTTATAAGTATTTTTTTTTTTTCTTATAATAATATAATCAATAAAAAAGAGAAAAAAAATCATAATTTATGAACATTTCAAGAAGATATGTATCTAGGTAAAATCTATAATAGTTCAAGCCGTACCACTCAGATAAATAATATTAAAAGGAGCATTTTTCATATAATTAATAAATTTTGTATTTAATGATTACTTGTTTGTAAATTTAATGTCTAATTGATTGAAATCGACCATTTTTCAAGAATTACATCTGTCTAAATTAAGCTATTAAAGTTTCTTTATTAAAACATTATGCTTAATAAAATGTTATGTAATTTTTCAGCTTGGATCATGTCTCATATAAAGTCTTATATAATGCGATCTGCCTGCTCCTACAAATTTAGTCTCACTTTGAACTGATTTCTTATCAGCAGCAAATTCGGATTTTGCAGCAAACTAACAGAGCCCTGTGCATGCTCATGGAAGGTTACAGAATGGTTTATTGTATTTGATACGACTACAAATTCATAACAACCTGTAAATAACAACCTTTAATAATTTTTTTTCGTAATTCTCTAAATACTTAACATAAAAATGGCTCATAAGAGTTAAGTTTTTATTAATTCCACTTATAGATTGACTTTCTTAAATATAAAGCAACTTCTTTAAACACACTTTGCATGACATGCAAAATTTAACGAACTTTCGGGCCTCAAGAAAATTTCATCTGTAGGTTTTCAAGGTGCTGAATCCGAATCTGAAGTCAAAATTTCTCCTATACGTAGTTTTCCCGTAAAATGCGCCTAAAGTTCGGAAAAATTGTGTTTTTTGGGGGTTTAGACCCAATTTTTTTTTTCTTACTTTTAATTTTTCTTAAAAAAGTAAGGTCAACAGATTTTTTTTTACTTTTGATTTGTGTTCTTCATAGTGTTGCCAAAATTTTTTTGGGCAAAAAATTGGGACAAAGACCCCATTTTTCCGAACTTTAGCGCATTTTCCGGGAAAACTGTACATACAGGAGAAATTTGACTTCAAATTCGGACTCAGCACACCAAAATACTTCAGAAAAGGACATTTTCATTCTGAGGCTTTTTTTGCTGAACAGTGTTATGTATGAAATTTACACAGCAGTAGAGACTCATTATATGAGAGGCATGTGGCCTCATGTGTGTTAGCTAGGCTAACGAGACGTTACAGGTTATAAGCGGGCAACTGCCCAGACTACAAACTAAATACTGCAACTTCTCCCTTTGCCATGCTCACTTGTGTTTATGATTTTTAAACACAAGATCTCCTGGACTGTCAAGCCTCGTTTAAACAGTGACAGTTCTCTCACGATAGAACCATCATGTCGATGACTGCAATAATACTGTCCCAAAGGTATACAGTCTACACGCATGTATACAATATGGAGCAAGCTGTCACGATTGTTGCCTTCTAGATGTGTTATCACGTAATACTAAATGAGTGTTACAAGAGTAATCTAATGCCTGATAGTACTCTAGACTATCTCAAAGGATGACATAGTGTGATTGTTAATAGTTCTATCACGACAGAATCTATCATGTTTTCTATTCGGTGATAGTTGACATGATAGTTACTATCATGACTGATACTATCAATCTATAAATGAGGCTTTAGTCTTTTAAGAATTGTTAATTATAAAAGGTAATTTTACTACATAAATATCCATATATGTATGTAAACCAGAAATTATTAAATAACTTACATTATAGAAAGAAATTCAAGAAGTAACAGAATTCAATTTTTGTACTTTACAATAAAAATATAAACTAACGTAAATATAATAAAAATGTCATAAAATCGACTAAAAAAAAAAAGATAAGTTAAGAAATTTATATAAATTATCTTTCTACAAACTTTTTACTCAGTTAAAAATTTTAAATTTATTATCTAAACAAAAATCTTTATTTACATTTGAACTTTAAGTCATAATAATTACTGATTTTTTTAAAAAAAAAAATTGATTAACTGAAATTGATATAAGCAACCATGAAATCATACAGTTATATATATTTGGCAGACAATTTAATTAATTATTTAATTATTAGTTGTCACACTCCTTAACAAATGTTTAAAAAAATTACAAAAAAAAAAATTTATTATAAGATGCACCTTAATTGTGTAAGCTATTAAATTCATTAAACAAAATCATCCATTGATAAACCTTGACAATTTAAATCAGTGGGTTTGAAATTTGAAATATCCTTTCTTGGATATATCAATATCATCAACATACCATACCAAAAATGGTACTTCTTTAGATTGTTACTCCCCTATGTTTTTTTTTAGAATATAAATGACTTCGACTTGATAAATATTAGGATAAAGGGATGTTTATTCCAATGTACTTTGGGACAAAGGAGTATCACACTTTTTTTTAAGGGGAGTAACAGTCTAAAGAAGAACATTCCGTACACCTTCTTTAGATTGTTACTCCCCTCTGTTTTTGACATTTTCATGTTTAGGCTGTGCTTCATAACTCGAAAGGCGATACTAAAAAACGTTACCAGGTGTATCAAGGAGTTAGAAAGGTATAGGAGGTGTGCACAGTCTGTCTCCAGCTGTTGCCTCCCTCTAGCGCACGTCGTAGGGCAGAAGAAAGTCGAAAAGATTTATACGTGTGACAGGGAGTTAGGAAAGTACAAGTGGTTGCCATCAACTCTAAGCCCTCTCGGTCTACCTAGTATGAAGGTGTATTAACAATTCGTAGAAGGCGGACCAGCGCCTTTGAATTTAGTTGTTTGTAATCAAGCCGCGGCAGTGCCGGTGTGGAGATAAGAATAAAAATTATCTTCCATCTACTTTTATCAATTACTTGAATAAAT
Source organism: Gerris lacustris (assembly GCA_951217055.1). NCBI lineage: Eukaryota > Metazoa > Arthropoda > Insecta > Hemiptera > Gerridae > Gerris > Gerris lacustris. The sequence goes on from OX578283.1 coordinate 67,203,733, forward strand.
TATTGATTTTATTTCATTTCATGTCAGTAGTTTACGCAGAGCGAAAACATGAAAATGTCTCACTGTCTTGCGGACTCGTATGCAAGACATTTTTTTTTTTTTTAATAAGGGGAATAATAATTTAAAGAAGTGCCCCAAAAACACCATTATTATTACACTAATAAAATTTTATCAATTTTAAGATCATCAGTAAAATGGAATTGTACGGCGCTGTTTACAGAATCAAAGTACAAAATTAATTTGTTTGCCCTAAAATTTTTAACGGCCGCTCCTCTCATTTTCTGAAGAAAAACAACCCAGCTGCATTGCATATAGACCAGGTAGAGGCCCAAATCCAAGTACAAAATTAATAAAGGTTTTGATGGCACCGAACAATTCACTTTAGTCGGATCAACCAAAATTTCTCACATTGATAATATCAAATAAGGGTTACTAATTGTGTCGTGAAGAAAAATGAAATATAAATAATAAATGGCCAACTGTATTAATAAAATTAAAATGTCTTTTAAACTCAAAGAATGGTTATCTTTATTTTTTTGAGGGTTTGAAGATAATTAAAAGAAAGGATGTAAAAGATTGTACAACTTGGGATAGTACTATATGGTATGATAATTGTGTGGATCTTACCTTAGCACAATATGTAGTACAATTTTAATAGTCTACTAGAATATTACAGAATTTCAGTTTGAGGAAGCATTCACATAATGGAAAATTAATTTATGGACCCAGCACAATATTTTCTCAATCCTCCAGATGCATTTTCCAAGATCTAGACCTAAAACACGTCCTAAACAAATATTAAGTTTATATTAGGCTTCTCAGCTTTATGTCCGAGAATACACCTTGATCCTAAAGTGATGAAGTCAACCGGAGGTCACTGCGACTATAGCGGTAATGATACTAATATTTAACCCCCAATACTCAAAGTATCTTTAGGAGAAGAATTTTCATGCTTTTTTCATTAAGATCAAGTTGATTTTAATGATAAAGATTAACTCTTCTTTATATCTCAGCTGACCTCATAAAACCTGGGTAGCCCGTAGTGGTAGTACAGTCAAGTAAAGCAGCATTGGGCGTGGTCAGTCGTAGGACGGGTGTCCACTAGAGCTCTGGGTTCAATTCCCGGACCAGGCCCCCCCCCCACTCGATTCTCACCCAGCATTGTATAAACAAATGGGTAGCTGCTCGAAAGAGTAGCACCACCAGGTTTCTACCAGGAAACCAAGATCGTCACTCTAGGCTCGATACAAATCGAGTGCTTAAGACATGGTTAACAACCAAAATCTTCACACAAATGGGAAGAGTTAGGTTCCTAATCCGGGTTTGTTAAATGGGCCCACCGTTTTGTTAAAGTCTTTGTTGATTTTGTTATTGTTAAAGTGGCCTCCGTCTTCAGGTGTAAAAGCACCCTGGAAAAAAAGAAAAAATACCTCATAAACACCCCTCAAGATGTTCTTAGGTTTGAAACAAAATAGCAGGACCCAAGTAAAAGCCCTACTATGAGGATTCCAATAGACATAAGTGCACTGCGGTGAGAGCACATCTAAGTCTGAGTTATTTATCGAACTTTCTACAAATCTTACCAGCACTGAACTTATTCTTTCGAACTCACTGACAATGAGCAGTTATATTTAAAAACAAAAATACAAATAAATAAGCATCTTATAATAAATAAATTAAAAAAAAAACAAAAACGAAATACCAACATTATCTGTTTATAATAAACAATAAACAAAATACCCCTAAAACCACTTAATTAAAAAAAACAAATTGTCTATTTTAGCATCGTTGCTAAATTTACCCAATAATATAAAATAATATAATTAAATTATTTCATAAAAAGCTACATAATATTAAAAATCGATTAGGGACCATCATTTATTAATAACTAATATAAAAAATATTAACTCAGTTTTAAATAATAAACACTTTATCAGTTGTACATAAAGGGGGATCGAGGGGGGGTTATCACAGAAAAACAATAATTAGATTCTTATTTTTTTTTAAAAAAAAAAGAAGAATTATTAAAAGAAAAGAAAAATATTTAAATTCCTTTTACAGCACACTTTGTATATTTATTTAAATTAAAATCGTAATTTTAATTATTTAAAAAAAAAAAGATAAAAATTAGATCTAAAGGTTATGTAAAAAAAAAGAGAAAAATAATAAGGAGAAACACATAGTTAGCATTATTAAAGAAAGAGCGCCTTTCATGGAAAAGATAATATTTTGTAAAAAGGAAGTGTATATTTTATTATTTTGAGTGTTTTTCGTGAGTTTGTTTTTATATCCTCTCTTCAGCTTCTATGGGTTTACCCCGGATGTACACCGGATGATTTTTACCAAGAACTGCATCTTCGGTTATATGAACACTCATAACATCCGACCCAGGAACTTCATACATTGAATCCAGCAACAGATTTTCCTAAAATATTAAAAACCAAGATATATTTTTAACAATATATTAATAATTGTGGTGGTTGGTGACAGTTCAAGTATAATGTCAGGGTATGTTAGCGAGAGGCTGTCAAATAAAACACAGTGAGAAAGTTTATGCTAACGTTTCGCTAAATTTATTAGCATCATCAGAGCAAGAAAACAAAGTATAAAATAAAAATAATACAAAAAAGGTTGAGGTTGACTCAATAGCAGCCTTTACACAAACGTTCTTTCCTGCGTGCTTGAATCGTGAAGGATTGCACACAAGTAAAACCGTGCAAGTAATTGTGTGGGAAAGATTTAGTAGATAAAAAAGTGATTACACGCTTTCCCAGACGAAAGCGATGTGTGTGATAGCGCGACGGAAAGAACGCATGTGTAAAGAGGAATCCCGCACGCAATCCTCGGAGCGTGGAGTGGTTGTCAGACCAATAGTTTTAGGGGGCACAGTGGGGGTAAATTTAAAGAACATGGCAGGCCTGTGGGAAAGCTCGCTATCGCCTTTAGACTAAGGAGACTTACGCGAGGTAATGCGTGAGTCTCTGTGCACGCGTAATCCCTCACTCCAGTGCAGCCTTTACACTGGCGCTCTTTATTCTGTTTGTTGCTCTATCCTGCAGGAAACGCAGGATACTACTCTACGCCCAAGTATAATGGCCGCTATTGACATGTTATTAAGAAATGAATGTCAGGTAGGCAAATCAGCAGAACAAGATTTACTTATTTATTTTATACTTTGTTTCTTTGATGCTAATAAATTTAGCAAAACGTTAGCATAAACTTTCTCACTGTGTTTTATTTGACAGCATCTCGCTATCATATCCTCACATAATATATAAATTTACACAAATATAATCAAGTATAGTGTATCATATAGTAAAGGTTGTTTTTTTTTTTTAGTCTGCATTAGGATGATAAATCTGCACTAGATAATCTGTCTATTTCAATAAATTTAATTTTCGACTTCAACAAGCGAATAAGAACATTTCATGATCCTTAAGGCGCATTTACACTTTGATTAGTGCAAGTGTGAGTGTTTAGTTAAAACACTAAACCAATTTGGACACCGTGTGTTTAGTGTAAGTGTTAAGTAATTTTTAAGCAAATTTTCACTGAATGCTTGCACTAATCAAAGTGTAAATGGGCTTTTAGCCACAGAGAACACTAATATGCTAGAGTTTGGTTTTGTAAGTGTATTGGAGTTTGGTGTAATGGCATTTTCAATACCCATAGAGGTAATAGTGGAGAGGAATTTAGAGGCATGGCATTTCCAATACTATTAGAGGTAATAGTGAAATTGTATAGCTAGTAGAGGCATGGCATTTCCAAACTCTTAGAGGTAATAGTGAAGGGAAATTTGTATAGCTAGTAGAGGCATGGCATTATAGCAATGAGGAATTCGTATAGCTAATAGGAGCACATTAGTCATCCTGCATTGTGTTAGGTAGCGCAAAGCTTATCACAAATAGTAAAAAAAAGTCTTAATTAGAATACTAACCATGATAGCTCTGAGACCCCTGGCTCCTGTCTTTTTCTCAATGGCAAGCCTGGCTATAGCTTCAAGAGATGAAGGTGAAAACGTTAGCTCCACCTGATCCATGCTGAACAAGATTTGATACTGGTTTATCAAAGCGTTCTTAGGCTCTGTTAGAATTCTCACGAGTAACTCCTGATTCAGAGAGTGGAATGGCACCAATACAGGAAATCTTCCCACAAATTCCTAATAAAAAAGCAACAAAATGCACAACATTAAATACAACATCAATTTGTATACTTGTAGACACTTTGAAAAAACTGTATAATTGAAATAATTTTTCTATATTACAATCAACAAACTTTTGTACAACGAAAATCTCTATACAATAAATTTGTTTGATGTCCCCACAAATTCTCCATAGAAAAGTGTTTCTATAAAATTAATATAATTTCTCTACAACAGACAAAACTCATAGAAATAAGGATAAAGATCCTACCCACAAACTTTCTGTGAATTAATAATATTGAATTATAATATGAATATTGGGGGTGTTTTCATATTTATTTATTTTCTTAGAACCATTTTTTTGGAGTTTGTGCACTGCTTCTGCTACCTCCAATAGTTTAAGTTTAAGTAGAATCTGAATTGTCTTTGCACAGTATAGACATTTTTAAATTATAATTGTCCACATTGGGCTGTTATCACAAGCATATTATTGTTTCGGTACTTTTTTACTTTAGCACCCCCCTACTAGTAGTAGTCTAGTACTTCCTACTAGAACGGTTAGGACGAACCACTTGTTCGATCCTTGCAATTAGGCCATCATTTAGGCCCTTTTTACGCCCCCCGGTGGAGAGTTCCAGCTACTTCACACATCATACATTTGTACATTGTACCGCCGAAGCGAGTATGGTGTGGTCATTAGTAAGCTATATAAGCATGCATCAAAGCGTGGGGGAAGAGTCCCCATAAAGGGTGTCCCTCGCCCTGCACCGTCCTCGAACCATAAATACAAATTACATCATCATGACCAACATGAAAGAGTGGGGGAAGAGTCTCCATAAAGGGTGTGCCTCACCCTGCACCGTCCGCGATTCATTGATGCAATTCAGAGTATCATGGGATGGGATCGAACCCACAACTTCGAGTTGCCTCGACTTATTGATAGCTGAGCTAGCGCCTTAAGACGCTCGGCTACCCTGGCTCCCCAGCACCCCCCTATATCCCTTTGTGTTAATAGTTATTTAGACAGAAGGAACATACAAAGAATAGCATATATTCCTTAGTCTAAATTACTTTTAAGACGAAGGGATATTTATTCCAATGTACTTTGGGACAAAGGAATATCACACTTGTGTATATAATTGTGATCATATCCCTTAGTCTAATCAACTATTAAGATAAAGGAATATTAAATATAAAACTGTCCCAGGAGTCTCAATGTCTTGGGGAGACAAACACACAAACCTTTGTGACTTTAGTAGGGCAGACTATTGTTTAGAAACAAGGGGGGTGCTAAAGTAAAAAAGTGCCATTTTTTTCATAATTAATATGCTTATATGTGGTTGTTTTTCTTACGAATAAATATGTATGTACACCAGTAAGTATGTTTCCTTAAAAAAACTATGGAACAAAATTTCTATATATCTAATTGTTTTCTGGGACAATCAATTACATTGTATGGAGATCTGAATGTATATTAATTAGTTGGCTTATTGAGATTTCTTCTATTATATAAAAAATGGTAAATTAATAATCATTTAATTAAGGAGTAATTAAATTAATCCAAAGTAATAAATTTACCAATTAACAATACTTACAGGTATCATTCCAAATTCTATGAGATCCCTGGCTTCCACCTCCCTCAGTAAGAGATCCTTCTCTAGATTATCCTCATCTGCTGAACCGCCCCCATACTGATAAGCCATATCAGCTTGAGTAGCAGCTCGTCTGCCGCTCTTCTCCCCTGACATCGCTCCAAAACCAAGGTACTGTAATCAAATAAATCACATTTCAGGGGTTAGTATTGTCATAAATACAATGGAAGAATTTTGGAAGTCACTGGCCAAAATAAATATTTTCTTCCCAGAAATCTACTATCAAAATTGTGTGTAAGCATGATTGGAGGCCCCAAAACCAACTGTCGGGAAAGGCAATAAGCGTGAAGTGTGTTCTTTCATGTGCCTGACGTCAGGTCAATGTGAACACCACCTCATGTCTGACGTGGTCCCACGGTATCTCACAGTATCATTATACCTTAAGAAGGACCATAAGTCAAGATCTTAGGGATCACCCCCAGGTTAACTTCTATCTGTCATAGTTGTTATCAGGACAAGGACAGTTCTGTGCGTACCTTCACAGAATAGGGAAAGTAGCTAGCCCAAGCTGGATGTTAGGGGTGATAGGTATGAAGCTTACCATAACTTCTTTACCTGTACTGGCTGGAATGAGGAAAGGCAGCGCCTGATGGAGGTGTTAGGATATATAATCCCAGAAACCCTTTTAAAAAATATGTTGGCTGGCAAGGAAAATTGGACAAGTGTGGCCTCCTTCAGAGAAAGTACTACAGCAGAAGAAGGCAGCTGAGGATTGATCAGAATAGCCTCATTGAACTAACAAGAAAGCTAGGACAGGTTAGGAAAAAAAAGAAAGAAGAAGAAGAAAAAGGGATGTTGCCACATTGGCCACAACAGAAGGCAGCAGCATGAAGCATGGGCACCCATACCTATGGGCAGATTCCCCCCCCCCCCCCCAGATCTCAGAAAAAGAGGAAATTCATATATTACTGGAGTCAAGTCAGGTGTTTTGCTTTCAAGAAACCTACACCCCCCCCCCCCCCCTCCTCTGGTGGCTGTGGCCCCCCCTACAAATATTCATATGGGCGCTCATGGCATGAAGTAATGTGAGAACGGTACTGTGCTGGACTATGCCTAGGAATAGGCTGCAGTCATTTTTTAGTGGGTCGGAGGACCAACCCCACACTACCCATTGAGAAGCATCTCTATAGGAAGTCGGTCAAACAGATTTGTTTTACTGACACTATCCAGTACAGCAGAAGATTTGATATGATAATAGTTATGAGCTATTCATACATTAGTTCAACCTCATTCTATTTTTTTTAATGTAGTATTCTTATTTACTACCTCATGTATCCTCAGTATTTAATTTTTGTTCTTATCAGAAATAAAGAATGATTACTACTATACCCTCTCATTTTTCCGACGGCTGACAAGCCTATCTAATCCGTTGTAAGCTCCGGACGCTACGAAGAGAATATTAGTGGTGTCTACTTGAATGGTTTCACCTCTTAGTTTCCTCGGTGAATTCCTCTCAGCAACATTCACTACTGCTCCTTCAAGCATCTGAAATATTTACAAACAAAATTGTTGTTTTTATTTATATAAACCTTATCTATTCTTATAAGTTAAGTAGTAATCCTTAAAAAAACCAAATTACAAACAGTGAAATTGGCCAACTGTAAAGGTTGACTAAATGACAGCATTTGTAAGTACCCGTACAAAAAATTATCAGACTAACATCAAGCTAGATTTTTCTGACCAAGTTGATCTTTTTAATGCCTTTTATTCATTATGGTGGACAAGGTGATTTCCATGATCCTGAGTACAAAATAAGTTAGCAGACCGAAAATCAAGTAATGTTAGTTTGTCACGTGACCACTTTGATTTAGAGCATTGGTTCCCAATGTGGGGGGCGCGCCCCCCAAGGGAGGCGTGAAGATAAGTCAAGGGGGGCGTGGGACCTCGAGATCGAGATAGCTTTGCCGTCCGAAGTCTAATGCGATTATATAAAAATCCAAATATCAAACCAGTTGGAGAAACCTCACTGACGAATTCAACAGATACTTTCCTAACACATGTGATGACAACATTTACAAATTAACAATGGATCCTTTCAGTGTCAATATAGATTCCCTGCCCGAAACACTTCAAGAACAAGCTTTAGAAATAAAAAAAGGTTCTGCTGCCGATTTTGATAAAATGGACAAATCATCGTTTTGGGTTAAGTATTACAAAGTGTACCCCAGTATACCACAGCAAGCACTTCGATTGTATTTACCTTTCTCAAGGACTTATTTGTGCAAAAAAGATTTGTCAGCACTTTTTGCAATAAAAACAAAGTATCGTGGCAAACTTGATGTTGCTGTGCTTGATTTTCGTTGTGCACTTTCTAATACTCATCCAAGAATAGGGAATCTTAAAAAAAAAAAAATGCAAGCTCATCCATCTCATAAGATTAACTTGTAATGTTATAAAAATAATAATAAAACAAATAAATGAATGGTTATTCAATGTAATAATGGTTAATTTTATTTTTTTCATTATCTCATACAATAGTGAGGGGGGGGGGGGGGCGTGGGAAGATTTATTCTTGACTGTGGGGGGCTTGGTAAAAAAATCTTTGGGAACCCCTGATTTAGAGTATTATTTGAATAACTAACCTATCAAGTGACAAATTTACGTCAACTTGATTTTGGCTCTACTAACTAATTTTGTACCCCGATACATTGTCCTCCATAATTGGTGAGAAATGGCCACTCTCAGCCGTTTTTTTTTTTTTTTTTTTTTCAAATGTCTATTGCCAAGCTATATCCCGCAGACGAACTTAGCCGACCACATATTAGATGAACGTATACACAAAATTCTAGCTTGATGTTAGTCACTCAGTTTTTTGCATGCTATCTCCCGGGTTAAAAGTTCTTTGAATTAAATTGTTAAACCTTTGTTTAATAGTTATTTAGACAAAGGAATTCCTAAAAAGTGATAAGCAGATACAGGAAGTGTAATCAATTATATTTTCGCCAAACGACATTCTTTTATCTACTTGGTCCACCTATGAATGGATAATTAAGTAAATAAGTACTCAGTACTTGTTTGTGTTATCTTTAGAACAATGATGAACAAGTTACCTTAAGCATACCCTGTTGTACTCCCTCTCCTCCTACATCCCTCAGCTGATGGATCCCAGGAACAGCTCCAATTTTATCTACTTCATCTAAGAATACAATACCTACAAAACATTAAGTTTATTAGGCAAAATATCTTAAATTCACTAAGTATGTATAAGAGATACAATAATATATTTAATGCATCAATAGTACATAATATTTATTATGTATTTTTACCAATTTGTTATTGTTATTCTTTAGTAGATATAACTTGAAAATATTTGTAACCTTGCCAACTATTTATTTTTTTAAATGTTCTTTTATAACTATGTCATCTCACTATTACTTAATATATATTTAATATTATTTGTTGTAATTAGCTTATTTTATAGACAGTATATTTATATGAGCGCCTCTCTCGTGGCTAAAGCTGTAGAGGGCTCTTAAAAAATATTTGTTAATAAATAAATAACCAAATTACCTGGCCCAGACTTGCTTCAGACCCACCTAGGTCTCTGGGTTATTTACTCCCAGAATAAAATATCAAATACAAGACAAACTCAAAAAATTATATTTCTCTTACTTCTTTTTAAATTATAAAAATAATAAATAAATGTTGTGTTTATTTGAACACAAACCTGTTTGTGCTCTATCAACATTGTAATTTGCATCCTGAAGCAGTTTAGCAATAACACTCTCAATATCTTCTCCAACATAGCCAGCCTGTGTCAAAGTGGTACAATCGCAAATAGCAAACGGTACGTCCAAGCACTGAGCAATTGTTTGTGCTAACAACGTTTTACCTGCAATCAATCAGATAGACATTAAATCAAAAACGATTTTAAAACTAGATTCTAATTTGTTTTGGATAAAAACGATTTTAAGACAAACAAAATTCATTGTTTAGTAAATTTTAATCCTGTTTATCTAATAGTCGAGGAGATAGCGTGCAAAAAAGTGTCTGACTAACATCAAGATAGAATTTTGTGTATAATTAAAGGTGCCTTTTAAGAATATGTGGTCGGCTAAGTTCATCTGCTGGACATAGCTTGGCAATAGGCATTTGAAAAAAAAACAAACCGGTGGAGAGTGGCCATGTCCTGCCCTTTTTGGTGGACAATGATGGAAAAATCAGATTGATGGTAGTTTGTCACTTAATAGGTGACCTCTTTGATTTGGAGTAATATTTGACTAACTAACTTATTAAGTGACAAACACCCATCAACTTGATTATTGATCTACTAAGTTCGTACTCAGGATCATGAAAATCACATTGTCCACCAAAAAGGGTGGGACATGGCCGCTCTCCACCAGTTTGTTTTTGTCAAATGCCTATTGTCAAGCTATGTCCCACAGATGAACTTAGCCGATCACATATTGTTAAAAGGCACCAAAAGATTTACTTGTACACAAAATTTTAGCTTGATGTTAGTCAGACACTTTTTTGCAAGTTATCTCCTCGACTGTAAATAGTGTTAATCTAGAAATAATAACATGACAGTTCCAATCAAAATATTTGTTTAAACCATTGAATTCGTTTAGAAATACTGTGGTTCCATGTAATAAACTGATACATACGAGGGTTGGTCAATAAGTAAGGTCTCCAACCCTCTAGCTTAAGCTGACAACTTTTTGACAGCTGTTTGAAATAGATCTCCCGATTTCCGTCCTCACCAAGTGTGGCCTCCAAGAAGTCATAGTTTTTTACAGCAAATGAAGTTTTGCCAATTGAAATTCATAGATAGCATTGCGACGTTTATGGAGAAGGATGTAAGGACACAACCAATGTGGGTAAATGAGTTTCGACAGAGCTGGACAAATATTCATGACGAAGAGCAAAGTGGAAGACCAACAACATCCATCACAGATGAGATGGTGGTAAAAGTCAATGAAGAGGTGTGACAAGATCAACATGTAAACTAAGTACACGCAGTTTATTGTTTCCTAACATTTCTAAAGGTTCCATATAGACCATTTTGAATGACAAATTGATGTTCCATAAGGTGTGCGCGAGGTGGGTTCCAAGGCGAGCATGTTGACAAAAGGTGAGTCGCTACTACATGACAACGCCATAACTACATGACAACGCCATACCTACATGACAACGCCCATCCTAATGTGGAAAACCCCACAAAGAACCTTCTGATCAAGTTTGGTAGGGAAACAGTGACTCATCCACCTTAGGCCGCTCCCTGACTTGTGGGTACGGTATCGGTAAGCTAGTATGCCGATGCGGTAAGATTCTTTATCGAGCGCCTATATCTTACCAATTCGGTACAGATTCTTTACCGCGCGGTAAAGAATTTCTACCGAATCGGCATACTAGCTTACCGATACCGCACTGATATCGTACCGACAAGTCAGGGAACGGCCTTACAGTCCAGACTTGGCACCTAGTGATAACCGTCTTTTCACCTCCCTTAAAGAACACTTGGATGGCCAACGCTTTGATAATGATGAACAATTCAAGGAAGAGGTGCAAAGCTGGCTTAGTGACATGACGAGAGATTTCTTCGACACTTGGATTAAAAAGTTACCTGAAAGATTTTAAAAGTGCTTGGATCGGGAGGGCAATTGTATTGAGAAATAGTTGATAAGGCAAGATACACATGCCGTCAAATTGGGGAAGTAGCTTGCATGCCAAAAGAGGGTATTTGCCAGTAACTGGCATACCAAGGATTTTTATTAAGTTTTTATCTGCTTGCTTGCCAGCTACAGGCATGCCATTTAACATATCCACGTGCAAGTAGCTTGCATGTTTTTGTTCCAGCTACAGACATGTGTATCTCCGCATACAGTTGTCCTACAAAACTGTCCTTCATGTTAATTTCACATTATTTTCAATAAAAAATAATAATATAACATGGTGTTTTGACATACCTGATCCCGTTGGTCCAAGAAGTAAAATATTACTTTTCTCTAATTTCAGTTCATGAGCATTTGCATCTAAAATATCACTTCCCGGAGTATTTCTCGTGTGTGTTGCTCCTCTCCTTCCCCCGTCATTATCACCTACAAATTATAATCAAATTACATAAGAAATATAAATAGCACGATTAAATTAAAGGTAATTTATTTTAGGAATAAAGAAAGGCATCTCTCAACTAAAACTAACTTAATTGTAAGAAGCCAGCTTTAAACTGATTTCAGTGGTTTAAACCATTTTCAGTGGGGCTAGTTGTGCACTGTTTTGTATAATCTATCATAACTCTTAAACATGGCATCAGATTTACTTGATTCCTTCAATGTTAAATATGTAATTTACCCTGCTTGAAACTTCTTCAGAAAATAAAACAATTTCAGATCTGGTTTAGAAGATATTACCATTAATGTGAGAAACTTCCTAGTTTCAACGAGCAAGTGTGTAATTAATAAGTTCAATAGTGATATGAAAATTGCATAAATCCACAATAAAACTATTGTTGATAATCAAATATAATATATTTCAAGTTCCAATACTAATGAGCAGAGAAACACAAAACAAAATCAAATCAAACATAACATACATAGGGGAAAAATTATGACTAACTTATTTTAAACTATTTACTAATAAAATAAACAAAGTGTCCGTGCACCTAACACGATCGCGCCACGGCAAATGAAGGTCTAGCGATGCGTTCCCCTCTTTCCCTCATTTGACTTTCCCTCGGGACAACCGAAGTTTTGGCAATATTTAAGGGGCGATTAGACGACTGGTTCCCTGCCGTCTGGTCTTGGTTCCGTTCTAAGTTTCCCTATCTCCGGTCTCCCCACCACTTGACAGAGTTGCATTTACACTGCCCGACCCAGTTCCATCTAGCCACTTCTTCTTTAGGAGATAGGGAAGTAACTGTCAGTTCGCAGGGTGAAGTAGTGGGGGGCCTATAGTCCCCCCCCCCCTATTCTACCCTACGCAGGATGGAATATCCATCCGACCACCCTGTCTGGTTTCACCCCCAAAACGTGACCAGGAACACGAATTACATCACCAGGTTTGCGGGCCGAGGGGGGCGTGACCCCGACTTAGGGAGACCAGATTGGCTCGTCTAATCGGCCCTTTAAATTGCCCAACTTGCCCCTATGCTCAACTAGCCCCGCCCTACCCTACAGTAGAGCGCCAATTATCTGAACATTCAATTATCCGAACTGGCTGCATATTTGTGAATAAGTCAATTACATCTAAAAGAGTAATTAAAGTAAATATAGTAATAACTAAGCTGTAAGCAAAACATCAATATTAGTGGTAGTACTATTAGTGGAATATCAACCACAACTGGTCACAAAGAAAAACAAAATCACAATATTAAGAGATAGATATTTATACAAATACTTTTCTTCCTAAAATGTCAAATAAGTATTATATAAGAATATTCCTGATAAGATAGTGAGGAGTAGTTAAGTATGTATGGTGTAAAATCACATTTTTTTGTTTTCAACTTCCTCAATAAAAACTTCCTTTTTGATTAAATCTACACATTAAACTACTGAAAAATTCGTCATCATTTATAATAATAAAAAATTATATTATAATATAATTTTATAAATATATACATATGTACATAATTAAAAATAAATAAATATGAATGATAAAAGAAACTATTATTTGTTACAATAAGTCGTTAAAAAATAAAATGTATTCACAGATATTAAGATTGATTTTCATTAAAAGGGAAAGCCAAACAGAGAGAGAGATGAAAGAAAAGATTCCCACAACATTTTAAAAAATTTTGACTTGAAAAAAGAATTAGGAAATAAATGATTACCAAAGCCAACGGTCCCAGCACCACCCACACCTCCAGCCATCAGACCATTGATTTGTAAATCTGTCAGAAAAAATAAAAAAATAGAAAGAAAAACTTGAGAAGAATGAAAAACAAAAAACCCTTTTGGAAGAAAAATAGTTTTAAAATAAACAAAAAGATTTAGTCCAGGAGATGGCGTGCAAAAAAGTGTCTGAACATCAAGCTAGAATTTTGTGAACAAGTTAATATTTTAGTGCCTTTTAAGAATATGTAGTAGCCTAAGTTCTTCTGAGGGACATAGCCTAGTAATAGGCATTTGAAAAAAAAAAAAAATGGTGGAGAGCGGCTATGTCCCCTCCAATTTCGGTGGACAATGTGATTTTCATGATCCTTTTTTTATAATTTTTATTGGATAACACAATTACAAATTTAAATTGTAACAAGTGATAATGATAACATAGGTTATGTGGCGGGAAAGACATGAAGAAGAAGTAGTCCAGTGACTACACTTCCTTAGCAGTAAATATAGTAAAATAATTATAATACAAGATAACTTTTCATAATAAAATAATGATAAAGTAGATTAATATTACTTATTTTACTTTTTTTTTTAATTTTTTAAAAAGTACAATAATAATAATATTAAAATGAGGTAACATAATTTAAGGGAAAAAGATATTTTAAGATAAGAGATCTCTAGGCCACCTCCTCTTCAAACATCTTGGTGGGTTGCTTGGGATGAACAGAGAGGACAGGAGTTTTACAAGAGGATTTGGATGGTGGGATATGGATTCATGGAATTTTCTATGTCGGGATATGGTTAGATTTCGGACAAAGGGCACATTCAAATCTTCATGGAGAGTAAGGTTAGAAACATAGAAAGGAGCATTGGTTATTTTTCTAAGGATTTTTAACTGCAGGATTTGGAGACGATGGGAATTGGAAGGCTTGGTGCTGCCCCGAACTTCTATACCGTAGGTCCAACCTGGTTTTAGGACTACATTATAAATACGAAGCTTGTTGTTAAGAGAAATCTTAGACCTATGATCAAGAAGACCAAGCAGTAACTCGTATCGTCAGTACATTTTGTTTTTGTGTGTAATTGCCAAGTCAATCGTCGGTCAAGGAAAAGCCAAAGGTATTGGATGGAGTCGGACTGAGGAATGAGAACTTGATTAAGGGTGACTGAGGGACAGGTGTTGTGACCAAAAGCAAACGTGACATGCACACTTTTCTGTTGGTTTATCTTTATCCTCCATTTCCTTAACCAAGGTTCGAGGAGTAACAAATGACTTTGGGTATAATCAGATGCAAGGAGATGGTTCTCTTGGACAGAAAGGATTGTCTTATAATCTGCGAATGTGGCAAGGAATGTTAAGGGATGCTGGGGAATATCATGAGTATATAGGGAGTAGAGAAGAGGTCCTAGGATACTACCCTGTGGTACTCCAGCACTCACAGGGCAAATAACAGAAAAGGAAGATCCAAGAAATAAATCTGTCAGTGAGATGGGACTTGAGGATAAGGTAGTAGGTGAATGGTAGGATGCCCTTGAGCTTCCAAAGCAAGCCAGAATGCCATACTCTGTCAAAAGCTTGTGACTCGACTAGGAAGACAGCTGAACAGTACTTTTTCTTCTCAAGGGAGGATGCAATGATATCGACAATGCGATGGCATTGTTGGATAGTGGAATGATGTGTACGGAAACCAAATTGATGATCTGGAAGGAAATTTGTGAGGATAGGAATAAGTCTGCGAAGTAGGGGTTTTTCTAGGATTTTACCCATTACTGGGAGAAGGCTAATAGGTCTATAGGAGGAAGGAAGGTGATAAGGTTTAGAATGTTTAGGTATCATTACTATGGTGGAGAATTTCCACTAGGTAGGAAAGTATGTGGTTCTTAGGACGGAATTATAGACATGGATGAGAAAAAGGATGCCCTTTTTAGACAGGTGTTTCAGGATTTAAGATGTGATGAGGTCGAAGCCAGGAGATTTTCTTGATTGAAGTTGTTTAATTGTAAAAATTTACATCTGAGGGATTAAAGGCTTTTGGAGGAAGAGATAACTGGAGAGGGGAATGTAGGTCACTGATTATTTGATTTGCATGGTCGGGGTCTATTATATCAGGATGTGGGGAAAACATTTCAGTAAGGTGCTGAGCAAAGACCTCCACCTTCTCAGTTTCCCAAATAAAATACCTTAAAATTTATATTTTTTTCTTCTCTTTTTTCTTAATGGTGAACCCTTTTTCAAATTGCTAAGTGATTGAAAACTATATATAGGTATATATTTTCTTGGGGTCTTGTTAGGGTTACAATGAATAAACTCCTCCTTTTCTTAAAAAACAGCTATATTTCGCCCTAACTAAGGGCTTCCTCAGGCTGGTAATATTCCTAGGACATAATCTCTAGCAGTTTAAAACTTTGTCACGATAAAAAAGAAATTGTTTATTATGAAACACATAATATTAAAAAGAATGAATCCTCCCTGTGAAACTCCCAGGGAGGATTCATTCTTTTTAATATTATGTGTTTCATAATAAACAATTTCTTTTTTATCGTGACAAAGTTTTAAACTGCTAGAGATTATGTCCTAGGAATATTACCAGCCTGAGGAAGCCCTTAGTTAGGGCGAAATATAGCTGTTTTTTAAGAAAAGGAGGAGTTTATTCATTGTAACCCTAACAAGACCCCAAGAAAATATATACCTATATATAGTTTTCAATCACTTAACCTTAAAATTTAATTGAAAACTTATTAAATTTGTGATCTCCCACATCGATGACACAGTTTTTATTTATTTACAAAAAATGTTAAGAGCTCAGCTTTCGCCACGAGAGAGGTGCTCCTGAATATAATACAATTATATAAAGCAGATATTTTAATCATAATTTCAGACATATCCACTTAATATTATTACTTCAAATAGAGCACATCGTAGTCCCAACACACTCTATTTGTCTATTATTTTTAAAGATGAGGTACAGCTGACTTTGTCCGGTGATTTCCTTACAAAATATGCACCACAGTCAAACTCTTCTTGACTTGATATTTTTTTAATTTTATCTATTAACTTATTTAACTTATAAAAATTATATAATAATATGTTTAACACATGAAAAAATAAAAGAAAAATAATAAATTATATAGATAATGAATTGGAAGTAAAGGATATTTTTAAAAAAAAGAAACTCAAAACCATAGTATCCTAGTTAAAAAAAAAAAAAAAAAAAAAAAACCATTATGATCTCTAGAAGAGTTAAGTTGGTAAAACTAATAAGTTTATAAGTTCAATCGGAGAATTTTTGTTTTCTAGATTACTTTTGCCAGGATAGGGAGCCAGCGTTGCTGAAGGTCGCTAGACCCCTGCCTAGCTATAAATGAGTTAAAGCACCACAAGGTCATAGGTTCAATCCCATGCCGCAATGCTCTGATTTGCATCTATAAATCAAGGACAGAGCAGAGCGAGAGCATCCCCTAAGTGTTTATCTTCCCTCACACTCTGATTTTTATGGCGCTACTGTAGAAAAGGGACCCCCACTTTTTTTAATCTACTATACTTTCGGACAACCGAATACATACTTTTTTAAAAAATAAAAGTGTGATATTCCTATGTTCCAAAGCATATTAGACTGAATATCCCTTTGTCCTAATAGTTAGTTATACTAAGGGATATAATAGTCTAAGATCCGGTATAAGAAATATATACCCTCATCTGTTATTTAATGATAAAGAATATATGACAGAAAATTTTTAGACTGATACATCGCAAATAGGTTGCCTAGCTAAATCGCGTACCGATGATGTTAAATAATAAAATGTTTACTTAACTTCCCCTTACTTCAACTTCCCCGATGTGTTATTTATGAAAATCGAACATTAGCTGAGAGAATTCACCCTCAAGGAATTCAAAAAATAAGGGTTGCCTACTTTCCCCTCTGGCCAACTATGGAGTTGCCAGGTACAAACAGGTGAGTAAACGTAATTAATATACCCTCATCAGTTATTTAATCGAATTATATATCAAATGAAAGGTAATTTTATTCCCAATCCAACCGGAATGGGAAAATCCGGCCGAATCCATGGTTGCCTAGAGTTTATATCTAAAATTTAGAATTTAAGGCAGCCTAATACGGTTGGATTGGGAATAAAATTACCTTTCATTTGATATACAATTCGATTAAATAACTGATGAGGGTATATTAATTACGTTTACTCACCTGTTTGTACCTGGCAACTCCATAGTTGGCCAGAGGGGAAAGTAGGCAACCCTTATTTTTTTAATTCCTGGGAGTGAATTCTCTCAGCTAATGTTTGATTTTCATAAATAACACATCAGGGAAGTTAAGTAAACATTTTATTATTTAACATCATCGGTACGCGATTTAGCTAGGCAACCTATTTGCGATGTATCAATCTATAAATTCTCTATTATATATTCTTTATTATCATTAAATAATAGATGAGGGTATATATTTCTTATACTGGATCTTAGACTATAAACTCTTCTGTATATTTCCTTTACAAAAAGGGGGCCCCTTTTCTATAAGAGTACCGATTTATATAGCTCACTAATGATCACATCATACTCACTTTGGTGGTACAATGTACAGAGATATGATATGTGAAGTGGCTGCAACTCTCTGCCACGGGGATAGTAAAATATGGTCTAATTGCAAGGTTTAAACAAGGGGTTCTTTACTTTGCCAAGATGGACCAATAAATTAAATACAAATTTAAAATAAATTAACTCAAATGGAGCCCAAACTTTTGTATGAAGAACTGAACAATGTTTCTCTACGTAATTAATATTTTATTTAAAATAAACCTCTCTCAGTTAGACACCCTTTAATCAGTGTTTGGAGAAATTAAAATTAATTAATTATTTAATCAAAAAGAATGTAAGAGGTAAAAATAAAATGTTATATGGAAACACAGCTAAATGGATTTAATATGAATCTAAAAATATTTGTTATGAAATTTATGTTTGCAATTATTATTATCTGAGTTAAATCTAATTAATTTTAAAGCATAGAATAACCGAAGCCAGTCAGCAATTTTCATTATTTATTTGTATAATTCCTTATCTTATAGAGTGAAGAATAAGAAGAAAAAACATAAACATGTGTGTGTGAGACTCTCAAGCATTAGAAGTGAAACTTGTTATTTGATTTCATGCATTGCTCTCTTTGCATTTGTTGTCAATTTTATTATTTCAGGATTAAGAAATGCTTATGTGGAATTTAATTGAAAAATAAAATATCTTCATAACATTTTAGCAAATAATGAAGAAGAAACTTGAAAACAACATTTATATAATATATTATATTATTATAATGAATATAACACTAAGCTTATATACAAATTCTGTGTATTGAAAAATCATCTACCTCGGTGGTGCAATGGTTAGCACTCATGACTGCAGAATCAGAGGTCAGTGGATCAAAACTTGTCCAAGTGAAAGATTTTTTACAGGTAAACCTATCACTTAGACAAGTCTCAAAACACAAACTTGGTTATATGCAATTACGTTAATCTCACTTTAAAAATCATTCGCTTGGATGAGTCTTGAAACACGAACTTCGTTACACGATTTCGTTTTATCCAAGCCAATTTACTCTACCGGGTCTAAAGAAGTTTCACTTCAAAATGTATTTTAAAGTTGTTTTGTATTCATATTAAAGAATAGCTTATTTCTTACCATTGTCACTTCTTTCATATACTTCAATGATGCAGGTTTTTCACTGAGTCCAGTTAAAATTAAAAATAAAGTAAAAAAATACGAAGTAAAAACCAACCTCTGTGAGAGAAGGAGTAGTTGGGACCCTGGTCCATGAGTGACGAGACTTCGTGCCTGGATTGTGCTGAATTCCCAGGGAGATTGTTATAAATCCTTTTATAATGGTTGTAAACAGCAACAGATAGCACCTTTTTGGCGTAATCTTGACCGACCACATGTTTATTCAAATAAGCGTAAATCTGAAATAAATAATAAATATATTTAAAAAAAAAAAAAAAAAAAAAAAGTAACAAGAAGTTAAAAATTATAAACTAACTAGCTAGATGGAGCCAGAGTGGCCGAGCGGCATAAGGCGCTCGCTCAGCTATCAATAAGTCGAGGCAACTCGAGGTCTGGGTTGGATCCCCGGCCATGACACTCTGAATTGCATCTATGAATCGCGGACGGAGCAGGGCGAGGGACACCCCTTATGGGGACTCTTCCCCCACGCTTTGACGCACGCTTATATAGCTTACTTATGACCACACCATACTAGCTTCGGCTGTACAATGTACAAATGTATGATGTGTGAAGTAGCTGGAACTCTCTACCACGGGGCGTAAAAAGGGCCTAAGTGATGGCCTACTTGCAAGGTTCGAAAAAGTGGTTAGTCCTACCCGTTCTAGTAGGAAGTACTAGACTACTACTATCTACTAACTAGCTGGATACCCGTGTTTTGCTATGGAGTGTTTTTTTTTTTTAATTTGATAAGTTTATAAACTACCATCAAGAAACATTTAAATTATTTTTCTAATGTGAGAATATCTAGATTCTATCCCTCCCACTTATTTCTATACTCCCTCCTGTTTGAAATGATAATTTGCAAATATCCCCAATTTACCCCTCACCAAAATGAAAATATGACAAAACTGTACATAACAATTAAGAGCTTTTCAACGGTATGCATCATGAAGGGTTTTCATTACTTTGACATTTGTACCCCGTACCCTGTGTACCAAAATTTAAATTTTGAAAATTCATGTAGACAGCGACCTTCCCCTTGCTTTGAAGGTCAAATGTGCAAATTTTCATTGAGATCAGACTAAAACTGTAGATTTGTAAAAGAACATACACACACAAATACGTTGACTTTTATAAATATAGATATTAATTTCCATTTTACCCCCCTCCTATATGAAAAATGTACATAATAACAATAATTGCTTTACTCATAAAGAGCTTTTCAACGACATGCATCATGAAGGGTATCCATTACTTTGACATTAGTACCTGGTACCTCTGTGTACCAAATTTTTAATTTCGTAATATCATTTAGGCAGTGTGACCTTCACCTTGTTTTGAAGGAAAAGTGAGTAAATATTCATCAAATTGGGATAAAACTGTAGATTTGTATAAAAGAAATACTTCATACAGACTCATCTTTTTATATATAAGATATAGTTAAATTTTTCTATTTTACCCCCCTCCTAAATGAAAATATGACAAAACTGTACATAACAACAATTATTGTATCCTTAAAGAGCTTTTCAACGATATGCATCATGAAGGGTTTTTATTACTTTGACCCCGTATTTGTTACTTGTTCCCCGTACCCCTGTGCACCAAAATTTAAATTTTGAAAATTCATGTAGACAGTGATTTTCCCCTTGCTTTGAAGGTCAAGAGTGCAAATTTTCATCGAGATCGGACTAAAACTGTAGATTTGAGAAAATTTTCAAGAAATTGAGGTTCCGGAACTACAACCTACCCTCTCTCTACCGCTCCCCCCCTCCCCACCCCCCTGTAAAAGGGGGGATTTTGAAAAATAAACGTTCAAAAAATAGCATTTTAAGCAGTTTTAGACATAAACCCACACTGCAATCAGGTGGGTTTCGTTTGGAAACTTATATCAATTTAAGTATTATTTTATATAAACAATTTCTTGATTAGCATGTCATGTGTTATTATAATACTCTCAATAAATAAATAGATACTTAGGTTTATACCACTGTAATATACCACTAAAACATAAATTAGGTAAACATATTTTATAATCAAGTTCCTGGCATCAAATAAAGCATGTATATCAATTTTCATTCAAATCAGATCAAAAATACATAGTAATATTTCTATTATTAAAATAACTAAACTTCATAGTGCCATTTTGACTTTAGTACCCCATACCCTGTACCCCTGTGTACCAATATTTAAATTTTGAAATCACATGTATGGGTGTGCGGGTTTGAGGAAGACAACTACCATCCCAGGCTAGAGGGCATCATAACTTGTTATGTAAAGTTACACATTTAAATACCTTTTTGGGGGGAGGAGGAGGTTTCCTAATGAAATTATTTCTGGTATCTTCCCTGGTCTGATCCTTGACACTTCTGTTCTGCTCAACTTCAGATAATATCACAAAGAAATGTTTACATTTTTCACATTTCACAAATCTTGATGAAGCTGAAATCAAAAATTACTGCTTTGAAAAAAAACAACTTTATCTCCAGTAGGGGGAAAAAGTTATGATTTTGAATTAGTTTAGAGGGACTAAAGTAAGTCTTTTCATCCCTGAACTCAAAAAGTAGGGAGAAAAAGTAAAAGTAGGGCGAAGAAGTAAAGTAGGGAAAAAAAGTAAAGATTGCAACAAATTATTTTATAAATAGTAGAAAATGAATGGCTAATGTAATGAAGTTGTTGAAATCAGGTTGGCGACACTGCTTTTTCGACCATGTTTATCTTTGTTTATAACCTGCATCTAAATAACCTTCTATTTGAGTTTAATTCCAATTCTTATTTGTTTTTAATATTGAATCTCTTATATGTGCTATTAAAAGTGCTAATAATTATTGTTATTTATTAAAATAATAAATAAAAACTGTGCAATGGACGAAAATGTGTATTTTCTTCCTACTGGAGATAAAATATTGTATGTAGTAAAGTGCCATTATTCCCCTCGTGATAATTATCTTCCTAGGCTGCACCTCGGGAGCTAATTAGAGTTATTCCCTCGGCTGCGCCTCGGGAATTAAAGTCTAATTCCCTCGGTTACGCCTCAGGGATTTAGGGACCATGGTTCCTTCAGCTTCGCCTCAAGAACCAACTTTTTCGCTCAGGGAATAATGGCTTACTTTACTCCCTAGGTGCATAAATAACTATTTTTGTTAAATAATATGATAATTTCATATTAAGTGATGCCGACTCTTAATATTTAAAAAAAAAAGTTTTATCTATTGACTGGAGGTAGGATATACTAACTGCGTCATTTATACAGTATATGTACTTTACACGAAATAGCACTATGATGACTCCATCACAATTAGTTTCAAACACAATACCCTTGACATCTTTTGGCTGGAAGAAACTACAACAACAAGCCTGTCCGTAGCTACTATATAACTTGAACATACATATAGTATAAATATAAAAACAACTGTATAAGTATAAAAATGACAATCTTAAATGGTGGTTGAACCCAGATTCCTGGGGGTAAACTTCTGTTTGGGTAATGTGTCCCCAACAGAGATACTATTGTGCTGAACATACCTAAAGATAATTCAGATTTCATAGAAAATCTATTTCTTATTTCAAGTCAAGCTGCAGAAGCCTAAAGATGGGCAAATAAAAATGTTTATGATTATATTGTAACTGCATATTACCTTGAAAGGGTGAAAACCATAGTGACGTAAATGAAAATACTTATTGTGGCAGACAATTGATTTCCCCTACCACCACTGATAATGCAAAAACTGTTTGATTTTCCTAAGGTACCCCTATTCTGCCATGTGTAGACAAGCAGTATAAGTTATTACTTCATTTACACATACACCAGTGTGAGAGAGCTCTATGTGGTTTTTACCCCTTCTCATGTCACTTTAAGTTACCTACTTTTATTTTTAAGTCAAGGAAACCTAAAAAAAAATAGGAAAAAATTCAAAAAACCTAAAAGTTAGGGAACCTTCCTGTTGACATGTGTGACTATTTGCAAAACTGCGCATGACATACAAACCAGTACTTGGTATTGTCAGAGGATTGTTTGGACGGTACAGTAAACAGTTCGCAAACGATCCCTGCACAGGTTGGAACAGTTTGGAGGACGGTACGAAACACTGTCACTAGTCAGGTTGGAACGGCTTTTATCCATTGCGCATGCCTGTGACAATCCCACGGACAGTACACTGCTTGGTTATGGAACAAACCTAATATGTAGTCACTTTGTACTGTTAACATATGTTTTAAACAATTGAACAGCCTGCTGAATAGGAAATATAGAGTTGGGACAACCGACTAGAAAAAACAACCAAATGAATAAGTCAATTCGGGAAAAAACAATCAACTGAATTCAATAGTTTAAAAACAGTTTCATAGCGGGAATAGGGTATACGAATAAAAATGACAGACTGAACCGGCAAGTCGAATGTTTCAATCGGATGTTTTTAATTTAAGAGTGGTAGGGGAAGGGAACAACGGTGAAGGACTCAGAGCTGAGGAGGAGTGAGAAGGCACATGACACTCGTTATCTCATTATACATATACACGTCCGAATAACAACTAATACAACTCCAAACTACAGACTGATATCAGTCCAATGAAAACTAGATATCCACACCCGAATGAATGAATATTTTAAAACAAGCGATTAGTCAACTTTTTTCATTCAATTGGTTCCCAACACTAAGGAAATATAGTCAGTGATATTTGGTTTTTTTAACATCAAGGAACATTAAGCACTAGACTACCACCTGTTCAACTATTTGAAAAAGTTTTCAGTGGTCAGAGGTTAATTATAAAATCATGATAACAAATACTTACGCACAAATGTGTCTACAGGTACACAGGGATCACCACATCTAGGGCAGTTAAGCCCTCCATCTTTGTCCTTCCCACTCCCGGCACTGCTTGCTCCGTTACCATTACTTTTCTTATTGATGTTCTTATCGATAAAATTAGCATCTCCGCCCTTGTTATTAAACGGTCCGTCTCCATTTCCAATAGTAGTCTTGAGAAATCTAGGTGTGGTTCTGAAACCTCTTAAATCTGAAATAAATACATTATCAAATAATTATTCTTAAAAAGTGTGCTTAACAGGATAATGGTTTGACTGAGTGGATAATGCACGTGTCAAAAGCCATCTGTCCCTAGAAGACCCTAGAACCAACATACAGTGAAACCTGAATAAAAAATTTTAGTTGGGCTCAATAATGACAAACATCGTATCCGATAAAATGTTATATCAAATTCAATTATCATCCTATTATTAACATATTATAATAAAGGTTTTACATCAAAAGTAAATAGCCCAGGAGATAGCGTGCAAAAAAGTGTCTGACCAACAACAAGCTAGAATTTTGAGTGTAAGTAAATCTTTTGGTGCCTCTTAAGAATAAGTGGTTGGCTAAAAGGCCCTACACACGATCCGACACGACCACCCAACACGACCAAACTCCCCGACACTGCTTGTCGGGATCGTCTCTACACACGACCCGACACGACCAAACTCCTCTCTTTATAGTCCAGGAGATAGCGTGCAAAAAAGTGTCTGACTAACATCAAGCTAGAATTTTGTATACAAGTCAATCTTTTAGCGCCTTTTAAGAATATGTGGTCGGCTAAGTTCGTCTGCGGGACATAGCTTGGCAATAGGCGTTTGAAAAAAACAAACTGGTGGAGAGCAGCCATGCCTTACCAATTATGGTGGACAATGTGCTATCATGATCCTGAGTACAGAATTAGTTAGTAGACCGAAAATCAAGTTGAGGTTAGTTTGTCCCTTGACAGGAGACCACGTAGATTTTTAGTAAAATTTGAATAACTAACCTATCAAGTGTGAAAATAACATTGACTTGATTTTTGGTCTACTAACTAATTTTGTACCCAGGATCATGAAAATCACATTGTCCACCATAATTGGTAAGGCATGGCCGCTCTCCACCAGTTTGTTTTTTTTCAAACTCCTATTGCCAAGCTATGTCCCGCAGGTGAACTTAGCCGACCACATATTCTTAAAAGGCGCTAAAAGATTGACTTGTATACAAAATTCTAGCTTGATGTTAGCCAGACACTTTTTTGCACGCTATCTCCTGGACTATTATGGGGAGTTTGGTCGTGTCGGGTAGAGGAGTCGGCCGACAGCGCTACACACGAACCGACCCGACAGGAATCAAGGAGAATCGAGGGTGGGGAGCTCCCGACGGTCAGGAGAATGGTCGTCTCGGACCAACCATCCGACCGTCGGGTCCGGCAGTTTTAGTCTGCCGACAAGCCTACACACGCTCCAACTGTCGGGGTCAACCCCGTTCGCCCTGACGGTCGGGTGGTCGTGGCGGGTCGTGTGTAAGGCCTTTAAGTTCATCTGCGGGGCATAACTTGGCAATATACAATATATTTTTTGATTTTTTATGTTTTTTAAATTTTTTATTGACTCAGCAAACTGGATTCAAGATGGCAGAAAAAAGTTAATTTTCTGGGCAGCACAACTACAGGTAAGGACTGACTATTCTGCCAAGTTTCAACTCACCAGGTTAAATACCTTGGGCACTATGATGATAACATACCTACATACAGAAAACCACTTAGGAGGTCTTAAAAACACCCAAACAAAACGGATAATTCCGATGAAATCTTAAAAAAAAAATTTGGGTGAAAACATTACTTTTCCTACCATAGGTAGTGAGGAAAAGTAAAAAATCTGCTCAACAAATTAAAAATAAATAAGATTTATAAATAGATTAATTGATAAATATGAAATTAAAAAAAATATGTATATAATCAATCGTATTCTGTAGTTACATAACAGTAACGAAATACTCCAATCTTAGATTAAGTTTCATAAACGTCTGACACTTCTAAAATAAATATATCCGTTACAAAATAAATAAATATTTACATTTCACAACAACTCATCCCACTACACTAACAAGGATTAAATATAAATAGTTATTTTTACTCAAAATTTGTCCTTGTGAGATGAAATAAACAATAACAATGAATTTGTCTTTCATTAATTAATTTTAACTTGTATTATATAAGTATCTACAAATTCACATCTGGCATCTGGTTTGATAAATATTTCAAGGCAAGCAAGAATAATAATATATTACCAAGTTAGGAGTTGTGTAACAAACTCATTTAGTAGCTTCACTGTCAATAACTATTAATCCATTAATTGCTAACGTTGGGACAACCAATCAATTAAAGCATCCTGTCAAAACACTTTCAAAAAACTAGAAAGACTATTTATGGCTTTTTAACACATTTTCAAGAATATATTATAATAGGGAGAGATTTCATATAATCCCATAGTTTTATAATTATTATTTTTAAAATCTTTTCTTTTTCTTGCCCCTATTTTTATATAATTGAGTATTTTAGGCCATTTTAGGGTATTACCCTAAAATACTCAATTATTATTTTTCTTCTTTGTCTTTGTTGTCAAGTTTTTTAATCATCCCTGGATACTTAGAATAATATAATATATAGAAGGAGGATCACTGATAACATTGAAGCCAACTTTGGTTGTGTCCCTTAATCCGCGTTCTAAAAATTCATTTTTGTAATTTGTGACGTCATAACTCTAAAATTATTTTCCTTCAGTTGTTTAATTTAATTTTTTATTAAATTAGAATTATTGATAGTCAGTTTAGTTTATTGTAATATTTTTTTTGTGTTTTATCTTATTTTAGCTTGAAATAATGTTTATTATATTATGCTGGGCGAGTTGTAAAAAATGACGTCAGAGTGAAACGTAAACAATAACCAACGGCAGGGTTTTGTCTTCTTGATGTTTGTGAGCGGGCTTGAATAGTTACTAAAGCATGGCCAACCTTCTCCTGTTTAAATGAAAAAAATGAGTGTTGTTATGTTGGCAGCCTGGTCTTAAGGACACAACCTCTCGGCAAAAGTTGGCTTCAGTCTCTTATCAGTAATTGCTTAGGATTCCGATTCTATGCTCCTTCTATATATAGTAT
The DNA here is from genome assembly GCA_951217055.1 of Gerris lacustris. Classification (NCBI taxonomy): domain Eukaryota; kingdom Metazoa; phylum Arthropoda; class Insecta; order Hemiptera; family Gerridae; genus Gerris; species Gerris lacustris. The sequence goes on from OX578283.1 coordinate 67,230,960, forward strand.
TATTCTAAGCCTGAATAGGATCATTAAAAAACTTGACTATTTTTTGAATATATTATATTAAATTTATTAATTAAATTATTATTCATAATTTAAGTTTTATTTTGACTGATTTTTTTAAATCATTTATAATTTGTGCAAATTTTTGTCCATACCAGGGCATCATCAGGCCTTTATCTGAGAATTAAGATTGGTAATCATTTTCTAATCACCTATTTACAAATATTTGTTTTTTTAAAGAAAGCGGAGAAACATTCTGCTAAAAGTGTTCATGAGTTACTAACTCTGTTGGTTCGCAAAAATTGAGCGACAGACAGAAACGGAACCAAAAATGTTCCCCCGATGTCTGAAACAGATTTCTGTTTTTTGTATTTATGAAATCGGAAACCTAAAAATGTTTCGTTCTTCAGAATAATCACATAGCTTCCGTTACCTTCTGCAAGAACAGAAGAAAAAAACTTACACAAGCTTCCGAGCTTAAGCAAGAGTAAGCTCGGAAGCAATAGTCAAGTTTTATAATGATCATCTCTATAGCCCAAGAAGATAAAGAGGAATAGTTTGTCACAGCTCGTGATTTTTGGATTTTGCAGTTGTAAAAAATTAATCTGATCTTGATTTATATTCATTTTTTTTTTAATTTCCTTTTTAGTAGTTTGAACCCTTATTTTTATATTAATAGAATTTTATATAAATAAAAACAGGCTTTTATAAAAATGTTATAAGCGTCCCCCGCTTTCATCATTAGAGACATACACACTGTGTTTGCTTGTAGTACTGTGTCTGTTAAAAAAATAAAATAAAAGTCTCTTTAAGTGCATAATATATTAAAAGCTATTTTAATTTCTATTTTTATAAATTCCCTATATTTCCTACTTTTCAGTCTTCGTCACCTGTAATTTATTCTAAACTTTCTTAGCTGTCAGTTGGTGAATATTTGTAGACTTAGAATTTTTACTTTAATTTTTATTAGGGTCCGTGGGCAAAACCAAGGACCCTTGTGAGGGGTATCATATGAAAGGGTACGTCGAGCTCATTACAAAAATATATAATTCTTTGGATATAACTTTGATAGGCGAGCGTAGGCAAGTTTGAAGTGGGTGTGAAACGTGTCCCCCCCCCCCCTCTATCTCGCCTATGTGAAGTGCAAAAAATCTGAAAAAATTCGTGAACATTCTTCGACCAAAAGTAAAGATACCACTTTTTGGAAATTTCGAAAAAAATATTATTTTATTTTTTATTGACAAAATACGTTTTTTTTTATAATCATGGTCTTTTCGATGTATTTATATGGTTGTAGTCCGGTTCAGTGGCAATTTTTTATGGGTTTTGAGAATATCAGACCCATAGGATTGTTCAAAGTAAGCTTTTTAGCATTTCAAAAAACACCATCACTAGGGTACTACTTAAACTATACAGGGTTGCCTACGGACCCTTGCTGTGTGCTGACTAGCACACACTTGACCTGTTTATTTATAATGATATAAGTCGAGATCACCTCACTTACAGTGACTGGTTGTCATTTAATACATTTTTTGTTTTGTTTTTTTTCTTATCTTACGACAACATCGGCTAATACAAACAATTTTGTTAAATTTATGACTTATCATTGTAATGTTATCGGAAATAACTAAAAAAATGCCTCTGATGCAATAAATTTAAAAAAAATAAATAAATGAATCACATAATTGAATATTTTATAAGTAAGTCATATTATTTATTAAAATAATAGAAATCAAAATTAAAGCAATGTTTTACCCGGGTGAAATACATTTGTTTGTGAGATTCAAGATTTTGTGTTATCTCTACTGATATTAACGCCAAATTACTGTCAAAAGCAACAGTCCTGTCAGGAAAGTCTACAGAGATAGAATCTAAGTCATGTCACATTAGACATTTAAAAATACAATATTGTTGTGTTCAGTTTAGTCATAATGTATTTAAAGATGAATGGATGTTGTAATCTATTGTGAATCAAAATATTCAATAACAAATTCCACAGTAGCTTAAACGAGTAAGTGGGAATTCCATTCTTACTCATCAATAATGCATCATTATCTCAAAAAATGATAAATGTAATTGAAGAGAGGAATTGAGAATTAACATTCTTATGTTTTTCTAAGCAGGTATATAATAATGAAAATTATGTTTAATTCATGGAAAATATTTGTCTAGAAGAAATATACGCATAGAGCAATGAAGAGCTTTAGGTTAATAACATTAACAAGTTAAGATCAGTAAAAAAAGGGATAATATGTATTCAATTATGGATATAATGTCATAGTTAGGTACATTACTGTATTGCTAGTTACAGTTCTCTGCAGTTTCTCGAATTAACTTATAAATTACTAAGTGTTAAACATTTAAAAAGTTTAAGTTTACCAACCTCTGGGAAATTTCGAGTGTCTCAGAATCCTGATAGCAGCGAGTCCATTCCGTACTGTGGCCATATCGGGCCTTCCTTTGCTTCAGATCTATAATTTCATTGAAATTTCATTCTTGTCAACCAGGTTCCCTGGAAAACACAAAGCATCTGAGTTTACACTGAGTTCAAAACAGCGCCGAATGAAACCGGACACGGAATTAAATAAACCGAGGATATCACATTAGTTACAGACACAAAATAAGATCGTATTACATGTTAACCAGATACTTGAATCCCTCATGATTAAAAATTGTTCTAAAAACGTAAACAAAGTCAATGACCTTCAAAATAAAAGCGCAAGGGGACCAAGTAAAATTTTAATAAAGTCAAGGATTTGCAGGAACCAGAATCAGCCGAGTCCTTCATCCTCTCCCTTGTGGCTAAAACAAGGCGATTACATTTAATTGCCGATCTTGAATATAATTTAATCATTTGGTAAATATGTCAAAAATAGACAACAAAATAAGACACTTCCAGGAAAATACGCATTATCTTGTAAGAGATCTGTATCCGAAAGGAGAATCGGTAAGTAGCACCCAAGATATAAAAATAACGCATATCGTCTTGCTTACCTTATAAATAACGCTAGCGACGTAATAAATTAACTAATTTATATACAATTATTTATTTAAAACACTAACGAAGCGACGGATAGGGCCCGAAGGACGAACAGCTAGTTTACCATCTAATCAGCTGAGGAAATAGATCTGCAAAAGGAATAAACAGCTGTCTGTCAAGCCAAAAAGTTTGATATCATAAAAGAAAGTTGCACCTGCGCCAAATAATATTAACATTTTGTCAGAGTTAAAGAATCAGTTCATGAATATGAATAGTCAGTTTTGATGTTTTAAGAAATATGAAGTATTGGTTTAGTTTTGTTTTATTCTAGTGTTTTAATCATTTAAAAACTTTTTCTTTTTAATACTATTTCTTTATTAATTTGATCACGTGACACGTGACCCAACTACAAGAGTGGTGCGTTCGCATAATATGACATTATAACAAATTGAATTAATTTTGTGACTAAAATTTTTCTTTATCATTCTAGAGTAAATGTTTGAAATTTATTTAATTATTATTGTTAATAGTTGACCAAATCTGATGACATGATACAAACGTAATATAAAATATGATTTTTTTTTTTTTCTTTTTATTCATGATCTGTAAAATAAATGTCACGAAATGTTTTAACTAATAAAGTAGCCGTAGCCGCACACTTTATCAATTTAATAAAATAGCAGTAAATTCAATGTTTGGAAAGAGATGCCCATTTAACCAGCGGCGCTTTTGCAACTTTTCCCCTCAAAAATCCAAAACAAAAGAGGTTTGAATCCAGGTTTCGGTCAAGGTTATCTTATGATAAATTTCGTACCTTTCGTGGTAGCAAAAAGTGATTTCATTTGACCTTTGTCATGCATCCGTTTACTGTTTTCTTTTCATAATTTATATTTAGTTTAATACTAATTCCAAGTGACCACGATTGATCCGCGTCAGCTGGTATTTTATTCTGGTTATTGACCAAACTTCCACATATTTATGAGTGAGTACGATGTAGAATGTTTTATTAATTGGGGAACTATTTCAGTTTCGATTCGACGCATTTAACTGACCCCCTTGCTTGCCTCTTCGATTTAGTTCTATCAGTTTAAAGTTATTGCTATTTTGTATATATTATTCAGTCATGGGTGTTCAGGATTTAATTAATTCTTTTAAAGTCATAATTCCACCTTTGACCAGTACTCTTCACAAAGGAATGATGGGTCGAATCGGTATATTTGGTGGCTCTCCTGAATATACAGGTGCACCGTATTTTGCCGGAATTTCCGCGTTGAAAGCCGGTGCGGACCTCGTTTACGTGTTCAGTGCTTCGAGTGCTGCCCCGGTCATCAAATGCTACACACCTGAAATGATGGTGATGCCGTACCTGGACTCCGAGGACGCCATCGGTCTTATCTCGCCCTGGTTGTCAAGACTTCATTCCGTATTGATCGGCCCTGGTCTGGGGAGGAGAACCAAAACATTTTCTATCATTACTCAAGTTATTAAATCTCTTAAAACACGGATCGAGCCAACAGCTTTTCAACCTTTGATCTTTGACGCCGATGGGCTTTACTACGTGATGAAAAACATCGATTTTGTCAAAGACTACCCTGGAGAAGTTTATCTGACACCGAATATAGTAGAGTTTACAAATCTAGTTAACTGTCTAGTCGGTTACGATTGTCGAGAAAGTACAGATAAAAAATTTGAGTTGATCAATCAGTTTTTGGGTTCTCGTGTGACTGTAGTGTTGAAAGGCGAGAAGGATCTAGTATATTCATCACAGAAAGTGTTTGAATGCGACGTGGAGGGTTCTCCGCGTCGGTGCGGAGGTCAGGGGGATATGCTGTGTGGTATTTTATCAGTATTCACTCACTGGGTATCCGAACACAAGAAGAGCATCGAATTGCCAAACGGAACTTGTGTGGAGGAGATCCCTTCTAGTGTGCTTGCAGGTATCGGAGCATGCTCCCTTATGAGAACGTGTAATAAACTTGCCTTCGAGAAGAAATTACGTTCAACTGTTACTTCCGATATGATAGAAGAAATTCATACCGGCTTCGAAAAACTCTTCTCGTAGTTTTATTTCTACTATTATAATTAATGTAAAATTTTCTAAAACTATTTTTATATATTTTATGTTTCTTCCCTTCTGTTGTATGTACTTTTATGTTTTAATTTTGTTTTTTTTATTTTCAGAATAATTTATTTAATATTTGATCAATTCTTAAGAAAATTGTGAATAATCTGTGCTTGTATATATCACTAAAATGTGAACAAATTATCTTTGTTACAGGAAACTTGTTTTTCCCTGTGTATTAAGTCCTAAAGCCATCCTCCCTGATAACATTATCTAATCCACTTGGCTCCTATTTGATTAAAAATATCATAATTGCGATTTTTATCAAGTAAAAAAGGTTTTCGGGGGAAAAAAACTTATCTAAAATATAAACTCAATTTAGTGCATTGTGAATTGTACCTATATTAAATAGATATATGTTACATTTAGTGGATATTTTATAATTTTATTTATTTCTTCTCTTATCACCATTCATTTCAAAGGATATGTTATTTTAATGTTCGCAAATACTCTCTTGTGTTGTACATAAAACAAAAATAACCCCCATTAAGGGTGAGTTTGGAATCACTAACTAGGTCGACCAAGAAGTAAATGGTGTGCCTAAAAGGACCAACCTAAACAACTGACTGCGTTCGTAAACCTTCGGTTCATTTTGTGGTCGACCATAACGGTCACGACCCTTCGACCAAATCCAAGGCTTAATTCCAAAGTTGAAAGCATTGTTTACTTCGCCATAAAAGAATTTTATTTCTTTTATTTTCTACTACTCAGAATCTCGCAAAAAAAGATAAAATTTTCTAAAAACACAAGCAGTCTAATATAAGCGGCCTGGTTTATATTTGTAACCTGGTCGACTTTTGCCTTCCATAAGACCCCTAGGCCAAAAAAAAATGCCGGCATGGCACTACCACTCTTACCAACTGCTGGTCGACCGCCTGATTCTGAACACACCCTAAACAATCATTCATTTGCTGTACAATTAGAATTATAATACTGGTGTGTGGTAGTTGGTTTTTATAAAATATTTTTACTTGTAACAGACAAATAATGTTTTAGGATGAGTACATGAATAATTTTATCCCCTTTAGGTTTAAAATTATTCATTCGGCACTTTAGCACCCCCCTTGGGCCCAAGACATTGAGACTCCTGGGGAAGTTATATATTTAATATTCCTTTATCTTAATAGTTGATTAGACTAAGAGATATGATCACAATTATATACACAAGTGTGATATCCTTTGTCCCAAGGTACATTGGAATAAATATCCCTTCGTCTTAATAGTAATTTAGACTAAGGAATATATTACTACTCTTGTATATGTTCCTTTGTCTAAATAACTACAGTAGAACCTCGCTTACACGACCCTCAATAACATGACAACCTCAATTACAAGTGCAATTTTCAAATCCCCTTGAGATTGCCATAACACATAATCTTAAATTAACCTCTATAACACGACTATTATTATCTAAACAACCTCTATAACACGGATTTTTTCTAATTCACAACGTAACTCAGAACCTCTATAACAAGTCGTTTTGAGAAGTCAACCTCTATAACGCGACTATACAAGAATGGGTTGATCTTGAACAAGTCTAGACTTGAAAACCCTGCCCATTAACCTCGATAACACGACTGATAGCCAAAATAACCTTGATAACACAACCCTCAACAAAATTAGCACCTCGATAACAAGACTGTTTCTCTAATCCCCTTGAGACACTTCTTATCGAAGTTCTACTATATTAACACAAAGGGATATAGGGGGGTGCTAAAGTAATAAAGTACTATTCATTCAGATAATAATATGTTTACACAGGTTCAGTGTTCATAGAACATCATGGGGTAAATTATTAATTACTCATTACTCTATTGGTCTTGTGCATCAGATAATATTATGACAAATGGGAGTCAATGGGCTGATATTGCATCGCTTATTACTACAGTAGAAGAGGTATCTGCAATTGTTTATTATTTATTAAATATAAATAGATTAGAGTACACGATTAAATTAAACATGTAAACACTTGATATCTACACTCAAACTTGTGCATGTTAAAATCAATACGTGCATTTTATTATTTTTAATTTTATTTAACAACTATATCATGTCATTATACTTTGTAAATCTGACAGCTCAGATGGGCCAACCTATGTTAGGGAAAAAATAAAACCACTTTGTGGTTATCTTAAGGTTATCCAGTGATATTTTTGTTTGCCTAGTTGGCACGACCTACTACCCACCAAAATCTCGGGCTCTTATTGACTCCCCCTTTTTTTATTTTCCCAGCGCTGTCAGAATAACAAAATATAATGGCATAAGTATAAGTAATCTATTTTCTCTGCTGTTAAATGTATCTTAATACTTTCTGGTCTCTAAACAAATATTTATTTTTCTATTGAATCATTTTTAATGTATAGTCCGTTAACTTGTTGCTATATTTCTACTCAAACTCATGTTCTCTCAGTTTAAACTTGTGAGTATTTATGAATTTAAAAATAAAATATTTTTAAAAACTTTTTATTACCAGGTTTTTTCATTGACTAAATTCTCTTGAATATTTATTTATATGTATTGTGTTTAAGCATATGCATGGTATAAAAGAGATCTAGTTATCTGGGTTGCTCTATTTTTATTTACTTTAAATGATAATTATTCATAAATTAGTAAATTAGGTTAATTAGTAGTTCTTTCTTTTTAACCTAGTTTCTATTTTAATGAACAATATAATAAAGGTTGTACAATCAATTTATATAATAAATCATAATTAAAAATTAAAAAAGAAAATAATTTAAGTTACAAAATGTGTATTATTTTTTTATTATTACTTGAAGTAATTTAATTACTCAATTTCATTTCTTTTTCTTTAAGAATGTATTTAAAATAGATTTTTAAGAATTTATTTAGTTAAAATATCATTAATTGTAATTATATTATTTATTCTAATAAATACAGTAGAACCTCTACTATTAACAGGCTAAGGGTTGTGCGTTATAATTAAATGTCTGGTTTATAACAAATAATTATTTCCAATAATAACGCAAAAAAGTTAAATACAGAGTGTATCCATTTCAGATTGACATTGAAAAAGGGGTATATCTACAGGTCATTTGGAGCAAAAAACTACATATAAGCTTTAGTCCAATTCTCAACCATGTAGGAGCTATAAGCGAAAATAATCTTTGTGTTAAAAACAATCGACCTTTACCTTACAAAATTGAAATAACTCAAAAAATATTAATCTTGAAAGATATATAGATGTTCGATAAGAGGAATTGAAATTCTTAGAGAAGCAAACTGTAAGTTTTAAAAGAGATTTGATGTCATTTTGATTGGCAAAAACTGCGTCCTTTTAGCCATTTTAGTTTATGAGTAATAAAGAGTTTTCTGAAAAAAACAACCCTAATAATAAGCCCTACCCAACACCAGCTGCAAACACGACATGTTTTTTTTCTACAACAATGGTTTGTTTGCCCACTTAGAGTTGGAATATTTTGAAGTATTTGGTATCGTTTTAAAGCTTATTAATAGCGCCAACTTTTCCTAACTTTGTATGCATTTCTCCCATTTGAGTCATATTGATATGTGGGCTCAAAGTTTTTCAGATTTTTTTTGTTTTCAAACAGCTTTGGGTCACACTGAAATGGCAAAAAGTCGACTAAATCATACATCATTTTATAGAAAATTTCCTGCTATTTCCAACGATTGCTCATTCATTGTTCCAAGATTAATATTTTTTGAGTTATTTCAGTTTTTTAAGGGAAAGATCGATTGTTTTTCACAGTCAATTTTTGCTTATAGCTCCTACGCGGTTGAGAATTGGATTAAAGCTTATATGAACTTTTTTGCTCCAAATGACCACCCTGTATACTCACAGCTATGTGAGTAGACAATCTAGCTGTGAAAATGTTTTTTTTTTTAAAATCTATCTAAAACTATCTAGGCTATTTTTTCTTTTATCAAATAAAATATAGCCTCAAATGTAACTTTAATAAACCATATTTGACGATTACTGAATGAAACAGAACCGGCAGCAAGAACGGACGGTAATTAGTGAAAGTGCATAGAAAGACTCATTCTGTGCTGGTGTCTAACAGCAGTTGGTAGAATTACGAACAATGGCTTGTCTTACTTGGAAGTACAGATAAAAATTGCTGTACTTCTTTAGATTGTTACTCCCCTATGTTGTTTTAGAATATAAACAACTTTGACTAAATAATTATAAAGAAAAAGGGATGTTTAGTCCAATGTAATTTTGGACAAAGGACTATCACACTTCTGTTTTTATAAGGGGAGTAACAGTCTAAAGAAGAACAATCCATACACCTTCTTTAGATTGTTACTCCCCTCTGTTTTGTAAAGTAGCAATCTAAAGAAGTGCCAAAATTGCTACCTTTTTCTATATAATATTTTATAATACTTTTTTTGTCTGTTATAATGCGACATCCGTTATAGACTTATAGAGATTGTACTGTAATATCAAATAAGCGTAAAGAATGAAAATATGTATACTTATTTTGATATATATATTATTTAGTAACTATATTTCTTTGTAACATTAATTTTTCATGCTAAACAAAATAACATTATATTTTATATTATATATTATCAATATTTTGCTAAATATATTATACTGGTTTGTGTTTATGCAATATACTCTGGTTGAGTATAATATCTGAGTCTCAAGATTAATTTATTATAATAAGGAGACAATCTATGATTTTGTGTTGGAATTTTTTTTTAAAATATTTCTCTATTAATTTATTATGTCAATAATGTGTCGATAACATTTTGTATAATGAATTTAACAAATTTATAAAATCTTGTAAAGTTTTACCAGGATTGTTCAAACCATTTTTTGAGTTTTACGTGTGTACAGTAATACCCCGGATTTATGTTATAGATGGGAGTGCTAGATTTCGACTTTGATTTGATATAAACATAACGATGTTTAGACACATAACCTGACTTAATTGATAATCACATGAAAAGGGAGGTTTCAAAGTTACAGAATTGACCACCTGATCACTGTCAGCAGAAGTGATAGGTGTTACGTAGCTCTGAATTGGATAACGGGATAACGTAAGTCAGGGTATTACTGTATTCATAATACAAATTGATTTGTTTTTAATTTTGTTAATGCTTATTAATTAAGGCTTAACTATAGAACATCGGGCCCCTTCTAACAGCTTTGCCTCACAAGTTATATTCGTTATATTCCTTTGTCTAAAAGTTATTTTAGTCCAGGAGATAGGGTGCAAAAAAGTGTAAGAATATGTGATCGGCTAAGGTGGAGACCGGCAATGTGTAGTGGACAATGTGATTTTCATATTCCTGATAACAAAATTAGTTAGTAGACAGAAAATAAAGTTCATGTTACTTTGTCACTTGATATGTTAATTATTCAAACATTACCCTAAATCAAAGTGCTCACATGAACTTTATTTTCAGTCTACAAACTAATTTTGTACTCAGGATCATGAAAGTCACATTGTCCATCATAGTTGGCAGGACATAGCCGCTCTCCACCGGATTGCTTTTTTAAAATGCCTTTTGCCCAGCTATGTCCCGCAGACAAACTTAGCCGATCACATATTCTTAAAAGACACTAAAAGATTTACTTGTACACAAAATTCTAGCTTGATGTTAGTCAGACACTTTTTTGCACGCTATCTTCTGGGTTATTCACTAATTTTTTTATTCTTCCACTCTGTCGAAAATACAATTCTCATTGCAACACTAGTATAGATACATAAAGAACTGTGTCAGACACTTTTTTGCTCGCTATCTCCTGGATCATCTCTTAGTTTAAAGAAGTGATAAAATCCCTGTCTAATAATAGATTTCGACAGGCCCCTTGTTCTATATTTCTACCGTAATTAGATTCAATACAGAGCATTTTTTTTTAATAATATTGTAATTAGATCCTAATTTAAAATTTTCTATTCTCATAGAGTCAGAATAATAAGAAATATTTGTATATGTGATTAAAAAAAAATGAAGTAATAGACTCATCTTGCACCAAATGCCTAATATTAGTCATTATAACATTAGTCTAAACACTGAACAAATACAGGAAATGTGTGAAGCATTCTGCATTTTACTTATGTAATTCTATAATGTGTGACCAATGATACATGTTTCCTCGATATATATATTTTTTTAACATTTTTATTTATTCCTCTTGGTGCTAAGGCAAAATTATTAAATAAATTAAGTACCTTTATTTAAGCATTATTTAGATTTAGAACATTGAATGTAAGTGTAAAATACTTTAGTTTTTATAGATCTCGTATAAAAATTGCAATGTGTTTGTTATTCAATGTAGATTATTATGTAAATTGTCAATAATTTGTATGAATAAATGTTATATGCGTACTTTTTGTATAAAATTTTGTGTTAATTGTTTTTCTTTTGTAGTTGCCTAGGGCTGCTCGTTTTTATAAGGTATCTTTGTTGTCTGAGCTGAAACAATTTTATTACTTTTCGAAGTACGAAAAGAAACCTTATATAACGGCTCTGTCTGTCTGTCTGTCTGTTGGCATGTTTCAAATCATTAACTACTATAGCTAGGAACATGAAATTCGGCACACACGTTCATTTCGGCATTTGTGACAACTGTACACTTTTTGGAGTTTTCACACTTTATATTTTCAAGATGGCGGGAGACCAAAAAAAAGTTTTTAGTGACCGTGACATGTTATACATAAATTTAAAGGTCTTAAAGTGTAGAAAAAGAATATGCAACTATTAAAATTTTACACTTAATCGTACAGAAACCGGTGATTATCGTCTCACGTACTTACGTGAAGCACGCCTTACTTGTTTCATTCGGGTCACATCAAAGCCCCATTTGCACGGCAATAGTTCTCTTTTAGGACTATTACCATGTCAGTCTCCTCTATAGGATTGTCATATAAGTTTACAGTCTATTGCATTTTTAGAGGACTGGGAGACTGTGGCGATATCCAACATTGCAGACACCGAGAGGATCTACTAGGTTAAAGGGCGCAAACAATCTCACAGTTCTCTGTATAAGATTCTCTTACATGGGACACGACTCGATTTTAAAATAGCGTAATAAAACTGCCCCAGGAGTCTCAATGTTTTGGAGGAGACAAACACACAAAGCTTTGAGACTTTTGTAGGGCAGACTATAGTTTAGAACCAAGGGGGGTGTTAAAGTAAATAAGTGCCAATATGCCTAGTAGCCCATATGTTTTTGAGTACATTCCGATAAGTCTAATAGCCTACAATTCTTGTGTACGCCTAACAAACCAATGTGCCATGTGTGTTGTACAATTTTTAAAGTTATTCTTTTACACATCCGCACTGTCTAAACATGAAGGCTACCTGTCAATTACACTCAAAAAAGGTTTCAAGATATTTTTAACTTGTGATTTGACGAAGTTTTCGTGCCCTAGACAAAAATAAAGTAATGTGTCATTTATTGTCCTAAGATTTTCCTATTTCTCAATTGATGAGATAGTTAAAGTACTCTAGTGGCACAAGAACTATTATGCCTAGTACTACATCAAAACAGATCTAGGAGGCACAATAGGGCGAAAGCTTGCTGCTATTATATATAGGGTAGGTGGGGGCAAAGGTCTGCATGGGGTAAATGTCCGCACTGTTTTAAAAATGGGAGGGAAACTACTTTTTGAAGTGGGACTGGCAACACTGATTCCTTACGTTGAGGCTTTGCTCCTGTAAGGTTATCTTGATTTAGTTTGTACTGTTGCCAAGAAACATGAGGTAAGTTTATTTTTTTTATGTTTCAATCTAACTTTTATAGAATTTTGGCAGTTTATTAAAGTTGTACCGAAATGGTGCTAAAGTAGTGTAGAAATAGACACTTGTTTTACCTTCATATGTAGTTACCTTTGATAGGGCACTATATTTTTATGATTTATTAAATGGGGCAAAGATCCGCGCACTGAATAAGGGAAAGATCCACACACTGAAAGGGGCAAACATCCTAATGTGGACTCTTTTCCCATTAAATACGTTTAATCTATAAAGATTAATGTATTTTAATCTGTACAAGATCATTAATGTGTACAAGAGAGTACCAGCATCCCGGTATATCAGACCTGTTCTAACATAATAAAAACTACGTTATGCGGCATACCGATTCATCTGACCTCCAATGTTTTTGTAAAATGAAAATTTCCTGGAAGCAGATAGTGGGAGAGACTTAGAGGTAAGGCATGCTGTGTAGGAATTTACGGAGCGCCGTCTGTTTGGTACTTACTTATGTAATTCTAGAGTTTAAAATCAGTGCTATAGCGGTCTCACAGATCATTGCGCCCACCAGATGATCAATAATCCCTTATACTAAAAAGCATTGCCTATAAGTCTCCACTCCTTTATAAATACAAAATATCTGCTCAGAAAACTTTATTGTAAACTCAGCAGTTGTAAGTATTTACAATACACATTTCTCATATTTTAAATACATTAAACAATTTTAGCTTTTAAAAAGTAATTATCTACTTGAGTTAAAACATTTAAAAAGTGTAAATATTTTTATCTACGATTGATACGAAATATAAACATTGTATCTCTGTTTAGATGCGTAGAAAGTGATTCTTTACGTGTTAGTATTCATTGCGCATGCGCGTCTTATAGTTCTGAACAATTCCTCTTCTTTACCACGCTAGCGCGGTAAAAAGAGGAATTCTTCAGCTTTACGCACAATTAGCGAGTTTGTTTACATTTAACAAAACTAATTTGCTATTCTTTTATTTAAGTAACTGTTTATATCGAGTTTTTAGTGAAAAACAATGAATGAATCAAGTGGCTTTGACGAAAATGTCGCTCGGGTGCAAACTCCACACTCGCATGCAAAATGCTACTTTCCGCAGTTGACGCGTAATGTACTATTACACTTCATATTATAATTCCATCAATTTAATCTTTTAATGCTTTATGCTTTCTTGTTCATGAAAGGGTTTCTTCACTTGTTTTATAAGAGCCATGACAAATTATAATAATTATTATTTTCTTCAAGTGTCTGTGATTTAATTAAACAGAATACAAAATTGATGTAATGTCAACGATAAACAGACCCTCTATTTAAATGACTACTTGACATTTCTTTTCACTTTTTTTAAAGTATTAATTAAAAATAATTTTTTATCTCTTTAAGAATGATGAAATTGTAAAATTACAGTGCATTTTATCATAATATAGATTATCGTTTAAAAAGATAAGAAAAAAATCTTTACTTTTTAAAAATATTTTTAGCAAAGAAAGTAAAATAATTAAATCCTATTTAATAAATAAATAAAATCTTAAATTAGATAATTAAAGTAAATCTTAAAATAGGTAATTAAAGTTAAAGTAAATCTTAAATTAGATAGTTAAAGTACAGTGTAACCCCTCTTAACCGGCGCCTGGTCAGGACCAGGACCTGGCCAGTTACCCGTTTGGCTGGTTGATCCGAGGTTCTCGTGAAAAATAGAACCAATAAAAAAAAAACTTATTTATGTATACATTTTATCATTTGTCATGATAAAATATATACAACAATTAAAATATAAACAATAATTATTTATACAACAAAAACTTAATTGTTGTATAAAATATATACAACAATTAAGACGTTTTTGCAACTTATTTTATTAACTAATTTTTTCATAACTTATTTTTTTTAAGTACTATGTATGAACATACATGGACAAACACGAAAAAATTAAACATTATTTAAAACTTTGAAAACTTAATATACACACTGAATCATTGTTTGAAAAAATCCGTTATATTTTCTGTTTTTTACCTTTCAAAGATTGTTTCTTGATTTGAAAGCCAAGAGTCTCCATTTTTGTATGTTCATCATGTATGAACCACATCCTAAGAGCTTCGTCAACGATTTTGCAAACTGGCTTTTTATTTGTGCTACGAACTGCAAAAAAAATTTCGGACTCAATTTTTGAACTAATTTCTTCAATCGATCGTCTATTTCATCGCCAATCGTTGATGGTACTTTTTCCAACGTTAAACTCGTAACAGCTTATTTACCGATTCCCCGCAGTCAAGTCTTTTAAGCACTTTAAACCGTGTCTCAAACAAGACCATCACATGTTTTAGTTTACCTAACTCACTCATTTTTTTAAGAAAGACCATAACCGGCCAGGGGGCATAAAAGGCAAGAACAAAACTGAGGGAGTAACGTCCTCTTCCCTCTCATCTTCAAGAAACTTGCTCTAACGAATTCCGGAGAAAGGCTCCAACAAAGCAACAGGTGAAGAAAAAAGAAGAGATGTTAATTGATTTCTAGAAATATGTAGTCATAGAATCAAACACGCTTCTATTTTGCCCACCACAACAATATCACGTCACCCCCCTTTATTTACCAGGAAATGCCGTCAAACAATCAATCTTTAAATTACCTGCCACCTATAATTTAATAGGCCGGTTAATCTGAGGACCGGTTGATCCGTGGCTGGTTAAGAGGGGTTACACTGTAAAAGTAAATCTTAAATTAGATAATTACAGTAAAAGTGTATCTTAAATTGGATAATTAATTTGTTTGCAGTGAACTGGCAACACTGTTAATGTATGGTTAATGGATCTAGTTTTTATTTGTCATTCATTCTCAGTCTCAAGTCTCAGAGCAAAATCATTCTAAACATTATAATAATAGTGAATTATAATATAATACATGGGTCATTTCAAAATGTTGGTAAAATTCGTGTCATAGGGTCATAAAAAGAAAAGTTTTGTGTTAGGACAAATTACCTTCTTCATTTATTTTCAGGAGGTGAGCACTAAGCACACCCCCTGGGTTGAGAAGTGTCGCCAAGAACTTGGAAAAAATCTACATCAAACTACCACTGTGCGCACGCATAGGTAGGCCCGATTTCTTCCCGACTGTTATCCAAACAAAGAAGAAAAAGCATAACCTGATCAAATTTCTAAGAATTTTTCCCATTCTTCTTGATCTTCTACAGTTATAACCATTGTACAATCAAACGGGAAGGTAATCGATCCTACTCGGATCTTACTAGATTTTCCAAGTTCTTGGCGACACTTTTAGCGCCTAGTGCTCAATCCGTATTATATAAGATCCTTGTTTATTTTGAATCATGTTATAAACTGATTTAACTATAAACAAATGCTTGGTAACCTATAACCAAGAGGAAGGTAATTTGTCCCATTGGAGCTCCTATTTTACATATCTTCATGGGGTCACTTTTTTTTCTTTTTTTTTCACAACCCTCCATCCCCTTTATTTAACATCCTTGATTGTATTATAAAAATCCCTGTAATCTTTGTAGACATTACTAAAGAGTTAAAGTAAAACACATTTTAACAACAAATTGATTTTTCCATATTCAATTATATTTATATATATATATATATGTATATTTATTTAAAGACAATAAAAAAATGTATAATTTTATCATAGAAAAATATAACTAATCTTTATCTTAAGTATGTTAAATAACAATTCTAAATACTTGATTATAATAATATTAATTATCCATTAAACTTTTCTTCCTTTTTTTTACATTAATGTTCTCCCTTATATCATATTATAAAGAAAAGTATACATTTTTTTAAAAAAAAAAAAAAGCAATACTTTAAAATATATAACAACGATAAATTTTAACAATTATAAATGTTTAAAAAATAAATCATAATTACATTAATACGTTATAATGACAAGTGATGATGTACCATTTAAGGTATTAAAAGTACTTCAATATAATAAGGTGGGTTTTGCAATTTTATTTTAATTCTTAAAAATAAAATAAATTATATTTTCCAAATTGTTGCATTAAGCACCAAACTGATCCGGATCAATTTGTGGTTTTAAATAAGGGTTGATAACTTTTTTCTTCCTCTTCAAATTAAAAAAAAAGTATTACATTCCCTAATAATATAAACTAAAGTTGAAAAAGCAAATAAAATAAACATAAAAGAAATTGTTTTGTAGAATTTAAATTTTTTAAATTTAAAAATATGATGTTATGCGCAGAATTATCACTCATTATAAATTAATAACCTATAAATGTTTACTATTAAATGTAATATAATTAAAAGAAAAAAAAAATCATACATTTGATGTATCCATATCCTATTAATATTTAATTAAATAATATATTTTTTTAAATTTATTTAATAATTATGTAATAATAAATTGTAACCTTTGATAAAGGTTTTATTTTAATCAGAAAAAAATATTCTTAAATAAACCATGGCACACGAAGAGTATTATTAAATGTCTAAACAAAATACTCAAAATACATAAATTATATTCAGCAGTAATATTAGAGGTTATTTCATAAGTCCTATTCTTGTTTAGTTTACTTCCTTGATGTGTTGCTGGAAATAATAGTTCTTAGACTGTTATATTCCATGGTTTATAAGTTCCTTCCTTAGGTTCAGGAACCTGAAACATAATAAATGCATAAATTTATTTGACAAATATAAAATCTTATAAATGGTCAAATTGTATAATAGTGATATTCAATTTGTGTCAGTGAGAGACACCAAAGGATGTGCCATGCAAAAATGATACGCCAAAGGATGTGCCATGCAAAAATGGCACATCCTTTGGTGTCTCTCACTCACTCAAATTGTGTAGCTAATTGCAGTGTGCAAACACAGTATTTTTATTGCTAATGTGTTTTGCCAGCCAGGCAAATATGGCGGTGTGAGAGCACGCTCGTCTCTGATAAGTCCTACATCTGATCTTCTTGATTTGGTATAGGGCCAGAGTTGGGTGGGCATCGTCGGGCCCCTGATGAGTCGGACGCGACGAAACGATGCAGGACATAGCGTAATGCCGAGCCAACATCTTGATGACGTAAGTCTGATGTTGGAACAGTTCCTATGTGCCATTTTTTGCGTGGCACATCCCTTGGTGTCTCTCACTCCCACAAATTGTGTAGCTAATTGCAGTGTGCAAACACAGTATTGTTATTGCTAATGTGAATAGTGATATTACACAATTGTGGTTAAACATCGTGTCTCTTTTCACCAACCTCCCAATAGAAGACACCATTCCCATCTCAAAGAGAAAGGTATGTGAAAACAAAACGTATTTTTAGAATATTGTCTTATATCTACATACTTATGTCACCGAATCGATGCACAAATAAGTGAAAAGACAACATTTTTTAATCGAAATTTCTTCTTTTGGGGTTCAGCCCTGCTTGAATGGAAACTAATTTATCTCACAATTTTAGTTTTGAAAAATCAAGTATGTCTAGGAAATTTACAAAAAAAAAGAAGTTATTTTTCTCACTAGTCAAGTGCTTTTTCTCTAGGAGATATGACAAAATGTTGTAAAAAAAAGTTGTTCAGAATGAAAAACTGAGTAAGAATACAATATTTTAAAACCCTCCACCTTCTCCGGTTTTTTTGCATTATTTACTATTTTTTTTTAATTGTTGAAGATATTGAAACATTTTGTTGGGAAAAGTTCTTAAAAATTGATAAATTATGCAAGAGCAAAAAAGTTTTGGTTTACTTTTATTCGTCTGTTAAGACATTTAGATAATTATTAAACACAAATAATTCAGGATTAAATTTCATTTCATACAACATAACAATATTCACAGTTGTATTTTTGATAATTGAAATCTATTTTATGGTACAGAAAACGCTACTAAAATTATTAGTTTTAACTTTTTTTTAACAGCACAGTAGGCATAATAGTCCCGAGGCCACCATAAGAAGTGAGTTGCTGATTGATAAAGTTTTCTTACCTTATGGAATCGCTTATTTATGCCTTGTCCACCGATGAATTGGGTATATGGCAACTAGGCGCTGAGCCATTTCTTTTTTTTAGACATGCCAAACATGCCGTTTTGCGGGAACATTAAAAAGAGATAGATAAAGTTTTGATTTTCACAGGATCGTTTAATTAAATTATTTAAAAAACAGTGGTACAGGTGGCCACCGAAATGAGTGGGCCGTTCACTTTTCAACATCTCCTCAGAGCGACATGTTTGGGGCGGTGGACACCCCAAACAGCCCACTCATATCGGTGGCCGTGTACCACTGTTTTATAAATAATTTAAACGATCCTGTGAAAATCAAAACTTTATCTATCTCTTTTCAATGTTCCCACAGAACGGCATGTTTGGCATGTCAAAAAAAAGAAATGGCCCAGCGCCCACTTGCCATATACCCAATTCATCGGTGGACAGGACACGGCATAAATAAGCGATTCCATAAGGAAAGAAAACTTTATTAATCAGCGACTCACTTCTTATGGTGGCATGGGGACTATAATATGGAATGAAAAAATAAAATGTCAAAGTAGGAAGAGCGTTTTAAAATTTTGTCGTATATTCTACAGAAAATACACTTTTACTAGTGAGAAAAATAACTTTTTGTAAATTTCCAAGACACTTGATTTTTTGAAAGTAAAATTATGACATAAATTAGTTTCCATTCAAGCAGGGCTGAAACCCAGAAATTTCAATTAAAACAATTTTAGTATTTTTCATCTATTCATGCATCGATCTGGGGACACACTGTATGCAGTCAAAATTAAATAATTCTACTATCTTACTGTACCCAAAAAAAGAATAATTTATTGTAGAAGTACGTAGTTATTACCATCTGTGTGATATCATCGATGCATGCCATCCTGATCTTAGCTGCAGTTGCTGGAGAATCAAATCTCAACCATTCTGTTTTTCCTGATTCTTTCCTAGCTTCTTTCACTGCTTCTCGAATAGCGAAGAATATAGACGATGCTAAGAATAAAGGAGGCTCACCTACAGCCTGCAATAAACATTTTTAGTTAATGTTACATTCAAAATTAATGAAAGGTTTCTCACATATGGAGAAATTCAATCTTGTAAAAAGGTGGCCCACTTTGCCCCAGTGGCCCAGTTTCGGGCCCCCACGTGAGTATGCCTTGTGGCGTGTGCCTGTGCGCGCTCGTGCGTGCTCGTGCTCGTTCGTGCGCGTTCGCCGGGTTCGTGCGCGTTCTCGTCGTGCGCGCTCGTGCGCGCGCGTGCGTGTTTGGGTGCGTTCGTGCCTGCTCGTGCGTGGTCGTACATTTTGGTGTGCGGCCGTGCGCGGTCATGCGCGCTCGTTCCCGTTCATGCGCGTGCGTGTTCGTGCGTGCTCGTGCGGGTCCGTGCCCGGTCCTGCGCGTTCGTGCGCGCTCGTGCGCGGGCGTGCGCATGCGTGCCCGTGCGCGTTCGTGCGGCCGCCGCGGGGTATATAAGGAGGCCCGCTGCGCCCTGGGGATCAGTCAGTGTTTAGCTCGGAAGTTAGGAAGATGTCAGTGTAAGTATAACGTGGCTGTGTGCATAGTGTATAATTTGGATTACCAAGGAAGAGGAAGTACTTACTGTAAGTCGAAACTTTAATTTTATTTTAACTTTGAAATTTTCGTAAAGATTGCTGGAAAGGTCCTTCAGACCCCCCCCTCGCTTTGAGAGAGGATAGGCCCAGTCAGGAGTGCTGGACTTTTTTTATTTAAATTTTGTTTGAGTAGTTTATTTAAATGTTGTCTTTAAAATTAATATTTTCATGCTTAAAAGACTTAAGAAAATTTTATTCTTCTTAATTTCGAATTTTTGTTCTTTGCGACTTGATTTTGCTTTAATTTGTTTTTTTTTACGATACTTGGATGTAAGGGGAGACTGAGAGGTAGTGGGGCACCTTCTTTTTTTGTAATTCTTAATTTTGCTGATGTTAATTCTTTTTTTTGTAATTCTTTTTTTTTCTTTCTCTTGAACTTGTATAAATTCATTTGTTAAAATATATATCAGAGATTGTAGCCAGTGGAGTGTTAATGAGTGTTTTGTACAGCAACCCCCTTTTCCGTCCCAGGAAAATATTCTTTGTACACGGCCCACAGGGCCCGCTACCACCACCCAGGATCTGTGGTCCCCGTGTTACAAAAATGGTGGCACAGCGGTGGGATTTAAATTATTAAACCAGTCTGGGACGAGAAAGGGATGCTTAAGGCTAAACTAATTTTGTTTTTGTTAAGAATGATAATTGTTATTGTATTTAATTAATGTGCATGTTTTTAGGTTATCGTAATAATTTAATTTGTCTAGTCTTTAATTTTTGTTGTGTAGTTTTTCTAACTCAATTAAAATTGAGGCCTGAGTTTAATTTAATTAGTTTAAAGCTATTTCTTTTATTTTATTCATTTATTTATTTATGTATTATTATTTTTTTGTTTGTAATTATTCCTATTGTAATTACGATTTGGTGTATTTATTCTTTCTCCGTGGCTTGTACACTTATCCGTGGGTGACTCGGGGGAATACTGGCTGTTATTTTGTTTGTTTTTCTCTTCCACCATGTCAGACGAGGAAGGAAGCATAGACCCTACCCTGAGCTTCACGGCCGTCATGCGTCAGTTCGAGAAACTGCTGTCGCGAGTACCGGAGGGACCGAAGGCCGAGACGACCACCCCTAACCTACCAAAATCACTACTGGACTCAATAGCGCCTTGGGATCCGGAGCAGGATGACCGATACCCCCTCCACCAGTTCCTGAAGGTTCTAGAGGAAGCCACTCATGGATTACCTCAAGAGTTAAAGCTAAGGGTGCTTCGCCTGAAGACGAAGGGCGCGGCTTATTCATTTGTCACGGGACGGACGGTGGACCCAGCTGATCCTACGCCATTTGACCATCTACGTGACGCAATGCTTCGATGGTATGGTCAGGACGACCCGACGGAGGCGGCGATGAAGTTATGGTCGGTGCAGCAATATGACGAGGAGCCGTTACGCGAGTACGCCGAGAGGGTAGAGCAGCTAGCCAGGCGGGTAGTGAGAATTGAAAACCCACTGTGGGACACCAGGGCTCAGCAGGAGTGGATCGACGTCAAGGCTGTCCGCGCCTTCATCCGAGGTCTACGGGGAGAACTGCGGACTCATGTCGCCGTGAAGGCACCAGCATCGCTAAGCAGAGCCTTGAGCGTAGCAAGGGAGTTGCAGGAGCTGGCCCCGTCCCTGGTCGGAAGTGAACCCTGGCGCGTCAACGCGGTGCGACCAGAGCAGCATGGTGTCTCGAGGCGTTGCTACTCATGTGGCGATCTGGGCCACTTCGCAGCCCGCTGTCCACGTAGTAGAACAGCATCCGTGAATACACCGGCGACCCCCATCACACGGACCGAAGAAGAGCGGAACTACCCACAGCAACCTTGCGAATTCTGCGGCAGCTGGAAGCACTATCCGGTACACTGCCAGCGTTACTGGGGCAAGGTGAACCCCTGCTCTTTTTGTGGAAGTACCACGCATGTGAGGGAAAGCTGTCCTTGGACGTTCCGGCGCGAGTCCCCAACCCCGCGTGTGACACAGGAACTGGAACACCGACCGACTACGTCAGGGAACCCTAACCCCGCTGTAGAATGGCGGCCGCTGAGACAGAGAGACCGAGAAGGCGACATGGGACGTGTGCAGTCACTGGTAGTAGGCGCTCGGACGAATGAAGTACCCAAGAGCGAAGGGCCGCAGCCTGACGGCCAACAACCCCTCGAGAGGTGCCATGTACCCGTGGTCACTACAGCCGTGGGCCAGGGCCTCTATACCATGGTGTTATTAAACGGATGCCCCCGGAGGATGCTGCTGGACACAGGTGCTCAGGTGTCCATTCTCACAAGACCAGTGCCCCGAGTACCGGTCAGCCCCGCTAAGGTAGCGGCCTTGACAGCCGATGGCCGGCAGATGTCGGTGCTGGGAACGCAGGAGGTGGAACTGCAGGTTCGAGGCTTGAAGATGCGCCACCCGTTCCTGATCCTCGCCTCGACCACCGGTGGAATTGACCTGATAGGAATGGACATCCTATCCAAGGTACCAATGATCTTCCGCACGGACTCGGCAGAGGTACAACTGTTCGGAGCCGACGGGAAAGCTGGAAGGATTGCCACATGCACCGCGGTTGACCGGGAAGACCCCGAACCGACGGTTAACGAGTTCGAGGAGGACAAGAGCGGTGAGGACGAGGACGAATTCCCGACGGAGCTCTGGGATAGCCCACAGGAAGAGACGGACCAGCTACTAGAGGTACCTCGAAAATTATTCAAAGCGGCCCAGGAGCTCGACCCTTGGATACAAGCCCTGGCCACCCGTCAAGACCCAAGAGTGCACAAGGTGGGAGACATACTCTACACCCGGATGAGACACCAAGATGGAGCGTCCATTCCCCTCATCCCCTCTACCTTGCGCCATTGGCTGATATCAGTCTGCCATGATAGTATGTGGGCAGGACACTCCGGCGCCGACGGAACGGAAGCCCTGGTGAGACGCTACGGTACGTGGCCCAAACTGACCCAGCAAGTACGGGACTTTGTGCGCTCCTGTGACACCTGCCAAAGAAGGAAGACCCCCAACAGGAACGACCCTCCTCTCCAAGAAGCCTGGGACCCGAGCCGGCCCGGAGAACCCCCACCTCTAAAACACCGGCCCCCACAGGACTTGCGGCCTCGGCGGAAGGGTGGACTACTGGCAGTTAGCAGGTCAACACGGGACCTGAAGATTCCGCCGTATTTCCCCCTAGTTACCCCGGTGGCCCTATCTTAGTTAACGACGTTTAAAACACTTACCTTTATTTTATGTAATCTGGTATTTCTTCCCTAGCACATTACCTCTCTCTCTACTCCTCGGATCTTTTTTTCTTGTTTATGCATATTTATTTACTTATTTATTCATTTTTTTTTTTCCTTTATTTCTGTTTATATTCTGATTAACTTAAATATTAACCTGATTGGCTAACCTCTCTCTTTTCTCTTCACTGCCCCGTGGTCAACATGAACTCCACAGATCTTGGAGCCCCTGCACCAACCCTTGCCACCCCAGAGTGGTCCGACCCTGGACCTGTCGTCTTCAGTCTTGACTCAGCGGACCTAGACCAGGAGTGGGCGAGTATATGGAACCTCTCGGCTGGCGAGGAAGTCGTTGCCAGGGAACCACCACCAGAGCCACAGCAGGTTGACGGGGTTGACACTCCAGCCCCGACAGTGGTCCAGACCCCACCCCCCGCTACGGCGAGATGACGTCTTGGTAGCTCTACTGGACACCATCGGCGATGAGGCAGAGTGAGTCCTCCAGGAACAAACTGCGGAGAAGCTGAAGGGCTGATGCCCTGGATCATCGGACAGGTGGAGGCCGCCCGGACGCTGCTCATTGGAAACAAGTACAACCACGCCCCCGCCCCGGCGATGAAGAAGAATCCCGGACCATCCAGCTTCGGACTCCGACCCTGCCCCTGTCCCAGGTGTAGCCTAGGACTGCGCTGGACCATCGGAAGTCAGGAGCCCAGGAGGGACGAGGACTGACCGACGAGGACGTCGGCTGGTAGAGGAGGGAAGGGTGTAAAAAGGTGGCCCACTTTGCCCCAGTGGCCCAGTTTCGGGCCCCCACGTGAGTATGCCTTGTGGCGTGTGCCTGTGCGCGCTCGTGCGTGCTCGTGCTCGTTCGTGCGCGTTCGCCGGGTTCGTGCGCGTTCTCGTCGTGCGCGCTCGTGCGCGCGCGTGCGTGTTTGGGTGCGTTCGTGCCTGCTCGTGCGTGGTCGTACATTTTGGTGTGCGGCCGTGCGCGGTCATGCGCGCTCGTTCCCGTTCATGCGCGTGCGTGTTCGTGCGTGCTCGTGCGGGTCCGTGCCCGGTCCTGCGCGTTCGTGCGCGCTCGTGCGCGGGCGTGCGCATGCGTGCCCGTGCGCGTTCGTGCGGCCGCCGCGGGGTATATAAGGAGGCACGCTGCGCCCTGGGGATCAGTCAGTGTTTAGCTCGGAAGTTAGGAAGATGTCAGTGTAAGTATAACGTGGCTGTGTGCATAGTGTATAATTTGGATTACCAAGGAAGAGGAAGTACTTACTGTAAGTCGAAACTTTAATTTTATTTTAACTTTGAAATTTTCGTAAAGATTGCTGGAAAGGTCCTTCAGACCCCCCCCTCGCTTTGAGAGAGGATAGGCCCAGTCAGGAGTGCTGGACTTTTTTTATTTAAATTTTGTTTGAGTAGTTTATTTAAATGTTGTCTTTAAAATTAATATTTTCATGCTTAAAAGACTTAAGAAAATTTTATTCTTCTTAATTTCGAATTTTTGTTCTTTGCGACTTGATTTTGCTTTAATTTGTTTTTTTTTACGATACTTGGATGTAAGGGGAGACTGAGAGGTAGTGGGGCACCTTCTTTTTTTGTAATTCTTAATTTTGCTGATGTTAATTCTTTTTTTTGTAATTCTTTTTTTTTCTTTCTCTTGAACTTGTATAAATTCATTTGTTAAAATATATATCAGAGATTGTAGCCAGTGGAGTGTTAATGAGTGTTTTGTACAGCAACCCCCTTTTCCGTCCCAGGAAAATATTCTTTGTACACGGCCCACAGGGCCCGCTACCACCACCCAGGATCTGTGGTCCCCGTGTTACAATCTGATTATGTAAACTGAAGAGAATAAAAAACAGGTTCAGATACAGAGATTGCATGCTGACTAATATTCATTAAGGGGCCCTCGTAGCTCGAGTAGCAGAGCAGTTGGCTTTCAATCATTGATGTTAAGCAGCTTCGGGTGTGGTCAGTAGTTGGATAGGTGACCGCCACCACTGACAACACAGCTCTGAGTTTGATTCCCAGACCGGCCCCTCTCAATGTCTACCAAGCATTGAATAAATGAATGGGAAGTCAATCGAAATATTTAGCCCCACCATATTTCAGCTTTGAAAACCATGGTCGACACTCTCATGGTTGATGGATAAAAAATGAAAACGAGTCCATAGCTGGGAAGACATGGTTTACCAACCAACACTTCACTCATGTGTGCAGGGTTTAGTTGTCTGGTATCAATCGAGTTGAACCAGATTCCACCAGATCAATCAAGTATCAATCCAGTTGAATCAGAATTGATTTTCTCAATTTATATTTTTTAACTGTAATAAATTTTATATTGGCGAAACATCACAACATTAAAGTGTAGACAATACCAACATATGAATGACATAAAAAACAGTAGTCAAAAAACTGCATTATCTCTACACACTTTCATTACCAGGCATAAGTTTTCTTATAATAATATTAAAATCTTAGGTTACGATAAAAATCTGAATAAACGAAGGGTGCTTGAGGCATTTCATATATTTAAAAATACTAACAGAAAGGTAAACCATAAAACCTTTCAAGAAATATCAACAAAAATTATAACAAAATTTTCAAATGTTTCAAGAAAAATAAAAATTATATATTAGATCAATTTGTATTTAGTATGTAACATTGCAAAAACAAAACTCTCTCCCAGATAGTGCTAGTGATTAAAACCTCCATAATCCAAACAAAATGTCTGGGGTTGGCAAAAAGGATCCAAAGATGGTCTGTTTGCCAGGCTAGGCCTCCCTGCCCCATTACTACTACTTCTCAATTATTTTGGATGATCATTAGTATTTAAAAGTTATACAACTTCTTATATTTTCATTCATTATTATATTTTTTATTCACTACTCTAATACTTCTTTATTACCCACAATTATAATAAAAATTATAAATATACCTTTGAAGAATAGACAGCACGAGGATTTGGCGCTCCTTTCAAAAGAGATACATTAAATTCAGCTGGAATATCTGCAAATCCAGGTATCTTATAAGCACCAGGACCTCTGGAATACAGTGTTCCTTCAGGAGAAAATATAGGATCTTCAATAGTGAACATTCCTTGACCCTGTACAAACGCTCCTTCGATCTGACCTATGTCTATAGCTGGGTTCAAACTCTCCCCCAAATCCATAACTATGTCTGTTCTGATTACCTGAAAATAAAGATAAGTTATTTAATAATAGTTGAAATTATTTTTTACTATACCATTTACTTATTAATTATATTAATTATCGTTTAATTATTAATTTATATATTTTACCTGGTGATCTCCGGTTAAGCAATCTATTTCCACCTCGGAACATGCTGCACCATAAGTGAAGTAGTTAAACGCCTGACCAGTATTCGTTTTCATATTGTAGCTAAGATCAGGTGTCCTAAATTAAAAAGAGAAAATAAAGTTTTAATCTTAATCTTAAATATATATAAGATTGGAGTGGTGTCTGAACATTTGAGGAGCTTAGTATCAAAGACGGACAAGAGCACATTTCAAAATTTTACAGGAGAGCCGAAAAACTGTAGGTCAAATTCTGCCGGAGCTAGAGCTGTGATTTTTTTCTGTACATTCTTAATAGACTCAAAACTAGTTAGAAGTTCTGAAAACGTGAATTTCTTTGATATTTTAGCTGCAAAATGGAGTTAAAAAGTAGAGTTGTCCGCTTTTGAAACAAAAACCAGGTTTTGTCCATTTTTGAAGCAAAACGACATGGAAAATAATTGTTAGAATAATAATTTTTTTTCTCACTTTTTTCATAGTTTTTGGGGGGTTGTGCCCCCAAGTTTAGAGCTAAAATTAATTTCTCGATTTCCCCTCAGGGTATTTTTCTAAACATGTATGCCAAATATGGTAGGAGTAGGTATTCAGATGTTAAAGGCAGCAGTGCATCATGGGAACAAGTTAGTAAAATGCAGCCTCCTGATTGGCTGTTTAGGTTATGTCCACTTTTGAAGCAAAACCCGTGTTGACTTGTCCATATTTGAAACAAAACTACAAATATTATTGCATTTTTACCCCTTTTCTGGTCGTTTTTGATGCAAAAACGATGCAGTGGCCGAAAATCTATAAGAAACAATCGATAACTGAAATTAGGAAAAAATGTCAAATGTCCATCTTTGATACTAGGCTCTTCATTTATCCGATTGGGCTCAAATTTTGAATTTACACTAAATGAGTATAGTCCTGATAACGAATTCAAGTTTAGAAAATTTTATGTCTGTCTGGCGCGTCAATCATATCCAAACGGCTGACCAGATTTTGTTGGTTTTTGGTTACAATGTTAAGCTCAAATAAGCTGAATCTAGATATTCTCACTTAGTAAATAATTTAAATGTTTCTCTATGGTAGATTAAAAAAAACCCATCAAATTAAAAATAACACAGACCGTATCAAAGCACAGTATCCAGCTAGTTACATAAAATTTAAACTTAATAAATGTATCGACAAGTATAAGTATTAATATTTTTATTATTTACTTGTAAAATCCACTGACGGCCAATGAAACTCTTGAAAAATATGCAGTTTTTATCCAGTCTTTCCAATCTCCTTTAGGATTTGCATCTTTGATTGGCTTGAGTCTTCTGTTTATTTCATTACAAGCATCCTGCAAAAAAATTTTTGTTAAGCCTCATTCACATAGTGGCACTAATATCACAATATTAGTGTCCGCTGGTGTCGTCGTTTGAACAGAAGAAATCATGGCGCTACAGTGCCATGCCATCTAATGTCAAGCTTCAAAACTTGATGATATTTTGACACTAGATGTCCTGGCACTGCCTGCTGAATACATAGAATAACCTTTCTGGGGTAACCCATATAATGTTAATTTGTTCAATTTTAAAATAAAAAAGGTGAATAACAAAGTAAAAGAGTGCCAAAATAGGTCCATGTTTCACAAAAACTAAATATAAAAAAGAATTTTAAAGATTAGCAAAAAAAGACGACAATGTATTCATGTTTATAATATGTTATCAAATGTTTACAAAAGAACAATGACATTTCGCTAAGAAAGGTAACATTATTGTTACTAACCGAACTAACTGTATTTCGATTTCGGTCGAAGCGGTCGCGACCCAGCCGGTCGACCGCTAAAACGACCGGAGCTTTACGAACGCGGTCGGTAGTTTAGGTTGGTGTTTCCGGACACACCGGTTACTTCTCGGTTGACCTGGTTAGTGTTTCCGAACGCACCCTTATTTAAATTGTTTCAGAAGATTATTTTTGTTTTTTATTCCTTATAATCTTGGCTGAATCCCAGAGCAATTCCAAAAAAAAATCCCGTCAAGTACTTTCCAGCAAGCTACTAAAAGGATTTCTTCGGTTATAAAAATTCATATATTGTACATTTTTTTTTTTTTTTTAACTAAAATAAGTAAAAATATGTATTTTATTTAACTGAAATATCCACTTTGGAGAAGAAAGGTGTGCATATATTATCCTTTTGCATTTTATACTCTTTTTACAGTTAGTATTAACTTTTGACATTCAGATTAGCCAACCCATATGAGGAAAAAAATAAAACTACTAGACCTGAGGGAGACAGTAAAATTTTTATTTAGTTGGCCTAACATTCTCTAACTCAAAATCCAGTGTTCTCATTGGTTCCCACACTGTCAAAAGTTAATACTAATTGTATAAAGAGTATAGGTATGCACTTATTGGGTACTTAAAGGGGTAACACATTTGTTTTTTTGTTGTTTAATTTTACATTTTTATATAAATGTTAAAGAAACATTTAGATAAAAATGTAAAATTGGATACGCCCATGCCTGAATTCGATAATGAGTAATAACTAAGGTTATAGGCTCATGGACCACAAAAAGTTCCACAGAATACTGGTTATGAGTTATGATTCAAAGTCCTAGAGTATGTTCCTAATTACACACTTAAGACCATCCCACCTTAGACTAAGTGCAACATAGTTCTGTGCCCTATGAAGCAGAGTCAGCTTTCAAATGATTAATGTTATTGTGGAGAACACTATTTAGGCTATTATTTATTAATTGTTAACACACCCTAAAATTATCAGGTATTATAAGATATTTTTAAGTTAATATTCTCATATATTACAATTTTATTTGAAGTATACTTACTAAAACGGCCATTCCATTCAGATCTGAGCCGGCACTAGCCGCTGTTGCCGAAGTATTTGGCACTTTGTCAGTCGATGTTTCTGAAATATGAATCATCTCGATCGGAATATCTAAAGCTCGACTGGCAACCTAGAAAATTAATAATTACCAATAAATGACAAATATAATATATAAGGAGAATTAAGAATCCTATTTAATATTGATTTTTCCAAAATAATTATTATTACCTGTAACATCTTTGTGTGAAGCCCTTGTCCCATCTCTGTACCTCCGTGAGAAATAAGTACTGAACCATCTTGATAAATCATCACTAAAGCACCTGCTTGATTAAGGAACACTGTGGTGAAAGATATTCCAAATTTTGTTGGAACTAACGTAATTCCTCGCTTCTTCCATCTATTCTCACTGTAATACAAATAAAAGAAAAAAATCTTTATTTTAACGGTCATACTTATAATAGTAACATGAGTCTTTTCTAGGTTTAAAATATAGTCTTCCAATTAGTGTTGCACTTATATAGTCCTCCTATGGCGTATCCTGTAATGATTGTATGCTTATAAAACCCATTATTGTCAAATTTATTAAATTTTCCTCCTTTTTACTTTCTCATATAAAGAGAAAGTATTGTGATGGTGCGAAAATTTGATTTTGATGGATTTACACGTTTTGAGGTCCCCTGAGTCCAAAAAAGTGGTTTTTAAAAAATGTCTGTCTGTCTTCTGTGCAGACCCCTAGAGCCTAAACTACTGGGCCGATTTTGATGAAATTTGGTATACATGTTCAGAAAAATCATACCCCGAGGCGAAATCGAGAAATTAATTTTAGCTCTAAATTTGGGGGCACTACTTCCTAAGAACTCTGAAAAACGTGAAAAAAAATTATTTCTCCAATATTATTATTCTAACCATTATTTTCAACGTCATTTTGCTTCAAAAACAGACAAAACCTTGTTTTTGTTTCAAAAGCAGACAACTCCACTTTTTAACTCCATTTAGCAGCTGAAATATCAAAGTAATTCACGTTTTCAGTCATTCTAACAAGTTTTGAGTCTATTAAGAATCTACACAAAAGAAATCATTGCTCTAGCACCTGTAGAATTTGAGCTACAGTTTTTCTAAGCTCCTCAAATATATTATATTCTTGTGATCATAAATATCTTAAGTTCATCAAACTTACGAATTAAACTTGTCTACAGCAGCTTTTCTTTCCAAATATTTTGAATCTCTTAAACACTCGCTCCAACATCTTTCGACTGTACAGTGAACCAATCGTTGGTTGTAATGCGTACATTGGCCTTCTTGATACATGTTCATTTCAATTATCTAGAAAAAACAAATATTAACAATAATAATAATTATCTAAGAAATATATAATTGTTTCATTAAAACTGAGCTTATTAAGTTAAAGAAATAATTAAAGCGTTTTTTACCTGAATGTAGTCCTTTTTCAATGTTTCAGCAACATGTCTATACATAGTTTCACCTATAAGCATACCTTGAGGACCGCCAAAACCTCTGAAAGCTGTGTTTGTCGGTAAATTTGTCTTGCAAACGTACCCATGGACAGTAATGTTCGGTATATGGACACCATTTTCAAACGAAAACATCGATCTCTCAAGCACCTTAAAAATAAAGAAATAGTTTTTGTCTAAATTGGGATAATATTTTATTATTTTAACATTTCAGTCAATACTGGAACATATTTAAGAACAAACAATGTTAACTGGGGTCAGATCTTCTTATCATCTCTGCACTCCACCCCTTCCAGGATTTGGGCGACATTCTCCACAGTGGTCCAGCCCGGATTACGTTGGAGAACAGCTCCTACATTTTGTCGAAGTGTTTCCCTAATTGAACCTGGCCAACCTATCTCTGCTCCTTCGAGAAGAGATACAGCCTTCGAAAGCTCTATACTGTGAGTTTCCAGTTTTTCAATTTTTGGAAGGTCCCCGAAATGCGCTTCCATAAATGCCAACCTTTGTGCCACTTGGCGGTTGTTAAGGGTGCTCTTTGTCTTCGGGATAGCCAAATTAACCGAACCATGTAAGGTGACAAATGTTGTGCATTCATTGGGGGTAACGAAACCACTCCAGATATAATCCGATAATAAAGGCAGCACTCTATGAATTGTCGCCAGTTGGTTGCTGTATCTTTGTGCGGGGTTAAGTTGAAAAATAAGAAAACAAGCCTGCCTAGGGTATACCAACTAGAGGTCGACCAAGAAGTCATGAACACGGGAGAAACGGAAAGCTTAACTTCGTTTAAAATCGGAACTTCCGAGTAGTGCCGAAGTCAGTACAGTCGGGTGCTAAGACAATACCCATTTCTAGTTTGTATGACATGCGCAGTTACGTCAAATCTCACGAATAACAACAACAAGAAGGTTTCCAATCTGTTAGGTTTCCTGTTTTGTTTGTTTTTATACAATACGAATTATAGTCACAACTGTCACACAACAATTTTGATTTTGTACCACTCACCATGCGATGATGCAAATGCAAAGAACGCTACAAATAATGGGGTTGGAACAAACCTAATATTTATTTTTTTATTATAAAAATGAGTGCTCTCCGTGCCAATTAATCAAAATAATATTAGCGAATTTCTAGTTTGCTTTTCCCCATTATATTTTAAGGAAAAGTTATCTAAGAATCTCATTATTTTTATAATTTCTTCCTAATTTTGAATTCGTGTTATTATCCATGTTTTTAATAATACCAGGAAATTTAATTTACCAAAGAGAAAATTGCCAAAAACAATCCGAGAGAGGTAATAGTACAAATAATAATTCACAAAAAAGTAAGAACTAAAATCCAGAAATAAGGAAAGTAACAAATAAAACAGAAATAAAAAAGTAATAAATCAAACTCAGAAATAAAGAGGAAGAAAAAAATCGATTAAGATAGAAGAAAATGTATTTAGATTTAAAGAATATTATTGTGAATAATCAATAAATAATAATATAAAGATATTATCGTATATTATTGTGATTTCTTATCAGGTACAGTGTTGCCTGTTGCAAAAAATATAGAAGATATCAAAAATAAAATTATTAATAACAAAAGAACAACACTGTATTTTTTGACAGTGGTCTATTTTAATAAAAACTGACTGTACATGTCGACACTAGCGCACTCCTCACATTTCCATGACTTCTTGGTCGACCTCTAGTAGGTTCTGGTAAACCCCTTTTCCTAACAGGTAAAAGGACAGGGGGTTTACGTGCCACTTTAGACAGTGAATAATCCTCAAAAGGTTATGGTACCTTCAAAATACATGTGCGACTAAATTATAAAATATTCACTTTTGTGGAAATTTGTCTCTAGAAATATAATATTTATGCAAAAATACCAAAATTATGCAATAATATGCACTTATGCCAGAAATATGAAATTACAGTAGGACCTCGATAGGAAGTGTCTCAAGGGGATTAGGGAAACAGTCTTGTTATCAAGCTGCTCTTTTTGTTGAGGGTCGTCATGTTATCGAGGATAATGGAATAACTAAACGCGGGGTGGGGCGGGGTTTTCAAGTCTAGACTGGTTCAGGGTCAACCCATTCTTGTATAGAGTCGCATTATAGAGGTTGACTTCTCAAAACGACTTGTTATAGAGGTTCTGAGTTACCTTGTGAATTGGAAAAAATCCGTGTTATTGAGGTATGGGATAATAATAGTCGCGTTATAGAGGTTAATTTAACATTATGTGTTATGGCAATCTCAAGGGAATTTGAAAATTGCACTTGTAATTTAGGTTGTCGTGTTATTTAGGGTCGTGTAAGCGAGGTTCTTTAACAGTAAAATTGGCAAAGGAAACGAGGGAAAATCAGTAGGCATTCACGGGTTAGGAAAAAGGAATCAAAGAGGAGACCGGCTTGTAGAATTCGCTGAATCAAACTCATTATATGTTCTAAATACCTTTTTTCAGAAACACGAAGATAAGAAATGGACTTGGTTAAGCCCAGATGGGAAAACTAGAAACCAAATCGATTTTATCCTATCTAATAAAAAAAAGTATGTTTCTTGATGTCGAAACAGACGACAGTCTGAATCTTGGAAGTGACCACATAGCATTAAAAGCAAAACTCAAATTACATGTCTCAAGAAAATTTTGGCAAAATAAGCATTCCATGAAAAATATTAAATTAGATGAAGATGAATCCAAAGAATTTCAAAGTTGTTTTAGAGAAAAAATTGTGAAACTAGATGATTTTACGGATATTGAAAACGCAAATGTAACAATTATCAATGGTCTTAGGGCGGCAGCTGAAAAAATCCTTTCAAAACATGATCAAATTAAAGAGAAGCTCCCTAAGGATATAAGAAAACTGATGGAAAGAAGAAGAAAAATGAAAAGAAAAGGGAACGGAATAATAGAATTTGCGGAGCTGTCGAAACTTATCAGAAAGAAAATAAAGGAGTGGAGTATACAAAAGAGAATAGAAGAAATAAATAAAGCTTTACAAAACAACGAAGGAGTCAAAAAGTTTTGGAACAAGCAAAGAACTGGAAGAGGAGTTATATCGGCAATGAAAGAAATAGAAGAAGGAGGGGAAAATGATATAACGAATAGCAAAATCATTACAGATAAGGAGGGGATACTTAATATAATTCAAACTTTCTATAGCAAGCTCTATAATGATGAGGAAAGAAAAAGCGGAAGCGTAGAGGGCGAAGTAGTAGAAAGATGCGACGATAGGCAAGAAGATATCCCAAATATACTACAGGACGAAGTAAGAAACGTCATAAAAAAACTGAAGACTGGAAAGGCCGGAGGTATGGATGGAATAAAAAATGAACATATCAAAGCAGGAGGTGAACTCTTGGTATCTGTACTAACTGAGTTCTATAATAAATGTATAATATCCGGAGGGGTGCCTGAGTCGTGGTTAAAATCAAAATTACTTCTGATTTTAAAAAAAGGAGACCGATTAAACATCGGTAATTACAGGCCGATATGTCTACTACCAGCGTTTTACAAAATATTCATGTCTATAATAAACCGCCGAATAGAAAAGAAAATATTTGAAAATGTAAATATCGACCAGACAGGTTTCAGGAGAGGGTTTTCCACTCTTGATAATATATTCGCTCTCAAACAGCTTATAAAAGCCTCAAAACAGTACAAGTTCCCAGTCGTTATATGTTTTATCGACTTCGCAAAAGCGTTTGACTCCATCAAAACATCAGCGATAATTAAATCTCTAAGGGAAGCTGGAGTTGAAGAAGGCTACGTAAAAATAATAGAGTTAATCTACGAAGGTATGACATTAATTGTAGAACATAAAAACTGTACAGCGGAGGTTGCTGTCAAAAGAGGTACCAGACAGGGAGACGTGGTGTCTGCAAACATCTTCCTTGTGGTTCTAGAGGCAGCCTGTAGAAAGCTTGACTGGAATCAGTTCAGAATAAATATAAATGGAGAAAGATTTAATATCATGAAGTTCGTCGACGATATAGTTTTAATTGGGAAAAGTAAACACCAGCTCATCGTCTCCATCTGACAACACTATCACCGCACCATCAATCCATCAAGCTCATAAATAAGCTAGACATAGGAATAGTTAATCTTCCACCAGATAATTTCAAGACACAAGTCAAGGAACTTCTATTAAGTAAAGCTTTTTACTCGGTTCAAGAGTACTTAGACTATAACTTTTAGTTTAAAATCTCTTTTGACGTAGTGATGGCCTTGAACGAGGCTTACCACTGATTTATTATTATTATTATTATTATTATTATAAAGTAGAAATGCAGAATATGATAGGAGACCTAACGGAGGAAGTAAAGAAAATAGGACTAACCATGAACTTCAAGAAAACTAAGATTATGGTTATAAACTGTGAAGATATCGAAGGAATAGAGCTGGAAGACCAATTAATAGAAAAGGTTAGTACCTACACATATCTAGGACAGATGATCTCTGATCACGGAGGAGAAGAGGAGGAAGTAAGGAGAAGAGTTGCTCTGGGATGGGCATGTTATAATAAGTACAGGCCAATATTCCATTCGGACGTACCAATGCTCCACAAGAAAAAATTATGGAATAAATGCGTACTGCCGGTGCTGATGTATGGCGTGGAGACCTGGGTGCTAACACAGAAAGTAATAGAAAAGATGCGAGTAACCCAGAGACAAATGGAACGTAGTATGCTGAAGATTACAAGGAGAGAAAAGAAATCGAATGAGTGGCTGAGAAGCAAGACCGAGATGGAAGACATTGGGAAGATAATGGTTGAAAGAAAATGGGGGTGGGCCGGTCATTTAGCCAGAAGAAACGATGGACGATGGTCCAAGGCTTTGTTACAGTGGCACCCATGGGAGGAGAAGAGAGGAAGAGGAAGACCTGTAGCAAGATGGGACGAAGAGATGAGAAAGTGTTGTGGCAATGAAACTTGGCAAAGAGTGGCAAGGGAACGTCCAGAGTGGGATCGTATGAAGCATGTCTTCTCACAAGTTTGGCTTAAATAAATAACAATATTTTTAAATTGAGAAACAAAATAACTAAAAAAAAAATAAAAAAATAATAAAAATAAAAATAAAATAATAATAATAAATAAATAAATAAATAAAAAAAAAATAAAATAAAATAAAGAAAAAAAATAAAATAAAATAAAGAAATAAGATTAAAAATTAATATTTGAAAATAAAACAAATAAGGACAAAATCATAATGTGTAGTATTGAATTATATTTTTTAAATTAAACAGTATTAATAAGTAAGATTAATAAAAATAATCCAATCTTTTTGTGTTAAAGGGTTTTTTTTTAAATTTTGTTAAAGTTTTTCAAAAATGTATATATTGTTTAATGTTTTTTCAGATTGTATATTTAGTAAATTATCGTGACATAATATTTATGTCATAAACTATTAAATATGTAGATATTTATATGTGGGTGTATGTATTGTGTATATATGTGCGTAATGCATGTATGTATGTATATGTGTATGTGTGTAGGTGTATGTATGTGTGTGTGTATGTATGTATGTGTACGTATGTGCATGTATGTATATGTATATGTATGTACATACATATATATATCCTTTATATATATTCTTACTTGTGATAAATATATGTATATTTATAGCATAAGTAACCTCATAGCCGTTAAGGCGCCACGGCATTAGCCGATTTGTTTATTATGAATATTTGTAAAATAGTATTGTACAGCATGTAATGTTTTTTTCTAAACAATAAATGGCATTTCATTTCATTTCATTTCATTTCATTTCAAGCGAGGTTCTACTGTATATGCATTAATGCCTGAAATATGTAAAATATGCATTTTAAATTATGAATTTTAAGAGGGCTTCTACCTTCTAAACATCATAATTCGTGAAGAAAAATCACTTAGGGCAATAAAAAAATTAAGTGCAAAATCTAAACTCTAGTGATTACAAGCTACTATAAAATAATACAAGTTTTAATGACTTACTGCTGATGATAAATCAAGCGAATATCCAGCATTGTTGTAGATTGAGACTTCACAGGCAGTGATCAAACCCTCTGGAGTGAATCCGACCTTGTATTTACCGTGGAACGGATGTCTTTGCCCCGTTATCATCATGTCTTCATCCCTATCAAGCATCACACGTACCGGTCGTCCAAGCCTAAAAACAATTTCAAATTTCTTGTAAGTATTCTTTATGTATTTATGTTTTATAAATTAATCTTTTACAAGGGCTAATCATAAATAAACAGGCAATATTCTATGAAATCTTGAATATAGATTGATTCAGGATATTCTACTTCTGGGCTTATTAAAGGTAATAAAAGCATTTTGATTCTTCAGAAGGAAATATTATTTTATCTACGATTGTTACAAAATATAAACATTGTATCTCTGTTTAGATGCGTAGAAAGTGATTCTTTACATACTTGTATTCATTGCGCGTGTGCGTCTCATAATTCTGAAGAATTCCTCTTTTTTTTACTGCCCTAGGGTGGTAAGAAAGAAGAATTCTTCACCTTTACGCACAATTAGCGATTTTGTTTACATTAACAAAACTAATTTGCTGTTTGTTTAATAAAAGAAAATGTTTATATCGAGTTTTTTGTGAAAATCAACGAGTGATTTAAATGATTAGGACGAATATGAGGAGAATAATACGCCTCCCGAAATAATTAATTCGGCACAAAATTTAACTAATGAATTAATGTCATCTTTATTAAAAGAGAAATACGAACTTACATACAGGAAGTTTATTTTTTTCTTTATTTATTATTTAAATCTAACAATCGTAGATAAAGTATGGTAAGCAACTCGTGCGAAAACTGCATTTTGCATTGCTGGTGTGGTTTTACTACCCTCGCTGTCGCTCGGGTGCAAACTCCACACTCGCATGCTACTTTCCACACTCGACGAGTAAGTACTATTACTTCCAAATTAAAAAAAAAAATCTAAAAATTTTGTGAACATCCATATTTTTTCAAAACGTGGAATTTGTCTGATTTTAATGAAATTTGTATGGTTGGTCACAATCATTCCACTGTTGTTCTTATATTAATTTCAACCATCTGCACATATTTAATAATGAATAAAAATAAATATGACCCTAGTGGGATTTGAAGCAGGTCTAAACAAGCATACTTTTAATCCCAAGTTGGGTTATATCATTATATTCCCATGTAGGACAGTCAGAAAAAAGGAAGGTGTAAGAGGGTTCAATGTTTGTTGATCGCCCTAAGACTAATAAAAGGGATTGACCCATTGTAATTATTAATTAAAATTGCACTAAAGAACCGTGCGGTAGGTGAAAACTATTTAAATTAACTTTATATTTTTTTTTTTTACTAATAATCTGCCAATTAGTGTGAGAACAGCAGGCAGACATGGGGCCAAAATTGCTCCCTGATGTCTGAAGCAGATTTCTGTCTTGGAGTTTTTGAAATCAGAGACATAAAAATGTTTCATTCTTCAGAACGATCACATAGCTTCTGTAACCTTCAGTGAGCTTGGAAGCAAAAATAAAATTGTTATAATTAAGAAACATTACACAATATGATTAAGCTTACTTGTGTGCAGCAACAGCAGCTGGTAGAGCAGTAACAGCTGATCTGGATTCTTTCCCTCCAAAACCACCTCCAATTCTCTTTACTTTACAAACAATCTTATTGGCTTGCACTCCAAGAGCATGGGCAATTAAATGCTGTACAAATAATAACATATTATACAAATTTAAAAACTTTATTAAATAAAAGTGTTAAATTTAATGAATATTGAATTTATAGATGAGGCATTTTTGGACTCCTAAAATTACAAACTGCTTCTCATCTGCTTTGGAATCAGTTATTTGTATTCAGGGATGGATGGGAGCACGAGGAAGACGGGAAATTTCCCGAGGCGCCACTAAGCCAATTATAAAAAAGAAAAATTGGTCCCTCAATTTGAACAAAACTTTCTTATATCAATATGCTACTTCTTCAGTGCGGTGCCAGTCATACAATAGCTCAATTTTCACTTCTCACAAAATGTGTGAGCGACATTTCAGACACCAATATATGGGTAATAAAGACAAAAAGTACCAAGCGTCTTAAAACTGTACTTGGTGCTCCCTCTGCCGCTCCTACTGTATTAAGTGAGACACTGGGACGCCAATAGGAATATGAAATAATAATATGAATTAAAATAATAACAACACGACAATCAGGCGGCAGAAAGTTGGTATCCATCAGCAGACCCCAAAATGCAATTGTCTGGATCACTTTTTATTATATTCCTTCCTTTGTTTTTTACTGAGAAAACAAGTACAAGTATTCTAGCTAAGCAATTTCATAGTTCTTTATATCATTGGAATTGACATGCAATTTTGGCCCCTATGATATCAAACATTTACCACTATTTAATTGTAGCTTTAGTTATCGCATTATAAAATAAAATATGAAACAAATTGTGATATTTTTACCATCACTTAACTAAAATTTGAACATTTGTACTTATAATATAGGTGACAAAAGTATAATTTTCAGGGAGGGAGCCCCTGATTGCGGGGGAAGGGGGGTTCTCATTAGATAATATGGCGCCAGTTGGTATGTTTTCTCATGTTTTTATTCAAATTGTGACTAAGATCAAATTTTTAATGTGAATGAAGCTTTTTCTAATATCTTAATTCTTTTATCTACGATTGATACGAAATACAAACATTATATCTCTGTTTAGATGCGTAGAAAGTGATTCTTTTTACTGGTCTTATTGAAGCGAGCGCAAGCGAGCTTCTTACATTCAACGAAATATGCATCTTGTCTGTCTGTCTGTCTGTCTGTCTGTGTGTAACGTTTACGTGTCCGACGATAACTTGAGTAAAAGTTGGCCGATTTAGTTGAAATTTGGTATACATGTTCCTCTTACTAATACTCAGGCTAAGTTCGTTGGACAGCGTGATCCCCCCAAGAGTTCGCGTGCAATGCTCGCGAAAACGAGAGGTTCAAAAATTAAATTGGAATTTCAGGACGGGAAAAGATTCTATCATCATCTATTCGATGAGACGAACATTTTTTTCAAATAACATTTTATAGTAAAACCAACAGCGACACCGCTATCAATTAATAAAGATCGCTAAAACTATTAAAGCGGACCTAAACGTTTATAATAGAGAAAACAACCTTTTTACCGATATCTTACGTTCTAACGTAACGATTTTAATAAAACCTCATATACACCATCTAATGCACAATTGATACAAGCATGCAAAATTTGAATTTCATACATGCAGTAGTTTTTTTGTAGCAGAGAAATACAACTTATAATAATTGAAAAAGAGATGTGTGGTTAGAAGAATAGTAAGAATGCGGGGTGGTTCCCTTACTACTAGCCGCTGCACTACTACCAGACCCACTATCTATCAACTTATCATGATTCATGATTATCTATTTTTTCAATATTCAATACATATTTATTACCATACGCTCGCTTCAATGATAGAGCCACGCGATGCCTAGTATTACTTTGCTTTGTAAATTTCATCGCACACCTATTACCCCAATTTTGAACCACTTACCGTCATTCAATCTTCCCCAAATTTTGCACATAGATACAACTAAGGTAAAGAATACAGAAACCAAAAAAAACAACAAAAAAAAGTTGAAAATAAGACCAGTTTTGAAAAATGGAATTTTTATATTAATTATTTTTGTAACTGAATTCATTGCGCATGCACATTCATAATTCTTCTTTTTTTCTTTCTTCTTCTTTCTTTAGTGAGGAAAAAAAGAGGAATTCTTCACCTTAACGCACGATTAGCGAGTTTGTTTACATTTAACAAAACTAATTTGCTGTTTGTTTAATTAAAGTAACAGTTTATATCGAGTTTTTGGTGAAAAACAATTAATGATTTATGTCATTATGACGAAAATGAGGAGAATAATACGCCTCCCGAAATAATTAATTCGGCACAAAATACAACTAATGAATTAATGTCATCTTTATCAAAAGAGAAATACGAACATTACATAGAGGAAGTTTATTATTTTTTTTTTTCTGTATTTATTATTAAAATACACAATCGTAGATAAAGTACGGTACACAACTTGTGTGAAAACGGCATTTTGCTTTGCTCGTGTGGTTTTACTACTGTGGCTGTCATTCGGGTGCAAACTCCACACTCGCATGCAAAATGCTACTTTCCACACTAGACATGTAATGTACTATTATCTGTATATACAGGGTGACAGGCTTTATATGTGAAAAAATGAAGTGGGTTGTTCTACGCCTCAGGGGCTACAAAAAACACTATATAAACCATGGGTCAAATATTAACCACTCTCCCATAAGTTCAAATTTTATGATTTTTTTAAGATCGCATGTCTTTGCTCATAAAAACACTAATTGCTCCAAAAGTATAAAAGCTAGAACAACATTTTAGGTTTCGTTGTAAAGCTGACAAAATTTCCCATAAGAAAAGTGTAATTGTCATTTTCATTCCCCCAAATTACATGACAAAAAATGTATACAAATGTTGTTTTTAAGAAAAAATAAAAAAATCTTTTTTCTTTGAGGTTCCATAACTTAGAATAGAACTAAGCTTAAACTGTTCGGATTTCAGGAAAAACTTCCTTATTTCCTAAATTTTTTATCAATATTAATATTAATACCTATTCATAGGGCGGAATTTTTAG
The DNA here is from genome assembly GCA_951217055.1 of Gerris lacustris. Lineage (NCBI taxonomy): Eukaryota > Metazoa > Arthropoda > Insecta > Hemiptera > Gerridae > Gerris > Gerris lacustris. The sequence goes on from OX578283.1 coordinate 67,272,781, forward strand.
TAAACTTCGGTGAAAGTAAAAAAGAAACATGTTTATTGTTGCTATTTTTGACTAACAGGTGAGTAAATAATTAAAAACATATTTAAAGAAAAGACTGGTTTAGTATACTCACCAATATTTCAACAAAAACAACAATAAACATGTTTCTTGTTTTACTTTCAGCGAAGTTTACTAAAAATTCTGCCCTATGAATAGGTATTAATATTAATATTGATAGAAAATTTAGGAAATAAGGCAGTTTTTCCTTAAGTCCGAACAGTTTAATCTCGGTTCTATTCTAAGTTATGGAACGTCAAAGAAAAAAGATTTTTTTATTTTTTCTTAAAAATAACATTTGTATACATTTTTTGTCATGTAATTTGAGAGAATAAAAATGAAAATTACACTTTCCTTATAGGAAATTTTGTCAGCTTTACAACGAAACCAAACATTTTGTTCTAGCTTTTATACATTTGGAGCAATTAGTGTTTTTATGAGCAAAGGCATGCGATCTCAAAAAAAACATAAAATTTGAACTTATGGGAGAACGGTTAATATTTGACCCATGGTTTATATAGTGTTTTTTTGTAGCCCCTGAGACGTAGAACAACCTACTTCATTTTTTCACACATACCGCCAGTCACCCTGTATTTACTTCATAAAATAATTAATAGGTGTTCTTTTTTACCTGCACTTCGGTGGGATGTTGTGAACTTGAGTATACGATTAATTCATTATCTTCTTTCTTGGGTATGACTAAAGCAGCTTGAGTTTCAAAGTAAAAATGTTCTTGTCCACCAATCCTCACTTCTCCTTCTAGAATATGGTCTGCAGTTTTAAAAGCAGCGTCAGTGTCTCCTTTTCTAATAGTTCTCACATCTTCAAAGTAAGAGTTCTCCCTAATTGCATCCTGAAAATATTGACAATCATCAATAATAATTAACTACGTATTATATTGCTCCATAATTACTTAGAAGATATATTTAAAAAAAAAAAAAAAAGGTGTAATAAATTTGTATTGAATTCAAGTAATAAAAAGTTATCATAAAAATTAAAATAGGAAGTAAAATAAAACAACATAAAAACTTCAAAGTTGTTCCAAAAATAACATAGTTCCATGAAATCTTAAAACAATTGGAACCGTTTCAACACAGGAAATAGTTATTTTTATAGTTCCGTTCCATTCCGCCCATCCCTCACAGATACTACAAGAGAAAATTGGTATGCCAGTATGTTCTATACATCTTATCTAACTTACTTCTATCGTGATGATAACTGGCTTCAAATCTTCATAAGTAATTTTTACTAATTTGCTGGCTCTTTGTGCAGTTTGCTGATCTTTAGCTACAATTGCACCAATGGCTTGACCCTGGCTTGTAACCTGTTGGAAAAAAAAATAAATAAATAAATAAAAAAATAAAAATAAAAAATAAAAAATAAAAAATAAAAATAAAATAAAATAAACACAATAAGATTCATATTAAGTTAAATGCTTTCAACACCAAAAATGATGAAATGAATGAAGTCTTACCTTTTCTTTTACAAATATTTGTTCATCGTGGACAATGGGACCGCATATGTTTTGTTCATCGGGTATGTCCTTATGGCATAAGAAATCTTCTACTCCAGGCAAAGCGAGAGCTTCTGATGCATCGATGGATACGATCTTTGCATGAGATCTTGTGCTTACAACAAGTGATAGATACAGCTCACCTTCTTGTTTTGGAATATCATCTAAGTACAATGCTTCACCTATAAAAAAAATATATACATTTTAAGAATTTAGATAGCACGAATACTTTATTATTTTTAATACAAAACAAAATACTAATCTTATTTTTAGGTAGGTCAATTAGGGTAAAGGTAGTAAGAGTTAACAACTCATAGTAGTTAGAAACTGGCTATATTTCGTCCCCCTACAGGACATTATCATGGGTGGAATTAGTCACATAATATACTCAAACAAAGTTGGTATTGTCAAAATGAATAATTGAAAAACATTAAATAAATACTCAACCAAAGTAGTACCAAATAGCTCCGTTACCATTTTCTAGGGAGTTACCATTTTCTTTTAGGGAGTTACCATTTTCTATGTTCATGTTTTGTTATTTGTTAAATTTTATCTTTTTGAAATCTTTTTTAAGTTTTTAAAAAACTGTCTATGGATCGATGTGTGAAGGAGTATTTATTTAATGTTTTTCAATTATTCATTTTGACAATACCAACTTTGTTTGAGTATACTATGTGACTAATTCCACCCATGATAAGGCATGATTATGTCCCGGAGGGGGACAATATATAGCCAGTTTCTAACTACTATGAGTTGTTAACTCTTACTACCTTTACCCTAATTGACCTACCTAAAAATAAGATATAAATAAATAGGGACATCTAATTTCTACTTGCGAAAATACTAATAGTCCAGGAGATAGTATGCAAAAAAGTGTTGGACTAACATCAGGCTAGAATTTTGTGTATTAGTTAATCATTTATTGCCTTTTAAGAATATGTGGTCGACTAAGTTCGTCTGCGGGACATAGTTTGACTATAAGTGGAGAGCAGCCATGTCCCGCCCATTTTGGTGGACAGTGTGATTTCTATGATCCTGATTACAGAATTAGTTAGTGCACCAAAAATCAAGTTGGTTTTAGTTTTTCTCTTGATAGGGAAATTATTCAAATATTACTCCAAATCAATATAGTGACATCAAGTGACAAAATAACATCAACTACAATTTTGGTCGACTAACTAATTGTGTACTCAGGATCATGAAAAACACATTGTCCACCAAAAAGGGCAGAACATGGCTGCTGTCCACCAGTTAGTTTTTTTCAAATGCCTATTGCCAAGCTATGTCCTGCAGACGAACTTAGCGATCTTACAAGGCACCAAAACATTTACCTATACACAAAATTCTAGCTTGATTTTAGACACACATAGTCCAGTAGATGGCATGCAAAAAAGTGTCTGACTAATATCAAGCTAGAATTTAGTGTATTAGTAAATATTTTGGTGCCTTTTAAGAATATATGGTCGGCTAAGTTCGTCTGCGGGACATAGCTTAGCAATAGGCATTTGAAAAAAACAAACCAATGGAGAGCGGCCATGTCCCGCCCTTTTTGGTGGACAATGTGATTTTCATGATCCTGAGTACGAACTTAGTTAGTAGACCAATAATCAAGTTGATGGTAGTTCGTCACTTAATAGGTTAGTTAGCTAAATATTACTCGAAATCAAAGTGTTCCCCTGTCAAGGGAAAAACTACTATCAACTTGATTTTTGCTCTACTAACTAATTTTGTACTTATTGTGTACTCAAGATCATAAAAATCACATTGTCTACCAAAAAGGGTTGGACATGGCCGCTCTCCACCGATTTTTTTTTTTTCAAATGCCAATTGGCAAGCTATGTCCCGCAATCGAACTTAGCCGACCACTTATTCTTAAAAGACACCAAAAGAATAACTTATACACAAAATTCTAGCTTGATGTTAGTCAAACAATTTTTTGCACGCTATCTCCTCGACTAATAAGTTTGTTTATTAGCATTTTATAACTTTTTTCTGTTTTAACTAAGCAAGCTATAATGCAAACATAATATTTAAAATTTACCAGATAAAAAAAAAAATTGAATGAAATTAAAATAATTATATTTTTTGGTACCTGCTGCTTGCTTGAAGGCAGACTGGTGAAGTTTTGGTCTTCCAACCATATCATGCTTTTCCTGACTGTTTGGAACCTAAAATAAATTTTAAAATAAAAAATTATCTTATTAATTTTTAGCCTTAAATTCTATACTTTTTCTCAAATATTTTATAATAGTAAATTATAATAAACTTAAATAAAAAAGAAGTTGTAAAGCTTTAAATTCTCCATAACATAGTTAATCCCAACAAAAGCACTTATGTAATAAAATAAGCCAAGTCTCGCATAATAAGTTGTGAGATCATAGGTGTAGGCAAGTTTGCCTCGTCCAAGTAAGTTCTACTAGATCTGATTTATCCAGTACAAGTAAATGATGTGACTGCACCCTAGGGTGGGCCTTAATAATGAACATTTTTTAATTTTAGCTCCCAACCCCTAACTTTGTGTGAATACATGAAAAAATGATTTTTGAAAAGTTTCAGATAAATCGGAAAATTTTAAATGGTGCCCTTTTTATTTGAAAATTGGTGTATAAAAAAATCAATAAAATAGCGATTTTATCTAGAAAATGTCAAAATATTTCGTTTATAATGCAATATTATCCGTGTTTTTTTTATTATTTACACAAATGATATACTTTTATTAACTAATATATCTCAAAAGTAAGTCAATAAGTAAAGATATAAAATATTTAGAGATATACATACATAGCAAAATAGTGAACTTTGGGGAAAAAAAAGTTGTTTTTCGTATGAATTTCGTAATTATTTTAATCATATGAACAATATTTAATGTTTTAACAAACATTAAAAGGTACTACAGGTTATGTGCTTCATATTAATACGTATTAACAATGCATACCTATAATAGTTTTTTTAAAACTAGTAACACTAGTGGAGTCAATGAAGCTATAACATAAGCCACATTTTGAACGAAAAAGACCGTCTTTTGAGTTTGAATATCTTTTATACATTATTTTTTATTTTGGATTGCAAACAAGGAATAAGGGGTTTTGGGATCGCTGATTACGAATTTGAAGTCAAAAATTAAAAAAATAAAAAAATGGCGGCCCTAGGAAGGCGGGAAAAATCTTCCGTTTTAAACGAAATTTGTGATAATTATACATAAATTAAGAACTAAACATCTAACCAAATTTTTTTTGGGGGTCACTGTTTATGAATTTAAGGTAACAGTACAAAAAATGTTTCATTTTATTAAAATATTCATAAAGCAATAACGTGCATTGTATAACATACATAATAAAATGGCAAAAATAGTGGAAATAAAAAAAATTGTAATTATTCCGTTTAAATTTGGATGTTATACATTCAAATATTTAAATTGTTTCTAGTTTATGATGTTAGTTATAGTTTGTGTCAGTATATTCTTTATTGAACCCTTTGAACCCTTCTTTTAGGTACTCTCATCTACCTGACTCTTTTTTTTTTTTTTTTTCACTGCTTTTGCTATTTTAGCATTCTTACTTAATCATTTTTTCATGTATTCGCACAAAGTTAGGGGTTGGGAGCACAAAATGTCAATACTTTTTTTTCACCCCTATGACGAAGGCCCACCCTACTGTACCCCTCTATATTCTTTGTCCCTCACAATCACAAACATTTTCTTTTCCATATTAATCTACATATCTAAATTTAAAAACATTTTCTGACTTGGCAAATACCCAGCACAAAGAGGCTAAAATTAGATGCAGTGTCTTATAAAATTTTGTATCCTCGTCCTGCGACACTAAAATAAAAATGTATTATTTGATTTGTAGTAGTTTAATAAGTTTGACCATATTACCTTTGTAAAATACTGTGAACTTTTCGGAGTTAAAGTGTGAAATCCATCTTTACCACTTAAATGACTCTTTGGAATATCAACTTTGACGCCATCAGCATTTAATGATTGTCCAATTTCCAAGAAAAATTTGAAGAACATGCTAAAACAAATATATATAACAATGATAAGATATAATTAATATTAAACAATATTTAAAGTGTATTATATATTTCACAGATCTAGTGTAGATATCCAATATCTTAGATGTAATGTTACCTATTGGCTAAATACATACTTTTACTAATACGTAATATTTAAACATTTTTGTATTTACCTTAGAGTCAATGAGCGTCTGAATGTAATCATTCCTCCAGGAGCACTCGGGTCAAGCGGCATTTCATCCAATAACAGAGGATAAGCTTCGTTCAGCATTTCACTTGACCACTCCCTACAAAGAAAATATCTATTATTAGACACAAAAAAATACAATTGACTTGCATGCCTCTCTCTTAAGGGAGCCAGTGTGGCCATAGGGCAACACTGGCCACAAGGTGCCCGCCCAGGTATCAATGAGTCAAGGGGACTCATTTAGAGTTGGGACAACCGACTAGAAAAAACAACCGAATGAATAAGTGGATTCGGGAAAAAACAATCGACTGAATTCAATCGACTGAAAACAGTTTCATAGCGGGAATAGGGTATACAAATAAAGATATAGACTGAGACTGAACCCGCAAGTCGAATGTTTCAATCAGATGTTTTTGTTTTTAATATAGGAGTGGTAGGGGAAGGGAACAATGGTGAAGGCCGTAGAGGCCTCAAAGCTGAGGAGGGGGGGGGGGGGGGGTGAGAATGAGAAGGTGCTTGACACTCGTTATCTCGTAGCAAACTACAGCCTGCTATGATATCGTTTTCAGTCGAATGAAAAAATATTGATTGAGACTGAATCCAGTCGAATGTTTCATTCGAATGTTTTTTAGTTTTGGGTAGGGGAAGGGAACAACGGTGAAGGGCTCAGAGCTGAGGAGGAGTGAGAAGGCGCATGACACTCGTTATCTCGTTATACACACGTCCACATATACACGTCCAAATTACAACTAATACAACTCCAAACTACAGACTGATAGTCTAATGAAAACTAGATATCCACAACCGAATGAATGAATATTTTAAAACAACCGATTAGTCGACTGTTTTCAGTCGATTGGTTCCCAACGCTAGACTCAATGTCATGGGTTCGATCCTGTACCATGATACTATGATTTATATAGCTTGAATAATTTTTCTTTACTTTTAATTTAAAATGATTTCAGATGAGTAGAGACTAAATAAGTAGTAGATAAGTGCTGCAAATGAAGGATTTTATTTATACTTTACCCCACTGTCTTTAGTTCGGGTTAAGCTCGCTAGAGAGATTCAGTATTGGGGAGAGAATAATTAACCATTTTTCAAATCACATTGTTCCCTCTGCCCCTTTTCTTACTTTGAGTGATTAGTCCTACCTATCTAGTAGTAAGTACTAGAGAACTACTGCTACTACATGAAATAAAGTGTAATGTAATTACGATTTATTAGATGTACTCTCTACAAAATTAGAATTATTTACATAAAGTAATACCTACATTGAAAATAATAATCTTTTAAATGGTTAATAATTATTTTTTAAATTTGAATCAGCAACTTATAAGTTGCTTGATTTGGGAAGGTTTGCACCGGAACGCCATACCTGTTGTACCTCTGACAGAAGATAGTTGGTGCACATGGGAGTTTTCTTTTTTACCAATGTTTTTTTTTTTTTGTTTATTTTTTACCAAGTGTGAATACAAATGTTGTATTCACTATTTTAGTATGCTCAGAAATAAAAGGTAAACAAGTGGTTAGTAAAAAAATAAGTTTTAAAAAGTCAAAATGTCAAAACTTTTGGACCATAAGGTCACAGTACTGGAACCCCTTTTTATAAAAATCAAGCCCTGCATATACCTATACTATTTTTTATATAACTGTGTAAATACTTTTTATTAGATAATAGCATAAACTTTTAAATGAAATATTAATTTAAAAGAATTACCTTCCAATAAGTTTTTCTGCAGTTTTATGGGCCATTATAGTTGTTGGTGCCATACCACCGAAAGATAAAGCCAATTTATCAATTTTAGTACCATTTAGGGTTAAATTAAAAGCACTGTTTACAATGGCAATATCATCATCTCGCCTTTTAGCCTGCTTGTAAGCTTTGAAGTATTGATTCTAAAAAAAAAAAAAAAAAAAAATTAGAAATTAAATTAATAAATATAAAATAATTACTATTAGTAATTATTAATGTGGTGATTTTATTAATATAAAATACATCAGAATTGTCATATCAACTGGCCTGGCTGGGTTCCAGTGTAATTCCTTCTGTCCCTGTTCCTTTTGTGTGTTCAGAACCAGTGGTAGGTATATCTTGCAGTTGCAAGGACCGATTTAAAGAAGTCTTTGTTAAAAGATTTTCAAAGAACCTGGGAAACTGCTCCCAGAATGAGACAGTCTAAGTTGTTTATTTCAGGACCATCTCATAAAGTTAAGAAGACTGCTCCCACAATGAGACAGTGTAAGTTGTTTATTTCAGGACCCTCTCATAAAGTTACTAGGACGGTCTAAGTTGTTTGCTGGGTTCAAGTGTAATTCTGGTAGGTAATTATTGGTAGGTATATCTTTTGTGAAGACTGATTTAAAGAAGTTTTTGTTAAAAGATTTTCAAAGAACCTGGGCAACTGCTCCCAGAATGAGACAGTGTAAGTTGTTAAATTCAGGACCCTCTCATAAAGATACTAAGACAATTTTGGCCCTATAACAAGGCATTTTCAATTTTTTTGATCGCAGAAATAATCAATTTTATATGAACATAATATTAAGTCTTACCTTACTAGTGTACGGAATGTTAATAGCAACTAGAATTTCATCCTGATTAACAATGTTCCTCCTGTAACCAGTCCAGAAATTTTTATCCATTACAACTGTTCTGCTACCTCCAGCTGGAAATGATTATAACAACATTTTTAACTAAATAAAACACATTATTATTCACATTTTTTGTATTAAAGCTATGTTTGATTAGGTTCTGTTTGCACCTATACTCTTGACAAACAAATGGGTGGGGTCTATCATTTAGTTTCTCTTGGCTTTAATAGCATAGAAGACCCTACCAGGAGCTAAAGCTCCTGGAGTGGATACTCATTGCTCTTGAGGCCACTGCTCCTCATGTCTAGGTAATATACGACAGGTAATTAAAACTCTTTATCCAACCAGTGATACAGTGCATAAAGAACTCACATAGAAATATAAATTTGTTGCTCTTAAATTGGACATATTTGTTTTCGTTATGGCTACCAGAAACGAATTTTCGGGGAAAAAGTTATATACAGTAGAGTCTCGCTAATTCGGGTTTGACGGGACTGGACCCAGTCCGGATTACCGAAAGTCTGGATTAAAAACAAGTTTTAGTAGACTAAAACTATTAAAATCGATGTTATTATCGTAAAAATTACTTCTAATAGTCTAAAAAAAAACACTATTTAAGGACTGTTTTGTCACCAGTCCTAATATCAAATAAATTAAATTAAAATGGCAATCTATTAGGCAGGTGCAGGTATAGAAGGGACTTCCAGGGGAACATGCTGTGTTCCGATATAAAATTCGAGCAACAGCTAATCATTTCACAAAAAGTTAAGACATTGTACACTGGCGGATTGGCGAAATTTCACGGAACTCCGTTGAACCACCACTACGTGTTTCTTAAAACCCTCGCCCCATCTCAGTCATATACATATAATTGTATTTCCTGGAATACTCTACCTTTATATCTTCCGCCCTACATTTCTATGGAACCGAAACAGATTTATCGATGTTCTTACTTATTCATAATTATTCTAAATCTGTTTATTTTTAACAGAAATATCGGGTATTCCTCGTGTCGGAATGTACACCTGAAACTATACTAGGAACAGTTTTATAAATTTTAATAGACAATAAAAGCATAAACCCCTATAATCTTAACAATTTATAAATCTGAACAGGCCCTGTTTCCAAATTGTACTTAGATTTTGGCCTGTCCGGATTATATGGATTTCCTGACTAGTGGGGTCCGGATTAGCGAGACTCAACTGTATTCTTAATCTACTTGAAAAGAGCTTTAAAATGGAGAACTTATTTAATTTAGCACTTCACTTTGCTCTAAACAATAATCTGCCTTGCAAAAGTCTCAAAGCTTTGTGTGTTTGTCTCCCCAAGACATTGAGACTCCTGGGACAGTTTTATTACGCTATTTTAAAGTCGAGTCTTATCATATCACATATAAGACTAAATCTTATGCACAAACAACAATTGTCTAATAAAGTATAAATAAATAAAGTACCTAAAATAGTATGTGACGTGCTATATTAGCATTCAATTTTTTTCCCAAATCCATATTTCGGCCATTTTTTTCAAAATAACAGCAAAGAATGGACATTTAGCAGTAATTGTTAAATATTATTTATCTCCAGTAGGGAGAAAAAGTTATGATTTTGAATTAGTTTAGAGGGAGTAAAGTAAGTCTTTTCATCCCTGAACTCAAAAAGTAGGGAGAAAAAGTAAAAGTAGGGCGAAAGAGTAAAGTAGGAAAAAAAGTAAAGATTGCAACTTAATTATTTTATAAATAGTAGAAAATGAATGGCTAATGTAATGAAGTTGTTGAAATCAGGTTGGCGGCACTGCTTTTTCGACCATGTTTATCTTTGTTTATAACCTGCATCTAAATAACCTTCTATTTGAGTTTAATTCCAATTCATATTTGTTTTTAATATTGAATCTCTTATATCTGCTATTTATTTCTTGATGAGTAGGAAACTATTCATCAGGGCCGTCCCTAGGGGTATAGGCGCCCGGGTCAAAGGCATCTTTGGCGCCCCCCCCCCCCTTATTGCCAAATTCACCTAGTAGTTAAGAAGGGGGCCTGGCGGCGCCCCCTAGATGTGGCGCCCGGGTCAGCTTGACCCGGTTGACCCCCCCTAGGGACGGCCCTGCTATTCATCAAGACCCTTAAATTGATGCATAATATGTCATGCTGACTTAAAATGTTTTATTCAGTCATCTGCCATATTGGCTGCCATCTTGACAATATTTAGTGAGAAATTTTCCAAAACTATAAAGTTTTCACAAATCCTAAGAGCGCCTGGGCCAAATTTTGTTTAAATTGGTTGATTTTTATGTCAGTTTCAAGCAAATGACACAAACTTTTCAAAGCCCCAGTTTCTCAAGTGAAGAACTCACTACACTTGTCCAATTAGGATTTTCACATTCAATATACACAATTACCTTTGCTTCTCAGTTCAAGTGTGCAGCCAGCTGCCATAAATATTGGATTTAAATCTGAAATTGGACTTCCCGTCATTATGTTACCACCTACAGCCTGTGGAAAAAATACAAGAAGCATTATTTAAAAAACACTAACATTATTAATAAGGAGTTAATCTGTAAGAAATTGAAGCATTAGTAGGGGTCACCTTGATGTATTAAAAACAAACTGTCAACGTCAATTTCAGCTATTATGAAGTTTTCATAAATTCTTACTTTGTCAGAAATCTCATCTAGGTAAAATGTATGAGTTTATTCTCAAAGGGTTTATTCGTTAAAAAGCAAATTCACCATTTATAATTATAGGATCCATATCATTATTTTTTTTTTTTTAATTTATTTGAATATTGCGACTACATAGACTTTATAAGCAATAAAGATGACATAAGTTTTAAATTGACTTGTTACACATGATGTGAGAAATTGTCCATTGACAGGACTTACACACATGAATATTACATTATATTAATTGATGTGCAATAGATCACGGGGCCACTGTCTTAAGTTGTAGATTAAAGGATTAGGATGATGGCAAATTGTAAACAAACACACACATTACATTTGTCACGGGCTAAACTGGTCCCGCGGCTTGACTACTTATTTTTTGTTTATTCGTTTGTAATTATTTTCATTGTTGTTGAATTAATTTTGTTTTAAAGTGTCACAAATTCTCTTACGAGAAATATAGAATAAATATTATCAAAGTCTTCATAAGAGAGTTGTTTATATACTTCTGTTATAAAGTCACTTGCGCTGCAAAGGAAAAGACGTTGCGGCAGCGACAACATTATTATAAACAAATTAAAATATTATATTTCAATAATAAATATATTTAATAACTTACTCCAACATTTCTGATCTGTTTACCAGCAAACCAGTGAAGCATGCTTACGATCTCTTGGAAAATCCTTGTTTTAAATTCTGTAAAAATTAAAAAGAATAACATAAATAATTTAAGTTACATAACAATTTTAAATTTAAAAAAAAAATCTTATATAGGATCTTTGGCTGATGCCGAAAAAAAAATCTTATAGTAGGAGGTGGTAAATTTAAACAAGGACATTAGCAGATTTTAAATTAAAATTGGAATTGTCTTTTATTAATACATTATGCTTACATTCTAAAAAAAAAAAAAAGCCTTTTCCGAAGTATTAACTTCCTAACTTCAGAAGATCAGTCTAGACGCAATTCCCTTGTTTTCTTTTTAAAAAAAAAATGCCCCAAATTTCACTTCTTGGCCAACACAAATATTACTTTAGAAATGACCATACTAAATACAATTATTAACACAAAATTCTAGCTTGATGTTAGTCAGTCGCTTTTTTTATGCACACTACCTCCATTTTTGGGAGGGAGAGGGAGGTGAAATGCATTTAGGCACTGGCCTCCCAGTTTTAAGCTGTACAACTGGCTAAAACGCTCCCCCCCCCCCCTTAACTCTTAGGGAACTGATCTTCACATTGATCTTCAGGCTAGGTGATGGAACACTGAATAGGTGATAGAAGGAGGATGGCCGCTATCTTCTAGATCCAGACTATATTTGTATCTCTATTTTTTATTAAAATGAGACTTTCCAAATTCTTTCCATGGTGTCTTGAAATGAAAAAAGAATTTGTAAGACTTACTTGGTTGAGTTGTAATCTGATGTTTGAGTGCAGTTTCCATATCTGTTAATGTAACAGCAGCTCCTACTGATAAGCCTGATTCTTCAACAGTTAGGGTCGTTAACTCAGTGATTTGATTAGGGAAAATAAGAGTTGGGTAAACAAAGTTCTTAAATTTCACTTCCACTCCTGTAATCATAGTAAAAAAATATCTTTGTACAACCATATTTTTTTAAAAATAAGTTGATCATATAAAAATATTTTTAAAAACAAGCTTTTACTCAAATTCTTCTCAGCAAACCCTTTCATTTGATACCCATATCATGGGTGTGCTTAAAAAATAACTAGTCCACCATCTTGTGAAGTCCACCATATTGGATTTAGAATGACGTCACTTAGCTAACCATGCATTGTCATCCGAACTAAACGTGTATGCAAAATTTCAATTCAATCGGTTGAGGATAGCTGCTTTAAAATTCAGTTACAAGATTTGACCCGAACATACATACATACAGTAGAACCTCGATAATTCGGACCTCTAAAATCCGGAGGCTCGAAAATCCGGACTGCCTACTGAAAAATGTAATAACTAGAAATTCTATAAAAGAAAATCCGAAAGGAGAAAGTGGGACATCTCTTGCAAAAAAATATAGTGTGGGGACATCAAAAACGAATACAAGATAGTATACTGCAATACATGTCAAAGCTAGATTCTGAAGAGGGGTAAAAAAAAATGGAAAACGTTACGAACGGCAAATGATATCGCTTTAGAAGATGTGATGTACATATGGTTTACCCAAAGAAGAAGCTTAGGCGCACCTTTATCAGGTCCTCTCGTCTGCAAAAAAGTTGTTTTACTGCATATTCGAAAATTCGGACAAATCGGTAATTCGGACAGTGTCAGGTCCCAATTAGTCCGAATTATCGAGGTTCCACTGTAAATATATATTTTTTTTTAATTAAAAAAAATATATATTTTTTTTACTTACCTACTTCAGTATTTCCATTGATTATTTTAGCTTGGGGAAATTTTACTTTTAAAGACATCAACTCATCAATAGATGTTGGTCTAAACCATGTAGCTCTAGGTCCTTTAATTACGAGATATTGGTCGTCTAAAACCCTTGAAACCTGAAAATATCAAAAGCATTAAGTAATGATAATAACAATGTCTGGTGTAATAGCCCATGTAGGGTATATCCAAGTAGCATGTGTTTGTCTCTAGGATATCCACAGGGCCAGTCACTTGGTCATTTGGCACATCCTGTAGAGAGTAGAATTTTTGCTATTGGATGTCTTATGGCTGACCCACTGTCCACCTTTCTAACGTCCATGGGACTTCCTACTGTAGAACCCCTCATATCCGTCACCTATGGGACCGGAGCATGGTCGGAACTCAAAAAGTCAGATAATCCGAGGAACAAAGAAAAACGAATATTTCAGTGTAAAAATACTGACGGAGTCACCTTTGTCAAGCCGTTGAAGAATATCTAACTTCTACAGTAATGTACACTCAACCTGTTTTAGTTTCAGTTGAGCTGCCATTTTTCACTAAATATATAGCACAACACTAGGTAGTAAATGTGTCAGATTAAACTTTATAATTTTTATTTTTTTTAACCAAGCGGTGTCATGGTCGGATATTCCGAGGAGTTGGATATTCCGGGGTCGGATATGAGGGGTAGTAGTAGTAGTAGTAAGGTGCTAGTACTAGTACTAGACGGGTAGGACGAACCACTTGTTGGAACCTAGCAATTAGGCCTTCATTCGGGCCCTTTTTACTAGCCCCGTGGTAGAGAGTTGCAGCCACTTCAAACATCATACCTCTGTACATTGTACCACCAAAGTGAGTATGGAGTGATTTTTTTTTTTTAAATTCCGGGGGGCTTTTACACCCGAAGACTCAGGCCACTTAGGTGGGTCTATAGAACAAACCCGGTGTAGGGACTGAAATCTTCACAACTCGTGTGAAGATATGGTCGTTAACCATGACTCCCCTCCTGGTTGTATTACAACCAAGAGTGTCATCATCATGGTTTCCAGGCCGAAACCTGGTGGTGCTACTCTTTCGAGGAGCTTCCCATTGATTAAACAATGCTGGGAGGACAATGAGCAGGGTGTGATCATTAGTGAGCCATATAAATCAGAGTGTCACGGTGAGGAATTGAACCCGCAATCTCATACCGCTCATGATTCAGTGATGGCCGAGCAGACGTGGTAAGTAATTTAATCCACACGACCACACTGGCTCTCTATATGAGGGGTTCTACTGTACTTTGATATCTGGCTTCTTTTGGAGGGGGTCTGGAACTTTTTTCACTGTTAGGTTTTTGCTGAGCTACTTTGATTACTTAATTTATTAAATTATTTTAACTTCCACTGGAAAAAGGTAGTGGTTAATTTGGATTTAACGTAGGCTAAATTTATACTACATATTTATTTTTTTATCTCCAGTAGGGAAAAAAAGTTATGATTTTGAATTAGTTTAGAGGGACTAAAACAGGTCTTTTCATCCCTGAACTCAAAAAGTAGGGAGAAAAAGTAAAAGTAGGGCGAAAAAGTAAAGTAGGGCAAAAAAGTAAAGATTGCAACTTAATTATTTTATAAATAGTAGAAAATGTATGGCTAATGTAATGAAGTTGTTGAAATCAGGTTGGCGGCACTGCGCTTTTTTGACCATGTTTATCTTCGTTTACAACATTATAACCTGCATCTAAATAACCTTCTATTTGAGTTTAATTCCAATTCTTATTTGTTTTTAATATTGAATCTCTTATAATCTGCTATTAAAAGTTCTAATAATTATTGTTATTTATTAAAATAATAAATAAAAACTGTGCTATGGACGAAAATGTGTATTTTCTTCCTACTGGAGTTAAAATATTGTATGTACACCGTGAGTAAAGTGCCATTATTCCCCTCGCGATAATTAGCTCCCGAGGCGCAGCCGAGGGAGCTAATTAGAGTTATTCCCTCGGCTGCGCCTCGGGAATGAAAGAGGCTTCGCCTCGGGATTTAGGGACCATGGTTCCTTCGGCTTCACCTCAAGAACCAACTTTTTTCGCTCAGGGAATAATAGCTTACTTTACTCCCTAGGTGCATAAATAACTATTTTCCGTGGTAGGCTGTGAAATAGTAACTTTAGAGCCTAAAAGACATAGCTAAAATCCATTTTTTCATTACATGGACTTAAAAAATCTTTTCATTACTCCTAGCTGTAAAGAAAAAATCTTTTACGTCCTAGGAACTAAAAGATTTTTTATGTCCGGCGGGTAGTTGTCAAAACTTCCGTTAGTACCGCTGCAGTCTTTGTAGAAATGCTTCTAGTACGATTAAAATCCGCTAGATGTCAATGCGTTTTATTTATCTTTTCTTATAGTGTAACCTCTTTTTAAGGTTTCTTTTTTTAAGTCTTAAGTATGTACTAATAATTCTTATTGTTATATATTGATTAGTGATTAATATTTAATGTTTTTTCATTGTCTGCTACCTCGGAAAAAATAGCATATGCTACGCGACTGTGAAGTGTTTTTTCTTTACCTTGGCAATATTTACTGTCTCGCTTCGCTCGACAGTAAATGTAATTGCCGCGGTAAAGAAAAAACTCACTTCACAGCCTAGTAACATAATATACTATTTTATAATGTTTTACCTGAAGTTCTGGAGGAAATATAGGTTCTTGTGTCGAGTCGAATGGTTGGAATGTCGAAGGATTGACCAGCATATCTTCAGAATCATGTGATCCATTGACACCATTTGAGCACCCATTAGTTCCATTCTGAGCTGCTTTATTTTTGCAGCAATTCTCACCCATCGCACAAGCACCATTATTCTGCCCTGATAATCTTTGGGTTTCCTCCCATTCTTCAGTAAATGTTCTGAAACCTTCGATAATAGGGCGATATCCAGTACATCGGCATAGGTTTCCTAAAAAATCAATGAAAATATAAAACAACATTTATTTTTTATTAGCCTTCTGGAACATCAGAATAAAGCCTTAAATATAATACTTCTGATAATATAATAAAAATTAGAAGAATACAAATTATGTTTATTGTCATACCACCGTAGTCAATTATTATTTTCAACCACTTTAATCTATCAATGGTATTAGCAAATGTCAAAATGTGTATTTTATTGATAAGTTTCATTCTCTACAGTTACTATTAGTCCAGGAGATAGCGTACAAAAAACTGTATAACTAACATCAAGCTAAAATTTTGTTTATATGTTAATCTTTTGGTGCCTTTTAAGAATATGTGGTCGGCTAAATTCGTCTGTGAAACATAGCTTGGCAATAGGCATTTGAAATCCCGTTCTTTATGGTGGACAATATGATTTTCATGATTCTGAGTAAAAAATTAATTAGTAGACCGAAAATCAAGTTGATGTTAGTTAGTCACTTGTTAGGTGATCACTTTTGATTTAGAGTAATATTGGAATAACTAACCAGTCAAGTGATAAAGTAATATCAACTTTATTTTCAGTCAACTAAATAATTTACTCAGGATCATGAAAATCACATTGTCCACCATTATGGGTGGGACATGGCCTCTCTCCACTGGTTTGTTTGTTTTTTTTTCAAATGCCAATGGCCAAGCTATGTCCTACAGACAAAATAAGCAACCACATTTCATAAACTACACTAAAAAATTAACTTATACACAAATTTCTAGCTGGATGTTAGTCAGACACTTTTTTGCACGCTATCTCCTGGACTATAATTTAAACATTAGGTTTATAATGTTTGAAAAAATAAGTGACATAATTTTAATTTTTGCGTTTTCTTAAGATGTTATTAATTGGAATAAGAAAAACAATTTATTTACTTAGATAATGCAAGTTTACTAAACATGCTAGGCTTATAAGTTATACAGGTCAAGTTGAAAGTATGAAGGCTGATTCCCTCTTTCGTTACATTAATTTCTTCTTTAAATTTTGAAATTCTGGTGTTCATTTTTTTTTTTTATTTATTATCCTCAAGGGAATTTTTTTATGTACAGGCATTTTTATGTTAAATAGATAAAAAAATATATATATATATTATATAATTATATAATATAATATTTCCATTAAAAATAAATTTTAGCGTATCTTGCATTTCTTTATCACTGGTACATAAGGAATGCATTTCCCTACTATGAGATTACAATTTATTTTTTCCGTGGTAGGCTGTGAAATAGTAACTTTAGAGCCTAAAAAACATAGCTAGAATCCATTTTTTCATTACGTGGACTTAAAAAATCTTTTCATAACCACCATTACGAAAGAATTTTTTTTTTTACGTCTTAGGACTTAAAATTTTTTTTCATTCGTGCTGGTAGTTATCAAAACTTCCGTTTTAGCGCTGCAATCTTTGTAGATATGCTTGTTAGTACGCTTAAAATCCGCTAGATGTCAATGCGTTTTATTTATCTTTTGTTATAGTGTAACCTCTTTTTAAGGTTTCTTTTTTTTAATTTTAAGTATTTTATTATTATTGTATTGATTATTGATTAATATTTTAATGTTTTTTCATTGTCTGCTACCACGGAAAAAATAGCATATGCTACATGACTGTGAAGTGTTTTTTCTTTACCTTGGCAATATTTGCAATATGTAATTGCCGCGGTAAAGAAAAAACTCACTTGACAGCCTAGTAACATAATATACTATTATGTCCACTATGGTATTGTTTTGTGTACTACCTTGGAAAGCTATTTCCATATCGTCCATGGTTGGTTTGCCTGGAATACTCCTGAGTAGTGAATACATGGACATAACGATGCCTGGAGTACAGAAACCACATTGAGATCCATGAGATTTGGCTATCCTTTCCTGTACAGGATGAAGTCGAGTCTTGGTACTTCCGATTCCTTCGACAGTAGTGACGGCAAGACCATGAACGGAACATACTGGAGCTAAGCAAGCATTCACCGCATAATGCCTGATAACGTGTTAAGGAATTCGTATAAAGCTATTCTCATGATGAAATTATTGTTTATTACTTAAATAAAGTTAATGTGTCATTACTTGTTTAAAACATAAATTGCAAAACGTTACCCATAATTAATATTTAATATTCTACACGATTCCGTACATCTCTACCTTCGGAACTGTTATGAACTTCGTATAATGATTTATAAGTCGCCCTCTACAAAAAAAAAAATAGCATTGGGATCGAAGATGCTAAAATTATTAACACAAAATTGAGGGTTATTTCTTATATTTAATGATTAAAAAAATCGGTTCGACAAAACATTATACTGTACGAAAATAATGTTACTGAATTTAAATAACATAATATATACATTTAAATTTATTTATTATTAAACATATTTAAGAAGGTTTCAACAGAGAGGGCTCACATTTTGTTTTACGTTTTTCAGAGTTTTTTGTGGAGCAGCGCCCCCAAAGTTCAAAATTCTTTTCTTAATTTCGCCTCGGGGTATGATTTTTCTGAACATGTATGCCAAATTTAATCGAAATTTACCCAGAAGATAAGGTTCCACGCATTGCACTGACTACAGCCACAAATTCTTTAAAAAATCGGTCAGACACAACTCAGACGAACTTTCTCATATACGAGTTCATAATTACATGGCCCAGTGTTTTCCATTTATTAGTTTTGGTAAGTGCATTTAATTATTATCGGACATTTTTATCAAAATATGTCATAAAAATAATCTCTCCTTAGCGGGGAATCGAACCCGACCTCACTCATCCCTCCGCGTTTAAAGCTATTTTCTCAGGAACAAGATTTTTCCCGGGAAAACGGCTTGTATTATTAGATTCGTATTTAAATGCACTACTATTTTTTATTTTTTTTATTAAAATAGTCGGAACAGTTTTTGAGAAATAATTGTTTTTTAGCGTTTTTTTTTAGAGTTTGAGCTAAACCTCGGGGTGTGATTTTTCAGAACATGTATGCCAAAGTTCGTCAAAATCGGCCCAGTAGTTTAGGCTCCAGGCGTCTGCACAGACAGACTACAGACAGACATTTGAAAAACAACTTTTTTGGACTCAGGGGACCTCAAAACGTGTAAATTCATCAACACATTTTCGCGCCAACACATTACTTTCTCTTTATATGAGAAAGTAAAATTCACTTTTTACACTCTTTATATTCACCGCCCTAGTCACCAAATCTTCTAACCTATATAAATTTGACCAACTTCCCAACAACCAAGAAGGATAAATTGGCCCACATTGTGTATTCCCGATGATAATACAATAATTTTGTTAGCTAATTTATTAATTAATTATCTAATCATAATTTATTAATTAATTGTCACCAAATCTTGTAACCTAAATTTGACGCACTTAAAAAGCTAAAACTTGAATAGATTACGTATTTACAATAACAATACAATAATCGGTCATTAATTAATGAATTAAGTTTAATTATTGGATTAAGAAAATCTATAAAAAAGTGTTATCAATTTTTTTTTTAAATTTAAAATTTATTTATATCAACTCAAGGGACCTTGAAACATGTAAATCCATCAAAATTACGAAATGGAATTTTTGTGGCATAAAAATACTTTCTCAATGTTTACAGTACTTCAGGGGCGTATATATGGGGTCAAGGGGGCCTTGGCCCCTCCCAAAATCATATAAAAATATATAAATACATAAATAAAAGTTGTTTTACTCAGTTTATTAAAGTTGTTTTGTTCAGTAAATTAAGTAGGTAATTTTAATAAACCAATCGAGTACATTAAGTATGGAACGTTTTTGCTGTTTGATAATAATCATTTGTTAGTTTTTCCGTTTTAATTCTTGTTTTACTGCTGTGAGTCTGTGAGTATCGGAGTTAATGGTGAGACCCGGCATTAATTAATTAACTTAATTAATTTTTGTAGTCTTTTTGAAGCCAGAAAGAAAATATATACATTCTTTTCTGTTGTAAAATGTTTACTTTGATTAATAGTACATTAGGCGTCGAGTGCGGAAAGTAGCATTTTGCATGCGAGTGTGGAGTTTGCACCCGAGCGACAGCGAGGGTAGTAAAACCACACGAGCAATGCAAAATGCCGTTTTAAATAATAAATAAAAAAAAACCTATTTATTACTATAAATTAAAAAAAGCCGATTTAAATAATAAATACAGAAAAAAATAAACTTGCTCAATGTAAGTTCGTATCTCTTCTCTTGATAAAGATGGCATTAATCTTGAGTTGTATTTTTTGCCGAATTAATTATTTCTGGAGGAGTATTATTCTCTACATTTTCGTCAAAGACACTTGATTCATTCATTGTTTTTCACTAAAAACTCGATATAAACATTTACTTTAATAAAAGAATAGCAAATTAGTTTTGTTAAATGTAAACAAACTCGCTAATCGTGCGTAAAGCTGAAGAATTCCTCTTCTTTACCGCGCTAGCGTGGTAAAGAAGAGGAATTCTTCAGAACTATGAGACGCGCATGCGCAATGAATACAAGTACGTAAATAATCACTTTCTACGCATCTAAACAGAGATATAATGTTTATATTTCGTATCAATCGTAGATAAAAACCTTTAAATGTAGATCTACAGCTTTATTATTATATTATACTAATTCATAAATTCATAAGTTACTAAACTGCATTATATATTCTTTATACTGTTATTCTTATTCAGTCTTCTTCCTTCAGTATTCATATCTTGGGGTTGGTTTTGATTCAGCTCAAAGCTCAACTAGTAAAATAAAACAAATACATAATAAAATAATTTGTTTTATTTTGTTTTTGTTGTGTTATGGTTTTGGATATTATTTTGTAATCTAAGACATTGTTAAAAATCACAACATAATATTGTAACCTTTCTAAGCACGGTTTTAAAGAGTCTTTGAGCTTTTAATTCGAGCTTGCATTAGTTTAATTTTTCGGCTATACTTTATAAAAAAAAGAAAGGTTTTGGAGAAAAAAGAATGCTAACATTTTTATCAAAACTATGCTTAATACAGCGTTTTCAGACACCAAATTTTCAAAATTATTCCATATCCAACCCCCGATAGTGCCACCCCCCTTCTTTCCCCTCCCCCTCACAAAATAAATCCTGGCCCTCTCCGAAATTTAAACCTATACACGCCACATGCAGTACTACGTACATTAGAAAGTCCAAATGCTAAAGCAAGTACAATATGCCCAGATACAGATACTTATCATAATAAAATCCTGCAATAAATTGATTAAACACAAATAAAAAAGCGATAAGAAAAGTTATGAAAAAAAAAAACCGCCTAATAGAACCAGCAAGTACCTATAATTAAATCAATATTGTTATTTTGATAGAGTTTAAGAAAAAGAATTATCAGTAGTATTATCGTATTATCGTTTTAATTAATAAATGAAACTGGATTTTTTGCTCTGTAGTTAGTAAGCTTACAGCAAACATTCTTGCTGCATTTTGAGTATTATATTTTACAATGGAGATTATTTATCAAGAGTATAAGGATGTTATTGTTCACCTTATCTGTATTTTATTCATTTTTTTAATTTCATCACGTAACTAACGGTTGGCCACTATATATAATGAATAAATATTTGTTAAAAAAAAATTATATTTATTCTTAAATTAATAATTCGGAATCTCAATTAATCTAAATAATAAATGTAATTAATTAATACACTGATTATTTAATTATAATGGAACTCCTCGAGCATCTTTATCAAATATATGTAATGTAAAAATAAAAATGTAAAAATATTAAACTGCAAAACTATTTTGGTGTGTCAGCTTTATATTTGCCGTTATTCTCGCATTGTCTTTTAATAATTAATATTTTGATTTTTTACTGTTTAGCTAAAACTTTCCATCGATGGATGATGAATCTTCCTTGAAGTTATTCAATATTTTATTTTGGGCAATGGGCAATAAAAAATAAATAAATAGTCTGACAATTAGTGTGGCACATAGCTTCCTCGCGTGCTAGTGTGGCACATACTTTCTTCGCGTCCAAGTGTGGAACAGCTTTCTTGCGCCCTAGTGTGGCACATAGTTTTAACGCGTCCTTGTGTGGCACATAATGAGTATAAAATAATGTGATCACAGTGGGAATAGAAAGTAGGTACAGTTCAAGTTGTTTGAACCTGTTACGATTCAGAGTAGGGTCAAATTTATTTGTATTCAATATTAAATGTGGGACAATTTTCGGGCTACTTCTAACAAAACATCGAAATTTCATCAAAACCGGAAGAGTATTTTATAAGATATAGACTGGCTAAGATGTAGACTGGCCTCGGGTACGATACGAGCGGCGAGCGTCAGAGCGTCAGAGCTGTAGCGCGGTGAGCGGCGCTGGCTACGATAACAGCGAAAATAATAGGCTGGGCGGCATTTTCTATCAGTTCCCTGCCATGTTTAATTAACGAGTGTTTAAAAGGCTGATTTACACGTATTAAGTTGTTAAGTGATTAACTAAATTTTAAGTGACTTTAATGCATGTAAACAATGAATTTAGTAATAAGTGGAAAGTTAAAATTTAGCGTGTAACTAAACTAAACAAGTGGAATAGAATTTTTTCTATTTTTCTGTTTAGTAGGTGGGCGTGGCTAATCACTGGTCATGCGCAATTAGTTAAATGCACAAGTTTGGCGGAACCTCGCTTATAGATTTGTAGATCTTTGTTTATATATTATTTACAAATGTTTTATCGGACAAAAATGTATATATTATTTACAAATACATACTTTATTTCGTCCAAAATCTCATTTAAAATAATTTTTAAAACAGTATTTATGTCTTGAACACTTTGTTCGCCGTCCATCATTAGTGAACTAAACAGCTTAACTAAATATTGAGTGTGAATACATGTAAAAGCTTACTACAAATTAAGTCACTTAAAGTTTAGTTAATCACTTAACAACTTAATACGTGTAAATCAGCCAATCAACTGAAAAGACTGAGCGGTAAGCGAAAATAATGTCTAGGAATGAGTGGTAAGTGGTAAGCGGCAACATTTTTCGCTCACTGTGTGCTGACTAGCACACAGTGAGGGTCGCCTACGGACCCTCGCTGTGTGCTGGCTAGCACACACTTGACCTGTTTATTTTCATTAAAAAATGGTTATAATACCACAACCACATGTACGTCAAGAAAATAAGTGGAAAAAAACGGCTTGCAGTTAAACGGAACCGTTATGCACTTATTGGCTTCGGTGCGAAAGGGTTCATAAGTAAGTCTACGACCTATATTGTAATATTATATCCCGTCCGTAGGCCCATCTGGTGTCCATAGAAGTCCGTGGTCCAATATGGCTCCATGAACATCTGTTGTTTTTGTTCTGTCCAAGACCATATTTATTTATATTATATTTTTACGTCAACCTTAAGCTAGTAAATTAAGATTTTTTTTTTTTTTTTTTTTTTTTTCCCCAAAGTTGTTCGGTTTATCAAAATCTAAAAAATCGGAAAAGTGGCCTCTTAGACTTTTCCTTTACAAAATATTCCAAAATGGCGGGAAAAATATTAAATTGAAATGTATAGGACTTATTTATGTTATAGAATGGTATAATTGGTGGGAGGTTCTCAAATTATTTAGCCTTATGTCGCATTTACACATTCGCTCTTGTGGTTCGCCGGCACTCGTGAGTCCCCACAACGCGAATGGCCGTTTACACATTCACACTTGGGACTCGCCTCGTGGTTCGCCGGCACTCGCTAGTAATTCTACTACTAACGCATTTAATGGCAATTAGTACATACAATAAAAACACGCTGCAAGCGGGGATAAAGTTTAAGAGTCAAAGTTCAAAAGTCAATATTTTCAAAATGGCGGCCGATATCAAAACAAAATTCAGTGGAAATGTTTGTCTTATGAAAAGGCATAATTGGTGCAAATTTCAGCGTAATCGATAAATTTTTCGAATTTTTTAAATTGTTGTTGTTTCAGCAAACCACAACGTTATTGACATCACAAATTTTATGATTTTCTGGGTGTTATTCCTGACTCAGACAGACAGACAGACATCCAACTAAACATACTCCTCAAAAAAATCCAACCAAAAACACCTAAAACTGATAACTGATAATTCCGTTACAATCTCGGTTTCAAATTTTACTGCGATTTTATCAGCTTGCTTTCTTGTTTGTTTGTTTGTTTATCTCCAGTAGGGAAAAAAAGTTATGATTTTGAATTAGTTTAGAGGGACTAAAACAGGTCTTTTCATCCCTGAACTCAAAAAGTAGGGAGAAAAAGTAAAAGTAGGGCGAAAAAGTAAAGTAGGGCAAAAACTTAATTATTTTATAAATAGTAGAAAATGAATGGCTAATGTAATGAAGTTGTCGAAATCAGGTTGGCGGCACTGCGCTTTTTTGACCATGTTTATCTTTGTCAAGGATCTTATATAAAGCGGATGTAATGTTAAGAAGGGGTTTAAGGCAAAAAAGTGACCCCATGAAGGTAAGAGAAATTGGAGAAAAAATCATACTGCGCATGCTCCACGACCTTTGAACTGGGACAAATTACCTTTTTTAACAGGTTATAACCTGACAACTATAAACAAATTCTTGGTAACCTATAACCAAGAGGAAGGTAATTTGTCCCATTGGAGCTAACATTTTACATATCTTCATGGGGTCACTTTTTTGCCTCAACCCTCTATCCCCTTTATATAAGATCCTTGATCTTTGTTTACAACATTATAACCTGCATCTAAATAACCTTCTATTTGAGTTTAATTCCAATTCTTATTTGTTTTTAATATTGAATCTCTTATATCTGCTATTAAAAGTGCTAATAATTATTGTTATTTATTAAAATAATAAATAAAAACTATGCTATGGACGAAAATATGTATTTTCTTCCCACTGGAGATAAAATATTGTATGTACCTCGTGAGTAAAGTGCCATTATTCCCCTCGCGATAATTATATCCCTCGGCTGCGCCTCGGGAATTAAAGAGTCTAATTCCCTCGGCTTCGCCTCGGGATTTAGGGACCATGGTTCCTTCGGCTTCGCCTCAAGCATCAACTTTTTTTGCTCAGGGAATAATGGCTTACTTTACTCCTTAGGTGCATAAATAACTATTGTTTGTCCGGTACAAATCTGGCAATCGATTTCTAACTAACATCCCGAATAGCTAGGCATTTGAAACGTTTAGCATAGCTCAGAACACGATGACAATGCATTATTTTAATACTTTTAGCCATCTTTCAGCAGAATTTAATTGGTTTTCAGCAAATTTTGCTGTATGGAAAGTTAGTTCGGAAAAAATCCGCAAGTTATTTTATTTGTTTTGTCATGTTCCATATTTACAATCTTCATTTTGACGGGTTTTAAATTTGTGATTTTTATAAATAAGAGATAAACATTGAATGACAGCAAAACAGGAAATATATCGATAATATATTTATCGATTATATTATTTATATTATTTCAAATATATCGATGGCACGGTTTTTTCGATTCAGTGTTGGTGAGATCCATTGAACAAAGATTTGTCCTTTTATAGGTTTAAGATCAGCTCTCTAGATGGTTGTCATTTATGTGAAGTAAATAAATTAGGAACTTTTTTTTTTTCACTAACATTATATATTATATAACAATAACAATTATATTATCAACATTAAAACGATTCAAAAGAAAATTTAAAAACATAATATATAAAAAGTTATTTTTATCTTGAAATTATTTCTTTTTAGGTAAAACAGTAATTTTCCTTTAAGGTAGGGAAAATTAAAAAGGGTAATTGTTAGAAAATAGTTATTTATTCATGAGTTTGTGGCAAAATTATTCCACGATAATTCAAACACATTCGCACACACATTTTGTGACGTTTCAGTGTTCAATACAACACTCTAATCCGAGCCATCTGTTCCTATAGAATTAACGCAGGCTGTTGTGCCAAAGTGTTAGTGTCAGTTATTTTAAGAAAGAGTATCAAAAAAGAATTATTTAGGTTTTCGAAAAAATTTCACTGTCTAAAAAAAAAACTCCTGCTTTTTCTTAAAACGTCTTAAAATTATTTTCTCAATTTTTAGTACGAGAGTTCAGTTTCTTTCAACTTTAAAAAATCACCTAAAGTTAGCCATCTTTATCTTTTTGACTGCGTTAAATTTTATTTTTTGTATTCTGCAAATGAACAAAAAAGCTAGAACAAACAGTTAAATTAGTTTGTATATTGTGCAAAACAAGCTATAGAACAAATATTTTTCACACAGCATTTTAGTAATACAAATACAATAAAAAGTCTCTGCGGAACGCCTTGTTATTATTAGCGAGGATGGTGTAATCTAAAGAAAAGAATTAAACATGTCATTGCCAAATTTCCCCTTGAGCACGTTCAAAATGCTTCAAGAGAATTTATAATTAGAGTAAAAATTTGCGCAGAAGTGTGTGCCAATGCAACAGTTGTGATAAATATTTTCTTTTATCGTAATGATATTTAATTGTGTACTTCCTCATATGAAGAAAAAGTATTGTGATGGCGAAAATTTGATTTGGAGATTTTGATGGAGGATCCAAAAAGTGGTTTTTAAAAAACATTCTGTCTGTCGTCTGTGCAGACGTATATGAAGCCTAAAATAATGGACCGATTTTGACGAAATTTGGGGTTACATGTTCAGAAAAATCATACTCCGAGGAGAAATCGAGAAATGAATTTTAGCTCCAAATTTATAGGTGCTACTCCTTAAAAACTCAATAAAAAATTATTTCTCGAAAACGGTTCCAACGATTTCGAATTTAAAATATAGTCTATTTATATTCGAATTTAAAGGTATAAGCCGTTTTCCTGGGAAAAATCTAGTTCCTGAGAAAATACCATTAAAAGCGGACGGAGAGAGGCCGGATTCAATTTCCCGTAGAGGAGAAGTTATTGTTATATGATAAGTTTTGATAAAATATTGAATAACAATTAAATGTACCTACGAAAACTCGAAAACTAATAAATGAAAAACATTGGGCAAAGGGCTAAGTAATTATGAACTCGTATATGAGAAAGTTTGTCTGAGTTGTCTCGGACCAATTTTATTTTTAAAATGGACCAATTTTAAGTTTTCTAATGAGGTGTAATATAAATATTATAATTAATTATTACTTGGTATGATACTAAACAAAAACTTAGTAATTTTCATTGCATTAGCTTATTATTTGATTTGTAAGTAATTAATTTTCATATTTATATTTATATAACTGTTAATGAGTTACAGACGATTCAGTACGTTAGTTGGAATTGAGACGTGATCTTAATATATTATTTTGTTTTTACCAGGCGCTGCTGACTCCATAGAATAAAAACGTGAAAATACATTTTACCTCCAGCGGGGAGAAAAAGTGAACTTTCCTCCCTAGTTTACAGGGAGGAAAGTAGCTCATTCCACCCGGTCGGGCACTACAGGGAGTAATGAGAAAGGAGGGAATCATGAACTTTCATGATTCCCTCCAGTGTTGCCCTAGATAAAGCACACGTAAATAAGGTTGGTGCTAATATACATTTAATTTATTAACTATTGTTTAATGTCGAAATCTATAATGTCATCTTCACACATAACCTTCACGACGTTTGTCATGATGACTAATCAGTAAAACAAACTAAAAGTTAAAAGAGAAATCATTATTTCTAAATGTAGATCTACTCATATGGATGATTATACGTTAGTTGTCAATACCATTCAAAACACGACTCAGCTACCAGCTGATCTCCCATTTAATTTTAGCATTGAAATTCAAATAATTACTATCTATAATTTAATTTTAACATGATTAAACTTATCTGGTGAATTATTATTAGTATATAACACTTTTTTTAAATATAAAAATGTTTACTTTTTTAACATAAAATATTTTAAAATTAAAATCTTATTCAATTACTTTTTTCTCCCTTCTGTCTGGAGGTAAAATCTTGTACGTACCTCGGGAGTAAAAATCACTTGCACCCTCGCGATAATTAACTCCCTCGGCTTCGCCTCAGGAACCAACTTCATCGCTCAGGGTGCAATCACTTACTTTCCTCCCTTGGTGCGTAAATAACTATTTCTTCACAGTTCCGAAAGCTAGTCGATGGAACTACAATTTGTGCTCCGGAAAAAAACTGGTTTCCGAGATAATACCACACAAAGATTAAAAAGAAAGGGGACAATCATAAATAAATTTTCATGAAAAAGGATAAAGAGAATAATGGATAATAAGGTCATGGTCATACAAAGCATTTTAAAGGAAAATTTATACACTTTCG
The DNA here is from genome assembly GCA_951217055.1 of Gerris lacustris. NCBI lineage: Eukaryota > Metazoa > Arthropoda > Insecta > Hemiptera > Gerridae > Gerris > Gerris lacustris. The sequence continues at coordinate 67,301,304 of OX578283.1, forward strand.
AATTCGAATGCCGCAAAATGAATCTTACTTTATTTGTTCGAAGTTATAAGCCATTTTAATGAGCAAAACATATATGAAATCGATAAAATGGAAAACATCGGTAAAATGCGATACAATAAACAACCCTGGGGAACGAACGGTCCTGTAAGGCCTAAATTTGAGGTACATCTGTGAAATTTAAATAGAAATGGAAGCGATTGGCAAATAGGAATTTTTCTAGCTACATTTCTTGCTTTAACAAGAGAATTAGTCACTGTTTGACATCGTACGTGATTATACTTCAATTCTGTGCCCACATTGTCCTGACACCCTCGCCACTTTCAGTTAAAATTTAGTATGTACGCTAATTTTAGTGAAATTTATACACATAATACAAAATAAATTAATATAGTACCTAAATTTAAAACTATGTATACATAAAAAAAGTAAAAATATTAAAAATAAAAAAATACTTCTTGCATACGAGTCCGCAAGACAGTGAGACATTTTCATGTTTTCGCTCTGCGTAAACTACCGACATAAAATCGATAATTTATTCAAGTAATTAATAAAAGTTGATGGAAGATAATTTTTATTCTTATCTCCACACCGGCACTGCCGCGGCTTGATTATAAACGACTAAATTCAAAGGCGCCGGCCCGCCTTCTACGAATTGTTAATATGCCTTCATACTAGGTAGGCCGAGAGGGCTGAGAGTTGATGGCAACCTCCAGTGCTTTCCTAACTCCCTGTCACACGTATACATTTTTTCGACTATCTTGGGCCCTATGAAGTGCGGTGGAGGGAGGCCCAACAGCTGGAGACAAACTGTGCACACCTCCTATACCTTCTAACTCCTTGATAGACCGAGTAACGTTTTTTAGTAACGCTTTTCGAGTTATGTAGCAGTAGCACATCCTAAACTTGAAAATGTCAAATATATCAGGGGTGCGCCCTCTTATGTTTCTGTTAGACAGTGTGTGCGTAAGGGGGGCCTACCTGGATGTCGACTTCTAGACTTTAGACAACCTATTTATGGGTATATGTAATATATGCTATGCCCTGTAATGGACGTTTATGTAAGAGATATTAATATGTTTTAAAACTAAACTAATGATAGCTGTAAAGTAAAAAGGATACAATATTTTGTTTTTGTTGCGATCATATTTTGATACCATGACAGTGCAAGCTCCACATCCTCCTTCAGCACACCCCAGCTTGGTTCCGCACAGACGTACTGATCATAGAGTTAAGGATTAATACAAGCACAACAAACCAAATAAAAATAAAATTTGAAAAAATAATTGTTTCACAAAAAAATAATGACGATCAGCATTTCTGCTATGTGTATTTTGTTATACATATTGCTATATCCATATTATCCACTTCATATGAGTATGGAGATGATAAGATGGTTGGTTTGTAATATGAGAAATAAAATAAATAACTAAAAGCTAATGATTTTTTTTTTTTTTTTTTTTTTTTTTAATTAATTATTATTATTATTCAGATAAAAAAGCATAAATACAAAAACTTGATACATAATTTTCTGGAATATATTCCTCCAAAAAAGCTAAAAGCTTGAGCTTGGATTAGGAGTTCATCCGTACCTACAATAAGTATAGCTTACAATAGTTAATACTCTAAATCTAAAAAAAAATAATAATAATAATAATAAATACAAAAAATCTTGTCAATTGCCTGATTTGAACACTGAAGTTACTATTGTTGTTTTATAAATATCTGGGAATATTCCCGTTCCTAGAGTGGAATATATTAAGTGGGTTAGTGGTTGTAATATATATGGTTTGATCTTTTTGATTGCCTCAGAACGGAGGCCGTCAAAGCCAGGACCGGATCCACCTTTCAGCGAGTCAATAGCATCAGATGCTTGTTTTTCTGTGCTTCTCAATTATATGTAAGTTGAAAGTTTTATGTACGTTAACAGTTTGATGCACGTTTCAGTTTGCTGTACGTTAACAGTGTTAAGGAGTTCACCGCACTTCCCTGATATTTGATTTTTTAATAATTAAATCCGTACACCTCGACCATTATAATAACAATCTATACGCAGGAGTCAGCAACCTATTTTAAATTTAATGACATAACTAAATAACTACCTTTGTATTGGCTAAAGAAAGTTATCTACAAATATTTTCTTATATAATGGTATACTGGTTATATATCATTTCAACTTTTCATTTATGTCTCTATGTAGCTTACAATATATTAATGTGCAAAAAATGTCTTGAAAATTAATAATTTCAATAAACACTACTGGTTAAAAAGGATACGTTTGTTTCTCAAATAGTACAATAGTGTACATTCTGGATCCACACTATTATCCACCACCTGCAACACAAAAACAATAAAATCAGTATTAAGTTTACGCTTTGCAACTTTTAAATCGACTTATACTTAATTCCCCTTTAAATCAAATTATAATTATCATTAACTGCGGGAGACATACAGAGAAAAATAGACCCCAGCACCGGGACTTGAACCACGGGCCTCCTATATATCCGTTACAGGTGCTCTTACCAACTGAGCTATACTGGAGAATGATTTTCTCTGTCGTTACCGATACCAAGTCCCGAATCCAAGCTTTCAATCTTTTCTACAAGTCTAGCCAGCCAAATATTCACGGCAATAGAAATAGACCAGCTTGGATTCGGGACTTGGTATCGGTAACGACAGAGAAAAACCGCCCGATTTTTTTAGATTTTATTTTTTTTAATTTTATTTGCGCCTGTAACGGATATATAGGAGGCCCTTGGTTCTAGTACCGGTGCTGGGATCTATTTTTCTCTGTATGTCTCCCGTAAGTAATGATAATTATAATTTGATTTAAAGTAAAATTTAATCTTTCCGTAGTATGAATACTACCTAAAACTTTGAACTTATAATTACCTTAGAAGATAATTTTTATTCCCTTAATATAAAGAGGGGGGGGGGGGGGGGAGAGAACAACGAGGGCAGAAACGCAAGAGGATTGAATACCTAATAAGCATGTTTAAAACCCACAGAATATCTCTCAGCTACGCCTCTGTATAATATATTTATTTATATTATACTATACGCATTCATTGTTTTCTTGAATTAATTTAATGCATATGACATATGATACATTTAATCTTATAAAAATCTTATTTTTTAAAAGAATTTTCAATAATTTTGTGTAACTGCGTAATGAGTTTGATTATGTGTATAATGTTAAGATTTGTCGTATTGTACTTGACTTAAATACAACAATACTTATGTTTATATGAATTAAGTAGTAAATGTTACTTGTTGAATTTGAAATGTAAAAGGTATAATTAAATGGGAAAAAGGTTGAATTTAATGTGTAAAAGGTTGAATTTTAAGCGTAAAATGTTAAATTTAATGTGTAAAAATTTACATTAAGTGTGTGAAAGGATGAATTTAATGTGTAAAGGATTAAATTTAATGTGTAAAAGTAAATTTGAAAAATTTTATGTGCAAAAAGTTACATTAAGTGTGTATACGGTTGAATGTAATGTGTAAAAGATTGAATTTAGAAAACTGTAGGACAATAAGTTCTACAGGTTTTTTTTTTTACCGTTCCTATATAATTTAATATTTCTTTGTCTTAAATAGTTAATTCGACTAAAGGATATTATAACATTTATGAATTTACACAAGTGTGATATTCCTTTGTCCCAAGATACATTGGACTAAATATCCCTTTGTCTTAATAGTAGTTTAAACTAAGGAATATATACTACTCTGTAAATGTTCCTTTGTGAGGTATATATAGGAGGTTACTTGAGTACAAAGTACCAAGCTTTCATTGACTGATCCATCCTGTCAGATTAAAAAAATACGTGTGGTGTCGCGGGACACCCGGTAGGAACCAAGTTCCTTACATTTTTCATTAAATATAAATTATAAAATCACACTGCTAAGTACGTATACATTGATAACTATTTATACATGGCGAAGTTAGAAAAGAGACAAAATTAAAAGTAACGAACTGTTTGTACCTAGCAGAGTTAAGGCAAAATTAAAAGAAAATCATTATTTGTATCAATAAAGCAAGCGTCTTACTATAAATATACATTGAATATAAGAAAAAAGTTGATCATGATGAGTTTATTATAGTTAAAGAGTATGTTTGTTAAAGGATGTTGGATTGAAATAGGAGTGTTTTCTACCTACCCGGTCTATTAATTTAAAATATTATAAAATATATCTCTTCCCTACTCTGAAGCTTCTGCATGAATCAGGTCATCATCTTGGATTGATTACGCTGTATTATAATAATATATCTAATATATTGATATTGAAATAAGCGTCAGCAAACATCAATTTTACTTTTAACAAGACCTTGATTATGTTTTCTTATATTTACAAAACCAAGTGACATTTTGACATATAACAAAAATAAACAAAACATGTCAAGTAACAGGCTTCCTTAATAACACTTTTTCTCGTCTTACGTTTACGCGAGCGTTGCGCGTGAACGCTTGGGCGGATAACGTTGTCCAACGAACTTAGTCTGGGCATTGGTAAAATGAACATGTGTACCAAATTTCAACAAACTCGGTGATCTTTTACTCAAGTTATTGTCATCGGTAGATTTCGTGACGGATTTTGCGTGACGGTGATTTTGTGACGGTGACTTGGTGACGGTGATTTTGGTCGTTTTTTTTTAGGATTTACTCCCGCGCTCCAGAACGTGCCATAAGGAACTTCGTTCCAATAAAAACTGATTGTAATATTAGCATAGCACTTCATTACGATAACAACGTATGTAATCGTATGATTGTTATAATAAATTATTCAAATTCATAACAGAGATTAAATTAAACATTTAACCTTTTCTTAAAATATTTTAATTCCGCAGCTGTATCATCTCATTTGCATTGATAATCTATTTTTTATAATGTATGTAGCAGATAAGATATATATTTTTTATAATGTATTTAGCAGATAAGATATATATTTTTTTGTCTGGATATGCCTTGTATATAATTTATATAAGTATGTATATAATTACAATTACACATTATTTATATACCAATTATACGAGTTTTTTTTATCAAAATCTTTTATAATTTTGTAATAATTTGGTATGAGTCGACTAGTGCAATAAAACAGCCAATGAACCATGTTATTTTGGCACTAATCCAGATGTACAGCCCCAGTAAAGTTCTTTCTCTTTCTGAGACCCATGCCAAATTTAAATTCAATAAGTTCAACTCACACCTGTTCCAAAGACATTTAAATTGCTGGATTCGAAACATGTCGACCTTACATAACCTAATTGATTTTATCTTATAAACCCCACATATAAAATTAATAAAATATCTGTTTTAATTCATTATTACGAACGTCAAATAAGACAAACAAAATAAACAGGTCAAGTGTGTGCTAGTCAGCACACAGCGAGGGCCCTAGGCCACACTATATAGTGTTTAACTGTAAAGTTTCTAAACAGTGTTTTTTTAAAATGCTAAAAAGCTTACTTTGAACCATTCTAAGGGTCTAATATTCTCAAAACACACTCTGATAAAATATTTTTTTTGCCACTAAACCGGACTACAACCATATAAATTCATCGAAAAGACCATAATTATAAGAAACCGTATTTTGTCAATAAAAAATAAAATAATATTTTTTTTCGAAATTTCCTAAAAAGTGGTATCTTTACTTTTGGTCGAAGAATGTTCAGGAATTTTTTCAGATTTTTTGCACTTCACATAAGCGAGATAGAGGGGAGGACACGTTTCAAACTCGCCTACGCACGCTCTATCAAAGTTATAACCAAAGAATTATATATTTTTGTAATCAGCTCGACGTACCCTTTCATATGATACCCCTCACGGTGTCGAAAAAAAATAAAAAAAATTTAACCCTTAAGTGTTTTTACCCTAATTTTTTTGAAAAATATTTTTTTTAAGTCGCTATATTTTTAAAATATGTGGGCAGGTACAAGACACATACATGGCAAATTTCAAAGTGATCGGACGAAAGGTGTAGCCGTGAGAGCACGCGAGAGGACGGACGGACAGACACACGCAGGAAAATATAAGGGTCCTTGGTTTTGCCTACGGACCCTAAAAATGTTTAAGTAAGTTCGTTGTCATTATAGAAGATTGTTTTCTATTTCTTTTTTTAGATCGGGAGTAAACAACCAAGCCTGATTATACCATCTGCTTTTAGGTTTAATAATAATAATCTTTTATTTCCGTTATTTTTACAATTTCTCAAAAAATAAAGTACACATCAATACTTTAATAACGAGAGCCCTCAATAGCAAATGCTAGAGCGAGGACTCTGTCTATAAACTCTAGTACATATTATATAAAAATCAACAATATAAATAATTTATTAAGCTAATTAAATGTTAGATGTGTTTCTTTAATTAACAAGAAAATAATAAATAAATAAATAAAATAAAATAAAAATATTTATTCGTTGAATTATAAATGTTGTTTTGTTTTGTTTTTTTGTTTCTGTACGAAGTAAAAAAAGAAACTTTATACATATAACGGCTCTGTATGTCTGTCTGTCCGTTGGCTTGTTTCAATTCATAAACTACTATATAGCTAGGAACATGAAATTCGGTACACAGGTGCATCTCGGCATTTGAGGCAACTGTATACTTTTTGGAATTTCAATTCAGTCAAATTTATTTATATTCTACAAAATCACAGGGGAGTAACAATCTAAAGAAGTACCCTTGATAGTGCTTTTTAAAATGCTAAAATGTCCACTTTGAACTATTCTATGGGTCTGATATTCTCAAAACACATAAACAAACTTCTGATGAAGTATTTTTTTGGAACTGAACCGGACTATGAACATATATAAATACATCGAAAAAGCATAATTTGTCAATAACCGTATTTTGTCAATATGTAATAAAAAAAAAAAATCGTAATTTCAAAAAAAGTGGTATCTTTACTTTTGGTCGAAGAATGTTAAGGAAGTTTTTCAGATTTTTTTCACTTACATAAGCGAGATAGAGGGGGGGGGGGACTTTTCACTCCTACTTCAAACTCGCCTACGCTCGTCCTGTCAAAGCGTATAACCAAAAATTAAAAATTTTTGTAATCAGCTCGACGTACCCTTTCATATGATACCCCACCCCAAACGGTGTGCAAAAAAAAAAGCCTTAAGTGTTTTTACCCAAATGTTTTTGAAAATATTTTTTTTAAGTCGCTGTATTTTTAAAATGTGTAGGTAGGTACTACAGACATATGTATATATTATTGTATATGCCAAATTTCAAAGTGATCGGACGAAAGGTGTAGCCGTTGTGTGAGAGCAGGCGACGGACGGACAGACAGACACACGTAAGAAATATAAGGGTCCTTGATTTTGCTTAGGGTCCCTAAAAACCAAGTTTCGCGCCCGCGATTGAATCTCTAAACCCTGAGCTGATAAATTGAGTATATAATTCAGTTTATTTTACTGTATATGTGAATCAACTATGCGTATATTTTGTTATTTATTTTTTTAAATAACTATTTAACTTTATATAGCCTTTTGAACTAGAAGTCCTACGTCCGGACGTCTACATCTATTATAACATTATTGATATAATGTTAATTAATCATAATATAATCATTAATCATAATATAATTATAATCATAATTATACAAATGATTATATTAGTGATCTTCTAAATAGACATGGTATTATTATATTTATATTAGTAAAGGTTTGAAAGAGTTCTCTCGCACTCTCTCAAACCTTGTTTTGACTATAATTATAATTTATTCATTATATTGACGTTTCGGAATGTAGTTGTTGATTCTCTTTATAAAAATGCATTTATATGGACGTATTCTTTATAATATTGCTTAAATAATTTGGCGCACTCTATTATGTAGCTATAGGAGCTAGAGAATGATAGAAATTATTATGAAACTATACAATAAACATGAAAAGATCTGTGACCTATTGATAGAATAGTAAGACTGTACTTCAACTGCATTTAGTATTATTGGTGTCGACCTTGATCCGTATATTAACCCGGCCAGTCCCAGTTAATACAACCAAAACGATTTTTATTGACCAACAGCTTTCATTATCATCAATTTACTCTTTTTCTCTTGTTTTCTTTTTTTACTTTCCCATATAAAGATAAAGAAAAAGTATTGTGATGGTGAGAAAATTCGATTATGATATATTTACTTTATTATTAGTCCAAAAAAGTGGTTTTTAAAAAATGTCCGTCTGTCGTCTGTGCGCAGACGCGTGGAGCATACACATACATAACACTACTGGGTCAATTTTGACGAAATTTGGCAAATATGTTCAGAAAAATCATACCCCTAAAATAGATTTTAGCTCAAAATTTGGGGACACTACGCCTCAAAAACTCAAAAAAAATTATTTCTCGACAACTGTTCCGACGATTAAAAAAATTCAAAAATGTAGTCCATTAAAATAAGAATATAACAATTAAAGCCGTTTTCCCGGGAAAAATCTAGTTCCTTAGAAAATTGTTTAAACGCGTACGGAGAGAGGCCGGGTTCAACTCCCCGTCGAGGAGATAGTTATTTATGTAACTAGGCAGCAAAATGGAATTTTTCTGACGAATGATTAAATTAGCCTCCGACCCGGAGGCGAGGTCAGGCTATGGAAATTAACTGCCGAGGCGAAGCCGAGGCAGATAATGTATACGATTGACTGCCGAGGCGAAGCCGAGGCAGGCAATATATCAATATGAGGCAGAAATGTTTCCTTTGCTGCCTTGTTGCATACAATATTTTTCCTACTGGCGGCAGAAAAATGTTTCCTATAAATAATGTTAATTTTATAATACTTACCTACTTATCAAGTACTATTATTATTGAACTATTCAAATTAAAAAAAAAAAACAAGCAACAATATCAAATGTTACAATTATAAAAAATGAATTGACAGAAATACAGTAAAAACAAAACAAAATGATGATAATAGACGAGCTGCAGTGTTGCCACTAATTTAATTATTTATGATTATTTTAAGACCTACTATTTTTTGTAATATTTTTATTTCTTTTTTATCTTTTTACTTCATTTTATTTTATAAATATAATCTATAATAAGTATTTATAAACCTTTTTTTATAAATTCGTAATATTTTTAAGGTAAATTGTTCAAATAATTTAGGTTAAAGATAATATAAAAGAATAGGTTGTTTGTTTATTTATTTGTAGCGGGGAATGTGGGCGTGGCTTAGCCTGGAAAAATCCTCAGCAAAATGCGATTTTGCCGCCTAGGCAGCAAAATCGCATTTTGCTGCGTATTGTAAAGTTTTCTTGAAACCTCAGAGAAATTAAACTTTCATGCCTAAAAACAGTTCAATAATGCGTAATTTTGCTGCCGCTAGTAGGAAAAGTAATTTTTATGATACATTTTGATAAAATATTCAATAATAATTAACTGTACGTTCAAAAACTAATAAATTGAAAGCACTGGGCTAAGTAATTTTGAACTCACAAATGAGAAAGTTTATCTGAGTTGTCTTGAACCGATTTTTGTAAAAGAAAACAACGTAAAACTTATTTACACAACTAATTAATATTTAGGTTATATTTAAAATATTAGTTTGAACTTATGAATGCTTCTACCCTTAATTATTTCTATTGTAATACTAAATAAGTCTTATGTTTTTTCTATTACATAATAAATGTAATACTTAAAAGCTGGATAATAATTTCTATAATAATTTTATTTTGGAGCTATGTGATTCTGAAGAACGGAATATTTCTGTCTTTGATTTCAAAAATTCCAAGACGGAATATAATTAAATAAAATATCTGTTGGAGTCTGTCGGTAATGAAATATGTGAAACGTAAGGAAAAAATGAAAATGTATTGTTTTCCCTTCTTATCTTATCTTTCAACTGCCATTAGCTTGAATGTTTTACAAAAATACAAAATAACATTAAGTCCAAACTGGATCCTAACAAATAATTAATTCCAAGAGGACTTTGATTTGTTAATCGCTAAATTACAATAACATAATATTATATAATACAGACTACGAGGTCGAGCGCGTTAGTTGATTATGTAATTGCAAACAAATTTTTATACTTTAACTAAACCTTTTGCTTTCATCTTTCATTTTAAAAAAGAATAATCATATCAGAATGTTTTTAAGAACATGTTACTGTTGCGTAAAAATACAATCATATTATTCTTATTAATTGTCTTTTACTTCCGACATTACCGAAGGTAACGAAACCTATGTGATCCTTCTGAAGAAAAAAACATTCTTTATGTCTCTGATTTCAAAAATTCCGTTCAAGAAATCCTTGTTTCTCTTCCACATGCACACAATCATACATTTATTTACACCTATAACCGAGAGGTCAGTGACGTATCCAGCGCCTAGGTCTGGGGGGGGGGGCTCATTCTAAGTTAGTTTAGAGGGGGGAGTTGGGTATTTGTATAGTGGTAAAAAGAAAAGGGAACTACTTACTCAACAAAGCGTCTGCCCCCCCCCCCCAAAAAAAAAAAATGTACAACTAAAAAACAAAAAAAAATCTCCGCGCCCAAGTAACAACAACTGTTTTAGAACGTATTCGTTAGAAAATGTTGTGCTAATGCTTACTGCAGTACAATATCTTACTGTATGTCATGCGCGTCTTCTGCAGTTAATTAATTGGGGGGGGGGGGGGGGGGGTTCCGGGGAAAATATGACCTCTCAAAACAAATATGTAAAAAAATATGTATTAATAAAAAAAAATACGGCGATATAATTTTTTTTACTCTATTGGGTCTGGGGGGGGGGGGCACGTGCCCCCTGTTCCCCTCTCCCCCTTACCCGGATACACCACTGACCGAGGTACGACGCGAGGAAGCATGTGTCACACTAATAGACACACTATTTAATTAACTCTCTAGTTATTATTAGAGAATAATTTACCGTAAGATGGATTGTAAACAAAGTTATTTATGTTCATATGAAATATTTACACTGTCTGATTTCATTACTGGATGTTTTTACAGGCCATATTTCTGATTTAACATAACTCTTGTAAAATCTAACCAGCCTATCTTTTATAGAGCTTGATATACTACGTTACCACGATGTTTAAATACAGATTGATACCTAATTTGGGATTTAACAAGTTAGGTGTTTCCATAAGTAGTATTGAATCCGTATTCAAAACGAAATAAAAAAACAAACTTTTTCTTGGTTACTTTTTCTAAAGGTTATAAATAATTTTGTAACCTTCACCTTTTATAACCATGCTTTTTATTACGTATTTGGATGCTTTTTATTACGTACAGATTTGACTACAGTTTCTACAGAAATACGCTAGGTTCGCTCACACCCACGCTCTGCGCATGTCAGGATTGAGTTAAGTGTTTCCGTTGCAACTCGATCCAGATTATTCCAGATACGATCCCAGAATTTAGTGAATTGTATCGGGATCGGGATCGTATTTAATCCGTTTTGAATCTAGGTTTACATGGACACTTAGGATCCAAAAACTGTATTCTACCTGTATTCAATCTGTAATTAAACATCATGGAAACGTAGTAATAGACACGTTTTTTGGATCCGACCTCTCCAGCTCCTTTTATTGCCCAAAAAATGTGTTTTTTGATAGTGTACCCTGATATCACGAGTACTGCTTTACCAAAGACCAAACCAAATAAAAAGCATCCTATATGCGGAGGACACTTTGGAGATACGGTACCTTAATTTTATCTTTTTTGATCCAAAGCCCCTTCAAATGGAGTTATAAGCCTTCAAACTTGAGTGATTACCTAATTTTGATGCCTTCCACTCTCTACTTCAAATGAACTGACAGACACTCTAAATCAACTTTTCGGTACATTTTCAGTTTTAGCGTGGTGACAACGGGTGAAATTTTAACGCTGATCGCGGCAAAAAATTGTCGCTTTGATTCACAAGTACATTGGAAGAGATGGAAGCTAGAAAAGGCACCCCAGGCCGCTGACTTCAGCAACAGGTGGTCTCGCTCGCACTAGTGCCAGGACCTTATATATCCGTTCCGCTGACGCTGTTTTTTCGCTACTCTTCCGGCTAGTTTCCAATTGTTCTATTTATTCACTTATTACGCATAGGGGAGAGAAAATGACCTCTCCTTGGTCTTTCGGTATTTCCACTTTCTTGCCATAAGGCGGCTTTCACACAGTGGCGTCCTCACAACTCATCCCATAGACATAACCGAACCATCGACGTTGAGAGTTCTCAACAATCCACTTCAGGAGTTGATTTTTCTATCACAGCCTTGAGATAAAGCTTTAATCACTTCTCCTGTATTCATCGCATTTCTCAACTCTAGATTTCCCCTCTGGATTTAATTAATTTACTTTTTACGAATTTTGAAAACGTTTGTTAACTCAACAATCAGCAAAATGGGTTAATAACGAAACAAAGTTATGATTTTCCGGGCGGCAAAACTAAATTTAAAGACGAAATTTTGTACTAAGCCTCAACTCCAATTTTCAACTTCAATTTCGGATTTTTTTTTGTGAAAACAGTACTTTACTTTTAGGTAAGGAAAATTAAAAACGAAAATATTTTTTTTATACAACCTATTATTGTAGTATCAACGATGTATTTAAAAAAAAAAAAAAAAAAAAAATCAAGCAATATTGGTAAAGTAAAATGAATGTGAAAGGTATGATTATAATTATTGAAATACAAGTTCAGGTCCCCAATGATTTAATTCATTAACTGGGAGTCCTTAGCATTTGGGAATCACTGGTTTAAATGAGGCAGAAAGATTAACGAAGAAGAAAATTTAGTGTTAGTTATAGAAACAGGATTATAGTAAGACAAATGATGCCAGAGGCAAAACAACTTAGGGTAGAGTGTAGGAGAGGAGTCCCTCAGGGAAGAAGAGGCCGGATAATCGAGAAGAGTTGCAACAACAAGTATTATATAACATTCAAACTGCGAAGTTACGTAACACAACATATCTTAAAACAACCTACGACTCCAAATACTAGTTAACATAAATGAACGAGCGCAGTGAGTTTCAGAGACTTGGAATTTGAGAAGTTTGTATGTTTGTTTGTTTGTTTGATTGTGTGTTTGTTTGTCTCACGATAACTGGAGTAAAAATTGATCAATTTCAACAAAATTTGGTACAAACAAACAGAAAATTAGTTTTGTTAAATGTAAACAAACTCGCTAATCGTGCGTAAAGGTGAAGAATTCTTCTTTTTTACCACCCTAGGACCCTAGGGCGTTAAAAAAGATGAATTCTTCAGAATTATGAGACGCGCATGCGCAATGAATACAAATGCGTAAAGAATCACTTTATCTACGATTGATACGAAATATTAACATTATATCTCTGTTTAGATAGAAAGTGGTAATTTACCACGCTAGCGCGGTAAAGAAGAGAAATTCTTCAGCTTTACGCACAATTAGCGAGTTTGTTTACATTTAACAAAACTAATTTGCTATCATTTTATTAAAGTAACTGTTATATCGAGTTTTTAATGAAAAACAATGAATGAATCAAGTGGCTTTGACAAAAATGTAGAGAATAATACTCCTCCAGAAATAATTAATTCGGCAAAAAATACAACTCAAGATTAATGCCACTTTATCAAGAGAAGAGATACGAACTTACATACAACAAGTTTATTTTTTTCTGTATTTATTATTTAAATCTAACAATCGTAGATAAAGTACGGTACGCAACTCGTGCGAAAACGGCATTTTGCATTGCTCGTGTGGTTTTACTACCCTCGCTGTCGCTCGGGTGCAAATTCCACACTCGCGTGCAAAATGCTACTTTCCGCACTCGACGCGTAATGTACTATTCTACGCATCTAAACAGAGATAGAATGTTTATATTTCGTAACAATCGTTGATAAAAACGGTTACTTTAATTAAACAAGCAGCAAATTAGTTTTGTTAGGTTAACAAACTCGCTAATCGTGCGTAAAGGTGAAGAATTCTTCTTTTTACCGCCCTATTGCTGTATGTAAGTTCGTATCTCTCTCTTGATAAAGATGGCATTAATTCTTGAGTTGTATTTTTTGCCGAATTAATTATTTCTGGAGGAGTATTATTCTCCACATTTTCGTCAAAGTCACTTGATTCACTCATTGTTTTTCACTAAAAACTCGATATAAACAGTTACTTTAATAAAATAACAGCAAATAGTTTTGTTAAATGTAAACAAACTCGCTAAACGTGCGTAAAGCTGAAGAATTCCTCTTCTTTACCGCGCTAGCGTGGTAAAGAAGAGGAAATCTTCAGAACTATGAGACGCGCATGCACAATGAATACAAGTACGTAAAGAATCACTTTCTACGCATCTAAACAGAGATACAATGTTTATATTTCGTGTGTTCTTATTAAATTTATCAATCGTAGATAAAATAATTTTAAAGCTCTTTTCAGGTTGAATATGAATATGTTAACTTATCCTTGTAGCAATATTTGAGATCATAGTATGGCTGATATAAGACCACAATTTTACGCTAGTTCTTTATGCACCGCATCACTAGTATAAGGTATTCGTGTCACCATAGGAACAACAATGATTCAGCTATTTTATAAATTCCGATGAGAATGCAAGTCATGCGTGTTTTAATGACATATTGAAAAAAATGTAAAGAAACTTTCCCATATAAAAATCAAAAGTCGATATTTTCAACAGATAGTAAGATAAAAATCAATGGAGAACTTGTCTTACGAGAATCTTATAGAAAGAACTGGTGCGAATTTTAACTCAATCGGCGAAATAGTTCATAAATTATTTAGGGTTAAAATGTTTAAAGTTTACAAGTTGATGTTTTCAAAATGGCGGCAGATATCAAAACGAAATTCAATGGAAATTTTAGTCTTATAAAAAGGTATTCATAATTTACTTTAAGTCGCAATCTTTGTAATTGAATTGGACACTACAGACGGAGCAACTAGTTACAAATCAGAGTAACAGCTACGTTTTTAAGAAGAGAGACTTAAGAGTAACAGCTACGTTTTAAAAAAGAGAGACTTAAGAGTAACAGCTACGTTTTTGAGAAGAGAGACTTAAGAGTAACAGCTACGTTTTTAAGAAGAGAGACTTAAGAATAACAACTACGTTTTAAAGAAGAGAGACTTAAGAGTAACAGCTACGTTTTTGAGAAGAGAGACTTAAGAGTAACAGCTACGTTTTAAAAAAGAGAGACTTAAGAGTAACAGCTACGTTTTTGAGAAGAGAGACTTAAGAGTAACAGCTACGTTTTTAAGAAGAGAGACTTAAGAATAACAACTACGTTTTAAAGAAGAGAGACTTAAGAGTAACAGCTACGTTTTTGAGAAGAGAGACTTAAGAGTAACAGCTACGTTTTTAAGAAGAGAGACTTAAGAATAACAACTACGTTTTAAAGAAGAGAGACTTAAGAGTAACAGCTACGTTATTTAAATTTTATCGGTCAGTTTGACCAATTTCAATATCTTGGCAGTGTAACTTCAAAAAGGGGTTAAACAGAACCCCCCCCCCCCCCAAAAAAAAGGGCTGAAAGCAATAAGTAAGTTAACGACTATTATTATCATTTGTATTTGTATAATCGAGTAGTGTCCCGACGACGGCGACCCATCTCGAAATGATTTGTTATTGCTAAGTTAAGGCAACCACATTTATTCCAATAAAAAATAATAATTGTTTATTTTGATTTGTTGGTCTTCAAATAGATATAAAAAAAAATATGTGAGAGGCTCTCACGCATTAGAAGTGAAACATAAGTTCTAGAATGCATTGCTCTCTTTCATTTTTTGACGAATTAATTATTTCAGGATTAAGAAATCGTTATGAGAAATTTAATTGAAAAAAAATATATATATAGGTATATTGCTACACTAAGGCAACCACATTTATTCCAATAAAAATAAATGTTTGTTTTGATTTGCTGGTCTTTAAATAGATATAATACAATTAATCTGTAAAAATGTTACACTTGGACGAGTCTCGAATCGCAAACTTCGTTACACGATTTCACTATATGAAAAATTCACTCTACCGCCGCCAAAGAAGTTTCACTTCAAAAAGTATCTACATATATACATTATACATATATATCTAAAATAATTAACTTAATTACATTTGTTTTCTAAATTTAAAATTGAGCCCGTTGCCACGAGCCTAAGGGCTCATAATTAATATAAATTATAAATGCAACAAGTAATTCTTATATATTATGGTTTATAAAAATATAAATTCTTGAAGCTGAGGTTGAAGGAAAACCTGTTCAGGGCAGGTTACTTAAGATATTTATGCTTTTAATCCTACAAGGTCAATACACTCAGGCAATCAAAATAAACAATAATAACAAATCCAAATCACACGTAGTATGAACATGCTAAACATTTATCTTAAAATTTATTAATCGATATTTTTAGGGTCCGTAGGCAAAACCAAGGACTCTTATATTTTCCTGCGTGTGTCTGTCCGTCCGTCCTCTCGCGTGCTCTCACGGCTACACCTTTCGTCCGATCACTTTGAAATTTGGCATGTATTTGTCTTGTACCTGCCCACATATTTTAAAAATATAGCGAATTAAAAAAAATATTTTTCAAAAAAATTAGGGTAAAAAAACTTTAACGGGTTAAATTTTTTTTTTTTTTTTCGACACCGTGAGGGGTATCATATGAAAGGATACGGCGAGCTGATTACAAAAATATATAATTCTTTGGTTATAACTTTGATAGGGCGAGCGTAGGCGAGTTTGAAGAGGGTTTGAAACGTGCCCCCCCCCCCCCCCCCCCTCTATCTCGCTTATGTGAAGTGTAAAAAATCTGAAAAAATTCCTGAACATTCTTTGACCAAAAGTAAAGATACCACTTTTTGGAAATTTCGAAAAAAATATTATTTTATTTTTTATTGACAAAATACGGTTTTTTATAATTATGGTCTTTTCTATGGTTGTAGTCCGGTTCAGTGGCAAAAAAATACTTTATCAGAGTGTGTTTTGAGAATATCAGACCCTTAGAATGGTTCAAAGTAAGCTTTTTAGCATTTAAAAAAAAACACTGTTTATACACTTTACAGTTAAACACTATATAGTGTGGCCTACGGACCCTCGCTGTGTGCTGACTAGCACACACTTGACCATATTTTTAATTATTTATTATGACGCTTTTAGGTTTCTGTACAAAGTACGAAAAGAAACCTTATATAACGGCTCTGTCTGTCTGTCTGTCTGTCAGTCTGACTGTCGGTCTGTCTGTCCGTTGCTTGTTTCAATTCATAAACTACTATAGCTAGGAACATGAAATTCAAGATACAGGTGCATCTGGGCATTTGAGACAACTGGACACATTTTGGATTTTTCGCACTTAATATTTTCATGATGGAGGGCAATATGACGGGCGACTAAAAAAAAAAAGTTTTTAGTCACCATGACATGTTATATATATATCAATTTAAAGGTCTTGAAATGAAGAAAACGAATATACAACTATTAAAATTTCACACGTAATATTTTCAAGATGGCGGGCGACTAAAAAAAGTTCTTAGTAACTATAACTATGACATGTTATACATCAATTTAAAGGTCTTGAAGTGTAGAAAAAGAATATGCAATTATTAAAATAACATTTTACACTTAAAAGTTTCAAGATTGCGTCAATATGGCGGGTGAAAAAAACAAGTTTTTAGTCACCATGACATGTTATATATCAATTTAAAGGTCTTGAAATTAAGAAAAAAAAATATACAACTATTAAAATTTCACACGTAATATTTTAAGATGGCTGGCAATATGGCGGGCGACTAAAAAAAGTTTTTAGTAACTATGACATGTAAGTTATACATCAACTTAAAGGTCTTGAAGTGTAGAAAAAGAATAGGCAATTATTAAAATTTTCAAGATGGCTGCCAATATGGCGGGTGACTAAACATTGTTTTAGTTACCATAACATGTTATACATCAATTTAAAGGTCTTGAAGAGTAGAAAAAGAATATTACTATTAAAATTAGTGTAATCATATTACACTTACTAATTTTAACTTTAATGTACAGAAACCGGCGATTACGTACTTACGTGAAGCGCGCCTTACTTGTTTAGATTATAATTTATGTAGTCGAGTAGTGCGTAGTGTATCATACGCACCTCGATTTAATTTGCTATTGCTAAGCTAAGGCAACCACATTTATTCCAATAAAAATAAATGTTTGTTTTGATTTTTTTGTCTTTAAATAGATATAATAACTAATCTAAATAAATTTAATTAATTTTACTTTTTTTCTAAATATAAAATTGAGCCTGTTAAGGGCTAGTTTACAATAAAACAATATAAAATTATACATTATATATTTATTTAAATACCAATTATCAATTATGCTTCGAACCATTAAATTATATCAAATTAAAACAATAACATTTCTATCAATCGGCTATATCTCGAAAAATAAGAGAATATATAGAACTTTTTTTTATTTGCTCATATAAAGAGAAGTATTGTGATGATACGAAAATTCGATTTTGATGGATTTACACGTTATGAGGTCACCTGAGTCCAAAAAAAGTGGTTTAACAAATGATTGTCTGTCGTGGATCTGTGCAAACGCGTGGAACCTAATCTACTGGGCCGATTTTAACGAAATTTGAGGGAGCCATTTGATGTGGGTCCGATCCGTGTCATGACGATGTAATTTGTATCTATGGTTCGAGGACGGAGCAGGGCGAGGGACACCCTTTATGGGGACTCTTCCCCCACGCTTTGACGCACGCTTATATAGCTTACTAATGACCACACCATACTCGCTTCGGCGGTACAATGTACAAATGTATGATGTGTGAAGTAGCTGGAACTCTCCACCACGGGGCGTAAAAAGGGCCTAAGTGATGGCCTAATTGCAAGGTTCGAACAAGTGGTTCGTCCTACCCGTTCTAGTAGGAAGTACTAGACTACTACTACTAACGAAATTTGGCATACGTGTTCAGAAAAATCATGTCCCTTGGTAAAATCAGGAAATGGATTTTAGCTCCCAATTTGTGGGCGCAACCCACCAAAAAACTCTAAAGAAATGTGAAAAAAAAAAAAATCTAAAAAACCTACAACAATTATAATAATTGCCTAACAATTATTATTGTTAATGTCAAAAGAAATTATAATTGTTTTGTTTTTTTGTAAACTAGTTTCCTCTCTAATACTACAAATTGATTGATTGTCCAAGTATTTTTGTTTTTTTGATACAAAATAATAATTGTTAATCAATAATTAATTTCAATGTTAAAGAGCTGTAACTCAGTCAAATTTGAGAAAAAAAAAAACAATCGTCAGGTCTGAAATAGATATTATTTTTTCTCCTTTACGAAATCTTTTTGGCACTTCTTTAGATTATTACTCCTCTCATAAAAAAAACAGTGGGGAGTAACAATCTAAAGAAATTTTACGGAATGTTCTTCTTTAGACTGTTACTCCCCTTATAAAAACAGAAGTGTGATATTCCTTTGTCCCAAAGTACATTGGATTGAACGCCCCTTCTTCTTAATAGTTATTTAGTCAGTCATTTACATTCTAAAACAACATAGGGGAGTAACAATCTAAAGAAGCTCTTTGGACAAAACAGAAAAGAATTGGCAAACATTTGTTGTTCTATTTGTAAATTCCAACTCTTGCCCTGATGAAGATATTGTGAAATATCGAAACGTTGGCTACCTAAGGAGAATTAGTGTTTTATTGGTCTGCTCCCGATTCACCTATTTAGTTTATATATATATATATATATATATATATATATATATATATATATATATATCAATTTAGGGCTGACTTCTTAATAATATTGCAACAAACCCAAACTTGCCCTTTTGACCCTAGAAAATAAAGCTAATGATTCATTTTTCTATAACCTCACCGGTTCCTGTTTACGTTTACTCTGAAAAAAAATATGTGTGAGGCTCTCACGCATTAGAAGTGAAACTTAAGTTCTAGAATGCATTGCTCTCTTTCATTTTTTGGCGAATTTAATATTTCAGGATTAAGAAATGGTTATGGGAAATTTAATTGAAAAAAAAATACTGCTAGGCTAAGGCAACCACATTTATTCCAATAAAAATAAATGTTTGTTTTGATTTGCTGGTCTTTAAATAGATATAATACAACTAATCTGAAAAAATGTTACACTTAGACGAGTCTCGAATCGCAAACTTCGTTACACGATGTTACTATAATATGAAAAAATCACTCTACCGCCGCCAAAGAAGTTTCACTTCAAAAACGTGAAAAAATTATTTCTCGAAACGGTTCCGACTATTTAATCAAAATATTCTAAAATGTTGTCCATTTAAATACGAATCTAACGATATAAGCCGTTTTCCCGGGAAAAATCTAGTTCCTGAGAAAATAGCTTTAAACGCGGACGGAAAGAGGCCGGGTTCGATTCACCGCCGAGGAGAAATTATTTTTATGATTACATTTTGATGAAATGTTCAATTATAATTAAATGTACATGCGATAACACGAAAACTAATAATTAAGGGCTTATTAATTAATAAAGGGCAAAGAAATTGTGAACTCCTATAGGTACGAGAAAATTGATCTGAGTTGTCTCGGACTGATTTTTATTATAAGTTTTTTATATAGAAAAAAAAAAAAGTATATAATCTGTTAAAATATAATTACAGGTTATAACCTATAGTAGAACCTGTATTATTAGAAAAGGTCCCAAAGTAAGGGACGAAATATCTCCTTTAACCATTATAAATGAGTTTTTTATTTACCCTAATAATATGGACACAAAAGAGTTAATAGATGATGTTTTTTCCGGCCAGTATAAAAAAATCTAGTTTCACAATCTTTATTTATATCCCCAAAAATTCGTCAAAATTTTTATTTTTATTTTAGTTTTCACTATTTTATTCAATAATTATATTTCTTACGAAAAACTTTTATACCACTTTAAATTACAGCTGAGAAAAATTGAATGTATTATTATTTCTTTTTGACATTTTAATCTACTTAACCGACATATCAAAATATTATAAACACACTGCTAATTAGTGTGGCACATAGCTTCCTCGCGTTCTATCGCGTATACTTTAATGATTATATGCTTTTAAAATCCTTTGATAATTGTCTAATTGAAGCGAGCGTAGCGAGCTTCCTACATTCAACGAAATATGCTCCGTGTCTGTCTGTCTGTCTGTCTGTCTGTCTGTCTGTCTGTCTGTCTGTCAGTAACGTTCACGCGTGTGACGATAACTTGAGTAAAAGTTGACCGATTTAGTTGAAATTTGGTATACATGTTCCTCTTACTAATACTCAGGCTAAGTTCGTTGGACAGCGTGATCCGTCCATGAGTTCGCGCGCAACGCTCGCGTAAACGAGAGGTACAAAAATTAAATTGGAATTTCAGGACGGGAAAAGATTCTATCATCATCTATTCGATGAGACGAACATTTTTTTCAATTAACATTTTTTACTAAAACCAACAGCGACACCGCTATGACTTAATAAAGATCGCTAAAACTATTAAAGCGGACCTAAACGTTTATAATAGAGAAAACAACCTTTTTACCGATATCTTACGTTCTAACGAAACGATTTTAATAAAACTTCATATACACCATCTAATGCACAATTGAAACAGGTATGCAAAATTTCAACTTGATACAAGCAAAATTCTTTGCGTAGTGACGAGATACATTTATAATAATTGTTAAAAAGCTACCGCGGGTGGTGAAGATGGTTATAGTCGTAAAGGTATAGGTTTGTTTAGGAAGTAAAGCTTTGTACCGAGTACCCCCACTCTTCCCTAGACTACCCTCTTCCACTTATCTTCAACTATGACATTCATCATGATTAATAAATTTCAATATTCAGTATTTCATTGCAATACGCTCGCTTCAATGATAGAGCCACGCGATGCCTAGTTTATTTAATTTTTCAAATCGGTCAAAATTATTGACAGATAATTTATGTAATAGTATATTAAGCGTCGAGTGCGGAAAGTAGCATTTTGCATGCGAGTGTGGAGTTTGCACCCGAGCGACAGCGAGGGTAGTAAAACCACACGAGCAATGCAAAATGCCGTTTTCGCACGAGTTACGTACCGTACTTTATCTACGATTGTTAGATTTAAATAATAAATACAGAAAAAAATAAACTTGCTGTATGTAAGTTCGTATCTCTCTCTTGATAAAGATGGCATTAATCTTGAGTTGTATTTTTTGCCGAATCAATTATTTCTGGAGGATTATTATTCTCCACATTTTCGTCAAAGTCACTTGATTCACTCATTCATTTTCACTAAAAACTCGATATAAACAGTTACTTTAATAAAAGAACAGCAAATTAGTTTAGTTGAAGCGAGCGTAGCGAGCTTCCTACATTCAACGAAATATGCTCCGTGTCTGTCTGTCTGTCTGTCTGTCTGTCTGTCTGTCTGTCTGTCTGTCAGTAACGTTCACGCGTGTGACGATAACTTGAGTAAAAGTTGACCGATTTAGTTGAAATTAGGTATACATGATCCTCTTACTAATACTCAGGCTAAGTTCGTTGGACAGCGTGATCCGTCCAAGAGTTCGCGCGCAACGCTCGCGTAAACGAGAGGTTCAAAAATTAAATTGGAATTTCAGGACGGGAAAAGATTCTATCATCATCTATTCGATGAGACGAACATTTTTTTCAAATAACATTTTTTAGTAAAACCAACAGCGACACCGCTATGAATTAATAAAGATCGCTAAAACTATTAAAGCGGGCCTAAACGTTTAAAATAGAGAAAACAACCTTTTTACCGATATCTTACGTTCTAATGTAACGATTTTAATAAAACTTCATAGAAACCATCTGATGCACAATTGAAACAGGCATGCAAAATTTCAATTTGATACATGCAGTAGTTTGTTTGTAGCAAAGAGATACAAATTATAAATATTGAAATAGAGATTGTGGTTAGAGGAATAGTAAGAATGCGGGGCGGTTCCCTTACTACTAGCCGCTGCACTACTACCAGACCCATTATCTATCAACTCATCATGATTCACAATAATCTTTTTTTTCAATATTCAATACACATTTATTACTATACGCTCGCTTCAATGATAGAGCCACGCGATGCCTAGTATATAATGTTAGTGAAAAAAAAATAGTTCCGAATTTATTGAAGCGAGCGTAGCGAGCTTCCTACATTCAACGAAATATGCTCCGTGTCTGTCTGTCTGTCTGTCTGTCTGTCTGTCTGTCAGTAACGTTCACGCGTGTGACGATAACTTGAGTAAAAGTTGACCGATTTAGTTGAAATTTGGTATACATGATCCTCTTACTAATACTCAGGCTAAGTTCGTTGGACAGCGTGATCCGTCCAAGAGTTCGCGCGCAACGCTCGCGTAAACGAGAGGTTCAAAAATTAAATTGGAATTTCAGGACGGGAAAAGATTCTATCATCATCTATTCGATGAGACGAACATTTTTTTCAAATAACATTTTTTAGTAAAACCAACAGCGACACCGCTATGAATTAATAAAGATCGCTAAAACTATTAAAGCGGGCCTAAACGTTTATAATAGAGAAAACAACCTTTTTACCGATATCTTACGTTCTAACGTAACGATTTTAATAAAACTTCATAGACACCATCCGATGCACAATTGAAACAGGCATGCAAAATTTCAATTTGATACATGCAGTAGTTTGTTTGTAGCAAAGAGATACAAACTAGGCATCGCGTGGCTCTATCATTGAAGCGAGCGTATTGCAATGAAATACTGAATATTGAAATTTATTAATCATGATGAATGTCATAGTTGAAGATAAGTGGAAGAGGAGGGTAGTGTAGGGAAGAGTGGGGGTACTCGGTACAAAGCTTTACTTCCTAAACAAACGTATACACTATACGACTGTAAACAATCTTCACCACCCGCGGTAGCTTTTAAACAATTATTATAAATGTATCTCGTCACTACGCAAAGAATTTTGCTTGTATCAAGTTGAAATTTTGCATACCTGTTTAAATTGTGCTTTAGATGGTGTATATGAAGTTTTATTAAAATCGTTTCGTTAGAACGTAAGATATCGGTAAAAAGGTTGTTTTCTCTATTATAAACGTTTAGGTCCGCTTTAATAGTTTTAGCGATCTTTATTAAGTCATAGCGGTGTCGCTGTTGGTTTTAGTAAAAAATGTTATTTGAAAAAAATGTTCGTCTCATCGAATAGATGATGATAGAATCTTTTCCCGTCCTGAAATTCCAATTTAATTTTTGTACCTCTCGTTTACGCGAGCGTTGCGCGCGAACTCATGGACGGATCACGCTGTCCAACGAACTTAGCCTGAGTATTAGTAAGAGGAACATGTATACCAAATTTCAACTAAATCGGTCAACTTTTACTCAAGTTATCGTCACACGCGTGAACGTTACTGACAGACAGACAGACAGACAGACAGACAGACAGACAGACAGACAGACAGACAGACAGACACGGAGCATATTTCGTTGAATGTAGGAAGCTCGCTACGCTCACTTCAATTATAAATATTGAAATAGAGATGGGTGGTTAGTGGAATAGTAAGAATGCGGGGTGGTTCCCTTACTACTAGCCGCTGCACTACTACCAGACCCATTATCTATCAACTCATCATGATTCACAATAATATTTTTTTTTCAATATTCAATACATATTTATTACTATACGCTCGCTTCAATGATAGAGCCACGCGATGCCTAGTTAAATGTAAACAAACTCGCTAATCGTGCGTAAAGCTGAAGAATTCCTCTGAACTATGAGACGCGCATGCGCATGAATACAAATGCGTAAAGAATCACTTTCTACGCATCTAAACAGAGATACAATGGTTATATTTCGTATCAATCGTAGATAAAGATATTTTACAAGTATAAAAGTGTAAATTTAGCACAATATAACAAGCAGAGATTGTTGAAATTTATCGGGGGCTATCTGCGGGCTAATTTCGACAAACCATTCAAATTTCTTGAAATTCAGATAACGTGTGCACAGAAGTGAATGCAACAGTATACAGATAGTGAATGAAGCCTGGTCGCCTGGTATTGAGGTCCCTAGACTCGCTGTTCTATTGAAGAGGTAGGTCAAGTAGAGAGATGGAGGAACCAAGCCACCTCCTATTCTCCTCGTCTTTCCCCCTTCCCCCCCCCCCACCCCCGTTCTATCCATAATAAAAACTACATATATAATATAGTTTTAACGATATTTAACACACTTCATAGCAGTGTCGTCGTTGGTTTAACTAAAAAAATGTATTTGGAAAAAATGTTTTCTCATTGAATAGATAAAGTTAATAGATAATAGTTGAATAATAAAAGTTGAATAGATAAAATTCCAATTTTAAATTTGAAGTTTTACGTTAACGCGAGCGTTGCGGGCGAACGCTTGGGCGGATAAAGTTGTCCAACGGACTAGTTCTGGGTATTGGTAAAATGAACATGTCTACCAAATTTCATCTAAATTGGTCTACTATTAAGTTATCGTCACACGTTTCAGACACACAGAAAGGTCGGACAAAATCGGAGACATAACATTTTTTCGTCCTCAAAAGTGAACACAATACCATTAGTATGTAGAGCCACGCGATGCCTAGTAATTTTATAGAGAAATAGTAGTAGTAGTAATAGTAAGGTGCTAGTACTAGACGGGTAGAAAGAACCACTTGTTGGAAGCTAGCAATTAGGCCATCTTTTAGACCCATTGTACTAGCCCCGTGGTAGAGAGTTGCAGCCACTTCACACATCATACCTCTGTACATTGTACTGCCGAAGCCAGTATGATGTGATCATTAGTGAGCCATATAAATCAGAGTATCACGGCGAGGAATCGAACCCACGACCTAGTACCGCTCATGATTCAGTGATGGCCGAGCTGACGTGGTAAGTGATTTAATCCACACTGCCACGCCAGCTTTCCTATATAATAGATAAATAACTCCATACTCAAAATAAAAACAGGCTCATAATAATATGTTTAGACCTATTTTGGTCCTGATGGACAGGTAATTCTAGAGTTAGTTGCTTGCCCGCTATTACACTGTTACTGTTACGTAAGATAGGTAATACTGTTTAACAGTATTACAGGTAGACCAGGGAAAATAATAGCTAACTAAAACCACCTTCCACCTCCTTAAATACTGTAGACCTATTATTTAAATATTAAAAATCTATTATTTAATCATCTAGTATTAATTAATAAATATTAACTAATAATCACAATCTGTAATAAAAATAAATTTATTTCGATTTTTTAAAAAAGTTTAATGTTTTTAACACTTAAATTTTAAATTTAGAATTAGTTTTTAAATATTTGTTCACTGTAATAGTACATTACGCGTCGAGTGCGGAAAGTAGCATTTTGCATGCGAGTGTGGAGTTTGCACCCGAGCGACAGCGAGGGTAGTAAAACCACACGAGCAATGCAAAATGCCGTTTTCGCCCGAGTTGCGTACCGTACTTTATCTACGATTGTTAGATTTAAATAATAAATACAGAAAAAAAAACTTGCTGTATGTAAGTTCGTATCTCTCTCTTGATAAAGATGGCATTCATTCTTGAGTTGTATTTTTTGCCGAATTAATTATTTCTGGAGGAGTATTATTCTCCACATTTTCGTCAAAGTCACTTGATTCACTTATTGTTTTTCACTATAAACTCGATATAAACAGTTATTTTAATAAAAGAACTGCAAATTAGTTTTGTTAAATGTAAACAAACTCGTTAATCGTGCGTAAAGCTGAAGAATTCCACTTCTTTACCGCGCTAGCGTGGTAAAGAAGAGGAATTATTCAGAACTATGAGACGCGCATGCGCAATGAATACAAGTACGTAAATAATCACTTTCTACGCATCTAAACAAAGAAAAACCTTACAAACGAAAACTTTTTTGAAATAGGGTCTTAGAAGAAATCGTTGTCCGGGTAGTAATCTCTTTTGGTATTATACTTTTGATATAGATAAGTTACCATATGGTGAAGGGGGGGGGGGTCTTTGTAGGTAAGTGGGAGGAGTCCCTCAGTGTTGAAGATGTATTAAGCACAATGTTGCCTGAAGTCTGGGCAATTCTCTTGCAAGTATTGAATTGTTTGCAAGGAGCGATGGGACGGGGCACTATCTTAATCTTCCATAAACATGTAATTTAGCATTTGATCTTTAATTTCAGGCAAAATTGTGCTTAACCTTAAAACATCTTCAATGTTTGTTATAACACTGAAGGACTCCTCCCACTTACCTACTGTGAACCCCCCCCCCCCCCCCCCCCTTCCACCATATGGTAATTTATTCTATTAAAACTATAATACCAGACAAGATCACTACCCGGACGACTTTTCTTAAGACCCTATTTCAAACCGTCATTGCGTGGCTTTCACCCAATAGTTTTTAAAGTAATAGATATGAAATTTAAAGTGGAAAATTGTAGTTTTCAGACCCCGCAAACCCCACATCACTATCTACGACAGAAGCTAAGCTATAAGTACTCAAAAAAGTGCGGGATTTTTTGCCCACTCTGTATAGGTAAATCTATATGTATAGGTATCTATATTTAGGTATCTATATGTAGGTATCTATAAGTAGGTATCTATTTGTAGGTAAATATAAAAATATGTAGGTAATATCTATATTTAGGTATCTATATGTAGGTATCTATATGTACGTAAATATAACAAGATAAAGGTAAATTTATGTATGTACATTTACATTCATGTTTAATACATTAAAATAGGTAAATGTATTTCAATCAATAAATGGTAATATGAATTAATATAGTACCATTACTTTTACTTCATATAAAAAGAAAGTATTCTTTATGCAGCAAGTATAAGATTTTGATAAGATTTACAAGTTTTATAAGTTCCAAAAATCTCAGTTAAATTAAATTATAAAATTGTTATTTAAAAATGTCTGTTTGCAGTCTAAACTTAATAAAAATAAGGAAAACGGGACAAAACTTTAAAAAAATTGTCTGCAAATTAGTGTGGCACATAGCTTCCTCGCGTATTTTATTCGTGTTTATAGCTTTAACCACTTATTATGTCTATTTTTTTTTTTTTTTTTTAATATTATTTTATGTTTTTCTTACATGACTGAAAGAATCATTTATTTTTAAATTTAGAGACGTCAAAGAATTAACGTTAATCAGAATTATCATAATGCTTTCCTCACCTCCGGTAAGCATGGAAGCAATACCGTAGTAAATTTTCAATTTTATAGTAAATTTAACGAACATTCTTTAATTTTAAATGCCGTATTTAGACATTATTTTGGACACAAATGAAGTTATAGGAGACCAATAGTTGATCCAAAAGAAGCATGGAAAGAAATCCGATAGATTTTCCGGATGGAAAACTAAATGAAGAAAATTAACACGTTTATCCAGGCGCAGTGGCGTAACTATGGGCCCGCGCGGGCCCGCAATGAGGGGGGGCCCCCAGTGCCAGGGGGGCCCCAAATTCAGAAATAGCTAGAATTACAAACCTTGTACCAACGGTAAGGGGGGCCCCCAATCCTGAACGCAAGAGGTTTTTTTTTTGCTCATCGATTTTCTTTCGAGCCCCCAAAAATTTCTTGCGGGGGGGCCCCCAATGGTCTAGCTACGCCACTGCCAGGCGAGGGTTAGAGGATCAATTTTTATAAGAAAACTTATAAGTTTCTTGACCCAATGAACTTTTTGAAAAAATTATAAAACCTTTCTGAAGAGGACGTTATAATTTTAGATTGCCAATTAAAATTTATATTTAATTGTTCTCTTTTACAAACAATATATAGACATATATATATATATATATATATATATATATATATATATATATATATATATATATATATATATATTTATTTATAAAGGAAATTTAAACTTTTGATAAAACTTGTTGTACCTATATAATTGTTTTACCTTTTATAATATTAATCATTTTCAAGTGACACTTAATATAAAAGTGCTGATAACTTTTATAGATTATGTAATTAAACATTTCCAATATCTATTTCTGTTACGAGTAATATGGCTATTAATAATTTAGCATTTAATTAATGTCCATGTCTTAATAATATTTTAATTAATAAATAAGATAGTTAAGCTTTTGAATTTAATTATTTTTTTATTTAAAAAGAATAATAATGTAGAAAATGAAATTGATAAAAATATAAAGTTAAATTATGAAATCATAAAAATACATTGGAACGTTTTTTTTTGCGTAATAACTTATCGGCATTTGCAAAATTGCGAAAATATATATCATGATTTAATATCTTTACTGACCTTCACTCCGTTAACGAAGAAAACTAGGGTGTCGATCTCTTGAGGAGTATCCTTCATCGCAGCGGATTGTTTTGTCCTTACAGGACCAAGAAAATTGAGGATCAAGTTCCGATTTAGTTACGTAACCAAAAAATAATAAATACGAAGTTATAACGTGGGTGAACTAGAACCGATGTAGTTAGAGATGCGCCCACTACAGAGATCGGCTTGCAACTGACGTCTCGAGTCTCGACTCGACACTCAACACTGTCCAGGGTCACTGGAGAAGGGGGATTTATCTATCCCCCCACTCCTCTTTATCTTCGAGATCTAGTCACAATGAGGATTTTATAAAGCTCTTAATAAACGGTATTATCACATCATGTCATATCATAATGATAATTATGATTCTTATAAAATGATAAAAATATGCGAGTGCATTCTAATTCTGTTTGGATTAGCCTGCATCTTTGCATAATATGTGCTTTAATAAAAGAAATACACAAAGAATATAATAATAAAAGAAATACACGATTTTGAAAGAATATAATGTATATATTATATGCATTACAGGGTATGTACTAAGTGAAAATAGTACATCACGCTTTGTGCGGAAAGTTGCATTTTGCACCCGAGCGACAGCGAGGGTAGTAAAACCACAAGAGCAAAGCAATATGCAATTTCCTTACGAGCTGCCTACCGTACTTTATCTACGATTGTTGGATTTTAATAATAAATACAGAAAATAAACAGTTACTTAATTTTTTCTTTAAAACAAAGATTTTTTGTTCTCTATGAATAAGTAGATTTGACTTCTAGTTTCCAAGATTACCAAAGTTATTGGAAGCATTAAAAAAATAGTTCGTGGTGCGGGCCCCCTTGTGGTTCGGGCTCCTAGGCGGCCGCCTATGTCGCCTATGCCTAAATCCGGCCCTGATCCTACTAGCTAGGAGTGAAATGATTGAACGAGCGTAGTGAGTTCTTAATTTCAGAGACTTGGGATTTGAAAAGTTTGTTTGTTTGTTTGTCTAACGACAACTAGAGTAAAAAGTGATCAATTGCAACGAAATTTGGCACATATATGCATCTCAACATTTTTGAGATCTGTATAGTTTTTAGAAATTCCACACTAAATATTTTCAAGATGGCGTTCAATATGGCGGACGACTAAACAAACAGTTTTTAGTCAGTATGACATGTTATACAGGAATTTAAAGCTCTTGAAGTCTAGAAAAGGAATATCTAACTATTACAAATTTCACTCATAATATTTTCAAAATGGCGGCCAATATAAAGAAAACTAAAAAAAAGTTTTATCTCCATGACATTTTATAAATCGTTTAAAAGCTAACGATTATGTACAAATACGGTATAAAAAGGCGAGCAAAGCGAGCCTGCATTCAATTTAATATACAATTATTATGTACAAATACTTTTAGAACAGGCGAGCGTAGTGAGCCTGCAATCATTTTATTAAATAAAATATATTTACTTTTTACTACAAATGCTTACATACTTTTTTACTACAAATGCTGTATAAACAGGCGAGCGTAGCGAGCCTGCATTAATATTATTAAATAAAGATTATGTAGAAATGCTGTATAAACAGGCGAGCGTAGCGAGCCTGCATTAATATTATTAAATAAAGATTATGTAGAAATGCTGTATAAACAGGCGAGCGTAGCGAGCCAGCATTAATATTATTAAATAAAGATTATGTAGAAATGCTGTAGAAACAGGCGAGCGTAGCGAGCCTGCATTAATATTATTAAATAAAGATTATGTAGAAATGCTGTATAAACAGGCGAGCGTAGCGAGCCTGCATTAATATTATTAAATAAAGATTATGTAGAAATGCTGTATAAACAGGCGAGCGTAGCGAGCCTGCATTAATATTATTAAATAAAGATTATGTAGAAATGCTGTATAAACAGGCGAGCGTAGCGAGCCTGCATTAATATTATTAAATAAAGATTATGTAGAAATGCTGTAGAAACAGGCGAGCGTAGCGAGCCTGCATTAATATTATTAAATAAAGATTATGTAGAAATGCTGTATAAACAGGCGAGCGTAGCGAGCCTGCATTAATATTATTAAATAAAGATTATGTAGAAATGCTGTATAAACAGGCGAGCGTAGCGAGCCTGCATTAATATTATTAAATAAAGATTATGTAGAAATGCTGTATAAACAGGCGAACGTAGCGAGCCTGCATTAATATTATTAAATAAATATTATGTAGAAATGCTGTAGAAACAGGCGAGCGTAGCGAGCCTGCATTAATATTATTAAATAAAGATTATGTAGAAATGCTGTATAAACAGGCGAGCGTAGCGAGCCTGCATTAATATTATTAAATAAAGATTATGTAGAAATGCTGTATAAACAGGCGAGCGTAGCGAGCCTGCATTAATATTATTAAATAAAGATTATGTAGAAATGCTGTAGAAACAGGCGAGCGTAGCGAGCCTGCATTAATATTATTAAATAAAGATTATGTAGAAATGCTGTATAAACAGGCGAGCGTAGCGAGCCTGCATTAATATTATTAAATAAATATTACGAACAAATGTTGTATATCTAGGCGAGCGCAGCGAGCCTGCAATCATTTTATTAAATAAAGATAATGTAATAGTTCTATATAACGGGGGTACGACGCAGAGAGCGTCGTAAATTAAATTTTGGGGGGGGGGGGATTTTCGGGGATGTTTTTAATTGGTTTTTTTTAGGGGGGGGGTGCAATTTTCATGCTGAAATCAACTAATTGAGGGAGAACAAACTAAACAATATTTTTATGCTTTCCTCTATACTCTATATTATTTGTAAGTCTACCACTATACTAATACTATTTTCTAGTTACTGAAGTGGTACATTACCACATATATATTGTACCATAATTAAGTAATTCTATTCTTCTCGCGACACCAATATAGTAATAGTCTGTTGTTACACGTACACGATGTTTAAGTGTTCATTCCATTTAAATTGTTTTATTTACATCATTAACTAGTTTATTTATGGTTTTATTTTATTGTTGTCGCTGCCTTATGCAGCGCAGACTAAAATAGAAAAATAAACCATTTACGGAACTATTGTTACTTTAATACAACTTTACAAATGCGAATAGTATCATAGCTCTTAGCTCGTAGCTCGTAAAAGGAATATTATCTTCGAGTCTTGAAAAAACAATTATTTAAACTTTTAAACAAATACAAAGTGACATATCTTGTCAAAGAAAACAAAACAAAAAAAACTAATAAATAAAATCGATGGCTTATGCCAGCGACATGGCTTCCCGAAGTTATACTTCTGTAAACTTCATCTTAACTGTGGCTCTTCGGCGGGAGTCGGACCATCATCAGGAACCATCAGAACTATTTTGTTAATAGGTCGTTTTATTATTTTTCCATTAGGCAAACGAAGAGACGCCTTCCTTACAAGGTGATCATCACTTGCAATCGTCTCACTAACTCTTGCGAGTGTCCACTGATTTCGAGGAGCTTGATCTTCTGAGGTTATGACAATGTCTCCGCTCTTTAAATTCGGTTTTCTTTTTTGCCACTTGCACCTCTCTTGTAAGCTTGTCAAATATTCTCTTCTCCATCTTCTCCAAAATTGATCTGTTAAGACTTGCACGCGCTTCCAACATTTTCTTACGTACAGTATACTATCTTCCTCAAATAATCCAGGTGGAGAAAATAGTGGTCTTGGATGTATAAGGAGAGCATGGTAAGGAGTGAGAGGTTGAAGACAGTCCGAGTCCGAAAGGTTAGAAATTGTTAGGGGTCTTCCGTTGACAATACATTCGCATTCACAGAAGAATGTTCGTAAAGCATCTTCTGTGAGCAGACCAGGATGTTCTCTCAAAATAACGTCCATAACACGACGTACTGACCCTATCTGTCGCTCTACAGAACCTTGCATATGACTGGCCTTGGGTACATTAAACAGCCATTTGAAAGTACATTTCTCTTCTTTCAAAAAATCTTGAATAGAATTAACATTCACCGATTCTAGCACGCGCCTGAGTTCTTCATGGGCACCTACAAAGTTTGTCCCCATATCTGATCTTAATTGGTAGATAGGGCCACGACGAGCAAGGAATCTTCTAAGTCCATTGATGAAAGAATCAGTACTCAAAGAATCAAGTGTATCCAATGAAATAGCTCGAGATGCCAAACACGTAAAAATCAGACCATATCGTTTCTCTTGTCTCCTACCAACCTTAACAAAGTATGGTCCGAAACAGTCAACAGCACTATAATAAAAGGGAGGATGTCCAATTTCTACTCTATCTAATGGTAAATCGGACATCTTTTGCTCTAGGAATTTTCCCCGGGAACGGTTGCATGCTACACAGGAGGAAATATGCTTACGAACTAAATGCGAGCATCCTAGTATCCAAAACCCAT
The DNA here is from genome assembly GCA_951217055.1 of Gerris lacustris. Classification (NCBI taxonomy): domain Eukaryota; kingdom Metazoa; phylum Arthropoda; class Insecta; order Hemiptera; family Gerridae; genus Gerris; species Gerris lacustris. The sequence continues at coordinate 67,334,850 of OX578283.1, forward strand.
TGGAACGCACGCTATTTACGGTCATATTCCTACCCTGATGCCTAATTTTTTCATGAAAGTGCCTAACAATTAATAAAGAGATCTTTGAAATTTTCGGGAGGATTACTGGGTGCTGTTCTTCAGCAGCTAATCTAGCATACCTTAATCGACCTCCAACCTTAATTAACCCAGTACTATCGATAAACGGATCTAACTTATACAAAGAACTCTTTCTTTTAAGAGTTGTATTCATACCTGAGGACAGAGCTTTTATCTCCTCATGAAAATATTTAGCTTGGACTTCTTTTAATATTAAGATTTCAACATGGGTAAGTTCAGCTACAGAGATTGGATCAACTTTAGGAGACTCACAAGACTCCGAACTAATCTTTTTTGAACTTTTAAACAACAAACGTCTGACGTATCTTACACAAATAGCTACACTTTGACGCAGTTGTGACCAAGAACTATAATTAATAAATCTTTCATATAAATTTGAATGTAAGGGTGTCTGAACAAGGAGGACTGTTGATCGTTTTATCTCAGGGTCGTCCTCATCTAAAGAGAAGACTCCTGGTTGGGACCAGGATGACTCTATCTCCCATAGGAATTGAGGTCCCGTGAACCAGTTGCTTTTTGTAAATAACTTGACAGATGGAGCCCTTGAAGCTATATCTGCGGGATTAATTTCTGATGGTACATAGCGCCAATTTGAAATATCTGTCATATCACGAATTTCTTGTGCCCTATTTGATACAAACATATGACATTTCTTTGATTTATTGGTGAGATAGCCAAGCACGACTTTGCTATCAGTCCAAAAGAAGTGCTGCACCTCTTGGTAACCTAATTCCTTCTCTAAAAACTTGCTCATTCGTGCTGAAATCACGGCTGCCGTAAGTTCCATTCTTGGGATAGTGATCTCTTTTATAGGGCGTACCCTTGCCTTACCGATTACAAATGCACAGTGAATTTTTCCTAAACTATTGGTAAACCTAACATAAGTGACTTGACCATATCCTACACTAGATGCATCCGAAAAATGATGTAGCTGAATCGATACAATTCCATCAAATTCTTTTGGTTTCATACAACGAGCGATTTTCACGTTGTTTAGACTCTTAAGACCTTCAATCCAGGTCAACCATCCTTTGTGAAAGCCCTCAGCGACTACTTCGTCCCAGCGTTCCCCTCGATTCTCTAATTTGTACTGCCTGCAAATATCTTGGACGATAACTTTGCCAGTAAGTACGTAGGGAGCTAGGAAACCTAGAGGGTCATAAACTGAACAAATGCAACTAATCATGCTCCTACGAGTTATTGGAGTTTCCTTAACTGATACCCTGGTAACGAACGAATCCAAGTTAAGTTCCCAAGATAATCCTAAAACTCGCTCTTCAGGAAAGGTCTGTGGTTCAAATGGCTTAACTGTTAACAGCGAGTCAGCCCGATCTTCCAGAGGAATTTTTTTTAAAACTTTCGAGTCAATGGTGATTAATTTGTGAAACCGAAATCCACCAGATTTGCAGATAGCTTTTACGTCTTAGATGAGCTGTACTGCCTCGTCCACTGAACGAACCGAACCACAGCCGTCATCAACGTAAAAGTTCTCCTTTACAAACGAAACGGATTGTTTATTAAAATTTCCTTCATTATCTATTGCTGACTGTTTTAGTGCAAAATTGCTGCACCCTGGTGAGGATGCAGCGCCAAATAAATGTACAGTCATTCTATACTCCCGTGGCTCTTGCGAGACATCACCTTCCGGCCACCAAAGAAAACGAAGATAATCTCTATGCTTTTCCTGGACGACCACCTGGTGAAACATCCCCTCAATGTCACCAATTATTGCTATTGGCTCCTTTCTGAATCTTAGAAGGACACCAGTCAAGTTGTTTGTAAGGTCAGGCCCAGATAGTAAATTTGAATTTAATGACTGTCCCTTATAGGCTGCTGAACAGTCAAACACAACTCTAAACTTATTTGGCTTCTTGGGGTGGAATACTCCATGGTGAGGAATGTACCAGTAATTGCCCTTAACCCGATTAATATTTGATTTTACCGGTTCAGCATGACCTTTATCAAACATCTGGTTCATAAAATCAACATATTTTTTCTTATAATCCGGATTAGATATAAACTTAGTTTTTAAGCTATTAAGTCTTTTAAGAGCCAAGAATCTATTATTTGGGAGTTCGACTTCTGAATCTTTGAACGGTAACGGGAGCTCATAATGATGATCTGGTCGATGATAAATATTGGTCTTTAAAATATCCAGAAATAATCTATCATTTACTGACAGTGACCTTTCATTAGAGAGATTTGGAACCTCAGGGAAGTCGATCAAACCTTCTGTTTCTATAGCCCAACGACTCAAGATTTCTTTAGTTTGAAGGCCAGTTTCTTGATAACTAGTGACTAATTTAGAAGTTGCCATGTTTGTTTTATTTTTACGAGCCTTCGGCCCAATGATACCCCAGCCTAACACAGTTCTTATGCCGTAAGCTTGATCGGCTTGTCCTCTGATAACTTCAAGAGGACATAAAATTGATGGACAATTGTTACCTATTAACAACCCTATACCAAATTTAGTGTTAAGAGGTGCTATCTTTCCAGCTATCATACTAAGATGGGGATGAGACTTGGCAATTTCAGGTGTAGGTATGTCGTCATGACTACCCGGGATCTCTACTCTACTAAACAACTTATTAGGCAATTCAATTTTTATATTAGGATCGTAAAAACTCTGAATTATTACATCCGATAAACGTTCACAATCTACACTTGATTTTTCAGAAAGTGTCCTTAATTCTAAACAGGTTTTAACCCCGGAAGCTCCTATTTCATTACACAAAGACTCCTTTATAAAACAAGAATCACTTCCGTCATCTAAAATTGCGTAGGTTGCAACCTTTTTACTAGGATCCCTACTACTATATACATAAACTGGGATGATGAATAATGTTGTTGAATCCTCTAAACTCTCCTCATGATAATGATGCACCAGGAGACCAGTAGATTTATTTAATTCAGAAATCTTTTTAGTACTATCTGACATAGTTTCTTTGTTCTGTGCGGTGGTCACTTGAGATTTTTCTTTGACTTTATAATCTGATCTCTTAGTAGCCTCATCATCATGTAGACAGGATGGGTGTTTACGTTGACAATGTGAGCAGGTCATTCTATTAAAACATCCCTTAGAAGTGTGGTTAGTACCTAGACAGCCGAAACACAGTAGTTTATCTTTGACATATTCTACTCTAGACTTAATGGGAGTTTTAATAAACTGCATACAATCAAATAAACAATGGGCTCGACTTTTACAAAATTCACAAATAAGATCAGTCTGAACTTTAGTGGACATGCACTTGGACTGAGCTTGCTTTAATTTATTATTCCCTACGAACCCTGAAGTGGGCTTGAATGGCTTAACATTCTGTGATACATTAGCATTGTACACAGGATGGCTATACACCTTGACTAAAGATTCTATGAACACTGCCAAGTCATCTATGGTCTCATGTCCATTCTTTGTTTCTATAAACTGGACCCAGCGAGCCACAAATTTCTTTGGTAGTCTATTTACTACTTGCTTTAAACAAATCTTTGTGTTCAGTTCTCTTTTAGCATTATCGTCTAAGACTTTAGCCGCAGTTTTAACCGTGTCGCCTAAATCTCTTAAACTGTATGTATCAGTAAATGCTATAGGGGGACCTGCTATTAACTTCCTTACCCAAGCCTCCGTTATAGCTACAGGATTACCATACCTACGAGACAAAATATCTAAAAGTTGGGAAAAGTCTAGTGATATATTTTGCTCTACAACTTGCAGTGCCTTACCCTTTAGAAAATTTTTTAAAAAGGTCTTTTTATAATGATCTGGTAAGAGTCCGTCCTCTAAGTGAAGACGTATCTCTTCCCGAAAAATAGGAAAGTCACAACATTCCCCACTAAACTTAAAAGGGGTGATAGAACTGAGTAACTGTAACTTAGCCATGATAGCCATATGATCTGTAGCTTGGAGATGAGGGTGGGACATTGGTGGAACAAACTTATCTAGAGGAGGAGGAGGTGGGGGACGCTGACTCAAAGTATAAGTTTGGGTATTTATATCTCTAGTATGAACTTCATTGCTTAAATATTTCGGTTCGTCTTTCTTATAATGAGTCTCCCAAAGCTCTGAACCGTGGTCTGAGGCCTCTACCTTATTATTACCTAAATAACCCATATCAACTTGAACTGACTCTTTGACTACATTAGTTTTAGGTAAATCTCTAAGTTTTAGCAAATTAAGCTCCTCTAATATTTTACCTTGTTGAATAGTTAAGGACCTAAGAGCTTCTACCATTGACTGTTTACTGCTTCGGGAATTAAAGCTACTTACACTACTTTTCGATGTAGGAGGTTTCTTAAATTTTTGACATGAGACAGATTTTTCCGTGATTGGCATTGATCGAACCTTACTTTCATCAACGACAGACTGATTTAGAATACTCTCTTCTTTACTTTTAATGAAAATGTAAGAACAACTCAATAGAACTATAAGTTCTTACACTTAAAATACTTAAATTATTTTACTCAAAAAAAATGAAACTCTTTCTTCAAATCTTAAACGAGTCTGACATTATATTTTCTTTGACACAAATACAATAATCAAAATATAAACATTAATAACCCTGGCAACATTTAACATCCTCCACACCGAGAAGCTGGATCCCGCCTACATTTCTAGAATGTATCTCCTGTATGGTATAGCCTTTGTACAGGTCTGGTCATCTCTCCTGATGCAGTCTTTAGCTTGATTAGCCGTCGGCCGTTATCTTTGTCTTGTTAATATTGAGAGAGAGTGGCCATTCAATCCTTTTCTTAGCATCAATGTGTTTTCTCTTGGTGCTTAACATCCCGATATACTCATTGCGAGTCTGCTTCTTGAAGCAATCCAATATTTTTCGCCGATGACGGAGTCTTTTATTCAGAGTTACTACTTGGTTCAAATCAGCTGTACTGGACTCCCCGCTCTCCCAAAGAACGCTACTCATCTCCTCAAAACTTAAAACTGCCCTACCTACTATTTTCTTTAACAAATTTTTTATTATTAACTTAATTAATCTTTCCTTATGTAACAACCTAGTCTTTAATCTAATTAAACCCCTTTCATCTACAAAATAATCTAAATTTCCTAATCCCCTTCGATCTACAAATGCGTCAGTCTGAATATCCCTTATAATGATTTCGTCAACCTCCTCTAACTCATGAGCTGTCGAACTATTTCTTTGAATTTTCCTCATTTGACAACCACTAATAAATCTTTTGATTCTCGCGGTAATTCTTTGAACCATCAAAAAACTTGAATTCAACTTGTACCACCATTTTCCTTTGTAATGAGAACAACAAGTTGTCTTGGTGTATGTATTCTTACACCATTTACTCTCACAAGTACAGCCCTGCCTAGTAGCCACTATTGAAACTACTTTTACACCCCTTTCCTTAGCTACTTCGTCCTCCTCTACTATAAACTGCACTTTTGGCCATTCTCCGGGTGGTTCTCTTAGCCACGCCGGTCCTTCCCACCACTTGGTTTTTAGCAACTGGTCTGCATTATAGCCCCTACTTGGCAAATCTCCTAGATGAATCTGACCCAACTCGTCGTGCCAAGTTCTAACACAAGTTAATTTTTGAATTTCTGTTACCCTATTCCTAACAAATGGTGCCCACGTTTCTTTTCTAGTAAACCATGATAACCCAGCAGTCGAATCACTCCAGCATGTAACATATGCCGCAGTTGGTGTAGTGACCTTACTCTCTACAGTAGCACTTAGCTTATGCTCGGAATATTTGCTTTTGCCGGAACTATGTAACATTCCGAACCCTGATATCGCTAACTGTATGCACTGCTCACTTTCTACTTCAGATCTTACGATCTGAATTAGCTTGGTCACTTTGCTAACTGTAGTGTCTCCCCCCGCTGCTCTAATCAAAAGTTCTTCCGTCCCATAACTAGATTTAAGACTATCTAGTGCCTTGTCGTAATTTTCTAAAGTTGGAGGGTAACTTTCCAACAATTCTCTAGCGCTAGACCCTCCATTAAAAGATTGTAATAAATATTGGAATTTTTGCTCCCCTGTCAACTCACTGTCTAAATGGATTGATCTAACCTCAAGATCGCACTTTTTAAGTTCGATCGGAGGAAGTTGTACTTTACGAGAGCTAAGGGAGCCAGATCCTTTTTGAACTACCATAGATGTCTTCTCCTCCTGAAGTATTTTCTTAATTTTAATATTACATTCAAAATACTTAGCCTCGTATTCTACATCGAGTTCCTCTTCAATCTCCTCATCAGGCATATCTTCATCTATCATCAGGTTGATAAGCAGTGTCTGCAAGGCATCTAATTCTTTGAACCTCTTTTCTAGCCATTCTAACTGTGATTCTAGAATTACGCTCGATGGAACTGCAGCCTTTAACTCCTCTTCGATTTTGTTAAATATTTTAGTGAAGTTCGCTCGAGCAATCTTCCTCGCTTTCTTAGTTCTTTCCATGTTTACGGTCGCCATAAATGTAAGAACAACTCAATAGAACTATAAGTTCTTACACTTAAAATACTTAAATTATTTTACTCAAAAAAAATGAAACTCTTTCTTCAAATCTTAAACGAGTCTGACATTATATTTTCTTTGACACAAATACAATAATCAAAATATAAACATTAATAACCCTGGCAACATTTAACAGAAAACTTCCAGATCTGATAGAAAAGTTTTACGTTCGGTAACGTATTCGGTTAGGGCAGGGTCAAGGGACTCTCTCTTTTCTATTTCTTCTATCAGAGTAGTCAGCTCTTCACTAAGTGAGATTCGAATTTGCTTTATCTCGCTTAGCGTTGAGCTTATGACGCTTTGTGGAGTTTCTTTGATACCGAACAATTTTTCAAGTTCCTTTTGAACTTTCTTAATTTTTTTCTCCTTAGACCTGAGAGAATTTTGGATAAGATCTATGAAGTACTGAAAACCCTTGTCAGTCATAGTTCTCTGCCTCTTATCATCCTTACTTAAACTATTATTAGACTTGATCGACATACCAAATACGAAGTCTTCGAATTTTCTTCAACTGCCGAATATTCCTTTTACTGTCGCTGCCTTATGCAGCGCAGACTAAAATAGAAAAATAAACCATTTACGGAACTATTGTTACTTTAATACAACTTTACAAATGCGAATAGTATCATAGCTCTTAGCTCGTAGCTCGTAAAAGGAATATTATCTTCGAGTCTTGAAAAAACAATTATTTAAACTTTTAAACAAATACAAAGTGACATATCTTGTCAAAGAAAACAAAACAAAAAAAAACTAATAAATAAAATCGATGGCTTATGCCAGCGACAATTGTTAAACAATAATTAGAGCTTGTAGTTGTCCAGTATCACGTAAAACAGAGCACCTTTCTTTAATCCTCTATTATAAGAAATATAAAATAAAAACATAAATAAACTAAAAACATAAAATAGAAACAAATAAACTAAAAACATAAAATAGAAACATAAATTATTATTGTTAAATCAGTAACTACGAGTCATAATTATGACTAGATATTTTGCAAAAAATAAAATCAATTATATTAAAATAATTGACGTTTTTAGGAACACAACCACTAATACTAGCAGGAAACGTTTGTTGTGTAAATTATAAACAAATTACAGGGAAGTACTTGCATCAAGCAAGTACTTTTTAGGGTTTCGTAGATTATTCGGCATACACATATACATATATTTCATTATTTGCTAAAATAACATTTTAGTAAACCCATCCCACCTTATATGAAAGTAAACAAAATGAAACAAATTTAAATAGATCCCTCAAAAAAGAAAAAATAGTGTAGTGTAAGGAGAGTAGACTAGATGTCCCTGGCACGATTCCAAAATTTGCAATTTTTAAAAATTCAAAAATCCGGCCCGATATTATTAACGCCTCACCATAGGTATTAGCATGAATTATTTTATAATTTTAGGACTAGCCCTAATGAGGTGGAACGGGGGGGGGGGTCATTTTTTAGTGAAATTTTGGCGCTAAAGACGCAATTTTGGCGGTAAAAAACACAGTAGTCACAAAAAGCTATATATATTTGTAATCTACTCTTCAGTAGCTTTCATTTGAAACCCATTTCAAAAATTAAAAAATATAAATATTTGAAGTTTTCACATTTTTGCGTTTTGCGCATGCGCATATTAAATGTTAAAAACCTTCTCTGTATTTTTCCTATGATTGGGTCAAAAAGTTACGCTAATATTTTAAATTTCAAATCTCTCTCGTGAATGGTTCAGGCTCTATGAACCAAAGAGCGACGGACGGACACATCACCCTCGGCATAAGGGTTTTGAGATGAGAAGTATCTACAAAACCATAAAAAGTGCAGTCTGTAGTATCTGAAGATAGAGTATTTATTATCAATAAAAGCTTTATTTTCTCAATTGTGCTTTTTCTTTTCTTTTAGTATGAGTAATGCAAAACTCAAACCACAATACTAATACCAAGCCTAAGTTTCAAAAAGACAAGGAAACATAAAGTATATTAAATACTCGTAAATTAATATGTATATTTAAACTGTTCTGGTTGCTAATACAGAGAGAGAAACTAATAAGTTTGTTTGTTTCTTTTTCAGTTCTTAATTAACAAAGAGCAAAACAATTAACTAATAAACTTTCCAAAGTGAATTAAGTTTCACAAAATATTAAAATGACTCTCGAAACAAAGCTAAAAATTTGATCCCGATTTTATGAATCAAAGAGGCATAATAATCATTATTTGAATAAGAAAATTTACAAAAATTTCCTGGGGGAAGACCCCCAAACCCCCCACTTAATCGAGGGGAGAGGGGGGGGGGGTAAGTTTTACAAAGTTTTGGGGGGGAATTTGCGTCATGAGCCTTGGGGGGGATGGGCACCCCTGGGACCGCCGGACCACCCTTGGACGTTGTTCCATTTGTTGTATCAGGTTTCTCGGACACGGTTACCTTAACTTAATTTCAAAAAAATTTTGCAGTTACCTTTTTGTTCCACTGGAGGATTGAAACATTAATAGCAAAAAAAAAGTTCTTGCCTCTAAGTGGACAAGAATTTAAAGAAGTGGGACAACTGCGACTTCAGTAGTTATAGGATTTAATTTTCTGCCATTACCAGGTGGCAACACTGGCCCTCCCTGAGAAAGAAGAAGAAGTTCAAGAAAAACTGTTTTCCGAAAATGATAAACATTTTGGCGATTTGTTGTTGTCCGTTATTTTGTCTGGGTTAAAAAGAGATTTTATCGATGTTTTTATTGTCTTGTTTAAGTGTTAAAGGACTGTGAAAACTGTTTGTCTGTTGTTTTTTATAGTCTATATGGGGTTGTTAATCTAGTCAAATCCATTGTTATCCGTGCTATCCGCATATGTCGTTTGTTTTCATTTATTTAGCCTGAGATGACATGGCGGGCAGGCAACAGCTCGATCCGGAGGATTTTCCCGTAGAGGACATCACCTCCGTAGTAAAAATATTCAAGAAGGAATTGCAGAAAAGCAATCCCGATTTGGCTTTGCTGTCCATAATCGCAGGTGCCATCGAGAACTCGCTGACCTGCACGAAACCGTCGCAGGCCAACTTCGCCGTTTCGAAATGCGAAGTTTCCGACGAGCCTAAGCTGCCCACACTCCCTTACGCTATTGTCAACGCTCTTTACACTAAGTTCCACACTATAATCAAAGGTTCTGTAGATTTATCCCTGTATAATACTCAATATGCTACGAGAGAAGTTATAAGGAAAGTTTCGGACGTCATATGGAACTCGTTGACAAGGAGTTATTATAAAGACAGAGCCCACCTACAAAGCCTCTACAGCTATTTAACAGGTATGCACAGTACACAGTTTAATCTTCTGCATTGATTGACTCTCTATTAAATAAAATTATCAGAATGTATAGCCATGAGAAAGTTTTCCCGTTCTCTTACTAACTCTTAGAAATGCATGACCGAAATCGTAACATTAACGATAAAATATGTGATTCATTCGTTAAGTATCACAATGCATACTCCTTCAACTCTTGCCTGGGAATTGTCTTCTAGTAGAAGAGTTGACCTACAGTCTAAGCAGAAGTCTTTAAATCGTTGCTTTAAAGTTTTAGGTCCAAAAAGTGTCAGAATATTTAAAAAATATGGTCATATTTCATCCCGAGAAGGGCATCTTTAGGTATGTTATATGCTGACGTAGTTTGCTAGTGGGTTAGTGAAATAAACATTTGCTTTTTTGTTAAATTAAAAGAGGTTCTAAGAAGATAATATAAGAAACTCATCATATTTACCGTTAAAATTAACTTTTGATAGTGTCAGAAAATGAAGTTACGGCCAATATGAGCTTGAGATTTTGATATTTGACTTATACTCATGCCATTATACTTTGTAAATCTGACAGCTCAGATTAGCCAACCTATGTGCGGAAAAAAATAAAACCAAAAGGCGGTTATCTTAAGGTTATCCAGTGATTTGTTTGCCTAGTTGGCTGGACCTACTACCCGCCAAAATCTCAAGTTCTCATTGGCTCCCCTCCCGCTTTGTTTTTCTTTTCCCGCACTATCAGAATAACAAAGTATAATGGCACGAGTATAGACGTCAAAATCTCAAGCTCTCATTGGCTCCCCTCCTGTTTTTTTTTATTTTCCCGCGGTGTCAGAATAACAAAGTATAATGGCACGAGTATAGACGTCAAAATCTCAAGCTCTCATTGGCTCCCGACACCATCTGTCGACGCATTACACTCTTTTTGACAAAATGTGGAAGGGAGCCAATGCGATCGCTGGGTTTTGAATTTGAGAAGGTCGGGCCAACTAGACAAATAAAAATATCTCTGGCCCCACTCCTCCCACAGGCCTAGTGGCCTTTATTTTTTTTCTTCATACAGGTTGGCCAATCTGAGTGTCAAAAGTTAATTCTATTCGAAGACAGAGTGTAAAAAGCTCGTTTGGCACAGACTGTAGTGTAGATATAGATGTTCAAATTTAATTGTTTGGAGTCAATTAAAGTTTACAATTTTCTTATATTACATTAACCCATTCAATGCGGGTGGATCCATGCTGTGCTAACGCGCCTGGTGGGTGGATCCAAGCCCTCCCTTTCAGCCTTCTGTAGCTCTATTCTCCGTGCCTCGAGTAGAACCATCTTGCAAGGCTCTGTCAGGCCTGCTCTCGTTTGTATCCACAGTGGATTTAAACATTTATTTTTTATTTATTTTTATATTAAATTTTAAAATCGTTTAGATATATACAGTCACTAAGGTAGGTTCATGAATTGGATTATGCATTGAATGGGTTAATGGTTAAATGTTTTACACAAAAATTGTTGCTAAGTGTTAATTTTATAAGGTAATGCATGCTAATCTTAGAATATCTTTGTAAGCCTGATGTATCTGCTGTATGCAACCTGCTAACCTCCACGTAGTTTAGGCTTTGCTAGACCTCTTTGAAGGGCATTCAAAATAGTTTCAATATGATGTACCTTCAGTGGCGGTGCGTGACCTATTTAACTGGGTGGGCTTGAATAAAAATGTATACCATAAATCATGTTGAAAGAGGTGTAGTTCAATAACCAAACAACGTCTTCACACAAAAATTGTAATTTGAACAATTGACCGGTTTCGGCTGATCTAAAGCATGTTATAGCTAGCCTAAAATCTTTAGGTTGATGTGGCCCTAACTTTTTAATTTCTGTTTTCACTTCTAAAGGCAAGGACGAAAACTGTGTCTTTAGTAAATTGTCTACGTGATTTAAATTCATTGACGATAGTAATGCTAAAATAAACCAAATAAATTAAAATTAAGAGTAACCATCACACAACACAGCGCACACTCGCGGAATAATGATCAATAACCTGCTCGCACACTCTGAACTGTAAACAGCCAGAGTTGGCTGAGGACTGACTGGCTCACTAGACGTTAGCGACAGAATATTTGTCTTGCCGAAGGAGGCCTAAGCAAAGAGTAGAGTCGGGTAAGATCGGGCCTTGCCCCACCTCTACTTTCCACACTCTACAGTCAACCCTCTTTTCTCAATGCTTCTCTCAAGGACTTATCCACTCTCTTCGGCTAGACAAATATTCTGTCGCTAATGTCTTGTTGATTGGCTCAGGCATTGCCTCAACACCGTTCCCATTCCGGACATGGGGGGGGGGGGGGGGGGGGTTAGCGAGGGAACCCCCACCCTACCTCCTAGCCCACGGTTCGTTCGGGCATTCTTTGGTATTGCCCTCATAGGAAATTAACCTTAAATTAAAAAATGTTATGATTTTTATTGTATAACCTGAATTTATCTGATCTTCCTGTAACCTCCCTTTTATTACTAAATGTTTTTCAGAGAAATTTTACAAAACCAAAATAAGATATAACTGTCTTTGCATAGGCTCTATCTAAAGCAAGATTGGATAAAACTCTCTAAATTAACATGTGACATTCAGACCAGTGCAAGTTGGTTATTCTGCAGCAGATATATCAGATAGATTGTAATTTTCCCTCCACCTTACCTCTGATCAAAATTTTGGATCTGAACAGCAAAAGTTGACTAAAATTTGACTGAATGGTCTGGGATGTGAACATTGCTTTTATTATTTTACTAGATAGTCAAGAATCCTTTGGGATTCAATTTTTAAATTAAATTACAATTATAGAAAGTAGACAGACGAAGATAAATAACACTCCGATCCCAGCGTTAGTCTATTTTTCTCTTTCTGTCTCTTTTCTATAATTAAAATTTAGGCAAAACTAAAGAATCAGGTGCTGTTTAGGGCTTTAATGTACAAAAGAGTTTACACTCCTTTGTCAAAATTACTATTGAGGCAAAAGGATATTTAGTCCAATGTACTTTGGGACGAAGGAATATCACTCTTCTGTATATTAAAGTTACAATATCCTTTAGTCTTGATTGCACCGTCTTTTTCAGTTCAGCCAAAATTTATTATAATTAAACATAAGCAGTTGAGGTGTCTGGAAAAGTATATTCCTACACAATAATTTTATAGTTTGAAATATGACCAACAGGACCTCATTTTACTTTCTACATTTCTTTGTTATAAATTTTATCCATGGTTCCAATTGTATTTTTGCTAATTTGACATAACCAATAGTTTTATCAAAGTCTATTGTTAGTCTGTTATCCTACTCTTCAAATGAATACCACAATATTGTTTCACCTTAGAACAAGTGAGTGTATTAGTTTTTTACGTGTTTACAAACAGTTTTTTTTTTTTTTTTTTTTTTTTTTTTTTTTGGTTTTAGTCCCGTTCAACATCCTAGGTCATAACAGGACGGAAAAAATAAATTCTTGTTCCATTAATATGTAAATGAGAAAATATATATAGTGAACTAAATTGCTTCTTGTTTACTGATCAACTAATTTTTTTTTAATATACATAGTTTACTAAACTATACAAATAATGTGATTATACCTTAAGGATTCAGTAAATCAATCATTAAAGATTACCCATTAACTTCCACTCTATTCAGGCTAGTCCGTATCTTTACTAAATATATCTTGGTTCACAGTAAGCAGGCTATTGAGATGGCTCTTGTGGGTTTGTATCACCCTTTATGTGCAAGGTCTCATCCGTAGACACCTGGTGAAGAGAATTGTGGATTCAGTGGATGGATCCTCCCACTTCTCAAATCCTGTTTCAAATATGTGGTGAGGCCTTTGAGATCTAACCCAGTGTACTATGCAATTTTACCTTTTTTGGAGTTAGTTGAGTTTTTATTGATAAATTAATTAGACAAAAGGGTATTAGTCTGAATTCATAGAATTTGCATGAGCATAAGTATTTGAAAAACTCATTATTAGTAAAGACTAACAAAAATACGAGAGAAAGAGGAGCTTAATTACTTAGTTAGATTTTTTTTTTTTTTTTTTTTTTTTTTATAGGAATGTTTAACTGTTTTAGGAATCTTGACCCTACTTCTAATGGTTACTTGTTGTTTTGTCTTATCTTTCTAAAACTTGTTTTTAGTAATGTACTAATGGCAAACTATTTTTAATAAGGTTGATATTGTTTCAGGTAATAAATTGGACTGTTTTGGAGTTGCGTTTGCTGTGGTCGCTGGGTGTCAAGTACTTGGATTCAGTGATGTACATTTAGCTTTATCTGAAGACCATGCCTGGGTTGTCTTTGGGGAAAACTCCGACAATACAGCTGAAGTTACCTGGCATGGTAAGATCACAAGTATCTAGTTTCTAATTAAGTCCTTTATAGCTGGTGAAAACTTCCTTACTTCCTCAGCAACTCAATGAACAGCATGGGCCAAGCAGGTTATATGGACCATTAGCATACAAGCTTTAGGGCACAACACTTTTAAACACTCCATGTTTCAACATGTATGCGTGCACAAAAGCCCGCCATTATTGTTTTCTTGCCAAAATATGGATATGGCCTCCTGCACCGCTTGAGCTACTGTGGTGTTGTTAGTTTTCTCCATTTCTTTACATAATATTAGATGACAACAACCAGAATCAGAGGTGGAATGATATTGGTCAAGCATCTGACTCAGGTTCACCTGAGACTGGAAGGGGAAGCCACCGTTACCTGAAAACCCAAAATATATCTCTTTGTTTTTTAAAGAGGAATTAATCCCTTAACTATTCAATATTACTACGAATGTGCCAAAGGTTATCCTCTAAGTACGCTACTTATGCCTTATAAAAGGGTCATTGGCATTGAACCCGACAACACTACCTGCATCTTTCCCTAGATTATTGCTACACACGGCTTTAAACTTGATTTTTTATCTTAGAAATTACTTTTTCATTAAAATATTCCATAATATTCTCTAACATGCAAAATATGTGAAAATATTTTATGAACCCAGAAATATGCTTTTTTATGTCCTTATAACTTTTGAAGGGGAAGGGGCAGAGCCCCCAAAATACGAAAATTAGGCATTTCATTGTTATTAAAGCTAAGAAAAAAAAAAAGCTTTTTATGTCAATTCCTAACCCTAATTATAACAATGACAATTATATTATCAACATTACATATTGTGATTCAACAGAAAATTTAAAAACGTAGTATATAAAAAGTTTTTTTTATCTTGTAATTATTATAATATCTCAAAAACACAAAATTTGAGGTCTCGATGTGTTTACTTCAGTCTCTCTAGAAATGATTTAATATTTTCTTTTTATTAGGTAAAGGGAATGAAGATAAGAGAGGGCAGAGTGTCGAGACCGGAGTGAATTCGAGGTCGTGGCTTTATGTAAATGGAAATCCAGTGATATGTAACCGTCACATGGAGGTAGCTGCTCTCGTCTCCTCAATCAACCCATCGCTCTCTGTCACCAGTGACTCAGTCGAGGTTACCTTGTTCCAACAACACCTCCTCTGGACACTTCATGATATGGGCCATCTCGATAGATATCCAATGGCCATCGGTAAGTTTCATCTCTCTTATTCAAACTCCCAGGATAAGAAAATTGAGAACATTGTTTAAATAAGGTTTGCTCCAACCAAGCAGTGTAATGTCCGTGGAATCGTCTCAGGAATGCTCAATGGATAAAAGCCGACTTGTGACAGTGTTTCGTACCATCCTCCAAACTCTTCCAACCCACGCAGGGATCGTTTGCGAACAGTTTACTGTACCGTCCTAATGATCCTCTGACAATACCAAGTACTGGTTTAAATGACATGCGCAGTTATCTCTTCACTCATATAAACAGGAAGGTTTCCTAACTGTTACTAATCTGACATGATTTTATTACAGTACTATGTTAACGCATGTGTATAGCACCTTTCCTAAACCATACCCGAATGATTTGCTGGATGATACAAAGGATAGTACAAATAAGGGGGTTGGAACAAACCTATAGAGCTTTAACCCTAGAGTACACACAGTCTCTTTTAGGCCAAAATTTCAAATAAAAAGATGTATGGTGGGTGGACGAGAGAGAATCTGAAAGTGGGGATTTTTCTAGCTACATTTCTTGTTATAATCAGAAGAATCAGTCGCTATCTGTCAATCCTGTGCTTGATATTGTCCTGACAGGCCTGCGCCTTTTTAACTTAATTTCATTTCAATATTGAGTTAATTTAAGTGAAACTTATGTGAATGATACAAAATAAATTAATATGGTGGCCATACTGAAGAAAAAGAGAACATAGCAAAATAATTAATTAAGAAGACTGACTGATTTAGTGCTTGCTAATGAATGATGAGACTAAAAAAACGATATTTTATCATTTTAAATATAATTAATAACACTTATAAACCAAATTTAAATATATCTTATAATATTTTGCTAATATGTTTTCAAATTACCTGCCTCAGCAGTTAATTATGATAGCCTCTCCTCGCCTTCGGCTCGGAGGCTAATCTAATCACTCGTCAGTAAAATTCCATTTTGCTGCCTAGTTACATAAATAACTATTTCCTAATTTACATGGGAAATTTAAGTTTACATGGTTTTGAACAAAGTATCGTATCGGACAAATGGTTCCTCACGCTCCAAACACTGAGTAAGCCTTTTTTTAAGTTTTGAAGCATTGCCACAGGAATTTCGGCGATTTGGGCTCGAATGTTGTTTTTGAGGGTTTCCAGGGTTCTGGGACCAAAGATTTTTGGTTTCCCTATTGGAAAAAATCACAATGGGCCAAATAAGGAGAGTTGCTGGCAAGTTCAAATCGCCTCTTAGGGAGGATGAGACACCCGGGGAATCTGTCTCGCAAAAAGTTCTTGCAAATCCTTGCTGTGTCGGCTGTGGCCCGTCCTGTTGAAACCAAACGTCTTCTAGCTCCCTCCCTGCCAATTCAGGCAGGAAAAAATCCTGGATCATGGTCAGATAATGTGCAGAAGTGACTGTAGCCACTCAATCGTTTTCTTAAAAAAAAAAGTAGGGGCCGATGATCCCAATTCTTGAAATTGCACACCATACTGTCACCCTGTCAGGGTGCAGGGGTCTCTGGTGGAGCTCCCTGGGATTAGTATCTTTCCAATAGCGCATATTTTGTTTATTAACACATCCACTGTGGTGAAAAGAAACGGAGGGCACGGGAACGATAAAAAAATAGGTCTGCACACAAAAAACACATTGTTCAACAGACTACTCCATTATGGTGACTTAATCCTTGTGGATCATATACTTTCCATCCTCCTCTTTCGACCACCCCACTTCAAATCCATGCGTCTGCCATGCACCACCCGAGGATTCAATTTGCTACCTCACCAATAAAAATTAATAATTTGTGTTTTTCTATAATGATTTTTTAATCTAAACCCATAATATAAGTTAATATGCTAATAGTAGTTTCTTCATTGCAGGGAACCTAGCTGAGCTAGAAGAACTGAAGCCAATGCCCGGGAGAGTTCCGTGTTTCACCCTTCTCCAGGAAGCCATAGCCTCCGCTAGGAAGCATTATAAGAACATGCATGTTTACCCCTACACTTACCAGGCTGGTTACTTCTACAGGCATTCACTCTACCGCCAGGCGTTCAAATCTTGGGCCAATGCAGCCAATGTTATTCGACAGTGAGCAATTTATTTTAAAAATAATTTAGAAAGTTTGCCAATTTTTTTTTTTTTGTTAAATTGACAAGTTACATTTAGAGGCATGTTACTTTCTATAAATTTGGTCAGAGTATAATTGGCATGCAACTAATATGATTTTGAACCAGACTTTTTAAAATTAAAATCTGTGTTAGTAATATATAAAGAAAATTTTTCAAAATATAACTTGCTGTTCTTTTTACTTTCTAATAAAAGAGAAAGTATTGTGATGGCACAAAAGTATACTTAGTCGGGCCAACTAGGCAAACAAAAATATCACTGGATAACCTTCTAGTGGTTTTATTTTTCCTCTCACACAGGTTGGGCAATATGAGCTGTCAGATTTACAAAAATTCAATTTCGAGATTTTGATGGATTTACACGTTTTGAGGTCCTCTGAGTCCAAAAAAGGTGTTTTTAAAAAATATCTGTCTGTACAGATGCCTGAAGCCTAAACTACTGGGTTGATTTTGACAAATTTGGTGTACATGTTCAAAAAAATCATACCCCGAGGTGAAATTGAGAAATGAATTTTAGCTCCGAATTTGGGGATGCTACCCCCCCCCCCCCTCCCTAAAATCTCTAAGAAAACAAGACAAAAAAAGTTGAAAACGGTTCCTACGATGTTGCTTAAAAAATTCTAAAATGTAGTCCATTTAAATATGAATCTAAAAATATAAGCTGTTTTATTGGGAAAAATCTAGTTCTGGAAAAAAATAGCTTTGAACACGGATGGAGAGAGCCCAGGTTCGATTCCCCGCTGGGAAGTTATTTTTATATAATGTTCAATAATACAATAATAATTAAATATATCTACGAAACTAATAAGTGGAAAACACTAGGCCAAGTTGTTATGAACTCGTTTATAAGAAAGTTTGTCTGAGTTGCCTCAGACAGATTTTTTTATATCATAAAGGAAAATTTTTGTTAAATATATCTTCTGTGCAAGATATTTCAGCACTCAAGGTGCCGATTATATATAATTTAAAATTGATAAAACAATTATTGTCACATAACAATGGCCATTAATTTACTTATATTTGATTAAAGTGTAAATCCCATATAATTTTTTATCTGAGTGAAACAAATTAATTGTAACTGTTCTAGAAATTAAAGTTGAAAAAATAAAAGATTTATTGTTGCTATGACTCTTAGTATGTTTATAAATGATGATACTATAATGAAATAAAACTTTGTTGTTATTAATATGCTACAGGTACAACTACAGTAGAGAAGACGAGGAAATCTATAAAGAAGTTATGGAGATAGCTAATGAACTGATTCCCCATGTTATGAAGGTGGAGGGATCCGGACATTCAGCTCATTCCATACTCAAAGATCCAGAGTGCTTTGCACATTTACTCAGGTCAGTAAGAATACATTCATTACGCCTCGTTTGCATTCAGCCCACTTCATGTGGTGGTATTAAATAGAGAAACGCGAGTGTAGGTTACTTTTTTATCCCTCCTTCCACCCATGGCTGAAAGGTAGGAGCGCCATGACATCTTGGGCCATTGGCACCTACTCCTTTTTTTTAATATCTTTTATCCGATTTTCTTAATACAGTAGAACCTCGATAAGAAGTGTCTCAAGGGGATTAGGGAAACAGTCTAGTTATCGAGGTGCTCTTTTTGTTAAGGGTCGTGTTATCAAGGTTATTTTGGCTATCAGCCGTGTTATCGAGGTTAATGGGCGGGGTTTTCAAGTCTAGACTTGTTCAAGGTTGATCCATTCCTGTATAGAGTCGTGTTATAGAGGTTGTCTTCTCAAAACGACTTGTTATAGAGGTTCTGAGTTACGTTGTGAATAATCCGTGTTATAGAGGTTGTTTGGATAATAATAGACTCTTATAGAGGTTAATTTAACATTATGTGTTATGGCAATGTCAAGGGGATTTGAAAATTGCACTTGTAATTGAGGTTTTCGTGTTATTGAGGGTCGTGTAAGTGAGGTTCTACTGTATTCATTTTCTTGTTTTGGTTTCCTTTCTTCTCTCTTCTTTCTTTTTTTATATTATGTTTATTTGATAATCAATTTAATAATTTTTATATTATAGACATACATACAGTATACTGTATACAGTATAATACAATACTTCATACAGTATAATACAATATACATATACGCAAATACATATACACAAATATATACACATATGTACGCCTTTTTTTTTTCTTCTTCTCTATTTGGCCCTTCGTTTTGTGCTTATGCCACTCTACAATTTTATTTATTTATTTTCTTCTGTAGATTTATTTCTCTATTCACTCCCATAATTGATATTATTTAATCAATGTATAAATAAGCATTCATTAAAAAAAAATACAGGGGGACAACAATACAAACAACCATGATGCTATGCCAGGACTGAAGCTTCCATGTACATACCTCTTGGGGTTTAACAGATAGCCCTGGCAGCTACAATGCATGCCCAAGGCCAGAAAAATCATACCCTGAGGCGAAATTGAGAAATGAATTGTAGCTCCGAATTTGGGGATGCTACCCCCCCCCCCTAAAATCTCTGAGAAAACGTGACAAAAAAAAAAAAATGTTTGAAAACGGAAACCCAACGCTGCAACCTAGCTCCCCCATCACTGTTGCAATGCTGAAACGAGGGTTGGTTGTCCTACGCTCAGGTTTTAACATATTGTGGGGGGGGGGGGGACCCTAACCCTTTATCTTACAAACTAATCTAATCCTAGCTGCCATCTACTTGAGTTTTAACATATTACCCATGAAGGGCTGAAGAGCTACAATCTAAACTTCTCTATCAATATTAATGGGTCCCCTCCGTCAAATTTCCTCCACTATTCCTGTGATCTTAAGAAAGTCTCTTAGCTTGATCATCTTCCTTTGAGGCCATCATTATTTCTAGGAGTGGGGAGAGGCCCGATCTTCTTCTGTGATCTGCCAGCCCAATATAGGTTTCTGTTATGCTCTGCCCATTAACTTATAGCAAAATAGTTAATGCAGAATAATTCTAAAAAAACAAAAACAGACAGAACAGACCACCAATAAACAACTATGACTCATCAGTTGAATATGTTGATGAGTACACATATCTTCTTCTTGCTCCATGCTCCCCTCTTTGGCGATTTTTCGGGCAGAAATCGAAAGGACAGGCAGCGCAAGTAGCAGGGAGTGTTTACACTCTGCTTTTCTACTTGATTGCCTTAACCCATTTTACTGTGTTTGCAAATATTTCAAAATTTGTAAAATATCGAAAAACTGTTTTGATTGAGCTGAAATTTAAAGCAGTTATACCTCTTTATAAGACAAACATTCCCTGTGAATTTCCTTTTGATATCTCCTGCCATTTTGAAAACATCAACATTTGAATCTTTAACACTAAATAATTTCAGAACTATTTTGGCAATATTAACAATTGAAGTATCCATTAAGTGCACATTACTATATAATAGTGCATCATCTAAGTTTGATTTTAATAAAACAAAACATATACATTGCTTCCTCAGAAGAAGAAAGTAGTTTCTAAGATAGTTTTATCCAAATTTTTATGGACCAATTTTATTTGATCAAAATTAGATGTAATTTTGATAGGTAAATCTTTTAATTGTTAGGGAAAGAAGATTATTTTTATAACCCAATTATTTTTCTTGTGAACTAGAGATTTTTATATCAGAGCACAGAATTCATCTCATTATCTTATCTACTAATGTGTTAGAACTGTTATTTTTATACTTCTTTGGGTGTTCTCAGGTTCTACGATGGTATATGTCAATGGGAAGAGGACTCTTCTACACCTGTCTTACACATCGGCTGGGCAAAACCTCTTGTCAATACCATCTCAAAGTTTGAAGCACAAGTTAGTATTTGCTTATTTTTCCTCAGTTAAAATCTAAAATATTAATATCATATATTGTGTTCATTAAAATGATATTGTTGTTACAAAGTGGACTGATAACTAGGGTAGTTTTACATAAGTGGACAATTAAAGAACTTACGTGAGTAGTAGATGATGTGAAGTGAGAAACAAGAACAGGAAAACCCAATACAAATGAGAGGCTACACAAATGGACACCAAAATACTACACGAAAAGTAGATGTTGTGAAAAGAGAAGAGACACAATAACAGGATCACAAAATACAGACGAGCTGGCGTCAGAAACCTTGTAGAATTATAGATATACAAAACGAGAGGGATAGGATGCGATACGGCAAGAACGCGCCAAAACACTATACAATCTCAGCGTCCTCAGCGAAGAGGAGGGGTTTAGGCAGGTGTGCCAACAGAAAAAGGGGGGAAAGAAAATATAAAGAAAGATTAAGTTTAGACTTAACTAAAATTTGGCAAGGGCACCAAATACGAATTGAAATAAAAATACGCAAAACGAAACAATTGTGTTTAAGAGAACTGAGTTTAAAAATAATTGAGATGGTTGGTGACAGTTCAAGTATAATGAGAGGGTATGTTAGCAAGATGCTGTCAAATAAAGCACACTGAGAAAGTTTATTCTAAACTTTAGCTAAATTTATTACTAATGTTATCTATCAAATTGACTGTTACCTACCTGACATACCCAGTGGCGTACCAAGGTGGGTGCCAAAGGAGCGGGAAGCCCCGGGGCCAGAAGTCTTAAGGGGTGTCATTGTGGTAGAAAGAATAAAAAATAAACACTCCAACATCATTTCTGAGGGGTGACAAGATAATATCCCACCCCAGGTGCCACAAGACTTTGGTACGCCACTGGGCATACCTTACCCTTTCCAAGTTTCTGGATTTTTATGCACACTTCAACACTCATTCCTTTACAACATTTCGTAGAGTCAACCTCAACCTTTTTTGTATTATCTTTATTTTATTTCTTGTTCTGATAAAAAAGCATAAACGTTCTCAGTATGTTTTATTTGACAGTATCTTGCTAACATACCCTCTCATTAATTTTTGATTTTAGATCTTTATAATAAGTTACTTATAAATAATTTACTCTCATTTGAAACTTATCTAGGTGAGAAGTCAGGTGGAGATTGTCGAAGAGGATGTC
The DNA here is from genome assembly GCA_951217055.1 of Gerris lacustris. Taxonomy (NCBI): domain Eukaryota; kingdom Metazoa; phylum Arthropoda; class Insecta; order Hemiptera; family Gerridae; genus Gerris; species Gerris lacustris. Next base: position 67,357,371 of record OX578283.1, read on the forward strand.
GAACATGTCGTTCCCTTGAACAACAACAACGATTGTTGTGAGAAAACAATCGCAGGAGAATCGGACGCAAAAATCGCTGCTTTAACAGCTGCTTGTTCCGAGAGACTCCTCAACCGAGATTTCCTTCTCGGGAGTGGAGAAGGTCCCTTTGTCGCCAGTACAAGTGATTTAGGACGACCTACCGGTGTTAGACCTCGTCTGGCGTTACACAGCGCCAAGATGAGAGGTCTTAGAGATCTACTCCTCGCCGAGAAACTCAACACGCAGGCAATATCGCTACAACTTACGGCGCAAAGTCAGGTAGGTGCTAAAAAACATTCTGCTCAGGCAGTTTCAGAATCCAGACCTAAACGTACTCGTAGAGAATAAGCTAATTCTTTAATAAAATTAAAGCAAATGTATGAATCGTAACAAAACAAATTTCATTATCGTTTCTCTCCCTATTTACTCTTCTGTTTTCCCATCTGCTTCATCCTGTATATTTGTTTTTTTGTTTTTGACTCATTGACAAAATATTATATATGACTATTTTCATAGCTAGAGAATCTATAGTTAATTAGATTTAAAAATAAATAAAAACCCTCTAGATTGTAGATAAATGAAATTGATAAAATATTTTGAACTCAAGGTACAGGGTGGTCTTTATAGTATATAATTTACTTTCTTATATTGGAACCCTGCTATTATTATGATTATGAAAAATCAAATGTAAATATAACTTTATATTTAAAAAAAATGGGGTTTTTGGGTACTGTTAGCTTTCCAAAAAAAAAATAAATATCATTACCTTTGTTGCTTATCTGTTAGCGAATTTTCGAAGAAAATTAAGCTATTTTTTTTTTATTTTTTAATTCCCCTAGCCCCAGTGTGTTTTCTTTAAAAATTAAAGCAAGAAATGCATTCTCTGTCTAATGACTCCTTCGTGGCTAATATTCCATAAGATCTACTTTTGGATCTATAAGGATCTATCTAAAACTTCTATCTATAATATCTATCTATAGTTGAAAAAGGTAAAAGTTAAATGTTGTTTAGCAATGCTGTATTTTCCTTTTTCATTTTTTTTTTTTTATAGATAGATCTTTCTTTATATATAGATATTTATATAGATTTTTCGATACTTCTTTAGATTGTTACTCCCCTAAAAAAATAAAACTTAAAGAAACAACTTTGACTAAATAAATATTTTAAAAAAAAGGGATGATTAGTGCAATGTACTTTGGGACAAAGGAATATCCCACTTCTGTTTTTATAAGGGGAGTAACAGTCTAAAGAAGAACATTCCGTACACCTTCTTTAGATTGTTACTCCCCTCAATTTTTTTTATAAGGGGAGTAACAATCTAAAGAAGTGCTGATATTTCAATCTATCTTAAAGGATCTTATAAATGTAAAAGAAATAGCAGTAAGGGTATATAATATTATTTAATCCCCCATTAATACCAATATGTATTTGTAATAAAAAAAAAGTTAATAAAAGTATAGTTAATTTTAACATCTACTATTGGCTCTAGATAATTTTAAGGTGCATTTACTTCGTTTTTGTGATGTTTCAAAGAGGATGAAACACGGGTTGAATACAGTTTTTGGATCCAAATTGTCCATGAGAAACCTAGATTCAATACGGATTGTATACAATTTAGATCCAGATACGATACACTAAATTCTGGGATCTTATCTGGATCGAGTTTCATGGAAACATCTGAACACAATCCTGACATGTGTAGAGTGTTAGTGTGAGCGCCCCTAGCGGGTTTTTCTGGTGAAACTAGTCAAATCTGTGAAAAGTTCACACTTCACTCAAACAAAAAAATATGACAAACCTGGTTATAAAAGGTGAAGGTTACAATAGTTATTTATGCACCTAGGGAGTAAAGAAAGCCATTATTCCCTGAGAGAAAAAGTTGGTTCTTGAGGCGAAGCCGAAGGAACCATGTCCCTAAATCCCGAGGCGAAGCCGAGGGAATAAGTCTAATTAGCTCCCAAGGCACAGCTTAGGGAGATAATTAAGGGGAATAATGGCACTTTACTCATGAGGTACATACAATATTTTATCTCCAGCAGGGAGAAAATACACATTTTCGTCCATTGCACAGTTTTTATTTATTATTTTAATAAATAACAATAATTATTAGCACTTTTAATAGCAGATATAAGAGATTCAATTTTAAAAACAAATGAGGATTGGAATTAAACTCAAGTAGAAGGTTATTTAAGTGCAGGTTATAAACAAAGATAAACATGGTCGAAAAAGCAGTGTCGCCAACCTGATTTCACCAACTTCATTACATTAGCCTTTCATTTTCTACTATCTTTAAAATAATTAAGTTGCAATCTTTACTTTTTTGCCCTACTTTACTTTTTCGCCCTACTTTTTGAGTTCAGGGATGAAAAGACTTACTTTAGTCCTTCTAAACTAATTCCAAATCATAACTTTTTCTCCTTACTGGAAATAAAATTATTTATCATTATTGTTTGGTGTATTGAAAACGTATTGAATACGAATTCAATACTACTCATATAAACTCCTGACTTGTTAAATCCCAAATCAGGATTCAGTCCGTATTTAAACATCATAGAAACGTAGCAAGTATTAGTTCTTTTGCTAGTAGGCTGATCTAGTCCCTCTAAAAAACCTGACTTAATCCTCGTAACTGCAAAAAAAAAAAAAAAAAAAAAATGCAATTATGAAGATGGGAAACATCAAAAACTTTCTAGAAAGTATATAAATAGTAAAAGCTTTAATCTTATACTGATTAGTAAAATAATAATATAATAAATTAAACGTTTATATGAAATAATTAATAAAAAGTTATTTTGCTTCTAATCATAAATACTTCTACGAATAAAAATACAGACATTGGGATGAAATTTATTTTTTTTAGGTAAGCTAACTCATTATTTATTTATTTTATATTTCGGTTAGGGGTATTGCCAATTTTTTTTTTTTTTAAAAAAAGGAAGAAGTATATTCAACCTTTTTTTAAAAAAAATATATATTTATAGAATTAACATTTTAACCCTAATACTAGATAAATAATAAAAAAAAGAAAAGATGAATTAGAGCTAAATTAAATTTAGTAATAATTGAAACCTCCCAAACCCAAACTACTAATCTGTTGAATAAATAAAAAAATTGTTATTTTAATTAGATAAGGTATAAAACATGAACGCTTATTATTCCCTGTGGTTTATCTGTTTAAAATAAAAGGCTTGGAATTAGGAAAACTTAAGAAAAATCTCTCTTCTTAGTTCTTTGTTAGATTGGGAGTTTTTCCCCAATTTTCTTCATACATGTACTATTTTTTTATAGCTTCAAATATGTTGTTTATTTTTTTAAAAATGATTGTTTTTTATTATTTATTTATTGTTGAAAAAGGTGAAAAAGTTGGTTGTTTAACATGATCAGCGATGCTAGTCGGGCTGTATTTTTTTACCTTTTTTTCAATTTATTTTTTTAAATTGTTAACTTATTATTATTCTGTTTATTTATTTGTGTGTTCTGTTATTATGTGTAATTATTTTGTTGTATTAAATGTGTTTTTCTTTTGCTGCTTTAACATTATTAATGTGTTGTTTAATTAATTAGTTATGTATATATATATATATATATATATATATATATATATATATATATATATATATATATATATATATATATATATATATATATATATATATATATATATATATATATATATATATATATATATATATATATATATATATATATATATATATATATATATATATATATATATATATATATTTAATTTATCATTATTTAATTATTACTAAATTGTTTTAACATTTTTTATTTGTTTTATAAAAAATAATCAAAATAAAAATAAAAAAAAACTATTAAATTGATAAAATTACTAAGTTGTTTTCAATATTCTCTTTTGAACTTGTTCTTAAAAAAAAAAAAATTATAATATTAATTTTTCCAATGTTTTTTTTTAGTTAATTGTTACTGATGAAGTTGAAATAAATTAATGAATTATTTTGATCAATAGGATGCCACTTAGATTCGACTTGATAAAGAAACAAATCAAATAAAATTAATAATAATTTTTAAATCAACAGCCATTGGACGGCTTTGACCTCTCAATCTAAATTTAAAGTAACTTTTTTTTTTATTATTATTCCGGGGGGCCTTTTACACCCGAAGATGCAGGCCACTTAGGTGGGCCCATACATCGAACCAGGGTTAGGGACTGAAATCCTCACACACTCGTGTGAAGATATGTTCGTCAACCATGACTCCCCTCCCAGTTGTATTACAACCAGGAGTGTCATCATCATGGTTTCCAGGCCGAAACCTGGTGGCGCCACTCTTTCGAGGAGCTTCCCACTTGTTTTAACAATGCTGGGTGGACATTGAGCGGGGGGCCTGGTCCGGGAATCGAGCCCAGAGCTGCGGTCACCTTCTGACCAAGGCTCGATGCTCCGAGCCACCCAGGCCCCCAAATTTAAAGTAACAAGAGAGTATGATGTGTAAATTTAAAGTAAAACTAATAAGATAATGGTTTAAAAACTTACCCATTTAGCAAGCCTACTCAGCTATAGCCTGGAATTTTACATCAATTTTATCATCAAGAGAGTTTTTGTGTTGCTCCTTTTAGATGATCTCTGTAGACTCACCCGTGTCTAGCATAACTCTATTTGGTTACTTACCTCACTTAATTGATCAGGACCTCTTCTACCCCTTGTGGGTAGAATAGAGGAGAGAGCTGGCATTGCTGTCTGGATTAAATTACTTACCACATCTGCCTGGCCATCACTAAATCAAGGGCGGTAAGAGGTCGTGGGTTCGATCCCTCGCCGTGATGCTCTGATTTATATGGCTCACTAATGATCACATCATACTCGCTTCGGCGGTACAATGTACGGAGGTATGATGTGTGTAGTAGCTGCAACTCTCTACCACGGGGCTAGTAACATGGACCTAAAAGATGGTCTAATTGCTAGCTTCCAACAAGTGGTTCATCCTACCCGTCTAGTACTAGTACTAGCACCTTACTACTACTACTACTACCCCTTGTGGGTCTTAAAGTTATCCTTCTTCAGACTTATATTCGGTCAGATCCTGTGAGTTTCCTGAGTCCAGTCTATTCCTCTTTCTTGCAGTACTCTCTGTACTGTCTCCTCTCATACTGTTTTGTATCGGCCCCTAGGTCTCCTGACTATTGGTTTTACCTCTATCACTTTTCAGCAAAGTTGAAGACTGCTAGTTTGGTGTGCTTTGAGACTTGCTTAAAGGCGGAAATAGACATGCTAGTTACTCGCACAAAATCATACGAGTAGCTCGCAGAGGTGAGCTACTGGCATGTGTATACAAAAATAGCATGCGAGTAAAAAGCATGCGAGTAAATCGCACGAGGTTTGATTTTTGTCTTGCCAGTGGCACAAGCCTAGGGGTGGGGGAACTGATAAGGCACGTGTAAACAGGCCTGCCAGCGCAAGGTTGCTAGTAGCTAGCACGATCTCCCTCAGCCCTTCAGTCTTCAGTTGCATTCCTTCTTTTCGCGGGTATCTGACAACAACTCAACTTCTCAACTTTCTCCGAGAGCATTCGCAATTGATTCATAAAATTATTAACGTCCCTGAACCGTATTTCATTTAGTAGGCACTGTCTCGCTCCATGTACCTAATTCCCTTCTAGCTACCCAATCTTTTACCCACACTCTGTGTCTTTTTATTATTTTTTTAAATGTTTAAAAACACAGTTATTTGCAAGTAACAAAACAATCTGGTCAATTTCATTCTGCACAGATACATTTAGAATGTTCATCAAAACACAATTAATAAAACTATTAAAATTAATTAAATCAAATACAATTATTTCATAATATATTCTGGCTAAGAGAAGGCAAGAAACGTGTGCCTGTTTCAAAACTAGAACTGTGACTGGAATGTGTATTGTCATGTGCTAGTAGCTCGCACAAGACCTAATCATCCGGACGATACTAGCATGCTGTTTCACTGGCAAATGTGCACAGCGTCTGCAGCATGCCAGCTACTCACATGCTAGTAACTCGCCACAGGCATGCTTTTTTACTAGCATGTGTATTTCCGCCTTAATGCCGTGTACTATCTTGCTTATATTTAGGCCCCTTGTGTTCCCTTCTCTCCTGGCTGAAGGTTACATTAATATTAACTATTTTAATTCCTAAGCATGGTGCTATTAATTTCAAATTCTCTTATCTTGTTATTCTTGAAATTATCTGCTCACTAGATATAAAAAAATTATGATATCTTGTTTTTTTTTTTTTTTTGTTTGTTTTGTTAATGTTGGAAAAAAATACAACAAAATGGTTTTGTTGTATAAAATAAGTGGCGTCCTATTACTTCAAAAGTACCAATTTGAAAAAAGTTGAAATATAATTATGTGAGTGCACAAATCCACATTATATGCTATTTAGAAAATCATGGAGTCTCTTAAATAGAATAATCAGACAAAAAATACTTTCTGTGATAAAAAAGAGATTTCATGCAAAATTCATATTATTTTCCAAATAATATTTCTTTAACTAAAATTCGTCGTTTTTTTTTTTTTTTTTTTTTTTTTTTTTTTTTCTTCTTCTTCTTCTTTCTTTCAAAACAAAAAATGTGCATATAAACATATAAACTATTTTGTTAAAATATTTATTTCATGTATCTTTTTTATTTGACGTTATTTAATTTTTTTGTAGATTGTACACTCTCTGTAAAATTGTCCTTTAGTTTTTTCTGATGGAGAGCTTTAGCTTTTCTGATAGCTATAAGATTCTCTAAATTGAGTTTACGGTGTTTTGGTGATTTTTTCACATTTGAAAAAACTATATTTTATATTAAGTGTATTTTATTTATTATTATTTTTTAAAAAGAGGATATGAATAATTTAAGATAAAACTTAAAAAAAAATTTTAAGGGATAAAATTAAATAGATGAGATAATATTAAAAAAAATAAATTCAATTGATACTTAAAAAAAAATAAAAATTAGGATAAAAAAATAATTGTATTTTAAAAGCATTTACTTAAGTGAAAAAAAATGTTTCGGATTAAATAATTTCTTTAATTCAAACCAAACTTTTTTTCTTATGGAAAAAAGATCCATTAGGAATTTGCATTTGAAGATTATTTTAATAATAAATTATGCTATTTTATTTTAATTTTTTTTCATGCCCAACTTCTTTGAAAATGATTTCTATGATTTACATAATATTTTACTTTCTAGATTTATTTGACTGTCTAGTAAAAACATCTTTTAATAAACTTCTTTAAAGAATGAAAAATTGGCTGAAAAGTTTCCAGCTGAAGTACAAGTAATACCCCAACTATCCTGTAAGTTTGAGGTATTATTGTACACTAAAATTTAAATAAGTATCAATATCCAGGTTGATTTTTATTTATTTATTTATACAAAGTTCTTATTTAATAAGGTTGACATTTGTTGTACTATTGCAGATAATGAATAAAGTAAAATTAAAATTATTATGGTTTTAACATTTTTTCAAAATAGAAAAAAAAAATCAAATTATTATGAATTACTCCTAAATTTTTTTTAAAAAAATTATTAATTTTTTTTTATAATTGCTAGTAGTTTCTTGTTGACTATTAATGATTAATTAGATCAAATTTTATGTAATTTATTTGTTTAAGAAAACTTTCCCTTGTATACCTTTGATGTACTATTATCAATTTTAGTAAATTCTGTTATAATATTTTATTTACATTTTTTTTATTTTTTTATATTAATTAATAATGTATAATAATAATTATAATAACCGAATATAAGATGCCATCGAATTTAAGACGCACCCTAATTTTGAGAATCTATTTAGTAAACATAAATAGAATTTAAGACATTTTTCAATAATTTTAATATAATTACAAGTTTGATTTTCATCATTAACATAATCATGGATTAATTTAGTCACACATAAAAATTAATTTACTCTCAGAAACAGTAGAATATGAATTGCTTGAAAATTGTATTTCCTAGATCAAATATTAAATTAGAACTGACAAACTTTTTAAATCCAAAGAAAATAGAAACGGAAATGAAATGTTGGGGATTCATTTTAATTAAATAATTTGAAACAATGAAATAAAGAATCAGAAGCTTTCCAAGAATGCTAGAACTAACTGTCGGAAACATTTTCTTTTCTAACTTTAACATTTTTATTTAACCTCCAGCACTTCCCCGCAGTGAGCGCACCACCGCATTTTTAGAAAAAATATAAACAACACCTAGGAAGACTTTATGGTCATTTATCAGCTTTCTATCTTCTAAGAAGGCTTTTCTCCCTAAATTTATTCGGAAGAAAGTTTGTCGTCTCAATTCTCTGGGAGAGATTCTATGCCCTCAATCAAAGCAGTTTGTGTTATAAACAAATACATCAATTTATAGCGCCCTCGAATTTAAGACGCACCCCATTTTTGAGAGCTCAAAATCAGGAGCATTTCGGTAAATGCTATCCAATAGGGTGTATAATTTTTTTTTGCCAATTTAGTTAGATTGCATGGAAGATTTTATTTATTTCTTTATGTGAGATCTTAGTTTAAATCAAATTATAATTATCATTAACTACGGGAGACATACAGAGAAAAGTAGACCCCAGCACCGGGACTTGAACCACGGGCCTCCTATATATCCGTTACAGGCGCTCTTACCAACTGAGCTATACTGGAGAATGATTTTTCTCTGTCGTTACCGATTCAAAGTCCCGAATCCAAGCTTTCAATCTTTTCTACAAATCTAGCAAGCCAAATATTCACGGCAATAGAACTAGACCGAGAATTAACGCTTATAATTATAAAGTACTCAATTAAAGTAAAAATTAATCTTTCCATAGTATGAATACTACCTAAAACTTAAAAAGTGAGATCTTAGGTAGAAGTGTACATATAAAATTTGGTAGACCCTGATAAAATATTCTTAAAGTTCTTACTGTCTTAAGCTTTGATAAATTAACTGTAGTGAGTTGCAATCAACCTTACATCAAGAGTTGATACCATTAAAAATATATGTCTGAATAAATTTATATCAATAAAATTCACCGTCTTATTTCTAGATTCTTTCAAAGGTCTCTCAGAATTATTATTTGGTTATCTTAAAACTTGTTTTATTTAACCTTTGCTTCTAAACAATTCTTTAGAATTAAATTTATAAGATACCTTCACTTTAAAATTTTTATTTTTTTGAAAATGGATCATTTCTTAAAATAAAATCTTTACCTTCTGATTTTAATTAAAAAGATAAATACTTCTTGCATATGAGTCCGCAAGACAGTGAGACATTTTTATGTTTTCGCTCTGCGTAAACTACCGACATAAAATGAAATATAATCGGTAATTTATTCAAGTAATTGATAAAAGTAGATGGAAGATAATTTTTATTCTAATCTCCACACCGGCACTGCCGCGGCTTGATTACAAACGACTGAATTCAAAGGCGCCGGTCCGCCTTCTACGAATTGTTAATATGCCTTCATACTAGGTAGGCCGAGAGGGCTGAGAGTTGATGGCAACCTCCTGTACTTTCCTAACTCCTCGTCACATGTATAAATCTTTTCGTGTCCTTACTTAATTCGGCCCTACAAAGCGCGGTAGAGGAAGGCACTGCAGCTGGAGACTGGATTACAAACCTCCTATACCATTCCAACTCCCTGTTATACTTTTCTGAGTTTTTAAGCTAAAAGTAACGTAATGTTTTTGACTTATGTTCCATAGCCTAAACATAAAAATGTCAAAAATAAAAATTATAAACTATAGCAGTTTTATATAAAAATATAATATGTGTTGTTTTCACTTTTATATATATATAAAATTTTATATTCCCTTGTATCATGTTAAACTTAGACATCAGTGTAGGTGGTTTAACCAAAAATATATTATAATATTTCAAGTATTAATTACTTCGTTATATTATTAAAAAAAATAATAATAACTTTTAATATTTTATCATAAATAACCTTCAATAGATATTTGTTGTCATAAATAATTAAGTATGGAAATAAAATTTTATTTGAAAATTAAATTAATTTTCTTAAGATCATTATAGTAGATTTTTTTTTTGGTATTTTGAATATTAGTTTAAATTAACTAAAAGAAAACTTTATATAACAAATATCAAGAGAGTCAAGTTGAAATTTATTGTTTATTTTTTTTAAATTGAATTTAGTTGTACAATTATTGTTTCAACGTTAGATTGTGGCTATTAAATTCATATATAATGAAGGCCATATTGTGGTTCTTGGGTCCAATTGGTAGCTATGACCTTCACCTATTTATCTACTATAACTCTTACTTTCTACTATTTCTACGACCATTCTTTCCGTAATTGTTAGCTTTCGGTATTCTTTGTTTCGTAACTCTTTTTTTTAATCTTTGATTTTATCGGCACATAAAATAAAGTGTTTAGGCTGTAAGACTTCAATAAGAATAACTTATAATTATATAGATGAAACATTAGAATGTTCAATGCTTATTAAAACCTCTTTTTTTAGACAGCCATTACGAGCCCCCATGAAAGTCAAGACATGTCTGAATGCGAATGGGGTGGTCTTTGTACCAAGTTTTAGGTTTGTCAAACTTTTCATCTTCCATTAGCAAATTTTTTTGTGTGAAAAATATTAATCGTTTTTCAAGCAATTTTTGTCTTTTTCCTCTACACAAGTAACCATTGTATTACAAATAATTGTATAGATTCTCTTGAAATTTAGTAAAAAAAACTACCTTTAAAATCTTTGTCAAACCTGTTTTTTAGTTAATTGCCAAAGCATAAAACTTGGTTTTACAACATAATCTAAGCATTTATGGGGTCTTTAATAAAGTTTAAAATTTGTCAGTCTATTGTCAAAAAATTAAAAGACCTTTCTTGATTATAGGGTCTAAAGTAAAAAATTAAAAGACAAGGTATACAAGGGCTTTTATCTTGTTAATAAATGTATGTATTTAATTCTGTTTTTACATTAAACACTATTATAAGTTATAATTTTTTTTTTTTGGAGAAAATCTAGAAAATCAAGAATTGGCATTCTTATTTACTGAATTATTGAAAAGAAATATCGATGATATTAATTTGACTAGTGGTGGTCGCATGTATCGGTACTTGAAATCATGTGGTCTCATGTATCAGTACTTGAAATCATGTGGCCTCATGTATCGGTACTTGAAATCATGTGGACTTATGTATCGGTACTTAAAATCATGTGGTCTCATGTATCGGTGTTTTAAATCACCCTGTTAATCTAAGATTTATCAAAAAATGAAACTTTTGACAACTAAATCCATCAATTTCAAGACCTTTTAAAAGAAAAACCACAATATATTTTTTCTACATAGATTAATTATGAAACACAGTATTTAAATATATAAAAAAGAAACTTTATTAATTATTGAACTAAATGATAATAAATTATATGAAACAGTTAACATATTATGTATCAAAAATGTATATTAAATGAAAGTGTATACGCATAAATTATTATTGAGAATATAGATTGATAAAAATAAATAAATAAATAAAATAAAACAATATATATTGCTAAGTACCTCTGGGACAAATTTTTATTATGACTAAAACAAAAAAATATTGTTTATCTTTTAAGTGTATATCTTGTACAATTTTGAAACATTATTTAAATAATGTAACCTAAGAATATTTTCAAAATTACTTTTTAAAATTAACTTATAAATTGATAATACTTATTTCCTATTACTTAATTTTCTAAATTTCTTTGAATGTTTATATGTAGGTGTGAAATAAACAATGATATAGGTGCTCTTCAACTTACTAAGGGTTATATTCTAGTGATTGTATTATTGCTTAATTTTTTTTTTTTTTTTTTTTTTTTTTTTTTTTTTTTTTTTTTTTTTTTTTTTTTTTTTTTTTTTTTTTTTTTTTTTTTTTTTTTTTTTAATTCAAAAGTATTTGAAGTTGCTCCATGGGCAATTGCTTACCCACCACTTTTGGTGTTACATTGTCCCCTCTTTGGCAAACTTTTGAAATTGCGTTTTGTGAATTTTATATGAGAGCTAAAATTAAGATGAATGAAGATAAAATAAGCACAGAAATTAAAAATAACCATAAAGAAGGTGATAAATGTATTCACATACTCGTTTGAAGATATGGTCGTTAACCATAACTCCCCTCCTAGTTGTATTATAACCAAGAGTGTCATCATCATGGTTTCCAGGCAGAAACCTGGTGGCGCCACTCTTTCGAGGAGCTTCCCATTTGTTTAAACAATGATGGATGGACATTATGTGGGGGGCCCAGTCTGGGAATCGAACCTAGAGTTGTGGTCAGAAGCGATCACCCATCCATCTTCTGACCTTGCTCGAGGCTGCTTAACTTGCCTTATCTCAAGGCAAGCACTCTAGCCTCCTCTGGGCCACCCAGGCCTCTCCGATAAATGTGTTTATTTTCAGATATAACAAACTATTAGACTATAATTACCTATTTTTAAAGGGAATCAAAGTTGTTTTTTTTGGCTCTCCTGAAAAATAGACATAACAGGGATGTATGGGGATGTCATGAACTCAATGGGAGATTTTGAAGCCGATAAGGGAGCAATTTGTTAGTTAAAGCAAACGTAAGCGAGCTTCTTACTTTCAACAAAATATGCATCTTGTCTGTCTGTCTGTCTGTCTGTCTGTCTGTCTGTCTGTCTGTCAGTTACTTTTACGTGTCTGACTATAACTTGAGTAAAAGTTGACCGATTTAGTTGAAATTTTGTATTCATGTCCCTTTTACTAATGCTGGGCTAAGTTTGTTGGACAGCTTTATCCATCTAAGAGTTCGCTTGCAACGCTCGCGTAATTGGAATTTCAGGACGAGAAAAGATTCTATCATCACCTATTCGATGAGACTAACTTTTTTTTTTTTCAAAATACAATTTTTTAATAAAACCAACAGCGACACTGCTATAAAGTGATAAAGATCGTTAAAAACTATTAAAGCTGACATAAACGTTTATAATAGAGAAAACAACATTTTTACCGATATCTTACGTTCTAACGTAACAATATTAATAAAACTTCTTAAACATCTTCTAAAGTACAATAAATGTGGACAAAATTCTTTAAAAATTACTTAAACTATTTAATAATCACGATTATTATTTTAAAAATATATTTGTTATTGAGTTATTTTTTAAAAATATATATATATTTGATCTATTGTATGATCTGTTAAAGTTATTAAATTAAATTAAAATAAAAAAAAAATTGGATATTTTTGTAACCTTGATTTTTTCGGTACTGATGCTAAGGAAAAATGTTTCTTAAAAAATATTATTTAAGCGTATTTTTCTTGTTTTTTTATAATTAATAGTATATAAATCTCTACTTTATAATCTTGGGTGCATAAAAAGTAAAATTTTGTTACAGGATTATTCATAGAAATAGGTTGCTAGAGGGTTGTAAAGGGAATAGGTGTATAATCTTAAAAATATATAATGTATGTTTCTTGTTACTATTCTGATTAATAAAATAATTAATTTTAGTTATTAGATTTCTTGCTCCCTTTTTTAATTATTAATTATTTAGGTACGGATTTCAATTCTTTTCAACTGTCTTTCTAGGCAATTATTTAAAAAAATAAAAAAAATATATTAGACACATTTAATACGCTGTTAGGTAATGAGTCAAATCAAATGGAGGGGGGGGGGGTTAAAACCATTAAAATATTATTTTTTTATTTATGTTTTTGACTATATATTAATGAACTCTTGTAATATGAAATAAAAATCATCAGATGATTTTAATAATAATTTTTCAATAAGTTATAAATAAAATGATATTATACAATTTTTACTTAAGAAATTTTTAAAATTAGCTAATATTCATAATTTACATGATTTATCCAATGGAATTTAAATTTGTTTCTATATTTTTAAGATTCTTTGAAAATAATTAGATGAATTTATATTTTAATTTTTTTGATAAAACTTAAAAAATAAAGTTTATCTAGTGCATTAAAAAAATCGGAACGTTTAAATAAAATATTTTATTACGTTAAAACCCAGATCTGTTTTATAGAATATTTGTTGAGCATTTTTTTAAAAATAATATTATGCTGTTAATTCTACTTAACTTATTATAGTGTGATTGTTATAGTTGATGTTAGTTCATTTTTATTAGAATTTAAATTCTATAAATTGTACTTTTTCTTTAATTGTTACATGATTTTTACAAATGACAAATTTTAATATAAATTGTTTTAATAAATTATTTTTTAAAGGTTCATGGTGAATGTAATTAAAATAATTGATTAATTTATTGTCTAAAAATATCAGCTGTTGGATTTTATTTTGTCGATAAACCAATATATTATTTTGCTTTTTTGTCTTTTATTCAGTATGGGTAAGTTAAATAAAAGCTCAGTCAAACCCACTAATTTTGTGTTAAAATATTTAGTTGACATTTTATAAAGCTTCTTGTGGAATTTTAAAACTAACTTACCTTAACTTAATGTCCTCTTCGAAGATTAATTATTTATTTTGTCTTAAGATCATTTGTATTTGTGACAAAAAAAATCTATTGTGGGTGTAATCATGTAATTCTGTGACTTTACTGCAGACGCTATCCAATTATTGTTAAAAATAGTGATCTGAATTTACAATATACAGGGTGGTCCAAAAGTCCCCCCCCCCCCTCTTAATTTTAGAACAGTTTGATTGATGATACCATGTAAAGGGAAGTTTGTTTTCAGGCTATCGCGCACTAAGGGCAACCACCCACTTTGCCCCCGGGCCACCCAATTTCAAAATTTCAAATTCGAGTGTATATTTTTGATAAGATATTCGGATTCTACAGTGAAAAATGATAAAATTTTACTTTAAACTTTTTTTTCTATCTCCAATATTTTGTCCCCCTACAGGAGGGCAAAGATAGAAAAATAACTTCTAAAAATAGTAAAAGAATAAAACTTATATCATTATAATATCTAAACAGTTTGATATAAATTAATGGAATTTGGGGGATCTGTACCATGTAAAGTTAAATGTGTATTCATCCAGTCCCATACTAGGGGCAACCACCCATTTTTGCCCCCAGGCGCTAAAATCTACCATTTTATACTTTTGCCCCATATTGAGGGCAAATTATTGAAGATATAAAAAAAAAAGTTTGAAGTAAAATATTCTTATTTTTCATTGTAGAATTCAAATCTGTATATGTGTATATATCAAAAATATACACTCCAATTTGAAATTTTGATGTTAGGTGACCTGGGGGCAAAATGGGTACCACAAAATGGTTGCCACTAGTGCGGAATTGCATGTAAACAAACTTCCCTTTACACGGTACTTATCCCCTAAGTTCCATTAATTTATCTCAAACCATTCAAAAGTTAAGGGGGAGGGGGTGACTTTTGGACCACCCTGTATATTATTCTACTCTGTATGAAAAGTGGGTATAAGTGCAGGCAATATTTGAAAGCATTTTGCTTCTTCCACCTTGCTTTAAAGTTAAAATTTAAATTTAATTTAATTTATTCAAGGTGGAGACTAAACTTTACATGTGTTCCTCTTTTCATCTTGACTTCCCTTTATTATTATTACGCTCTATTTCCCTGATGTAAATGTAAATCTGTTATAATTGTTACAGTAATTTGTATAATTTAATTAATTAATAAATTTTAATTGTTTGCTTATAAGGTGTTGGTTTGCTCTTAAATAAGGTAAATGGTTTGAATTGTGTCTGAAATGTTATAAAATTAATTAATTTTTTTTTTTTTTTGTCATTATATTGACAACGGCAAAATATTTTTAATTACTTTTATTTATTTTATATTTTTTATAATTATTAAAAAAATGTATGTTATTATTAAATATTAAATGGTTACAGTTAAAATTAATTAATTAATTCAAGCCGGAGGCTTATAAAACAAATTTGGCTGTGTAAGCTTTTATTCTTATATAATTATTAATATTAATTTGTTCATTTTTTTTATATATATTTTTTTTTTTTTTGTAATAATTATTTTGTACTCGTACTCATTTAATATAATTTATTTATTTTTTCTGAATATGAATAATTATAATGCGATCAAATCACATTGTTTAAAGTGACCAAATTTAATATTGGTATTGAATACAGCTGGAACTGATTTAATTTTTTGGTTCACTGAGTCTTATTTATTTATTTTTTTTTTAAATAGTAGTTTTTATATCTAAGTTATCAATTTATTTGACAAAAATTATGTTTATTTTTTTTTTATAATTTGATGTTTGTTTTTGTAATATTATAATTCATATCTTTATGATCCACTATAATATTAACATTAATAATTAATTAATTATTGAATCATCTCATCAGGTTTTGTGTAAGAATTTAATTTTAATTTCCTTGTTACAAGAAAAATTGGTTTAACCAATAATCCATTTTATTATCCAGCTATGGGTTTTGGTCTTAATAATCCAGGAGATAGCGTGCAAAAAAAGTGTCTGACTAAAATCATGCTAGAATTTTGTTAAGTTAATTTTTTAGTGCCTTTTAAGAATACGTGTTCGGCTAAGTTCGTCTGCGGACATAGAGTTTGAAGAAAACAAACCGGTGGAGAGCAGCCAAGTCCCAGCCATTTTGGTGGACAATGTGATTTTCATGATCCTGAGTACACGAAATTAGTCGGTATTCAGTATACCAAAGGCCCGCCTTCTACGAATTGTTAATATGCCTTCATACTAGGTAGGCCGAGAGGGCTGAGAGTATATGGCAACCTCCTGTACTTTCCTAACGCCCTGTTACACCTATAAATCTTTTTGACTCTTCGGCCCTATGTCGTGCGGTGGAGGGAGGCCACACAGCTGGAGACTGGATTACACACCTATAGCTTTTTAACTCCCTGTTATACTTTTATAACCTAAAGGTAACGTAACGTTTTTGACTTATGTTCCAAAGCCTAAAAATAAAAATGTCAAAATTAAGTTGATTTTAGTTTGTCACTTGATAGGTGACCACTTTGATTTGAAATAATAATTAAATAACTAACCTATCTAGTGACAAACTCACATAATTAATTTTTGGTCGACTAAATAATTATGTACTCAGGATCATGAAAATCATATTGTCCACCAAAAAGGGCAGGACATGACTGCTCTCCTCCAGTTTTTTTTTTTTTTTTTTTTTTTTTCAAATGCCTATTGTCAAGCTATGAATTTAGCCGAACACATATTCTTAAAAGGCACAAAATTCCAGGTTGATGTTTGTCAGACGCTTTTTTGCACGCTATCTCCTGGACTCTAAGATTACTGGTTAAAACGGCACTGTATGAGTAATTTATAAAATTTTGTGGTTTCTTTAGATTGACATATGTTCTTTATTAAATCTAGATTTTTGGAATAACTTTTAGACTTGTGAGGTGCCTACCTTATCTCTATATTTTCAATTTTGTAGTAAAACACTTCAAAACCCCTTGTCTCGTAACATTATTTTAAATCTCCAATACCAGTTGACCATTCCTTGAACGTCAAACAATTATTGGTCAACCTTCCGAAATGACATTCTATGTTTAATAATATATTTTGTTTAACAAGCTGTATTTCGAAAAATACTTTTATTTTATTTGTTGATAATATAATATTTTTTAATCATTACTATTGTTATAAAGCCACCGTTTTTTTAAGCACATTATATTTATTATTAAATTAAAAAAAAATAAAATAAAATAAAGTAATACAGGGATGTTTTACTGAAAGAAACCTATTCAAAAATTACTTTTTTTTACAAATTTTATCCACGTAAAATTTGTATTAATTTGAAAAAAAAAAAAAAATAATAATTGTGTGTTACGTTAAGATGTGCCATGGATGAAATATTTTATTTTTTTAACTCTATGTTACTATTGTTCAGAGGAATTATAAATGAAAGATGTGATTATTGTTCTGTTCAATTTGTTTATTTAAGATATGTACATTAGATTTTTGCATGGTATTGGATGCTGAGATGCCCAAAAAACCTAAGAATTGTTCATCAGCTGGTGTTAAGTTAAATTTTTTTTTTTTACTTTTTTATATAACTGGTGTGTGGGGCAAAGATTATGAAAAATAGGAAACTTGATTTGCAATCAGATAATGAACCATGTTTCGTTTCTTTTCATTTTTGTAAATTTCCACATATTTTCACAATATCAAGGAAACCCTTTTTATGTCAGACTTCCCTCAACCATTCTTTCTTACTCTTAACCCCAGAACGCCTGGATAAATAGATAACAAAAAAAATATTATAGATTCGCCAGTTATAGATAACAAAAAAAATATTATAGATTCGCCTGTTATAGATAACAAAAAAAATATTATAGATTCGCCTGTTATAGATTGATAACAAAAAAATATTACAGATTCGCCTGTTATAGATAACAAAAAAAATATTATAAAAATGTTATATGATAAACAACTTAACTTCAACTGATTGAGCTCAGCAGCTTGTATTTTTTGGTTTAAATTTATCAGTGTAACTTTCAAATTATTCTTCTCTTCAGATTTATTCAATATTTTTCTTCATTTCTTTTTTTTAAAAACAAGAAAAAAAAAAAATGTTTCTTTCCTCCTCGCTATAAAAGAAATACAGTTTTATATTAGTTTATAATATAAGTGTTGAGTGTACTAAATTAAAATAATTCTAAAATGATCAAATTATTGCTTTTTATTTGTTGTATAATAAACTTTAAAAAAAAATTATATTTTTTATAATTGTTTTGTAAATATTCTGTGCTACATTTAATAATATAAAATGTATAAATAAAAAAATTGTTAAAAATCAAGAATTTGCAACTTTTAAATATTTTCTTTTTACTAATTTATTGCTATTTATTTTATTATTATTATTATTTTTTAAATCTATTGTTATTTTATTTTTTAATGACAATTAAAATGTTATGAACTGTATTAATTGCAGTTAATATTAATGTTAGTTAATCTGTATAAATTTGTTTTAAACATTTTAATATTTTATGTATACAGAGGTAAATAATAGTATCATCAAGTAACTTATTATGTTTTCCAGCTTACTTAAAGTTAAATCAAGTATATTTGAGCCTCACAATAACTGACCCCATGTATAGCGGACGTCGCTTTTAACTTATTTGTTGTTATCTTTATTTGTACAGTAGAACCTTGATAAGAAGTGTCTCAAGGGGATTAGGGAAACAGTCTTGTTATCAAGGTGCTCTTTTTGTTGAGGGTCGTGTTATCAAGGTTATTTTGGCTACCAGTCGTGTTATTGAGGTTAATGGGCAGGGTTTTCAAGTCTAGACTTGTTCAAGGTCGATCCATTCCTGTATAGAGTCGCGTTATAGAGGTTGAATTCTCAAAACGACTTGTTATAGAGGTTCTAAGTTACGTTGTGAATTGGAAAAAAATCCGTGTTATAGAGGTTGTTTTGATAATAATAGTCGCGTTATAGAGGTTAATTTAACATTATGTGTTATGGCATTCTCAAGGGGATTTGAAAATTGCACTTGTAATTGAGGTTGTCGTGTTATCGAGGGTCGTGTTAGCGAGGTTCTACTGTAGTTAATTTTTATGTAACAGACATCCCTTAGTCAGTATTGTGAGGTTCTCCTATACAAATATCCAATTAAGTGTGAATTTATTATTTTTGGGAAACCATGATGATCTATATAATCGAATAAGTACAAAATATTATCAAATACATTTTTTCATCATCTTAAAACCAAAATGGCCTTACATTATTAACATTTTAGTTGTTTTTTTATAATTTCGATGTACCTCAGATAATTCTGTAATACGTTGGGTGTCATCTCTTTACCACCTTTGTCTTTTTTATAATACAATATATGTGAATTAATTATGATATATATAACAATATTTATAATTGATGTAATAATAAATATATTTTTAATTTTTTGGTACTGTCTTCTTACCAGGAGTTTTTCTAATTTGTAAAAAAAGCTTAATTTAATAATTTCAAAAATATATTGGTGACTACCCTTGAAGTATTGCAATTATTTATAATTAAAAAAAGTGTTAAAGATATTTAATTGTATCTTTTATGTGTTTAACACTAAAAAAAACTTAATCCATGACTTTATTTATAATTATTGTCCAGTATTAGAGGTAGTAATTTCATTCCTATGTTCAGTATTTGTGATGTAGTTTTTAATGTATAAAACTGGGGTATTAATAAAGGACATACAAGTATATATTATGTAGTTTTGTTTGTTTTCCTAAATTTATTTTGTTTAGTCTTTTGGCACAGATAAAAAAAATCAATCAATGATTAAATTTCTTGGTAAATAAAACATCAAATGAGATAAAAAAAATGATCAGCCAATTCGGCTATTCTGCAGTTATACATACAGTCAAGAATCGCTTGACAGCATAATTTTGCTTGATTTATATACACTTAAGAGATTGAACCCCTTAATCAAAACAGTATGTTTGTAAAATATTGTAACGGGATTTGGTGAGTGGAATAAAGTAGATAATAAATGTTTGGTATATATTTATGGGTATATGATTGTGTATGTGTGATTGTTGTAAGATGTGTACACCTCCAGAGCTAAGATCGGACTCCTCGTGTGACTCTATGCTAGGGCTTAGTCTGTTAGATTCTTGGTGGGGGAAAGCACCACTAGACGGAAATTCCAGCCTTTGCTAGCCTAAGGTCTATACTGCTTTCCTAGAATATTCTGGACTTGGCTTCCCTGTTACAATATCTCTCAATGTCTCTCTCTTTTTGAGAGATTATATCTGTTTGATTTACACATTTGAGAGATTATATCCCCCCCCCAAAACAATCCCTTAATCAAAACTATACATTTGAGTGAGGTCAAACCTTTACTAACATCCTCTTCTATGGCTGGATAACTGCATTTTTACCGCTAATTCTATCAATCTGAAAAAAGCAGGAAGGATTTATATAATAATTTTATCCATTCAGTTCATTATTGACAAGATCAATAATTACTAATGACTTTATAAGTCAAATATTTGGATAATGGATAATTTTATCCATTCAGTTCATTATTGACAAGATCAATAATTACTAATGACTTTATAAGTCAAATATCTTTTTAGCCCTCTACCTTACCCTTGTGTAATAATGTTGGGTAACATAATGACCACATAATTATAATAAGGAACGAGGCTTCATATTTATAATAAAAAATCGGTCCGAGACAACTCAGACAAACTTTCTCATATACGAGTTCATACTTTCTTAACCTAGTGTTTTCCATTTATTAGTTTTCGAGTTTTGTAGGTACTCCTTAGGTATTTAATTATTATTGAACATTTCATACAAATTTATCAAAAAAAAAACAACAAAAAACTTCTCCTCGGCAAGGAATTGAACCTGGTCTTTCTCTGTCCCTGCTTCTGAACTGGATTTTTCCTCAGAAAACTGCTTACATCATTTTCGTATTTAAATGGACTACATTTCAGATTTTTTTAAATAAAAATAGAACCGTTTTGGAGAAATTATTTTTTGTTTTTTCTGTCCCCCCAAATTCGGAGCTAAAATTCATTTCTCGATTTCGCTTAGGGGTACGATTTTTCTGAACATGTATGCCCAATTTCGTCATCATCGGCCCAGTAGTTTAGGCTCCATGCATCTGCACAGACATTTAAAAAAACAAAAAAAAAAAAACACTTTTTTGGACTCAGGGGCCCTCAAAATGTGTTAATCCATCCAAATCAAATTTTTGCGTCATCACCATCACAATACTTTCTCTTTATATGAGAAAGTAAAAAGGATATATTTATTGTGATTAATTGTGGCCTCAATATAAAAAAAAATATAATCTATGACCACAACTAGACTTCGAATAAGAGCAAAATGTAGCATCAGGAATACAGGAAGTTATAAGAGGTGATTGGGTTGTCACTTCTCATCGGAGTAAATAGAATAATAAAATTACAAGATAGAAAGAACTTTTTATATACTACGTTTTTAAATTTTCTGTTGAATCATATCAATGTAGTGTATAATGTTAGTGAAAAAAAATAGTTCCGAATTTATTTACTTCATATACAGTAAAGTCTCACTTATCCGGGTTTAACGGGACCGGACTCAGTCCGGATTACCGAAATTCCGGATTAAACGGAATTAGTTTTAAAATGTCTGTAAAACAAGTTTTAGTAGGCTAAAACGATTAAAATTGATGTTTTTATTGTAAAAATTACTTCTAATAGTCTCAAAAGAAAAAAAAAAAAACACTATTTAAGGACTGTTTTGTCACTAGTCTGAATATCAAATAAATTAAATTAAAATGGCAATCTATTAGGCAGGTGCAGGTATAGAAGGGACTTCCAGAGGAACAAGCTGTGTTCCGATATGAAATTCAAGTAACGGCTAATCATTTCACAGAGAAAGTTAAGACATTGTACACTAGCGGCTTGGCGAAATTTCACGGAACTCCGTTGAACCGCCGCTACGTGTTCCTTAAAACCCTCCCCCCCCCCCCCCCATCTCAGTCATATGTAATTGTATTTCCTGGAATACACTACCTTTATATCTTCCACCCTACATTTCTATGGAACCGAAACAGATTTATCAATGTTCTTACTTATTCATAATTATTCTAAATCTGTTTTTTTTAACAAAAATACCGGGTATTCCTCGTGTCGGAACGTTGGAATGTACACCTGTAAACTATACTAGGAACAGTTTTATAAATTTTAATAGACAATAAAGGCAGAAACCCCGATAATCTTAACAATTTATAAATCTGAACAGGCCCTGTTTCCAAATTGTACTTAGATTTTGGCCCGACCGGATTATACAGATGTCCGGACTACCAGGGTCCGGATTAGTGAGACTCTACTGTAAATGACAACTAACTAGACAGCTGATCTTAAACCTATAAAAGGACAAATCTTTGTACAACGGATCTCGCCAACACCAAATCTAAACCGTGCCATCGATATGCCCCCGTGTAGGGGACGGTAAGAGAAGAAAAATGAGCTAGTAAAGAAGTACACATGCAGAAAAATTAAACCGATACCTAGGACACAAGTGTAAACAAACCTGGTTGTCACACGTCAATTAATTTATTTCTTTGAATACTTTTCCAGTTTCGCTGTCATTCAATGTTTATCTCTTAAAAATACAATTATATATTTAGTTTTTAAATAACAAAAAAGGCCTGATATAATCATGATATAATCATTCTTGAACATTTTAACAATTTTATCAGCCACACCAGGTACTAAAATAAAAAAAATCATAAATTTGAAACCCGTCAAAATGAAGATTGTAAATATGGGTCATGTCAAAACAAATAAAATATTTTACGGATTTATTCCGAACTAATTTTCCATACAGTAAAATTTGCTGAAAACTCTTTGTACCTAGCAAGAGTTAAGGAAAAATTAAAAGAACATCATTATTTGTATAATTAAAGCAAGTGTCTTACTATAAATATATATTGAATATAAGAAAAATGGTGATCATGATGAGTTTATAGTTAAAGAGTATGTTTGTTAAAGGATGTTGGATTGAAATAGGACTGTTTTCTACCTACCCGGCCTATTAATTTAAAATAATATAAAATATATCTCTTCCCTACTCTAAAGCTTCTGCTTGAATCCGGTTGAAATTTTACATGTACATGCCTGTTTCAATTGTACTTTAGACAATGAGTAAGAAGTTTTATTAAAATCGTTATACGTTAGAACGGAAGATATCGGTAAAAACATTGTTTTCTTTATTTTAAACGTTTGGGCCCTCTTTAATAAATTTAACAATCTTTATCACTTCATAACAGTGTCGTTCGTTTTACTAAAAAAAATATTTAAAAAAGTTGTTTGTCTCATTAAATAGATGAAGTTAGAATTTTTTCTTGGATTAAATAGACTGCCTAAAATTCCAATTTTAAATTTGAAGTTTACGTTTACGCGAGCGTTGCGAGTGAACGTTTGGGCGGATAACGTTTTCCAACGAACTCAACCTGGGCATTGGTAAAATGAACATGTGTACCAAATTTCAACTAACTCAGTGATCTTTTACTCAAGTTATCATCATCCGTAGATTTCGTGACGCTTTTAGCGTGACAGTGATTTTGGTAGTTTTTTTCGGATTCACTCCCGGGCTCCAGAACGTGCCATAAGGAACTTCGTTCCAAAAAACTCCTGCTTGTTCTTAAACCTCTAAAAATGATAAAATTTTCTTGATTTTGTGTACAGGAAAAAAACACGGAGCCGATGTGACCTCTGTCACTGCTCGAGAGCAACTTCCCCTCAAATGTTACCAGGGCCTTATTCCAAGAAAGCACTTTGATTGGAAGTTCTAAAATAGTAGATGGGTTGGCTCACTGATTACCGGAGAAGGTGTTCGTAGTGTCTTGAACACTGTATACTTATCTAGTATCACAGAAATCAGAAATTAAACTTTTTTTTAAAAGAAACTGACAAAAATAAATTTTAAAAAAAAATGGTGTGAGGCTCTCACGCATTAGAAGTGAAACTTAAGTTCTAGCATGCATTGCTCTCTTTCATTTTTTGACAAATTTATTATTTCAGGATTAAGAAATGGTTATGGGAAATTTAATTGAAAAAAAATATTGCTACGCTAAGGCAACCACATTTATTCCAATAAAAATAAATGTTTGTTTTGATTTGTTGGTCTTTAAATAAATATAATACAATTAATCTGTAAAAATGTTACACTTGGACGAGTCTTGAATCGCAAACTTCGTAACACGAATTCACTATATGAAAAAATTCACTCTACCGCCGCCAAAGAAGTTTCACTTCAAAAAGATAAAATAATTAATTTGATTAGGAAGTTACCTTATTTTTGGCCCTGGAACACATTTTTTAGATTTTTCTTAAAAAGCTCCTGTTGTGAGAAAAAATAGGGAGGCAATTTACTGATGAACAACTTTCCCTCATTTTATAAAACGTGTTAAAAACAATATAAATATAAAATTAAACTTTATTTACAAAATTATACAAAAATATTTTGATAACAATTCAATTTTTATAAATTATACAACAATCCGGTAACAATTAATAATACATAAAGTGGGATTATTATTACTATTAGAGTTCATACACTCCAATTATGATTGCAACAATTATAAAACAAAAAGGTTTACCAATATTAAGTAAGACAATTGTGTTACATTGAAATCACTAATATTACAACTATTATACTTAAAGAGAAGACAAATTTCTAAAAGAATCTAAGTACGAAATAAAACAAAGGTAGATGGCGTGAAGCAGTTAAAACAAAAAATAAAAGGTAAATCATGGTTATCAATAATGCATCATGTCTTAGGGTGACCATAAAAAGTTTAGTCCAAAACGGCACATTGAAATTAGGGTGGGGTGAGGGGATTTTGGGCATTTTTAGGAAAAATATGCATTACAGTAGAGTCTTGTTTATCCGGACCCCGCTAGTCCGGACATCCGTATAATCCGGACGGGCCAAAAACTATGTACAAATTGGAACAAGGACCTGTTAAGATTTATTAATTGTTAAGATAATTGGAGTTTCTGCTTTTATTGTCTATTAAAATGTATAAAATTGTTCCCTAGTATAGTTTATAGGTGTATATTCAAACAGTCTAACACGAGGAATAACCGGTATTTTGTTAAAAATTAACAGATTTAAGAATAAGTAAGAACATCAATAAATCTGTTTCGGTTCCATAGAAATGTAAGGGGCAGAAGATATAAAGGAAGTGTATTCCAGGAAGTACAATTATATGTGACTAAGATGGGGAAGGGTTTTAAGAAACATGTAGCGGCGACTCAACCCAGTTCCATGACATTTTGCCAAGCCAACAATGTCTAATGTCTCAACTTTTTGTGAAATGATTATCGCTCCTCGAATTTCATATCGGAACTCAGCCTGTTTCTCAGGAAGTCCCTTCTATACCTGCCACCTGCGTAATAGATTGTCATTTTATTTTAATTCATTTGATATTTGACATGACTGGTGACAGAACAGCTCTTAACTTAAATAGTGGACCTACATTGTACAAGCATGTTTTGGAGACTAATAGAAGTAATTTTTACGATAAAAACCTCGATTTTAATAGTTTTACTCTACTAAAGCTTGTTCTACAGACACATTAAAACTGATTCCGTTTAATCCTGACTTTCAGTAATCCGGACTGGGTTCGGTCCCGTTAAACCCGGATTAGCGAGACTCTACTGTATTTTAAAATTTTATCTTTTGAAATTATTTGGTCCACCCATTAAGGATTTAATTTTTACAGGATTTGTCCTTTTACAGGATGGGCCATATAGTGTAGATTTACTCCTTGCAAGAAATAACATATTTGTATTAACAAATAACAAGTTTCGGCAACTTAATATAGCCATCTTCAGATTCTAAATTAGTTGTTCACAGTGGCATGGTATCGGTATCGAAGTGAATGACTGAGATTCAATTGATGATGAGTAAATATCACACAGTTTATAAGCAAACCAATAAATATCATGTTTACTAAGATTGAAAACGTTTCCTAATAGTCCAGGAGATAGCGTGCAAAAAAGTGTCTGACTAACATCAAGCTAGAATTTTATATACAAGTCAATCTTTTAGCGCCTTTTAAGAATATGTGGTCGGCTAAGTTCGTCTGCGGGACATAGCTTGTTGAAAAAAATGTTGCCTATTGTGGACAATAGGCGTTTGAAAAAAACAAACTGGTGGAGAGCGGCAATGTCTCACCAATTATGGTGGACAATGTGATTTTCATGATCCTGAGTACAGAATTAGTTAGTAGACCAAAAATCAAGTCGATGTTATTTTCGCACTTGATAGGTTAGTTATTCAAACATTACTAAAAATGAACGTGGTCACCTGTCAAGGGACAAACTAACATCAACTTGATTTTCGGTCTACTAACTAATTCTGTACTCAGGATCAAGAAAATCACATTGTCCACCATAATTGGTGAGACATAGCCGCTCTCCACCGTTTTTTTTTTTTTTTTTTTCAAACGCCTATTGCCAAGCTATGTCCCGCAGTCGAACTTAGCCGACCACATATTCTTAAAAGGCCCTAAAAGATTGACTTGTATACAAAATTCTAGGTTGATGTTAGTCAGACACTTTTTTGCACGCTATCTCCTGGACTATAACTAATTAAGTATTGAACATTTTTTTCATTTTATCCAGATTTTCAGAAATAGGTCCCTTTTTCCAAAATAAAACGGACATTTTTGGCATCCGGCAGGACGCCTTCAAAAGCTTATAATGACGGGACTGTCCTGGTCAAAACGATATGTATGGTCACCCTATCATGTCTTCATTGAAAAATATACATTAAAGAAATAAAGTAAGTAAACACAAATCTAAAATTTAATTTCCAATCTCTGAGATGGATCATCTCATAAAGGAACTAATTTTTTACTGGTCAAACTATCGCTGTGCCAAAAACTTTAACTCTCATAAGTTTCTTTTCAAATTATCGAAAAGTTAAAGGGCATTTGGACAGCAAATTTAAAAAAACTATCTCCAAATTTTGTTTATCCACCAATATTCTGGATATTTTCATTAAGTCAAAACCAAATTGCTTAACTGATTTTTTTTAATTTTTTATCAAGTTAATGTTAACTGATTTTTGCAGTATTTTTATTGCACAACTGTTTAATTTGACAAATGATTAAAAAAATGGCGTTGTTACAGAGTTCTTTGAGACTAGTTATTAGTGATACTACCACTACTGCTTGTTGTTGACTGTAACAATTTCCAAATCAGGTTGTGGTGGGCGTGGGTCAGATGGTCTGAAAGGACCTGGATCTCCTTCATTGTGCTGTTTCATATAGTCTTGCAATACCTTGGCTGATTTCATTTCTTGCATCCAGTTGTACCGACAATAGATCCTTTAACAAAAAAATTTAAAATTATTCATATTTTCTTTGACATTTTCATGTTTAGGCTATGGTACATAACATAACTCAAAAAGCGTTACCGTTACTACAAGTAACGCTTAAAAACTCAGAAAAGTGTGACAGGAAGTTAGAAAGCTATAGGAGGTGTGCAATCCAGTCTACAGCTGTATGACCTTCCCCTACCGGGGACTCAAAGGTAACCATGGACACAACATGTAGTTCGGCTATTTTCTGGTCTCCACCACTCTATAGGCTGTAGCCCAGCGCTCTTCTACAACACTTAGTAAAGTCTAGTCTAAAGGGTTGTAGAGAGAGCCTTCAGCCTTCTCCCCGCGGGCTCGCCACACACACACATACATACATACATACATAAAAAAGTGTTAAATTTTAGGAATCGATTCAGAATGGTCTAAAACAGATTTCCATGGAGAAAATTTTCAAAAATTCGCATTACAAAATTTTTGAAGCCATTGAAATAGGTTAATTTTCTTTGAAAATTCGCTGAAAGAAGAGCCCTGGACAGCTTGGGAGATTTAAACATTTACAGCTCAAGCCTGAAAAAATTTTGAGCTCTCATTGGCACCTCGCCCAAATGTTTAAGTTCCTGTGCTGTCATCAGGGCTCTTCTTTTCTCAAGCCTAGTCCACACCAGGAGACACGTTGCGCAACGTGTCTGTAGACGTCTTCTGAGACCGTCTATTGTCTAGGTCTAGCGTCCACACTTGTAGACACATTGCGCAACATGACTACCGTTGCACCATGTCTACCATTTAGAATGGAAAACCATAGACATGTGATTTTTGGTACGAGACCGTAGACGCCGTTTGTCTAGCCAATGTCTATAGACAAATCGCTAGACATTGTCTCTGAGACCAAAATCGCGCAACATGTCTACTAGTGTGGACAAGGCTTTAAGAACACTGTAGTTGTAAACAGGGAAAATCGAATACCACTTTATCAGCTTATGGGCAAGCTATGTCCCACGGATGAACTTTGTCTAACATATATTTGTGGTGCCCAAGGACAACATAACACAGACACAAAATTCTAACTTGAAGTTAGTAAGTCACTTTTATGTAAGCTATCTCCTGGACTGTTTATTAAAAATAGTTATTTATGCACCTAGGGAGTAAAGTAAGCCATTATTCCCTGAACGAAAAAGTTGGTTAAACCATGGTCCCTAAATCTAAAATTCTCTTTAAGTAAAAATCTAAAAGACTCTTTAATTCCCGAGGCGCAGCCGAGGGAATAACTCTAATAAGCTCCCGAGGCGCAGCCGAGGGAGATAATTATCGCGAGGGGAATAATGGCTTTATACTCACGAGGTACATACAATATTTTATCTCCAGTAGGAAGAAAATACACATTTTCGTCCATTGCACACTTTTTATTTATTATTTTAATAAATAACAGTAATTATTAGCACTTGTAATAGCAGATATAAGAGATTCAATATTAAAAACAAATAAGAATTGGAATTAAACTCAAATAGAAGGTTATTTAGATGCAGGTTATAAACAATGAATCTATGATAAACATGGTCAAAAAAGCGCAGTGCCACCAACCTGATTTTAACAACTTCATTACATTTGCCATTCATTTTCTACTGTTTATAAAATAATTAAGTTGCAATCTTTACTTTTTTGCCCTACTTTTACTTTTTCTCCCTTCTTTTTGAGTTCAGGGATGAAAAGACCTGTTTTAGTCCCTCTAATCTAATTCAAAATCATAACTTTTTGTCTCTACTGGAGATAAACAAATTAATTGATGTAATTTCACAGGTAAGAGAAATAAAAATCATGGAATGCACAAACCAGTAAGCAGTAGTCGTTCCGAAGAGGTAAACAAAACCAGATTTAGTAGCGAGTTGAGGTCGACTGGTTCCCATGAAAGTCATCAGTCCACCGAATATACCAGCACCGATACCGTACAACCAGCTGTTTCTGAAGCAAGGGATTTGCGATACATCACGCCCAAATATAACTGGACCTTTACCAGAGCCCTAAAACAAATAAATAATACACATAATAATATAAAAGAAAATATTCCTAACAATTTCATTAACACATAAAATCTCTCCTCCTTTCCATTACAACCTTAATCGAGTAAATATCTTCCGTTCAAAATTGCAAATTATTTATTAACTAATACTACAGGCCTTGGCTACTTCCATCTTTGATCTACCTGTTCGCAGGTACTCACTCTCTAAAGAAGAGGAAACTATAATAGGGAAGCCACGACTAGAATAGTCTAAAAAGTTTGTTGTATTGACTGAGACTTTGTGGTAATCAAACATAATGAATGCTGAAACTGGTCTGATTTATAATAAATTAAAAATTGTGGTACAGTAGAGTCTCGCTAATCCGGACCCCGCTAGTCCAGACATCCGTTTAATCCGGACGGGCCAAAAA
Source organism: Gerris lacustris (assembly GCA_951217055.1). NCBI lineage: Eukaryota > Metazoa > Arthropoda > Insecta > Hemiptera > Gerridae > Gerris > Gerris lacustris. The sequence goes on from OX578283.1 coordinate 67,387,582, forward strand.
CTATGGACAAATTGGTACCAGGGCCTGTTCAGATTTTTTGTTATTTTTTTTTTTTTGTGAATAATTAAGATAATTTGAGTTTCTACTTTTATTGTCTATTAAAAATTTATAAAATTGTTCCTAGTATAGTTTACAGGTGTATATTCCAACGTTCTAACACGAGGAATACCCAGTATTTTTGTTAAAAATAAACAGATTTAGAATAATTAGGAATAAGTAGGAACATCGATAAATCTGTTTCGGTTCCATAGAAATGTAGGGCGGAAGATATAAAGGAAGTGTATTCCAGGAAGTACAATTATATGTGACTGAGATGGGGAAGGGTTTTAAGAAACATGTAGCGGCGGCTCAACCCAGTTCCATGAAATTTTGCCAAGCCAACAATGTCTAATGTCTCAACTTTTTGTGAAATGATTATCGCTCCTCGAATTTCATATCGGAACTCAGCCTGTTTCTCAGGAAGTCCCTTCTATACCTGCCACCTGCGTAATAGATTGTCGTTTAATATTAATTCATTTGATATTCGGACTGGTGACAGAACAGCTCTTAACTTAAATAGTGCGGACCTACGTTGTACAAGCATATTTTGGATACAAACAAAAGTAATTTTTACGATAAAAACATCGATTTTAATAGTTTTACTCTACTAAAACTTGTTTTACAGACATTTTAAAACTGATTCCGTTTAATCCGGACTGGGTCTGGTCCCGTCAAACCCGGATTAGCGAGACTCTACTGCATAATCCAATAAACTTATATTTTATAATTAGAGTGTTTTATTTCTTTCAAGCGGAGAGACATGGCCCTAAGGATAACAGTCTTTGTCCTTTCTCTCACCCCTAGGCAGGCAAAGATGAGCTGTCAGAATTAAAAAAAAAATAAACTCTGCTGTACAGTATAGTGTTATGTCTCAAATTTATATATTATTAAGTATTGATTGGAATAAAATATACTAGCTCGGGTAGATTGTAGAACGTGTCTTACATTCTTTTGTTTAATAAAATATAGAAAAATGAAAATTCAGTCGAGCTCACTGGCTACGGTAAAGGCAGCCAAACAGTTATTTCACCCGAAATCATAGCTTCGAACTTTAATATAAAACATTCTAATTAGTTTTGGTAACTTGGTTTTCAATACTTAATAATGAAAATGTGTCCACTTCTAATCGAGAGGCAGAAAACCCTAATAGTTTAGTTCTTTTAGATTAATTTACAACAAAATCAAAACTCACTTCAATTTTAGAATAAGCTGGAAGGTCGGCCATAATTATAAAGAAGATAATCAATTTTTAAAAGAAAATAACTTAAATCTTTTTTCCGGCAAATATTTGAATAACATTCAAAATATTATCAATTCAATATCTAATCTTATTTTCGTTCTTCGTTCATCGACAGATAAAATTGCGAACAACCCAGGATCATTTACAAATCGATTTTATGTGTGGCATGGTTTAGTATCGTGAAATTAATAAACGAAAATCCTATAATCTAGAATAATCTTGATGCGTTTCTTGCCCCCCCCCCCCTTATTTTTATACCTCCCTCTATGGTAAAATTCTTCATAATTAATTGATTCTGGCTACTGCAGAAGCATTTTTAAATTTTAAGCTTCCAAGTAAAGCTGAGCTGGTACTTCTCAAGGACTGTCTAAAGAAAGACCTTTAGATTAGGGTTGGGACATCGATAGGCAAACATCGATGTTTTCGATACATCGACATCGAAAGAACTAACATCGATGTCAGCCAAAACATCGATGTTTTCGATACATCGACATCGGTCCTCCAAGCTGAAGAGCAAAAAAAAAAAAAAAAAAAGGTCACCACTTTCAAAAAATCTCCCTTTTCGTCCCTGATTTTCGTTGTCGTCCGTTTTTTAGACTGCGATGCATCGATAACATCGGTCTTTTCGATGTTTCAGGAAAACATCGATGTTCACCGATGCATCGAAAGATCAACATCGATGTTAAACATCGATTTTTTTAAGTCCGATACATCGATGTTTTCGATACATCGACATCGATGTCCCAACCCTACTTTAGATTGTTACTCTGCAAAAGAGAATAATGGACGATTTTCCATCTAAATAATAGGACCTCCTGCAAAGACTATTTCAAACAATATAGTAGCTTAACTTTTCCCTCTATTGCAGAATCTTGCATGTTTGTAAAAAAGAACCTTTCAAAATTTTTTGACATCCACCACTTTAATTCGAGGAATAAAGACAAAGACAACTTAGTTTTACCTTCCTGCAGAACCAATCTACACAAATACTCACCACATAACATGGGCCTGCAATTTTTTAACAAATTACTCCCTGAAATAAAAAAAAAAAAAAAAGTAAGGCATGCTTCACGTAAGGCAATAATCGCCGGTTTCTGTATGATTAAGTTAAAATTTATTAAGTGTAAAATTTTAATAGTTGCATATTCAAGGGCTGCAAACTGGTTGTAAGGTAAAATTTAAATTTACTGACAAATTATGTGAAAATAATGTCCTAATACCTACTAACATTACTGACATTAATCCTTATTTTTTAAATAAAAAAAAAAAAAAAAAATGACAAATCAAATAATTAATGAATTATTTTTAAGATTGGCCACCCTTCTCCACTGAGAAGCTGTAAAAATTGAAATTTGATCTTTGATAAAGAAACGCGATAAATAGGTAATGCTGTGCAATCAAGAGCCAGAAAATACATATAAAAACAAAGATACTTCCGCTTTCATTGTGTTAATTTTTTAACAGAGTAACAATGATCTTATATTTCGTAGATTTCATTAGGTCAGTTTTATATTTTGAAATATTTAACAAATGCTGGCAATTGTTCTAAAAGTTGTTTGCTTGCTTGCTCCAAGGATAACCATCTTAACGACACATGCTTAATAAATTTATGACTAAATTTAGGCCTTTTTGAACTTCAGTGAAATCATCCCACCTTGACGGCCAACCATTAAAAAAATCGTGAATTTGGAAAAATAGATTTGATGCATTATCTACGAGTACTTCCATTCCCCTTTTAAATGCATTGTGTAAAACATAAATGTTACAGTTTCCAACGTCACCATAGTTTTTCTATTTAAAAAAATCATACATTTGTTCATAAGTCTTGTAACAGCTTTGTTTACATATGGTCCATCATTACCAGAGACCTTCAAAATGTAGCATTTATTTTTGCGAAATGTGGCACTAAAAAGTGTGGCAATATGTCACTTATTTTGGCCAAATGTGGCATTTATTTTAGCTAATGTGGCATTTATTTTTCAACTTTCCAACCCCCCCCCCCCCCTTTACATTGTAAAAGGGATATTAAATCGTGCAATTTGAGTCATATTAACTACTTTATTACCATTTACAGGTAGCTTCAATACCCTACAATGACCAACATTGACCAGTGATGAGCTAGAGCTAATGGCTCTTAATCCTTATGGTAGTGACACACTTCGCCACCTTGTTGATGCCACTTGCTTCCGACACCTGTCTTGTGCTACCCAAGTTTTTACTTTTTTCGGGCAGTCGAGAAATGGAGCTGTGCATGTATATGATTATTTTCGTGAAAGAAGAAGAAAAAAAAGGCGTTTTTGGGTTCATCGAATAATTTCAGACAAAAAGAATATTTGTTTGTTTCATACAGTGTACCCCGTATCAAAGAGGACAGTAACAATTTTTGCCGAATGTCGCGTGGAACTTTCAACGAATTGCTTAGAATATTGAAGAACAGTTTGACCAGTAAAGACACTTACATGAGGGATGCAGTTAGCCCCTGATTTGATTTCCTCTAGATTTGATTGAAGAAGTGGGGGCTGAGTGGCAGTGATTGACGGGTTTAATTGAAAACATTGGGCTGACCACGTGGCGCAACCTGCAGGTGGCAGCTAGACCGTGGGACGGTCGACCAGGTAGTGCTACCCGGTGGGTGGCGCCACCTCGTGTGGCAGGTTGTATTCTATTCTCATTGGCAGCTTGGATGACGAAGTGAGTCACTACCCTAAGATAGGAATCCCTCACGTCACTTGGAGAATCCTCAGCACCTTGAAATCCTGCCCTGCAAGGGCGTATCTTAATCTTACCTGGTTTTACAGGTTGTAGACGAACCCCTTAGAATATTTCTATTTTATTCTCAGAACTTGGCCCAAATAAGGCAAAATGTGGCACAAATTGTGGCATTTTACAGAAAATCGGCAAAATGTGGCTTTTTAGCAAAAATTGGCAAAATGTGGCATTTTAGTATGGCGCTATGGCAAAAAGGCATTTGAAGGTCTCTGATCATTACTAAGCATAAGCAATTTAGCCTTATTTAATGCCTCACATAACTTGGCAAATAAATCTTGAGCAGTAGCTGAGCCAATAAAAAATGTTAGCAAATGTCGTGTTACAATCCTTTCTTAATGGTTGATTCCGACCAATACCTAACAGTTATTTGCAACTCTTTATAGGATACAGTATCGGTAATTTCGTCGTAACAAAGAGTAAAATAACTATTATCCATTTTACTTAACATCAAGGTCGTAAAGTACACTTTCCCATTTTTCATAAAACCCTTTGTACACTTCAAATGAAGTAAAGAAAAAAAAAAAAATAAAAAAAAAATCAATAATTAATGCCACCTGCAATAAAAAAACAAATTTAAATTAAATTAAATTAAAGAAAAGTGGTGATGTTGGATAGTATCTGAGCATGGGTGACTGTACACAAACAATGAGTCACATCCATACCCAGGTACCACCAAAACTGGCCCTCAGTTTCCCAGGGCTTTCCGCAAGGTGTAAAAAACTGACTTAACTGACCAATTTCATGAAATACTGACCAAATACAGACTTTCCTCAAAATACAGGCTATTACTGACTTTACTGACTAGTTTGCAGCCCTGATATTCTTTTTCAACACTTCAAGACCTTTAAATTGATGTATAACATGTCATGGTGACTGAAAACGTTTCTAAGGCGCCCTGCCATATTGGAAATATTAAGTGTGAAATCTCCAAAAAGTGTACAATTGTCACAAATGCCGAGATGCATCTGTGTGCCGAATTTCATGTTCCTAGCTATAGTAGTTTATGAATTGAAACAAGCAACGGACAGACAGAGCCGTTATATAAGGTTTCTTATCGTACAGAAACCTAAATCTACCTATTAATCAATTTAAAAGAAAAAAAATACTTCTAGCATAAGAGTCCATAAGATAGTGAGACATTTTTATGTTTTCGCTCTGCGAAAAACTACCGACATAAAATGAAATATAATCGGTAATTTATTCAAGTAATTGATAAAAGTAGATGGAAGATAATTTTTATTCTTATCTCCACACCGGCACTGCCGCGGCTTGATTACAAACGAATGAATTCAAAAGCGCCGGCCCGCCTTCTACGAATTGTTAATATGCTTTCATACTAGGTAGGCCGAGAGGGCTGAGAGTTGATGGCAACCTCCTGTACTTTCCTAACTCCCTGCTCACGTATACATCTTTTCGACTTTCTTCGGCCCTACGAAGCGTGGTAGGGGAAGGAACTACAGCTGGAGACTGGATTACAGACCTCCTATACCATTCTAACTCCCTGTTATACTTTTCTGAGTTTTTAAGCTAAAAAGTAACGTAACGTTTTTGACTTATGTTCCATAGCCTAAACATAAAAATGTCAAAAAGGTTGACTACGAAATGTTATCAGAATTTTTGTAGTTTTTCAATTTCTGTTAATTTATTTAGTTTATTCCCTGTTTTATTTATTGCTTGTTAATTGCCTAATTTGTATGTAATGAGGTATTATATCTAATTTTAAATTGGTTATGCAATAAAGAATATTCTATTCTACTTATTTATAAAAGTCTAAAGAAGTGCCGCTGAAGCTTTTGTCCTTCAGTATCCTTGGCTTAGCCGGTACCCCCCGAAAGGAGGGGATGCGGTCTAGAATGAGATTTGGAAAATTTGAGGATAACTTTGGACGACAGAGTCGAAAAAAAGAAGAAAATAAAACAATTTTTAAGTTTTAACGCTATATACAATTATTTACTTTAAAAACTATAAATATGGAGGAAAGGTAACAAGTATTTATGTAGCTTTAGTTGGTGGCCAGGCCCACTGGTTGGGAGGGGGAGAAGAAATGAGGGGTTCCCAGGGCTTCCAGTTAAGCATGTTCCTCGCCAGAACCAATTCATTCTCTGCTTGAATAATGATCTCCTCGACTTGACCACAGTCAATCTTCTCCTCTATCTCCTGCACCGTTTTGCTCTAAAACACATAAAACAAAACATAAGTAACCATCGTTATATTGTCAAGTAAGGAAGCATGACAGCGGGATTGCACCTAGGTTGGACACACTCTAAAACAGTGTTTCCCAAATGGTGGGAGTAAAAATAATATAACTAATTATAGTCTAGGAGATAGGCGTGCAAAAAAGTGTGACTAACATCAAGCTAGAATTTTGTGTAAAAGTTAATCTTTTAGTGCCTTTTAAATATATGTGGTCGGCTAAGTTTGTCGCCATGAGACATAGCTTGGCAATAGGCATTTGAAAAAAACAAACCGGTAAAGAGCGGAGTGTGATTTCTATGATCCTGAGTACAAAATTAATTAGTTAGACCCGACCCATAATCAAGATGATGTTAGTTTGCCACTTAGGTTAGTTATTCTTAGTTTGCCACTAATAGGTTAGTTATTCAAATATTACTCCAAGTCAGAGTGGTGCCTATCAAGGAAAAAACTAACCGCTCTCCACCGGTTTGTTTTTTTCAAATGCTTATAATCAAAGCTATGTCTCAGTGGATCCAACGGCCAGCAGCCTTAACCCAGCATGGAGCCACAGTGGATCCAACTGCCAGCAGCCTTAGCACAGCATGGAACCACAGTGGATCCAACCGCATTCAATGGGATAAGAATATGAAATATAAAAATAATTTCTTACAGATTTAACGATGGCTGCTCTAGAGGTGATGAGCTCTTCAGTGTACTTCCTGTAAGCAGCGTCTTCAGGCATTTTCTGAAGAGTTCTTAGAAGTTTACCATAGATGACGGATAGAGTATGATGAGGAGTTTTAGCAACAGCCAAGCCAGTCAGCCCTGTAACCTGTAATCAAATAATAATAGCATAAAGTTTATAATTTGAATATATAACATACATCAGTAAGATCATCAATAAATAAGCAAATTAAGTTACCACTCTTGCAACATAAATTAATTTACAAAAATTTTATGAAGGGAATTCTACGATACATGATAATGTATTTAAAGGTGATAAAAGAAGAAGATGTAGAAGAGTATAAAGACAATAGGCGTGTGATTATGGAAAAAACTTGACAAGATATAGCAACATCCATGGACTTCTTTCTTTATTCGGCACTATAGCCCACAGTGGGCTTTGGCCTCCATTTCAATTCACCTCCATTCGACCCGTTCATCTGCTTTGGATTTCCAGCCTTTAACGCCCATAATGGCTAAGTCCTGCAGGACTCCGTCCATCCATCTGTTACGTCCTTATCTGGGCCGTCCTGTCCTTTTCCTCGAGTGCAATCTTGATCTGTCAATCCTAGCAGGCATCCTATTCTCACCCATGCGCTGCACGTGTCCCAAAAACCTTAGTCGCTGTGCTTTTACAAATCGTACGATGTCCTGCCCTTGCATTATCTGGTTGAGCTCCTGGTTACTACGCCACCACCAAACATTTCCTTCTCTCACTGCTCCATAAATCCTTCTCATTACTTCAGCAACATCCATGGGCACAAGCTAAAAGACTAACACTACTATAATGAACCTTTCACTTGATCTTCATTCCTCTGCGCACACTCTTCCGCTACTCTTCGCTTCTTTACTTTCCCTCACCTGTCACCTGATGGACTCCCTCAACTCAGTTGTTTCACAAATAGGCAAATTAACACTGCCAGGGCGATTCTTACATTCTAAGGCAAGCGTTAACTACAGTAAAATATTTTATCTACGATTGTTAGATTTAAATAATAAATACAGAAAAAGTAAACTTGCTGTACGTAAGTTCGTATCTCTCTCTTGATAAAGATGGCATTCATTCTTGAGTTGTATTTTTTTGCCAAAAATTATTTCTGGCACATTTTTGTCAAAGTCACTTGATTCACTCATTGTTTTTCACTAAAAACTCGATATAAACAGTTACTTTAATAAAACAACAGCAAATTAGTTTTGTTAAATGTAAACAAACTCGCTAATCGTGCGTAAAGCTGAAGAATTCCTCTTCTTTACCGCCCTAGGGTGGTAAAGAAGAGGAATTCTTCAGAACTATGAGACGCACATGGCAATGAATACAAGTATGTAAAGAATCACTTTCTACGCATCTAAACAGAGATACAATGTTTATATTTCGTATCAATCGTAGATAAAATATTAAACACACCTATTGTCCATATATTTTCTTCTACCCTTCTTCAACTTCACTTAACTATGTAGTCTACTAGTTCAATTGACCCCTCAGAGTTCTACATTCTTCAGCTGATGATGGTGTATACCTGACACCGATTGATAAGTAATTCCTTATATCAAAGTCTAATATGGTTTTAATTCTTAGAAGAGATATTTAAGTTCATAATAGCTTTACAAAAGGTAAGCTGAGACCCCTTTCAAAAGGGCCACAGTTTGAAGAGGTTTCCAATTTTTCATTCAGAAATTTAAGATATTCTTTATTCAGAAAATGTGTCATTATGCACCATTATTTGTGAGACAAATTATTAATTTAGACGGTATTATGTTAAAGAGTTTAGCGGCAGTATGAAGACAAATATTGGTCGTATTTGGCATTATTATAATTTTTATGTAACGGGCTTAAAGACAACATTGATGGTGTATCACCGAAACAAGTCTCAATGTGTATGTATGGTCTTTGAACCAAGTTTCAGGTTTGACCAACTTCTTTGTCAAATCAAAAGGTCGTATACAGAACTGTTAAGACTGAGTAAGGGTGTGCTGTAGTTCTTGGCTGTACAACATGCCTGAATGTGTACTGTGTACAGGACCCTTAAGTACACAATTCACAAACAAATGCTGTACTTGACATAAAAACTAGCAGACAAATTAACAATCCCAGGGTAATTCTACATTCGAAGGCAAGCAGCCATTTCAGTCAAATATTATTAAAAATATTCAATGTTTCCATCCACGTTCTAAGCAATAAAAGTATAAGCAAATAAGGTTGCTTAATTTTAATTGTCATTAGCAAAGTAACATAAAACCGAAGTTGACTGTAAAGATTATTTTAAAATTAAAAAAAGGCTTCGGCTAAAGTGAATTGTACGGTGCCATCGAAACCTTAATTAATTTTGTACTTTGATTAGAACCTCTACCTGGTCTATATGCAGCAGGGTTGTTTTTCTTCAGAAAATGAGCGAAGCACCGCGAAGCGGTCGTTAAAAATTCTAGGGCAAAAAAATTAATTTTGTATGTACTATGATTCTGTAAACAGCACCATTCAATTCACTTTTACCAAGGCTTCAAACTAAAAAGAATATTATAACAATATATACATCTATTTTTTTTTTTTTTACACAAATTTGCATAACCTGGTCAAAAGTAACTTACTCTATCTGAAGTCAAAAGTTTTGAAATAACATTTTGGCATAGGGACATCAGTTTAGACAAAATAATCTATTATAATAATTATATAACTGCAATATTACACCTAAAGCTAAAGTCAATTTAGTTATAATCATATCACAACAGATATATAGGGGTAAAAAAAGCCATTGGAAAGTAGCAACCGTTGTCGATACGTTCATATTAAATTTACATTATAAAATTAAGTGATTTATTTATTCAAGCATACAAGATATGTAGGCATCTTTAAAATAAAATAAATGTTAGAATAATACGGGGCTAGTGAAAACCCAAAAGAAAATAAAGTACAACAAACCAGCAAGCAAATAACTGATCAAAGACTTAAAAGACACATCGAATAAATACATTATAATTGTAATAAATCTGTGAAAAAATAGATTAAATAAACACTTACCTTCTTGATAGCACCAGCAACGCTCATTTTGTTGAAATTTATAATACGAATATAGGATTATCAATTATCTAAAAATTCAGGGAGAGAAAAATCTTTATCTCTTATCAAAACCAGCGAGAAGAAATAAAATATGGAGAAGCAACCAAAAAGTTTCTACCGAGAAGAATCAGGAAAGACAAATTGCTTTTAACGAAAGAAACCTCCAAGATGATTTCCACAATCTTCGATAAATTAAACAATTAATTATTACAAATTATATTTTTAAAAAGGCAATAAATGTAAAATATTATTTAAGAAATATCAACATAGTTATAACTCCATGATCATTTGATCAATAATAATCAGTGTTGCCACCTATTTTCCAACAGGGTTATATTTTGTTTTCTCAGCAACAATGAAATCTTAAAATAAACGATATATATAATTTTCTCTTTTCTTTGGCAGTAATCTTCAAGAGAACGGTCTAGAACGGTCAAGTTCATGTGTCCGACAAAATACGATCATTTCATAATAAGTTACGGGAACTAAATCATTCGTTCGTTATAACGACGTTTAAACGAAGAGACAGCGCAGATTTCCACCTGCTGTCCCAACTTCGTCACTTTTAGGTGAAGGTAGTGGCTAACCTGATTATTTATATTTAATCTTAATCAGTATTTTAATTTTGTTGATTTTTTTTTTCATATTATTTAAATTTAAATCTTTATTTTAGTTTTATATCAATTATGAGAATATTATAATGTATTTATCTAGTTTTTAATTATATAATGAGTGTCATTAATATGTATAAATATCATTATTGTTATTTAATAGGTACACAAATATTAAAATGTTATCGTTATCAGTGCAGTCTATTGATGCATTACCCACGTGACCTGGTGTTGTTATTAGTTATCACGTTACTATGAGACTTGCATCTTGCATCTTATCACTGTTGCATCCGATTGCACCAGGGTTTACTATTGTCGGTTTGGCCGCGGTACAAAAGGTCTCGTACAGCAAGGACACTGATATAGAGCTAATTGTTTTTACTACTACAGTGGAAACAAACAACCTCGGCCATTCATTAACGAATATCACTGACAGCTGACAATTATTAACGTTGATTGGTTGTAGGATTCTAGTCTAGGGTGTTAAGTGATCGCTCTAAATGGACGACCAAAGAAGCATAACCTTTTGGATAACCACATGGAGATGTAGTACAACCTACTTCGCGTTCCAAATAAACTTATTTTACTATAGGGAAAAACAGTTAAAGTCATTTTTTAATAAAAATCTATTTATTTTCTTAGTTTTTTTTCTTAGTTTTAATGTTTTTAATAGTATTTAGTGTTATTATGCAAAAGAAATTGTAATTATACGCATAATTATAAGGATATTTAGGGTTAAATCGGTCAGTTTGCTTACACCTTTGCAGTGATGGCTTTTTTCATGCTTTTTATTTGTTTAAAGTGGTTTTCTTCCATTTGTTTTACCAGTTTTATGTAAGAAAACTATTTATGGTTAATTTGGAGGGAAAATGATTACTTTTCATGCATCGCTGGAGTTCTAAATGTCAAGGTATGTTTGTATTAATAGTATTTGAATAGTTCGAGTAGATAACTCTTATTTGATTTAATATAAAATAATATAACTTGTTGATCATTGATTTCCCATATATATACATTATCGATAAATTATATGGTAATTACGGTGTTGATTGTTTGAGTTACAATACAATTGAGATACAATTGTTTGAGTTTTGTAAAATAATTGAATTGATCATTAGGTATGTTCAGCATTATGTGTATAACCTTTTTTAATAACTTATATAATAATCTTTGTTTTTGTGAACAGATGGTGATGTGCTTTGCTCCAAACTGCAATTCAATTATTATTCAGAGATGTGGATTAAGATACTGAGGTATGTAGGTAAATACAGTGGATTTATTAATAAAATAGTTTGACTGGGTACATTCGTATTGTACGTGCCTGGCCAAAATTTAGAGCCACTTCTAATCTCCTTTTTCTTCACAATGAAATTTCTCTGGCATGTACAGTACGAAGTAGCCATTGACTTTTTTTTAAGAGAACAAGTTGTGGAAATCTCTATCTTCTCCATTATAAATTAATCTTCCCCCTTCATGTGAAACTGATAGTTTCACTTGAGTTTGTTGGTGTAGCCCGAAAACTGATAGTGTTTTGTATTCTTTTAATTTACTCATTATGTATTATTTTTTTTCTCAGGTTTGTGTTTCCCATTTTCCCAAGAGCAACCATTTTCACTTTTAATCTAAGCTCCGGAACTTGTTCTCTATGTATAACTTTTTTTTTTTTCTGTGACTGAAGTGATTATTTATAAAGGCGGAAATACACATGCTAGTTACTCGCACAAAAACATATGAGTAGCTCGCAGAGGAGAGCTACTGGCATGTGTATACATCAAATAGCATGCGAGTAAATCGCACGAGGTTTGATTTTTGTCTTGCCAGTGGCACGAGTCGAGGGGAGGGGGAACTGATAAGGCACGTGTAAACAGGCCTGCCAGCGAAAGGTTGCTAGTAGCTAGCACGAGTCTCCCTCAGCCCTTCAGTCTTCAGTTGCGTTCCTTTCTTTCGCGGGCATCTGACAGCAACTCATCTACTTTCTCCGGAAGCATTTGCAATTGATTCCTAAAACCATTGACGTCCCGCATTTCATTTAATAGCCACTGACTCGCTCCATGTACATAATTCCCTTCTAGCTATCCAATCTTTACCCAGACTCTTCGTGTATTTTTATTATTTTTCAAATGTTTTAAAACACAGTTTTTGCAAGTAACAACAATCTGGTTAATTTCTACATACATTCATAAGGTACATCGAAACAATAAATAAAACTATCAAAATTAATTAAATCAAATACAATTATTTAATCATTTATTCCGGCTAAAAGAAGGCAAGAAACAATTGCCTGTTTCAAAACTAGAACTGTGACTGGAATGTGTATTGTCATGTGCTAGTGGCTCACACAAGACCGATCATCCGGATGATACTAGCATGCTGTTTCACTGGCAAATGTGCACAGCGTCTGTAACAACATCATCTGTAACTCGCCACTGGCATGCTTTTTTACTAGCATATGTATTTCCGCCTTAACTAATTTTTTTTTAAAAAAAATCAAGTTGGCGGCAACTTATCAAAATAAAAATAGCTTTTTTCTATTTATAGTAACCCCTAACTGCGTAAAAAATTTCAAATTTCCTTGACAAACTGGAAGTAGGAGAATCAGTCCTTAGTTAGTTAGTCAACTATTTTTTATTTATAGTTTTTAAAAAGATACATATTTTTTTGTGTTTATTTCAATTAATTGTATTATGTTTTAGGCGATGTTGGAGTACAATGTACAGAGCCTGGATCTCAAATTTCAGTCTACATTCACAAAAATGATGGGAGACTAAGCTCTTGCAAGTCAATACGATGAGTGAACCCTCTATATAGCGTTTTGGGATATATCTTTGGTTATTTCCCGACAACTATTGCCAATATTTTATCACCTGGTTGGAAAAGCTGCAAGTTTTGTACAAGCAACTTATGATGAATATTCCTCAAGAGCACTGAACAGAGCCACCATCTCAAATGTCAATTGGTGTAATAGCTAAAGCAAGAAGAATCAAGACTTTTAGAATTTTACAATTCTTACCAAATCATTTTTTCTCATATGGAAGCAAAATCTTTCAAGTCTGTGTTGCATTAACAAACTTACAAAATCCCCTTATTAAAAAAGTAGAACCGTTAATGGTTTCAATTTCTTACTAAATTGTTTATTGTGACATAAGCTAAACCTAATATGTGACTGAATAAATATTATAATACTAAATATGTAGGTAATTATATGAAGTACTAAATTTTGTTAGAAACCTATTTCTAGTTCTATCATTTATTTTAATTTACTTGTTACTACTAAATTCCTTATTGATGTAAGCCAAACCCAATATGCAGAATATTTCATTTGTTTTTTTTTTTACGTATCATTTGTATTTTACTCTTTACTTTTGTAGTATGATATATATTGAATTAAAGTTTTTTTGTTTTTTTTATACATTGTTATTATTTCTACCTTGTGGTAAATCTTTTTGTACATTCAACTGGCTTGTCATTTGCTTGCAGTGCAGACTGTTTGGGGAAGTTTACTAATTTGGCTATAGTGCTTCTCATTCCTAAAGCTTACTTAGATTTTACTATTGGTCTGTGGCTTTAACAATCAAATACTATTAGTGGGTTAAATTTCACTATGTGCTGAATGGGTTAAATTCAAAGCCACTGCCTTTTTCTGATGATAGTTCTGTTGTTAGCTCATTATTTTGTTTTTTCTTTCAAGAAAAGAAATAAACTATCTTTCTTCAAAATTGTATTCAAAATTAGTAATTTTTAAGTAGCCAAGAAGAACAAAATAAGGTATCGTAAAGTAAAGCCATTGACTGATCTTACTTGCCAAAAAAGGATAACTATATAGATATTGTCAGTTATATTTGCATCATCTAATGTAAGACGCATATATTTGAGTATTAATCTGCAATAATGACTCAAGATGTTAAGCTTATAACAAACATGTTTCTGTAAATCCTATAACATACTATACTTAGTATTGATTTTTTTGTTAACACAAAATTGTGTAACAAGATTAATAGTATTAGTTCAATCTTGTTTCCCCTCTCTACAACATGTGTACAGCACACTGCTATACATGAAGGTTAAAGGGGGGGAAAAAAAACAGCGAATGCTCAAAAAAGTCATGTGTATTATTTTAATTATATAATAAAATATGTATTTAAATATAATTTGACTGTGGAAGTGGAGGAAGGTGAAACATCAGACAAATCTGTAAAAAAAAAAAAATAAATAAATAAATAGACAAAATAATAATAAACTAAAGATTATTATGTAACACGTTCATAGCATAGGATCACCTGGGGCAGCATACTTAACTATCCAAAGTGGCGGATGCATGCCTGGGGCGTCATCCCCTCTTTTTTTTAACTACAGATAGTAGTCTTGCAGCTTAGAACTGGTATATACCTAGTCCTACAGTTCAGACAGACAATTCCTATTATACCTTTTTCTTTCATTTAAACATATCCATTCAATATTAGGTTAGAGGATTAAAAATACTAAAACAAGTTTCCCCCTGGCAGCAAAGCTCATACAGTATGAATGTGTTAAGTTATATCAAACTGAAAATGCATTTAAAATGAATTAGGAATGAATATTAACAAGTACAGTTCATACTAACCACTTAGCTTCTCTCTTTCTATCCTACTGATTAATTTTGGGATACATTTTTGAAAGTAAACGTTCTTCATGAAGACCATATTCTTCTTCCAGTCTTCATCTTTTTCAATTGTAAAATACACAAAATCTAGGGTGTTCCATTGCACAAAATGACACCTTGCCCTTCCTGCAGCATAAATAATAATTACATCAAATAAAAATGATAACACAGAGACAGTGTACAGGGAAATTTCTTCCCTTGAAAAAAGACTTAAAAGTTGAGCAAATAATATTTTTTGGAAATATTGCAAGAGACTAATAAATATTATTTTAAAACAGAACAGGAGATAATCCTAAAGAATAAAAAAGTAGAAGACTTGAGACCAATAGAATCAATGTTTTATAGTTAAATATTTGAGTCTACTTAACTTTATTATTCTTTATAAATGTTGTTAGTCATCAATGACACATTTGCCAACTCAAACTGCAAGGAGAGTATTCCATCTTAGTCTTTAAGGTCCCTAGTGAAATCTAACTGGCCATGTATCAATAAAATACTTCTTATGTCTCATGGGTCTTCAACACAGAATAAAACAGAAATGGTACCAAAATAGGACTACTATATTTCCTACTTCTTCTTGACAGCAAAGAAAGCAATAAGCAGTTCAACAACAAGATCAATGACCATTCATTAACATGGACAAAGTTGAGAAACTTGTGATTAATATCCATTTATTAATGTAAAAAAGTCTTATGCTATCGTTACTTACTTCCTCATGGTAAAAAACATTTATTCTCATGCTGGCATTCACATTTCCTCGCAGTACTTTAAGAGCTCCGTCATAAGTACAAGATGTTATGTGCTTATCCATTTTCTATTTCTAAAACATCTTCGTCTCCAACAAAGAAGGCTGCAATTTTAGCAAAGCTAAAATTTGTTTAACCATCATTTTTCACTAAAAAAGAAGAGGGGAAAAACAGTAATCACAACAACAGGTCTAAAAATAACAAAACATCTTATCAGATCAAACAGTAGAGATAAATTGCATCAATATTAATGGCTCGAGTAAATTAATGGTCAAAATTAATTAAAATTCAAAATTCATGATGATCATACCGAATAATAAGTAGTTAAACATAAACATAAATTGATAAAGGTAAAAAATAATGGGTTTTATAAACTAAAATAGTTCCAGGCAGAGCGAGTTTCAAAGGCTGAAAAGCAACAGATTAATAAAAAAAACTATCGGAAAAACTAATTCCAAGTAAAGAAATTATGATAAAAAAATAATAGTAAAAACAAAATGATCAAATAATATGAAAATTTAAAGTTTAATTCAATGGTTTGAATCAAGACCAAACGATATGAAATCCACGTAATAAAATGAACCTATTAAGGCCCAAAAAAGAAGAAAAAAAACTTACCTTTTATGCTTAGTAGTTAAAAATGGTTACAAATTGCAATAAAACACAAAAAAACACTGGAAAAAGTCTATAGAATATTAAAATGAAGCAATTATAAATACACACAATAGAGTTTTACATGGTAAAAAAAGTTTGTTTGGAACGCAGAGGTCACAGATGATCGTCAGTGTTGCCAACATTACAGGCCCACTTTAGTCGTCTATTCGTATGCCGTTTATTTATAAAAAAAAAAAATCTTAAAAACTAACACTTGTATTTTACTTCGATTTAAAATGGAAAATAAAAAAGTAAATAATACACAATAATAATATAAATATTATAATATAATATAAATATTATAATATAAATATAAATAATACATAAATATTTACTGAAAGTTTTATATAAATTTACCCTGTACACATTTATATATTATAACGTTAATATTATTTATGCATTAGAAATGGTAAATGAAAAATAGACTGTCAATTGGTGTGGCACATAGCTTCCTCGCATCCTATCACGCATTTTATTAATTTTATGCTTTTAAAAACCATTATTGTCAAATTTGTTTAATTGATTCCCCCGTTTTTGCGCTCATTTGAAGAGAAACGAATGAGCACAGAAGGTTGAAACTTATTATGAGACCAACAAATGGGCTACTCCTGACCATCCACCCAAATTTCATTAAAATTGGACGTGTAGTTTTTAAGATATGTTGGTTCGCAAAAATTGAACGACAGATAGACGGAACCAAAATGTTCCCTATGATGTCTGAAACGGATTTCTCTCTTGGAATTTTTGAAATCGGAGACCTAAAATTTTTTCGTTCAAGTTTTCCACTACCTTCGGTAAGCTCGGAAGCTATAATATGTGATCGTTCCGAAGAACGAAAAATGTTTAGGTCTCTGGAATCTGTGATCTTCGGAACGATCACATAGCTTCCGTTACCTTCGGTAAGCTCGGAAGCAAAATTGGCCTATTAATTAATAAAATAGACTGCCAATTAGTGTGGCACATAGCTTCCTCGCATCCTATCACGGATTTTATGCTTTTACAAGCTATTATTGTCTAAATTATTTTATTGTGTCCCCCGTTTTGTAATAATGTAATAATTGTTTTGATTTTTTTACATGAATTAAAGTATAAATTAAGCAAAAGTTAAAGAGCGCAGGCGGTTGAATTAATTCTCGGGCTATCTGCGGGCAACCATCGACGAACCATAAAAATTTCAAAAAAATCAAATGAATACTTTGAAGATATAGGTGTCATTAAATGTATGTTTGTTCGCATGTTGAAGAGAAACAAATGGGCGTAGAAGGTTGAAACATATATGGGACCAACAATGGGCTAATAATGACCTACCATACAAACATACAAATTTCATAAAAATCGGACGTGTAGTTTTGAAGAAATGTTGGTTCGCAAAAATTGATTCACAGACAGACACGGAACCCAAAATGTTCCCTGATGTCTGAAATGGATTTCTATATTGGAAATTTTGAAATCGGAGACATTAAAATATTTTCGTTCTTCAGAAAGATCACTCAGCTTCCGTTACCTTCGGTAAGCTCGGAAGCAAAAATATAATTGCTAGTATTAGTATTCAAAATTTCAAGATAAAAAGAACTTTTTATATTCTACGTTTTTAAATTTTCTGTTGAATCGTATGTAATGTTGATAATATAATTGTTATTGTTATATAATATATAATGTTAGTGAAAAAAAAAAATAGTTCCGAATTTATTTAACCTATGAAAGGACAAATCTTTGTACAACGGATCTCCCCAACACCAAATCTAAAGCGTACCATCGATATATTTGAAATAATATAATCGATAAATAATATAATCGATATTTCCTGTTTTGCTGTCATTCAATGTTTATCTATCACAAATTTGAGACCCGTCAAAATGAATATATATAGTAAATATGGGACATGGCAAAACAAATAAAATAACTTGCGGATTTTTTCCGAACTAACTTTTCGTACAGCAAAATTGGCTGAAAACCAATTAAATTCTGCTGAAAGATGGCTAAAAGTATTAAAATAATGCATTGTCATCCTGTTCTGAGCTATGCTAAAAGTTTCAAATGTCTAGCTATTCGGGAAGTTAGTTAGAAATCGATTGCCAGATTTGTACCTGACAAACAAACAAACAAGAAAGCAAGCTAATAAAAATGTAGTAAAATAGACTGGATTTGAAAACTTTAGTTGGCCATTAACAGTTTTTATTTGTAGGGTCCTTTGGCAAAATCGAGGACCCTTTTAAGTGTCCCTTCTTTTTGTTTGTGTTTGTGTTTGTCTGTCCGTCTGTCTGGCGTTAACGCACATTTATCTTCAAAAGTATCCAACACAAAAATTTGAAACTTCGTATTTACAAGTTATGTTATGTCATGTGCAATTACCTAAATACAGGGAAGCCCAAAAAAATCATGCCTCAAAAACAAGTTTTCGTGTCTGTCTGTCTGTCACTCAATTTGTGCGAACCCACATATCTCTATAAACTACTCGTCCGATTTTAATAAAATTTGGATTGGAATGGTAGGTCATAATTAGCTGATTGTTGGTCCCACATAAGTTTCAACGTTCTCGCCCGTTTTTTTTCTCTTTAACATGCGCACAAACATACATTTATTTACACCTATAACTTCAAAAGTAATCATCTAATTTTTATTAAATTTTCTTTTCCAAGCGAAACATAACTAATAAATAAAGTTACACTTCCATATTATGCTCAAAACTTTGCCATTTATATAATAGGTGAAATTAAAAAATAATAATCAAATAAACTATTAGTACATTTAAGATACCCCGAATCTCTTAACTAATTACACTAAATTATAATGGTAAACTGGCGTGTAAAGAACAGTGAAATATGTGTATTCAAAGCCAAAACACTTGTTACGGCTGCAACAGGCAAAGAAATCGATTAAAACTTAGAACAAGCGACTCGCTTCATATCGCTGATGACTCGAACTATCACCTCTTTGATAAATTAGAGATTAGAGATAAGAATGCTGTAGCACTACTAGCCACTGTGTTTTACTTTGTGTATTACATATCTAATTCCTAAATGCATAGATGTATTTGTAAATATGAAGTTAAAACGTATTATGACTGGCATTTTGTATTTTGGGGCCCTGACAAAATCAAAAGATCTCTTAACTTCCTTTTCTTATAGAAGAGGATGGTGACAAGAAAGGAATTTAAGAAGATATCAGGATTTTCCTCTTCTCGCAGGAGGAATTTAAGAAGATATGAGGATTTTCCTCTTCTTGCAGGAGGAATTTAAAAAGATATGAGGATTTTCCTCTTCTCGCAGGAGGAATTTAAGAAGATATGAGGATTTTCCTCTTCTCGCAGGAGGAATTTAAAAAGATATGAGGATTTTCCTCTTCTCGCAGGAGGAATTTAAAAATATATGAGGATTTTCCTCTTCTCGCAGGAGGAATTTAAAAAGATATGAGGATTTTCCTCTTCTCGCAGGAGGAATTTAAAAAGATATGAGTATTTTCCTCTTCTCGCAGGAGGAATTTAAAAAGATATGAGGATTTTCCTCTTCTCGCAGGAGGAATTTAAAAAGATATGAGGATTTTCCTCTTCTCGCAGGAGGAATTTAAAAAGATATGAGGATTTTCCTCTTTTCTAAAAGGATTTTCTACTAAAGTAAGGAGTTAATAACCGGGCCTTGGGGGCCCTATGGTAATGTTACCTCAAAAATGGATAAAAACGCGTTTTAAGATATGACATATTCTAACATTTTCTGGCCCGGACTCCCCGCTGGTCTGTGCCCAAACTCCCCAGCGTTCCGGTAATGGAAAATTTGCGAGTGCACCTCTTGTACATGTGTATACTTCTATTATAGGCATACTCGTGGCGTATTAATCTGCAGTCATTTATACGTTTTTTTTGTCATTCTGAAGGTTTCTAAAGCTAGTGGAACGATTCAAAAATCACAGGGAAGTACTTGCGTCCAGTTAGGGTTTCGTTGATGATTAAAAATACCCTTTATATATTTATGATTTTTTTCTTCTCAAAGTCTCTGGTTCGATCCCCCGGGAATTGAACCATTAAAAATTTGGAATGCGCTCCCGGAATTTTCATCGCCCTACAATAAGGTATTAGCATGAATTATTTCGAAATTTTAGGACCTGCCATTATATAGTGGTTAGGGGGGGGGGGGGGTGCATTTTGCCTTATAAAACCAATAAATATTGCAAAATTTAAAAAAATATGTATATTTGTAGTCTACTCTTTAGCAGCTTTCATTTGATGCTTCACTTGAAAATTAAAAAAAATATATAAATTTTTGAGTTTACCACAATTTTGCGCATTGCGAGTGCGCATATTTAATATTTAACTTCTGTATATTTTTCCTGTGGTTGGGTCCAAAAGTTTCGCCAGTGTTTCAAATTTCAGCTCTTTTGCTGAAATGGGTCGGGCCCTAAGAACCAAAGAGCGACGGACAGACGGACACATCACCCTTGGCATAAGGTTTTTGAGAAGTATCTACAAACCTGTATGCTTCATTATATATGTTGTATCATTCGCCCTTTAGCAGGCCTATAGACACTCGACAGGCAGTTGTGTCACGGAATAATTTTTTTTAGAATTGCAGTACTTATGTAATTCCTTCTGTAGCATGTAATACCACAAAAATATAAATATTGGTAATTCTTAAGCTAAGTTAAAAAATAAAAAAATAAAGGAAGAATATTATCCACTAAAATTAGTTGTGTTACACAGTGTAGCTAATAAAGTAATATTTCTTAGCTAAAATTTTGCAATACGTGATATATGTATTTGCTTTAAAGGTGAAAATGGTTTCACATGATGTCGACATTTTCATTTTGCTTTTAGCTCGCTTTGCGTTTT
Organism: Gerris lacustris; assembly: GCA_951217055.1. NCBI lineage: Eukaryota > Metazoa > Arthropoda > Insecta > Hemiptera > Gerridae > Gerris > Gerris lacustris. Next base: position 67,409,052 of record OX578283.1, read on the forward strand.
TATACTGACAGAATTTTAGTATAGGAAAGGAAAAGTAACAATAAAAATTGGTAAAGGTTTTTTAATAGAGAGATGTTAAAATTAAAGGTTGTATACTAAAAGAAAAGTACCGTCAAATATATATTGGTTTGCAACCTACTAAGAGGGTTTCTTCGGTCATAAAAAATTCATATTTCCTCCAATTTTTGTTTTTTTCTTTTTATTAAACAATTTATAAAAAGTTGCACTTTGGAATCGCAAAGTACGCATATTATCCTTCAGCATTTTAGGTAAGCACTCATTTGGTTCTTATGGGAGTAAAATAGCCGTCATTTTAATAACACGATATAAATTTGTGGTCTACTTTACAATACCTTTAAAATTATACCCCAATCAATAATTCAAAATTCAATTACAAACAATAAATATACTTGGTGTGCAATGCAGTTGTCTGCTTGCAATATTGAGCTGAGCTTCCATTTTAATCTTAATCAATAAACATTTGTATTTATAAACAGCTGAAATCTGATCAAAAATAGTAAAATCTCTATTTTTAATTAAAAAGCATTTTTTCCTGTGTTTCTATTTTACCCCCTCTTAAATGAAAATATGACAAAAGTGAACATAAAAACAATAACAATTGTACTCGTAAAGAGCTTTCCAACGACAAGCATCATGAAGGGCATATACTATTTTCAATTTTGTACCCCGTACCCCGTACCCCTGTGTACCAATTTGGACCATTTCATATTTATACTTTCCTGTGGTTGGTCACTGTGACCGTGCCGAATTGCGTGCGAATCGGTTCAGCCGTACAGGAGGAAACGTTTGTACCCCGTACCCCTGTGTACCAATTTGGACCATTTCAGATTTATAACTTCCTGTGGTTGGTCACTGTGACCGTGCCGAATTTCATGCGAATCGGTTCAGCCTTTCAGAAGGAAACTTTTGTACCCTTTACCCCTTACCCCTGTGTACCAATTTGGACCATTTTAGATTTATACCTTCCAGTGGTTAATCACTATGACCGTGCCAAATTTTGTGCAGATCGGTTCAGCCGTTCAGGAGGAGTATGCGTCAGAAAAAATGGAAAAATGGAAAATTCGCTCAGCTCAATTATTGATTAAATATTATACGTTACGCGCACCCAAATTTTCTAAAATTTGCTCCTGGAAGTATCTTTGTCCCACAGATATGTGAGCAGTTAAATACTGACAAAATCTAAGTTTGTTTTACCATTTAAGTTTTGTTATAACTGAATGGTTTAACCATCATCAAGATGAGACCCGAAGCGAGTATGGTGTGATCATTAGTGAGCCATATAATTGAGAGCAACATGGCGAGGGATCGAACTCACGACCTCGAGTCCCTTGATTCATTGATGGCCGAGCAAACGGTGTAATTATTTTAATTCACAAAGGCTACGATGGCTACCATCTAAATTTAAAATTAAAATTTTATTCACAGTGATTAAAATGACACATGAATTGCGTCATGGTTTTTCGCTTATCTTTTTCCCCCTGAATACCTAATCATTTATATAATCGAGTAGTGTCCCGACCACGGCGACGACTCACCTCGAAATGATTTGTTGATGAATGTCGAAAGTCGAAATGATTGATTGCTAAGCTTAGCCAACCAGATTTATGCCAATAAAAATAAAATGTTTGTTTTGATTTGTTGGTCTTCAAATAGATATAATTAGTTATCTAAATATAGATATCTAAATTGATTTACTTAATTTTACTTTTTTTTAAATTAGTTGCCACGGGCTTAACAACTCGTAGGTAGACAAAAGATTATCTCAAAACCCCGTTTCAATAGATTAATTTTTACTACGTTTTTATTAGCTTGCTTTCTTGTTTGTCCAGTACAAATCTTGCAATCGATTTTTAACTAACTTCCCGAGTAGCTAGACATTTGAAACTTTTAGAATAGCTCAGAACACGATGACAATGCATTATTTTAATACTTTTAGCCATCTTTCAGCAGAATTTAATTAATTTTTAGCAAATTTTGCTGTATGGAAAGTTAGTTTGGAAAAAATCCGCAAGTTATTATATTTGTTTTACCATATCTCATTGTATTTATAATCTTCATTTTGACGGGTTTCAAATTTGTGATTTTTTATTAAGAGGTAAACATTGAATGACAGCGAAAAGTAAAAAAAAACCCAGGTTAGTTTACACTTGTATCCTAGGTATAGCTTTAATTTTTCTGCATAATATGTACTTCTTTACTTGTACACAGTTTTCTGCTCTTACTGTCTCTACACAGGGGCATATCAATGGCACGGTTTAGATTCGGTGTTGGTGAGATCCGTTGTCCTTTTATAGGTTTAACATCAGCTCTTTATATGGTTGTCATTATTATGTGAAGTAAATAAATTCGGAGCTATGTATTTTTTTTTTTTTTTTTTCACTAACATTATATGGGTGATTCCAATTTAAAGTGCACTTTTCATGTCCTAGATTCTAGATGAATAACTGGAGGGGTTTTCACATAATTGACAGGATTTTTCTTCATGGTAACTCAGTTAAGCTAACAGAACTACAACCAAGCAAAAAAATAATGCGCCGCTTAATTTTAATCGCTACAAAAAATTTCAACAGGCAATTTTGTAACAACTGTGGCTGTCCTTAAGTCAGTTGTTCTTATTCACTTCACTCTAGCTCATACATTAATAATTTTATTCAAAAACTTATTGGATAATTTTGAAGTAGGGTCCTACCAGGATTAAAATATGTGTTAGTTATTAAAAATAATAAATTATTACTAAACGGAACTTCAAGTTAAAGTTTGTCCTTTAAAAAAAATGTAATTACCGTGGCATTATATAAATGTGACCCTTCTCTGGTTGTGGCAGGGAGATTTTAAGTGGCGAGAAATTTTTGCAATAACGCAACACTGGTTTTCTAGCAACAGTTGATAGGGGATGAGCTGAACCCTTCAGTTGGGAGCTAGCGCTAATTCCGATTGTTCTTCCAGTTACGTACCCTTTTAAACGTAATTACCGTGCATGTTATTAAAGTATATTTTAAAAAACTTCCTAGGTTAAGTCATAGTTCATTGTTTAGGCTTTTAAGAGTGCTATTTAATGGTGTATTTTTTTTTTTTTTTTTTTTTTTTTTTTTTTTTTTTTTTTTTTTTTTTTTTTTTTTTTTTTTTTTATGAGCCTTATGCAGCCATACAGCCACGAGATAAGCGCTCAAGAAGTTTACTTAATTAGTAAACATTACTGGCCATGGGAAAGGAGGGATAGAATGGATTTAAGTTTAGATAAGGTAGAGACTTGGACATTACTGTTAGTACGGCACAGGGAATTCAGACCATGGACGGAACGGACTAAAGGACACATGTCAGATATCTGCCTGATATACGCAAACCTGCTAGCTCGACGTCCAACAGGTAGAACCACAACTTGAGAGGCAACTTCCTCACAGCGCAACTCACCATTAAGGGCCTTCGAGAGATACAATATTTCATAGGCTTTTCTCCTCTGGCGCAAAGGCGAGAGTTCAAGTCTCTCAGATAAATGCTCATATGAGTAGTAGACTCTCCTGAAGAAATATCGAAGATAGCAGATCCGCACAAAAAGCCGCTGGACTCTCTCGATTTGATCCGAGCGGATCAAAGCGAGATTATTCCAAACCGGCACAGCATATTCAAGGAGAGGCCTGACAAGAGAAACATAAAGACATTGGAAGCACTCTAGTGAAAGATGATAACTGATTTTACGGATAAGACCAAGACGCTGAGAAGCTTTAGTAACTATTGAGTTTATATACAGATCGAACTTAAGTCTTGAATCTAATATAATACCAAGATCACAAACAGAATCGGAGCGGGTGAGAATGGTGCCATCAAGAATATATTTGTATTGCAAAGGGTGTCGACGTCGTGAGAACGATATGAAAGATGTTTTATCGGTATTGATAATCATTTTATTTGATTTACACCACGTAGATATGACATCGATTTCATTCTGAAGAATTTGACAAGAGGAAAGAGAATCAACCTTTAAAAATATTTTTAAGTCGTCCGCAAACAATAGGAAGGGACATTTAATCACTTCGCATAAGTCGTTAATGAAAACAAGAAACAGCAACGGGCCTAGAATTGATCCTTGATGGACTCCTGAATAAGCGTAGTAAGATTTTGAAAGGTGGCTGCTTATTTTGACTTGACAAGTTCTGTTTGATAAATAGCTGCTAAAAAAAGATACTAATTGGGGATGAAAAGAAAGAGACGTAAGTTTGTTGATAAGGATGGAATGGTTAACAAGGTCAAAAGCTTTACTGAAATCAAAGAAAACTGCATCTACCTGGGAACCTTTAGAAACAGTTGGACCGAGATAAGATAAGAAAGATAGCAAGTTGCTGGTAGTAGATTTATTTGGAACAAAGCCATGTTGGCGATGATTAAGAAGAGGGTAGATTAAGGAGGATAAATAGGAATGTAGGGTGCGTTCGAAGACTTTAGAAAAAACATTACAAATTGATATGGGTCTGTAGTTTTTAACATCGGAGCGATCACCTGATTTAAATATCGGGACAATAAGTGCTTGATTCCAGAGGGAAGGAAAAGTCGAAGAACCAAGACAACAATTAAATGTAGAAGCGAGAACTGGGGCGAATACGGATGCGAACTTTTTTACTAAAAAACTTGGAATATTGTCAGAGCCACAAGAATAGGATGATTTTAAGGTGGATATAGATTCAAGGACGTGTGTGGAAGTAATGACGGGAATATGGATATACTGAGGATCCTGATTTGTGGAGAGAGAAAATGGGGATATTGGTCCAGTAACTGATTTAGAAATAGTCGGTGAATGAGGAAAGACGGAGGCGAAGTGTTGAGCGAACGCCTTAGACACAGCAGGAGGGTCGGATATGATTCCATCGGCGGTGGCGAGGCAGAAGGAAGTTCGTTGATTAGATCCTTGCATCGTCTTTACTTCTCTCCAAAAAAGGTTAGTATTTTTTCTGAGGGATAGGTCGAGTTCATGCCTATGTCGGCGGAGATCAGATTTGAAAAGTTGTTTGAATAAGCGTTGGTAGATCCGGTGTAGATTAAGATATATATGTTTCTTAGTTTTGCTATGCTTCCTGCGGTAGTAATTTTTCTTGCTTATATAGTATATGAGCTCCTTAGAGAACCACAAAGGGTACTTATTTCGCTTTACTACACCCATCGGAATAAATTGCGTTATACCTTCTTGCACTATTTCAGTTAGGATTTTTACTTTACTGTCAATATTCATTTCTTTCTCAACAAGAGACCAGTCGATTCTCGAATAGAAATTTAGAAGTGATTCATAATCTCCCTTTTTGTAATTGACGAAAGAGAAGCTGGTTTTTAATTTAGAAGAAGACGCCGACATTTTAATGAGAGTGATAACAAGTGATGGATGGTGACTATCTTCGCGAACTAATGGTTCGCTGCAGCGGGTGACCTGGGACGGGAAATTTGAAAAGACGAGATCAAGAGTTACATCATTTGAGTTATTAATGAGGTTATATTGTTGCAAACTTAGAGATTGACACAGCAATGACAGGTGTGATGCTCGAGAAAGTTTAGAAGAGGGGCCGCTATAGATAAAATTTGTCCAATCCATTTTGGGGATATTAAAATCACCGACTAAAAGGGTTGGAGAGTTGCAGGGAAGTAAATCTATGAGGTTTTGTATATAAACAAGTAATTCATTGTTGTCCAGATGGTCCGGAAGGTAGTGGTTACCGATTAACGAAGGCTTTGTATTTGGCAGAAATAGCTCAATCCAGACACACTCGATTTGACTTGACTCAAGGTCTAAACGTCTTTTATATCTGTAAGAGCTTTTTATCGCTGTACAGACTCCGCCCCCATCTAAACATCTGGAGATTATACGGTTCCTGTCACAGCGTTCGACATGTAAAATTGGATTTTTATTTTACACTACTGACCAAAATATTTTCTTAAAGTGTGAAATGTAACAACCGTGTACGAAAATGTGTAATTCACGTGGCTTAATTACCATGTTTTAAATAAACTTAATTCCGGCCTAAAAATTTAAAAAATTATTTCCCATCTGTCCCGCATGCTGCAATATATCTGAAATTAGTCCAAGAACATTCCATAATTTTTCCTGAATTTTTTTAAAAAGTCAAAATTTTCAGTCTAAGTCCAATTTTAGATTTGAAAATAGCCCTTTAAATTAGATTCACCCATATACAACAATGACAATTATATTATCAACATTATATATGATTCAACAGAAAATTTAAAAACATAGTATATAATAAGTTCTTTTTATCTTGTAATTATTAAATAATAATCTTAAGTCCACATTTGTAGACACGTTGCTTGGTTTTGGTCTGAGAGAGGGTGCCTAGCGATTTGTCTATAGACATCGGGTAGCCGAATCGGCGTCTTATGGTCGCGTTGCGAGACCGTAAATCGCATGTCTGTGGTTTACCGTTGGGAATTGTAAACAAGGTGTAGCAGTTGACAAGTTGCGTGACTACATAGTGAAGAACCTGAAACGTAACTTCAGTCTCTTTCCCGCATCTACGTTCATTTTTCAAGTTAAAATTATGTAATTAATAGATCGGAATTGATGGTCTATGTCTATTGCATTGAACAATTTTTATTTCATATAAATGTACAATATTCAAAGTCGAGGCAAGATTTTTATAACAAATGCATCAGCCTCACCCTCGTCCTATAACAGTTATTCATTTAATGATTATAAATTACGATGTCAATTATTATTAAACTGATGTTAGTTCAACATATTTTTCGTTAAATGAACGACACTTTACCGGGGGAAACGGCTTATATCGTTAGATTAGTATTCAAATGGACTAAATCAAAATTGCTTTTTCGAGAAATAATTGTTTTCACGTTTTTTCAAAGTTTTTGGAGGGTAGCGCCCCCAAATTTGGAGCTAAGAGTCATGTCTCGATTTCGCATTGGGGGAATGACGTATATGTAAAATTTCGTCAAAATCGGTCTATCAGTTTAGGATCCAGGCTTCTGCATAGACAGACAGACATTTTATAAAAACCCTTTTTTGGACTCAGGGGACCTCAAAACGTGCAAATCCATCAAAATCAAAATCACACCATCACAATACTTTCTCTTTATATGAGAAATAAAAATGTTAGGAACTGCACAACTCAAGTTTTCTGCGATCAGCCAGCAATGGCCAAATGATCGGATATTTATGTTTTGAAATTTTTGAATTGGGTATCATTTAAAGGTATTGGAAAGTAGATCACAAATATATATCGCGTTTTCAAAATGGCGGCCATTTTACCTCAAAATAACAAAAAAAGGTGTCCCCGCTCCCTTTAAGGTCCAGGTCCTAAAAACGTGAAAAAAAAAAATCATAAATATCTCTGTACATATCATACATCTCTGTAGGTATATTTCCAGGAGCAAAAATGTATGATTTTAGAAAAATTTGGGTGTGCGTAATTAAAGTAACCTGTAATATTTAACCAATAATATTTATTTTGTGTAATTAAATTTTGAATTTTTGAGTGGGGTATAATTTTGAACTGCAGTAAAAGAACAGCAGTTCTAGTAAAAGAACTGCGTTTAAACGGATTTTAAGAAGATTTAAGTTGGCAACACTGTTTATTACAAACATGACTCGTAATCAGCTGTTTTTAAAAAATTCTTTGTTTCGTTTTTGTTTTAAAACGCTCCGTCTTTTGAGTGAATGTTCTATTGTGTTGTTTTTAGTTAAATTTATTATTTCTTTTTTAAATTTGCTCGTTTTTATTTAAATATAAAGTTACGTAATATTATATCTAATCTTTTTTTTTTTGTTTTAAATAAATATAAAAATATGTATTTTTACTTTCTCATATAAAGAGAAAGTATTGTGATGGCGAGAAATTCGATTTTGAGATTTCGATGGATTTACACGTTTTGAGGTGAGTCCAAAAAAGTGGTTTTTAAAAAAAGCCTGTCTGTCGTCTGTGCAGACGCCTGGAGCCTATAAACTACTGGGCCAATTTTGATGAAATTCGGCATGCATGTTCAGAAAAATCATTCAGGCGAAATCGAGGAATGAATTTTTGCTCCAAAATTGGGGACGCTCGTGCGCAATGAATACAACTAACTACGAAAAGAACCACTTTCTACACATCTAAATAGAGATAAAATGTTTATATTTCGTACCAATCGTAGATAAAATACATTTTTAGCAGGCTCGCTGTACGCTCGCCTGCTTATAAATGATTTACAGATAATCTTTATTTACAAAAGTTATATTGCAGGCTCGCTTCGCTCAATAATTATTAAATAAAGTTATTGCAGGCTCTCTATGATTGCCTTTTGTTATAGAAGTTGTACATAATCGTTATTTAATACAGATATTGTCGGCTGGCGCTTGCCTGTCTAGACAGCTGGGCCTTATCATATTTTCCTTGCATTTGTAGACATCTTTATTTTAAAGTTTTTGCTGGCTCGCTGCTGTCGCCAGTTCATACCAGCATTTTTGTGTATTTTTATTATTATTATTATTTTGTTTATTTTTATTTATTTATTTATTTTTGGAACGAAGTTCCTTATGGCACGTTCCGGAACCCGGGAGTGAATCCGAATACAAAAACACAAAATTACCGTCACAAAACCAAGCGTCACCGAAATCTACCGATGTCGATAACTTGAGTACAAGATGGCCGAGTTAATTGAAATTTGGTACACACATTCATTTTATCAATGCCCAGGCTGAGTTCGTTGGACAATGTTATCGGCCCATGCGTTCACGCGCAACGCTCCGTAAACGTAAGCTTCAAATTTTAAATTGGAATTTTACGACGGGAAACAATTCTAACTCTATCTATTTAATGAGACAAACAACTTTTTTAAACATTTTTTTTTTAGTAAAAACAACACCCACACTGCTCTGGCTATGAAGTGATAAAGATTGCTATATTTATTAAAGCGGACCTAAACGCTTAAAATAAAGAAAACAACTTTTTTACCGATATCATACGTTCTAACGTAACGATTTCAATAAAAATTCTTACACATCGTCTAAAGTACAATTGAAACAGGCATATAAAATTTCACCCTGATTCAAGCAGAAGCTGTAGAGTTGGGAAGAGATATTTTATAATATTTTAAATTAGTAGGCCGGGTAGGTAGAAAACAGTCCTATTTCAATCCAACTACAAACATACTCTTTAACTATAAACTCGTCATCATCATGATTAACTTTTTTCTCAATATTCAATACATATTTATTTTAAGACGCTTGCTTTAATGATACAATTAATGCTTTTCTTTTGGGCGCAAACAGTTAGTTACTTTCAGTGGCGTATCCAGGGGGGGCACAGGGGGCACGTGCCCCCCCAGCTACTTTGTTGATTCCCCCCCCCCCCATCTAAACTGACTTAGAATGTGCCCCCTCCAGACCTAGCCGCTGGATACGCCACTGGTTACTTTTAATTTTGTATCTTTTCTAACTCCACCTTGTATAAGTAGTTAGCAACATATACGTACTTAGCAGTGTGATTTTATAATTTATATTTAATGAAAAAATGTAAGGAACTTCGTTCCTATCGGGTGTCCCGCGACACCACACGTATTAATTTTTTTAATAACGGTATTACTGGCTTGCTTCGCTCGCCTGTCTAGAACAATCTTGATTGATACCTATTCAAAGTTAAACCAGTGAAATACTGAAAACAATCAGTTGTTAACGTAAGAAGTATTCTAAAATACAGGTAGGAAATCTTATCCTGCTCCAGGTAATACTAATCTAATACAATAGACAAAGGTGTATGAAAAACAAAAGATAAAATAACCAAAAAAAAGGAGAGGCAAGACGATCAAATAAATAGATAAACCGACCGCAAATAGAAACATAAAAAAGATTCAAGATAGTATCTGAAATAAAATGGTATCTTGTTTTATACATTCCTTTGTCACGGATGTGGAACAGATAGTTTTAAAGTGAAACAATAGCTGGGTCTTATCGCGGTTAGAGTCTTCACTTATTTACCTCAGCAGTGGGGTAAACAATAAAAAAACAAACTTTATATTTGAATGAGATAGAATCACTCATGTTGGTGGTTTCGATGCATATGACTTTCACTGGTCCTTAACTTTAACTTTTATAAGGTTGGCAACTCTTATATCCTCTCTTGGTCTATAAGTCTATATAGGCAGGAGGGTTGTTTTTCTTCAGAAAATGAGTGGAGAAACATGAAGCTGTGTGGAGCAGCCATTGAAAATTCTAGAGTCTAGAGCAAACAAAATTAAGGTTAACGAAAGTGAATTTAAAAACAAAACAATAGTTATTTATGCACCTAGGGAGTAAAGTAAGCCGTTGTTCCCTGAGCACAAAAATTGGTTCTTGAGGTAAAGCCGAAAGAACCGCATAGTCCCTAAATCCCGAGGCGAAGCCGAGGGAAATAATTATCGCGAGGGGAATAATGGCACTTTACTCTTGAGTTACATAGGTTTACAATAGTTTATCTCCAGTAGGGAGAAAATTCACATTTTCATCCATTGCACAGTTTTTATTTATTATTTTAATAAATAATAATTATTAACACTTTTAATAGCAGATATAAGAGATCATTATTAAAAACAAATAAGAATTGGAATTAAACTCAAATAGAAGGTTATTTAGATGCAGGTTATAAACAAGGTCGAAAAAGCAGTGTCGCCAACCTGATTTCAACAACTTCAATACATTAGCCATTCATTTTCTGCAATTCATAAAATAATTAAGTTGGCAAACCTTACTTTTTTGCCCTACTTTTACTTTTTCGCCCTACTTTTGAGTTCAGGGAGGAAAATACTTACTTTTGTCCCTCTAAACTAATCCAAAATCTAAACTTTTTCTCCCTACTGGAAATAAACACATTTTTGTTAAAGCCTCGTCCAGACTGCCGAACCGAACAGAGGAAACGAGCCGAACATTGGTCTCTGCGCATGCCCAGTCTGTGATGCGCAGGCGCACTATAGACTAGGCATGCGCAGAGACCGAAGTCCGGCTCGTTTCCTGAGTTCGGTTCGGCTGTGTCTGTGTTCGGTTTCCAATGTTGGGGCAAGATTTAAAACGAATGACATTTCGCAAATCATGCATTATTTGGATATATCGATATATGACGTCATTATAACAATCGATAGTATGGACTTGCGATATCTAGTAGGGGCCCCTATATAGTGCAGTTCTACCCACCCCTATTTACAAATTTTGTAAATTGCAAATATTTAATAATACACATAAACAAAAAATCACAGGGAAGTACTTGCGCCCAAGTACTTATTAGGGTTTTGTAGAAGATTAAGCATGCCCCTTATGTAATTATGATTTTATTCTTCGATCTCAAGGGTCCGGGTTCGATCCCCCGGGGGGTCACAATGTTTTTCATCGGTAATAACGACTAGAAATATTCATTTTTTCAGACCATTTCCATCGCTTCACCATAAGGTATAACCATGAATTATTTAGAAATTTTAGGACCACCCGTTATATAGTGGGTGGGGAGGGGGGAAATTTTTGGGGTAAATTTTGACTTATAAAATTAATAAAGAATGAAAAATTTAAAAAAGCAAATATATATTTGAATCCTACTCTCCACCAGCTTTCATATGATACCCAACTCAAAATTTTAAAAAAATATCATTTTTGCCGCACTTCAAATTTTCGCGCCCAAAATTGGCAATTTTTTAAAATTTGGGATGAACTCCCGGAATGTTCATCGCCCTACAATAAGGCATTAGCATGAATTATTTCGAAATTTTAGGACCAGCCGAAGTATAGAGGTTGGGGGGGAATTTTTTTTGGGTATATTTTGATTTTTTTACCCAATAAGGAATGCAAAATTTACAAAAGCATATATATATTTGCGTCCTACTCTTCAGCAGCTTTCATTTGATACCCCACTCGAAAATTAAAAAAAATATACATTTTTGAGTTTACAACATTTTTGCGAATTGCGCATGCGCATATTTAATTTTGAACTTCTGTATATTTTTCCTGTGGTTGGGTCAAAAAGTTACACCAGTATTTCAAATTTCAGCTCTATAGCTTAAACGGTTCGGGCCCTATAAACCAAAGAGCGACGGACAGACGGACACATCACCCTCGGCATAAGGGTTTTGAGAAGAATCTACAAAACCTTAACTAGCAGTCCAGTTTAGATTACTGGCCGTTTGCTATTGATTGCCATTTTTCAATAACCTAAACAAGTGCACTAATTTATATTTTAATAACTTTGAGTAAGTTTTACTTATATTACAACTGATTCAATACTGAACCAATCATTTATATGATCGATTAGTATCCCGACGAAGGCGAAAACGACGCACCTCGTAATTATTTGTTATTGCTATGCTAAGGCAACCACATTTATTCCAATAGAATAAATGTTTGTTTTGATTTGTTGGTCTTCAAATAGATATAATAACTTATCCAAATAGAAATAATAGCTTAATTTACCTTTTTTTAACATAAAATTAAGCCCGTTGCCAAGGGCTTAACGGTTCGTTATTTTATATACCTAGTTCAAAGATAGTACTCAAAAATTGGAAGAATCACAAAATATCAGACGCGGGGTAAAAAGGAAACTATGTATTTTGTTAATGTTTTAAAAAACCGATGCTAAATTTAAAATAAATTTAAATGTGGCGAGTGAAATATATTATTAATTTCCTTGAGGTTTTCATTCATGGGAGAGTAAAAACGTCGGCACTGCCGCGTGTGTCCAATCTATCACTTGCCTTGGAACATCACCGTATGGAGAAATGAGACGAAAATACAAGATAATATTATTGGAGGCTGCACATTTAAGATAAATATAACTTCTAAAGTCAGTCTACCTCGTGATAATATTTGTATAACGTATTAACACATAATTATTAATAATATCTGAGGAAGGAGTAAATTATTTAAATTGAAAACACTTGTAATGCATGAATATACGAGATTAAATTTAAAGTTTTTTTTTCTTTTGACTTGTACTTATCTTAGATTACTCTTTGCAGTGTTGACAGCTTAAATAGCTCTTGTTTATGAACCGTAGAAGAGCCTTCCCTGACTAGTGATGCGGTGCAAAGAGATAGCGTAGAATTGTGCTCTTAAATCGGCCATAATTCGATATGGCTACCAGGATACTTTTTCGGGGAAAACCTGACATATTATTAATCAACCTAAAAAGAGCATTAATAGTAGTTATTTATGCACCTAGGGAGTAAAGTAAGCCATTATTCCCTGAGCGAATAAGTTGGTTCTTGAGGCGAAGCCGAAGGAACCATGGTTTCTAAATCCCGTGGCGAAGCCGAGGGAGATAATTATCGCGAGGGGAATTATAGCACTTTACTCGTGAGGTACAATATTTTATCTCCAATAAGGAGAAAACGCATCTTCATCTATTGCACAGTGCTTATTTATTATTTTAATAAATGAAAATAATTGTTAGCACTTTTAATAGCAGATATAAGAGATTTAATATTAAAAACAAGAAACAAAAATGGAGCAACAAAAATAGCAACAAAAATGGCAAATAAGAATTGCAATTAAACTAAAATAGAAGGTTATTTAGATGTAGGTTTAAACAATGATTAGCGCAAATTCAAATAAGGTCGAAAAAGCAGTGCCGCCAACCTGATTTCAATAACTTCACTACATTAGCCATTCATTCTCTACTATTTATAAAATAATTATGTTGGCAATGCTTCTTTTTCTCCCTGGTTTTACTTTTTCTCCCAACTTCTTGAATATACTTGCTTTGTTTTTTTAGCCCTGGAGCTGTAGGGTTTCCAAATATAAAGTTTTCCCTACTATTGATAATAAACTATTGATATCGTAAGTTTAAATTCAGTTACGGCTTCCGCGCGTAGATTTGTAATAAACATTGGTTTTCCAACCCTTCGTGCGACGCGGATTCTACCGGTAAAACCAAGCTGTTTATTATCAGTTACATTATATGAATGAAAGGGAATTGCATTTTGCAATAGACTAATTGCAGGTTGTTGCAAGGTCCAGTTTTACATTCTACTCTGGAAACAATCAACAGTTTAAAGAGTGTTAGAGATAAGATCATAAAAGCGACATGAACCGTGTGATCCGTCGTGTTTTTCTTTTGTAAAGCAAAGATAATTCAATATTCATTTAGAGGGAATTTTTCCATTCAGAATAATTTTAATCTTAGATAATTAAATTCCTCTAGTTATCAGAAATTATTATAGGTTTGTTCCAACCACACTTCAAACTGGTTTGAAACTGTCCGACGCATGCGCATCGGACCACACTTGATCGTTTTTCGCTAATGCGCATGCGTCGTACAGTTTGGAACTAGTTTGAAGTGTGGTTGGAACAAACCTTATATTGACGTGTTTTACTACTTCTTCGCCTTTGACTTATACTTATTTCCTTGTATTTTACTTTCCCTATATATACGTAATATATATAAAGAGAAATTTTATTGTGATGGCGCAAAAATTCAATTTTGAGATTTTGATGGATTTACACGTTTTGAGGTCCCCTGAGTCCAAAACAAAATGCTGATTTTAATGAAATTTGGCATACATGTTCAGAAAAATCATACCTCGAGGCGAAATCGAGAAATAAATTTCAGCTATATACATTTGGGGGCGCTACCCACCAAAAACTCGTTACGGTAAGAAAACGGTTCCGACGATAAAATTCTAAAATCCATTTAAATACAGATCTAACTATATAAGTCGTTTTCTCGGGAAAAAATCTAGTTTTAGAGATATTGATTAAAATATTTTTGGAACGAAGTTCCTTATGGCACGTTCTGGAGCCGGGGAGTGAATCCGAAAAAAACGACCACAATCACCGTCACAAAATCACCGTCACGCAAAATCCGTCACGTAATCTACAGATGACGATAATTTGAGTAAAAGATCACCGAGTTAGATGAAATTTGGAACACATGTTCATTTTACCAATGCCCAGGCTGAGTTCGTCGGAAAACGTTATCCGCCCAAGCGTTCACGGGCAGCGCTCGCGTAAACGTAAACTTTAAAAGACGGTAAAAAGTGTAATTAAGGAAGCCTGTTACTTGACTTGTTTTGATTATTTTTGTTATATATGTCAAAAATGTCACTTTGTTTTGTAAATAAATAAAATATAATCATGTAAAATTTCACCCTTATACAAGCAGAAGCTGTAGAGTTGGGAAGAGATATATTGTATAATATTTTAAATTAATTGGCCGGGTAGGTAGAAAACAGTCCTATTTCATTCCAAACTCCTTTAACAAACATACTCTTTCACTATAAACTCATCATGATCAACTTTTTTCTTATATTTAATATATATTTATAGTAAGACGCTTGCATTAATTATACAAATAATGATTTTCTTTTAATTTTGCCTTAACTCTGCTAGGTACAAACAGTTCGTTACTTTTAATTTTGTCTCTTTTCTAACTCCGCCATGTATAAGTAGTTAGCAATGTATACGTACTTAGGCAGTGTGATTTTATAATTTATATTTAATGAGAAATGTAAGGAACTTCGTTCCTACCGGGTATCCCGCGACACCACACGTATTTTATTTAACTTGCAATGTTTGTATGTATATATGTTCGGGTCAAATCTTGCAACTGAATTTTAAGGCAGTTATCTTCAACCAATTGAATTGAAATTTTGCATACACGTTTAGTTTGGATCACAATGCATGGTTAGCAACCATGCATAGGTTAAGTGACGTTGTTCTATATTCAATATGGCGGACAGCCCAAGATGGTGGACTTGTTATTTCTTAAGCACGCCCATGATATGGGTATCAAATGAAAGGGTTTGCTGAGAAGAATACGAAAAATATAATGCTTTCACTCTAAATCCAATATGGTAGATTGTCCAAGATAAAAGCTTATTTTTAAAAATGTTTTTTAACTATTTATTTATTTATCGAAAACAAAAAGTAAACAACCACCTATTAAACGCTTTTTCAATGTTTTTTAAAAAAATCCTGTACTTGGCCAAGTCAGCAAGTACTTGGCGCCAGCAGGCTACAAAAGGAGTTTCTTCGGTCATAAAAATTCAGATTTTTCGATTTTTTTTAACCTTTGCTGACTCAGCAAACTGGGTTTAAGATTGCGGAAAATGTTGATTTTCCGGGTGGCACAACTAGAAGTAAGGACTGATTTTTCTGCCAAGTTTCAACTCTCTTGGCTAAACACCTTGGCGCGCTACGATGATAAAGCCTCATTCACACGATGACACTAATGTCGCGACATTAAATGCCGTGACACTGCTTGACACTCAGCGTCTTAGTTATAGTGCGTTTAGTGCCATGACATCTACTGTTCATACGACGACACTCGGTGACACCAATGTCGCGGCATTGAATGTCGCGACATTTAGTGTCATCGTGTGAACGAGGCTTAACTCACATACATACAGAAGTCATGCTTAAAACCACTCTGGAGGTCTTAAAAACACCCAAAACGGACAATTCAGTTGAAATCTCTAAAAAATATTTGTTGGGTGAAAACATAACTTTTTCTACTATAGATGAGGAAAAGTAAAAAATACAAAAACAAGTGGTGGAAAAGTGACTCTTGTTCGAAGGGAGCTTAGCTATATAACAAACAACCCTCCAATTTATTAGATTAACTAGTCTGTGAATACATAAATTTAAATAATTAGAAGAGCAAATGGTTCTATTTTTACGTTGTTTAATTAAGTAAATTACTCCGGGAACGTATATATTAGGAAGCACAAACTAACATGTTAAACAGTTTTAAAATAACCCCCATTTGAAACAATTTAACACAATAAGGAAAACTACTCCATGGAGTAATTATTTCCTTGATTTCGAACCTATATATTATATGAATCTTGGCCACAATTAAGCACCACGTAAACAACCATTAAATTGTTTCCAACAAACCCAGGAATATGCATTCTCATAGGGAACAGTAGTTGTTTGGGATAATTTAGATATCCGTATTTTTGACTTAATCAATTGGAATGAAATAGTACATTTATTTATTTCCGTACTAGTGCGGAAATAAAGAAAAATTATTCACCTTATCTTATCGCACTATTAGCGTGTTTACTGATTGTTTAATTAAAGTAATTGTTTATTTTCTGTATTTATTATTAAAATCCAACAATCGTAGATACAGTACGGTACGCAACTCGTGCGAAAACTGCATATTGCTTTGCTCTTGTGGTTTTACTACCCTCGCTGTCGCTGAGGGTGCAAACTCCACACTCGCATGCAAAATGCTACTTTCCGCACTAGAAGCGCAATGAACTATTACGTCCTAATAACCTCCTTATAACCTACCTTCTCTACCAACAAGCATGTTGCTTCAAGTCAGCCGTACTGTAAACAATGATCTCTCTGGCTTTCTTACCTTTATATAATTATTGTGAGTTTTTATCAATTCCTGGCCGTGTCGGTTATTTCAAAGCGTTTTGTGTTCAAGAACATAATAGCAAAGTTTTGTATTTTTATTGAAACTTTTTTGAAAAAATAGCATGGAAACGGGTATTGAATTAAAAACAGAATTGAGACATGCGCAATAGGTATGATGAGCAGACATATGATTACCTGACTTGCGTAAAAATTGATCGATTTGAACGAAATTTGGTACACAGGTGTATCTCAGGATTTGTGACAGCTATGTAGTTTTGGGAAGTATTACCACACTAAATATTTTCAAGATGGCAGCTAATATGGCGGACGGCTAAACAAAACGTTTTTAGCCAACATGACGCATGTTACCCATAAATTTAAAGGTATTTGAAGTACGTATATAAAAAGAAAATGTAACAATTAAAATTTCTCATTTAATATTGTATAGAAAGGGCTCCGGAGGCCTTAAAAAAGTATAAATCCTTCAAAATCGAATTTCGGTACTATAGCAATACTTTCTCTATCTAAATAATGAGAAAGTTAAAAAGTAAAAGGCATCACGTAAACTAGTCGATTTTTTAACCATAAAAAATTGATAAAACTCCACACTAGATGAATATTTTTGAGTATTTTGCCTTACAAATTTTTAGATAAAATGATAATTGTAAATTAGGTGTGCCATATTTTTTTAAAATAACGTTAAAAATAAAATATATGACGTACAGCTGAAAGACTATAAAAATATGACAAAATCCTTGGTTTCGCAAAAAAAACTGATTTAGGCGTAAATACTCAATGAAATATTTGAGATCTGTCTCAAGAATTATTTAATGAACCGTTAAATTAATATATATATATATATATTTTTTTTTTTTTTTTTTTTGCCCAAAGAAAGGTTATAGACTCACCGCCAAGCTATTAAATATATAACCGGAGATAACTTTTTTTTTTCGAACTTCTCATAATTAAAGTTTAATATATGTATATAAATCTTGTACTCGTACTACGGAATTATATCATACACATGTATATATATATTTGATTAAGTCGTTTTGATATATTTATAACGTTATAGAAGAGCTAATATGCTTGTTCAAGGAAACGGAACGGAGGAAAAACCAGGTGCAAACGTGGAGAAAAATCCAAAAAATAAATCACGTTAGTGTCAACCGTTCCCCCCCCCCTTACATAAATCTACTTACTTTAAAGAAAAATATTCTTTGGGGCCAAATTTAATCCGTAATACAAACAGAGTTAGTCAGAGATCCCGGCCGGTTTGGAGCAGCATCTTATGTAAACAGTTAAGTAAATAATATTTACATGGAATCTTATATACCTTTATAATTTATTGTAAACTAACTAATATATTAAATATATTTATAAAGTTTATATTTGACATATAACTAATGATTAAAAAGAAAATCTGAATTACGTTGCAGGCATTCTTAAATTCAGTTTGTATTTTCTTGGCGTCTGTTCATACTCTTTTACAAACGTATGGTTAGCTTGGTAAATTAACTCGTAATGACGAGTTCGTTATAACAACAGATTAGAGGATTCTTTCAGCCTAATATTTTAACATATTTAAATATTTTTTTTATTAAAATACGATGAAGTCAGCACTTTTATATTTGAAATATTAATATGGTAGATGGATGTTAGGGTGTGATATTAAACCATTAATCCTCCAAGTTGATTAAGAGACGTTTCGACCCTTATATCTCATCAACAGTCTTTATAAAGATTACAAATTTTAATTTAAATCAAATTATAATTATTATTAACTACGGGAAACAGACAGAGAAAAATAGACTCCAGCGCGGGAGTCTATTTTTCTCTGTCTGTTTCCCGTAGTTAATAATAATTATAATTTGATTTAAATTAAAATTTAATCTTTCCGTAGTATGAATACTACTAAAATCGTAAAAAAAGATTACAAATATAATCAGTTACAGTTATGTCATTAATAACTCTAATTAATTTTTATTTTTTGATCATAGTGTTATGTTAACTTAATAATTTTGTTATGTTTGTGTTAAATATTGTTATGTTATTTTTGAATAGATTTATATTCCATAGGATAAATTTCAGATCCAAATTTTAAAATTCATTTACATATAATATATATGTATTAACAAAAGTACTTTGCCAATTAGTGTGGCACATAGCTTCCTCGTGTCCTATATCGTAAAATTTAATGCTTTATGCTTTTAAAACCAATTATTTCCCAATTTATTTCATTTTTTTGCCCGTCAAAATTTTTTTGATATTTTACATTTATGTATTAAAATCATTTTAGCAAAATTTAAAACTGCTAATTGGTGTGGCACATAGCTTCCTCGCATCCTATCCACATACTAAATTGATTTTATGCTTTTACAAGCCATTATTGTCTAATAGGTTTAATTGTTTCCCCTGTTTTTACTTTCTCATATAAAGAGAAAGTATTGTGATGGCGCGAAAATTCGATTTTGAGATTTTGATGGATTTACACGTTTTGAGGTCCCCTGAGTCCAAAAAAGTGGTTTTTAAAAAGTCTGTCTGTCGTCTGTCGTCTGTCGTCTGTCGTCTGTGCAGACGCCTGGAGCCTAAACTACTGGGTCGATTTTGACGAAATTTGGCATACATGTTCAGAAAAATCATACCCCGAGGCGAAATCGAGAAATGAATTTTAGCTGTAAATTTAGGGGCGCTACCCCCCAAAAACACTGAAAAAACATGAAAAAAAATTATTTCTCGAAAACGGTTCCGACGATTTTGATTAAACAATTCTAAAAGTAGTCCATTTGAATACGAATATAAGCCGTTTTCCGGGGAAAAATCTAGTTTCTGAGAAATTAGCTTACAACGCGGACGGAGAGAGCCCGGGTTCGATTCCCCACCCAGGAGAAGTTATTTTTATGATAAATTTTGATGAAATGTTCAATAATATTTAAACATTTGCAAACTAATAAATGGAAACGCTGGGCTAAGTAATTACAAACTCGTATATGAGAAAGTATGTCTGAGTTGTCTCGGACCGATTTTTTTTTTTTAATCTGTCAATATTGTTTTGATTTTTTACACGAATTAATTAAAGTATCAATTTAGAAAAAGTTAAAGAGCGCAGACTGATGAAATTAATTTGGGACTATCTGCGGGCTACTTGCGTCAAACCATCCAAATTTCATAAAAATCAGATGATTACTTTTAAAGATATAGGTGTAAATAAATGTATGCTTGTATACGCATGTGAAAGAGAAACAAATGGGTGTAGAAGGTTTAAACTTATATGGGACCAGCAATGGGTTAATCATGACCTACCATACAAAGTTTAATAAAATAGTTTTAAGATGATAATCTTTCTTAAAAAAAGAGCGATAGACCGTCAGACCTACTGACAGACACGGAACCAAAAATGTTCCCTGATGTCTGTAACGGATTTCTGTCTTGGAATTTTTGATATCGGAGATAAAATATTTTCGTTCTTCGGAACGAAAATCGCTCACATAGCTTCCGTTGCCTTGGGTAAGCTCGGAAGTAAAATTCTGGATTAATAATTGTTTTACGGGTGTTAAACACTAACAACTATTATGACCAACAATGGGCTAATTATGATCTACCATCCAAATTTCAATTAAATCGGAAGTAGTTTTTAAGATATGTCGGTTCACAAAAATTGACCGACTGACCGACAGATAGACACGGAACCAAAATAGTTCAAGGATCTTATATAAAGGGGATAGAGGGTTGAGGCAAAAAAGTGACCCCATGAAGATATGTAAAATAATAGCTCCAATGGGACAAATTACCTTCCTCTTGGTTATAGGTTTCCAAGAATTTGTTTATAAGTGTCAGGTTATAACCTGTTAAAAAAGGTAATTTGTCCCAGTTCAAAGGTCGTGGAGCATGCGCAGTATGATTTCTTCTCCAATTTCTCTTACCTTCATGGGGTCACTTTTTTGCCTTAAATCCCTTCTTAACATTACATCCGCTTTATATAAGATCCTTGAAATTGTTCCCTGATGTCTGAAACGGATTTCTATCTTTTCGTTCTTCGTTCTTCAGAACGATCACATAGCTTTCGTTACCTCGCAAGCAAAAATAGAAACTTCAAATATTTAATTCGTATATGAGAAAGTTCGTCTGAGTTGTCTCGGAACGATATAATTTGTGTACGGTAATGAATAAATTACCGTGCTCGTAGCCGACTAAGAATTAACGTATGTTTACAGTAATTATCGTAGAGTTGGTAACCCTGGTGAAGTCTGGTCTAATATAAATTACCGTGCTCGTACCCGACTAAGAATTAACGTATGTTTACAGTAATTATCGTAGAGTTGGTAACCCTGGTGAAGTCTGGTCTAATATAAATTACCGTGCTCGTACCCGACTAAGAATTAACGTATGTTTACAGTAATTATCGTAGAGTTGGTAACCCTGGTGAAGTCTGGTCTAATATAAATTACCGTGCTCGTAGCCGACTAAGAATTAACGTATGTTTACAGTAATTATCGTAGGGTTGGTAACCCTGGTGAAGTCTGGTCTAATATAAATTACCGTGCTCGTAGCCGACTAAGAATTAACGTATGTTTACAGTAATTATCGTAGAGTTGGTAACCCTGGTGAAGTCTGGTCTAATATAAATTACCGTGCTCGTAGCCGACTAAGAATTAACGTATGTTTACAGTAATTATCGTAGAGTTGGTAACCCTGGTGAAGTCTGGTCTAATATAAATTACCGTGCTCGTACCCGACTAAGAATTAACGTATGTTTACAGTAATTATCGTAGAGTTGGTAACCCTGGTGAAGTCTGGTCTAATATAAATTACCGTGCTCGTAGCCGACTAAGAATTAACGTATGTTTACAGTAATTATCGTAGAGTTGGTAACCCTGGTGAAGTCTGGTCTAATATAAATTACCGTGCTCGTACCCGACTAAGAATTAACGTATGTTTACAGTAATTATCGTAGAGTTGGTAACCCTGGTGAAGTCTGGTCTAATATAAATTACCGTGCTCGTACCCGACTAAGAATTAACGTATGTTTACAGTAATTATCGTAGGGTTGGTAACCCTGGTGAAGTCTGGTCTAATATAAATTACCGTGCTCGTACCCGACTAAGAATTAACGTATGTTTACAGTAATTATCGTAGAGTTGGTAACCCTGGTGAAGTCTGGTCTAATATAAATTACCGTGCTCGTAGCCGACTAAGAATTAACGTATGTTTACAGTAATTATCGTAGGGTTGGTAACCCTGGTGAAGTCTGGTCTAATATAAATTACCGTGCTCGTACCCGACTAAGAATTAACGTATGTTTACAGTAATTATCGTAGAGTTGGTAACCCTGGTGAAGTCTGGTCTAATATAAATTACCGTGCTCGTACCCGACTAAGAATTAACGTATGTTTACAGTAATTATCGTAGGGTTGGTAACCCTGGTGAAGTCTGGTCTAATATAAATTACCGTGCTCGTACCCGACTAAGAATTAACGTATGTTTACAGTAATTATCGTAGAGTTGGTAACCCTGGTGAAGTCTGGTCTAATATAAATTACCGTGCTCGTAGCCGACTAAGAATTAACGTATGTTTACAGTAATTATCGTAGGGTTGGTAACCCTGGTGAAGTCTGGTCTAATATAAATTACCGTGCTCGTAGCCGACTAAGAATTAACGTATGTTTACAGTAATTATCGTAGGGTTGGTAACCCTGGTGAAGTCTGGTCTAATATAAATTACCGTGCTCGTAGCCGACTAAGAATTAACGTATGTTTACAGTAATTATCGTAGAGTTGGTAACCCTGGTGAAGTCTGGTCTAATATAAATTACCGTGCTCGTACCCGACTAAGAATTAACGTATGTTTACAGTAATTATCGTAGAGTTGGTAACCCTGGTGAAGTCTGGTCTAATATAAATTACCGTGCTCGTAGCCGACTAAGAATTAACGTATGTTTACAGTAATTATCGTAGGGTTGGTAACCCTGGTGAAGTCTGGTCTAATATAAATTACCGTGCTCGTAGCCGACTAAGAATTAACGTATGTTTACAGTAATTATCGTAGGGTTGGTAACCCTGGTGAAGTCTGGTCTAATATAAATTACCGTGCTCGTAGCCGACTAAGAATTAACGTATGTTTACAGTAATTATCGTAGAGTTGGTAACCCTGGTGAAGTCTGGTCTAATATAAATTACCGTGCTCGTAGCCGACTAAGAATTAACGTATGTTTACAGTAATTATCGTAGAGTTGGTAACCCTGGTGAAGTCTGGTCTAATATAAATTACCGTGCTCGTACCCGACTAAGAATTAACGTATGTTTACAGTAATTATCGTAGAGTTGGTAACCCTGGTGAAGTCTGGTCTAATATAAATTACCGTGCTCGTAGCCGACTAAGAATTAACGTATGTTTACAGTAATTATCGTAGAGTTGGTAACCCTGGTGAAGTCTGGTCTAATATAAATTACCGTGCTCGTACCCGACTAAGAATTAACGTATGTTTACAGTAATTATCGTAGAGTTGGTAACCCTGGTGAAGTCTGGTCTAATATAAATTACCGTGCTCGTACCCGACTAAGAATTAACGTATGTTTACAGTAATTATCGTAGGGTTGGTAACCCTGGTGAAGTCTGGTCTAATATAAATTACCGTGCTCGTACCCGACTAAGAATTAACGTATGTTTACAGTAATTATCGTAGAGTTGGTAACCCTGGTGAAGTCTGGTCTAATATAAATTACCGTGCTCGTAGCCGACTAAGAATTAACGTATGTTTACAGTAATTATCGTAGGGTTGGTAACCCTGGTGAAGTCTGGTCTAATATAAATTACCGTGCTCGTACCCGACTAAGAATTAACGTATGTTTACAGTAATTATCGTAGAGTTGGTAACCCTGGTGAAGTCTGGTCTAATATAAATTACCGTGCTCGTACCCGACTAAGAATTAACGTATGTTTACAGTAATTATCGTAGGGTTGGTAACCCTGGTGAAGTCTGGTCTAATATAAATTACCGTGCTCGTACCCGACTAAGAATTAACGTATGTTTACAGTAATTATCGTAGAGTTGGTAACCCTGGTGAAGTCTGGTCTAATATAAATTACCGTGCTCGTAGCCGACTAAGAATTAACGTATGTTTACAGTAATTATCGTAGGGTTGGTAACCCTGGTGAAGTCTGGTCTAATATAAATTACCGTGCTCGTAGCCGACTAAGAATTAACGTATGTTTACAGTAATTATCGTAGAGTTGGTAACCCTGGTGAAGTCTGGTCTAATATAAATTACCGTGCTCGTAGCCGACTAAGAATTAACGTATGTTTACAGTAATTATCGTAGAGTTGGTAACCCTGGTGAAGTCTGGTCTAATATAAATTACCGTGCTCGTACCCGACTAAGAATTAACGTATGTTTACAGTAATTATCGTAGGGTTGGTAACCCTGGTGAAGTCTGGTCTAATATAAATTACCGTGCTCGTACCCGACTAAGAATTAACGTATGTTTACAGTAATTATCGTAGAGTTGGTAACCCTGGTGAAGTCTGGTCTAATATAAATTACCGTGCTCGTAGCCGACTAAGAATTAACGTATGTTTACAGTAATTATCGTAGGGTTGGTAACCCTGGTGAAGTCTGGTCTAATATAAATTACCGTGCTCGTAGCCGACTAAGAATTGACGTATGTTTACGGTAATTACAATTACCGTACGTCACATAGCTTCCGTTACCTTCGGTAAGCTCGGAAGTAAAATGCTCTTTGGAACGACAATGCCTGCGGATTCTCGGGAAGTAACATTTTTCAGAGGGGGTTTTTGGGGTTGATTTACGAATATTCATTCATCTTTTCTATACACATATCCACAAACCGGCCAAAGTTATTAAATGTTAAGTGGATATAAATGCTATTTTGGGCTGTCTCAGCTCACCCTGTTTGAAATAATATTTTTTAACAATTCGTTTTTTAGTTGGTGTGGCGTTTTTTTTTTTAAATTATTGGATAAGAACGTCTGTTGGTTGTATCCCTACTAGGTTAGTACCATGTCATTAGTCACACGAATCTACAATTACACCTGTAGATACAAAAACTCTTCAAACTTCCAAGCATCAAGTGTAGGCACTAATGAACCTACCTGTATTTTTAGATGTATCTTTCATTAAAGAATGGAAACAGAATGATAAAACAGTCAAATGCAAAATGTTTCATCTTGATTTATAAAAAGACAGTCAATCTTAAGATATTGCCATTGCAAAGTCAAACAAAACTTAACAAAGAAACATTAATTAAATTCCAGGTGTCGGACTACTAAGGTCATATACAAATAGCTACTTTACTTAGTTGACTATATGATTAACAAAAAATTATTTGTTAATTTAAATCAAATTATAATTATCATTAACTATGGGAGACATACAGTGAAAAATAGACCCCAGCACCGAGACTTGAACCACGGGGCTCCTATATATCCGTTACAGGCGCTCTAACCAACTGAGCTATACTGGAGAATGATTTTTCTCTGTCGTTACCGATACCAAGTCCTGAATCCAAGCATTCAATCTTTTCTACAAGTCTAGCAAGCCAATATTCACGGCAATAGAACTAGACCGAGAATTAACGCTTATAATTGTTAGAGCGCCTGCAACGGATATATAGGTGGCCCGTGGTTCAAGTCCCGGTGCGGGGGTCTATTTTTCTCTGTATGTCTCCCGTAGTTAATGATAATGATAATTTGATTTAAATTAAACATTTAATCTTTCTGTAGTAAGAATACTACCTAAAACTTAAAAAAATTGAAATTTCTAATAGATTGTACTTAGCGTAGATTGTACTTAATACTTGTAGCGTTAATTCTCGGTCTAGTTCTAATGCCGTGAATATTTGGCTGCTTGACTTGTAGACATAATTGAAAGCTTGGATTCGGGACTTCGTATGGGTAAGGACAGAGAAAAATAATTCTCCAGTATAGCTCAGTTGGTAAGAGCGCCTGTAACGGATATATAGGAGGCCCGTGGTTCAAGTCCCGATGCTGGGGTCTATTTTTATCTGTTTGTCTCCCGTAGTTAATGATAATTGTAATATGATTTAAATTAATAATTTTATCTTTCCGTAGTAAGAATACTACCTAAAACTTAAAAATTTGAAAAATTAATTGATTCTTGCTAAAAAAAGGATAAAGGCTAATTAAAGGATTAGCTACATTAATCAGCACAAATAATGATTTTTTCCTGATGGATATATTTTAACTTTTTGAGAGGGGTATCAAATGAAAGCTGCTGAAGATGAGGATACAAATATATAATTTTTTTTTTAAATGTTGCATTCTTTATTACCTCGTTAAACCTTTTATGGTGGGGCGATGAAAATGTCTTAACAAGATACATTAATTTATCTTGTCGTTATTACCGATAAAAAACATTATGACCCCCGGGGGATCGAACCAGGGACCCTTGAGGTTGAAGAAAAAAAAATCATAATTACATAACTAGTCAAACTAATCATCTACAAAACCCTAAAAAGTACTTGGACGCAAGCACTTCCCTGTATATATATATATATATATATATATATATATATATATATATATATATATATATATATATATATATATATATATATATATATATATATATATATATATATATATATATATAATGTAAATAGAGTCTAAACTACGATTTGGAGAGTTTTATTTGTCCTGATTCTTTTCCTGAAAGGATTTGGAAACAAAACTATTTAAGCATTTTTAATTTAATTGCTAGGCCTATATGAATATAGGAAACAGCCACTAATACCTAGCATGAGCCCTGAGCCCCGTGGGGAGCGTGGAGTGAAGGCTAGTTTAGGAATAAAGATGAGTAAAGGTTTATTGGAATGGTTACAAAATATTTATATATATCCAGACTATTAGGAAGTAAAGCAGCAAAATATAGATTTAAAAAAATCCAAAATCCACATTATATTAGGAGGATCTTGGCATTGATTATATTTTTAATAATACTTAATCAAAATCATAACCAAGTGTTTGATATTTAAAGGGCAAACTATAAATACGTTCATATGTTCAATATGCATTAAGATTTGTTATATTTCTTCATTAAATCTATTTCTTACTCTGTATTAATAACTGCGTCAATTTAAACAGAAATAATAAATTGGTTCAGAGCTGTTATTGTCATATATCAACAGATGCTGGCGTCTCTTTCAACTTTGTTTTAATGTTAAATTTTTGGAAAAATTCATAAAAGAAAAAGTAATTAATTTATTTAAAATAAATCCGTGAATACTCTTTATCTCTTATGACTTGTATAGTAAACTAAAAACATTTTTTCCTTTGCATATATATATATATATATATATATATATATATATATATATATATATATATATATATATATATATATTTTTTTTTTTTTTTTTTTTTTTTTTTTACTATGTTCATTTTTAGGGTCCGTAGGCAAAACCAAGGACCCTTATATTTTCCTGCGTGTGTCTGTCCGTCCGTCCGGTTGCCTGCTCTCACGGTTAAACCTTTCGTCCGATCACTTTGAAATTTGGCATGTATGTGTCTTGTACCTACCCACATATTTTAAAAATATAGCGACTTAAAAAAAAAATTAAAAAAAAAACTTGAGGGTTAAATTTTTCTTATTTTTTTTCAATACCGTGAGGGATATCATATGAAAGGGTACGTCGAGCTGATTACAAAAATATATAATTCTTTGGTTATGACTTTGATAGGGCGAGCGTAGGCAAGTTTGAAGTGGGTGTGAAACGTGTCCCCCCCCCCTATATCTTGCTTATGTGAAGTGTAAAAAGTCTGAAAAAATTCATGAACATTCTTCGACCAAAAGTAAAGATACCACTTTTTGGAAATTTCTAAAAACAAATATTTTATTTTTTATTGACAAAATTCGTTTTTTTATCATTATGGTCTTTTCGATGCATTCATATGGTAGTAATCCGGTTCAGAGACAACAAAATACTTTATTGGAAGTTTGTTTATGTTTTTGAGAATATCAGACCCATAGGATAGTTCAAAGTAAGCTTTTTAGCATTTTAAAAAACACCATCAATAGGGTACTACTTAAAAAATACAGTGTGGTGGCCTACGGACCCTCGCTGTGTGCTGACTAGCACACACTTGACCTTATTATTACTTTCTCATATACAGAGAAAGTATTGTGATGGCGCGAAAATTCGATTTTGAGATTTTGATGGATTTACTCGTTTTGAGGTCCCCTGAGTCCAAAAAAGTGGTTTTTAAAAAATGTCTGTCTGTGCAGACGCCTGGGCCTTAACTACTGGGCCGATTTTGACGAAATTTGGCATACATGTTCAGAAAAATCATACCCCGCGGCGAAATCGAGAAATGAATTTTAGCTCCAAATTTGAGGGCGCTACCTCCCAAAAACTCTAAAAAAACGTGAAAAAAAATTATTACTCGAAAACGGTTTCGACGATTTTGATTAAAAAAATGCTAATATGTATAGTCCCATTTAAATAAAAATCTAACGATGTAAACCGTTTTCCCGGGAAAGATCTAGTTCCTGAGAAAATAGTTTAAAACGCGGACGGAGATAGCACGGGTTCGATTCCCCGCCCAGGTGAAGTTATTTTTATGGTAAATTTTGATATAATTCTCAATAATAATTAAACGTACCTACTTACGAAAACTAATAAATGGAATACATTGGCTAAGTAATTATGAACACGTATATGAGAAAGTTTTTCTGATTTATTTTATTTATGTTATTAGACAGAAGCTCAGTTATAGTAGAGAAACATCAGGATATAATTATAAACTGAATATTTTAGTTATCATGAGCGAATATAAAAAAAAAAGCTCTTATCAAAATAAACATTGACATAGTCTGCCAAGAGTCTCTTAAGAATATTATAAAACTTTTTCTTTTATAACCTAATTAAAAATAATATAAAACACAAGTTGAGATATACGACTTGTTTGTTTTAGAACCGAGTTTAAGTTTTATGGCGAGAGAATTCCACGCTGCATCAGTCAGGCTTGTTACAATTAGCTCAACAACTACTCTAACATCAATACTTTGTTTTCATTTAATAACTTTAAGCGATTTTTTAACAGAAATTCTAATAAACTTTTTTTTACTACGTTTTTATTAGCTTGCATACTTGTTTGTTTGTTTGTTTGTCCGGTACAAATCTGGCAATCGATTTCTAACTAACTTCCCGAATAGCTAGACATTTGAAACTTTTAGCATAGCTCAGAACACGATGACAATGCATTATTTTAATACTTTCAGCCATCTTTATGCAGAATTTAATTGGTTTTCAGCAAATTTTGCTGTACGGAAAGTTAGTTAGGAAAAAATCCGCAAGTTATTTTATTTGTTTTGCCATGTCCCACATTTACAATCTTCATTTTGACGGGTCTCAAATTTGTGCTTTTTATAGAGATGATTAGTGTGACGTCACAAAAGCTTTCGAAAATTTAACTCAGTGTTTGTTATGTTCCTTTTTCTTATCACCTCTTATCAAACCCATGTAAAATGAATGGGAGAATTTTCCGACTTTTTAAATAATTAATTATTAAATTATTATTGATTTATAAGAGTTTTCACCCTTTGAACATTGTTGTACCAAGTCTTTTTTAACGAGTGTAACAAAGAAAACATTAAAAACTTTCGTTTCAGTTATTTAAAATGAGTATTTGTGTGGAGGGTCATATCATCGAAAAAGCTATTTGAGTTATTAATCTTTATACTTGATTTTTTGTATTTCCTGTTGCCATAAAAAAATTCACAGGGTGTGTTCGTGTTCATATTGTGTATATTTTATTTGTTTTGTCATATCCCATACTATTTACAATCTTCATTTTGACGGGTTTCAAATTTGTGATTTTTTATTAAATGCGGGTTTACACGATCCAAGTAGACTTGGACCAAGTAATTTTGATCAAATCTACTTGGTCCAAGTAAAAATGAAATTTTGATGCAGGTTTACACGATCTAAGTATACTTGGTCCAAGTAGGGGAACTTGTAAAAAAATAACCATTTAGAAGCAAAGGAAAAAAAAACAAAAATTTAAAAGAAATAAAAGCTGTCAATACCCTTCTTATAAACAAATCCGTCAAAACTTTTGACGTCTTTTCTCATTTTTGACAGTTTTCTTGTCATAATCATATGGCTGACGCCATCCAAGTCTACTTAGATCAAATAACGTCCAACTCAACTTGGATGTACAAGTTGAATTTGATATCCTGTTTACACGATCCAAGTAGCGTCAAAATAGTGTCAAAACTGATTTGGTCCAAGTATACTTTGATCGTGTAGACGCGGCTTATAAGAGGTAAACATTGAATGACAGCGAAAAGTAAACAAAGAAATAAATTAATAATTGACGTGTGACAACCAGGTTTGTTTACACTTGTGTCCTAGGTATAAGTCTAATTTTTCTGCATCTGTACTTATTTACTTGTACACCATTTTTCTTCTCTTACTGTCCCTACACAGGGGCATATCTATGGCACGGTGTTGATGAGATCCGTTGTTCAAAGATTTGTCCTTATATAGGTTTAAGATCAGCTCTCTAGATGGTTGTCATTATTATGTGAAGTAAATAAATTCGGAACTATGTTTTTTTTTTCACTAACATTATATATAACAATGACAATTATATTATCAACATTACATATGATTCAACAGAAAATTAAATAACGTAGTATATAAAAAGTTCTTTTTATCTTGTAATTATTACAATCTTTATTTTAAAACAATATTATATGGTTTCATGAGTTTGACGAATTCCATTCCACCATGAAACTGGTGCGTATCTATTAATGCTATTTTCTCGAGGAATAATAAATACACAGTATGTCCACGGACGGAGTTGCCTATACGTCAAAGTTTCGTTTATTTTACACCGACTAAAAGTATCAAAATGAAATTATCAATTTGGCAAAATTTAAAGAGCGCAGACGGTTGACCTTATTCTGAAGCTATCTGGGGGTTACTTTCGATAAACCATTAAAATTTCGGTTGGAATAGCCTATATGGGGCATCATTATAGAAATGCAAAAACTAACAAATATAATGCATACATAATTAAAGTTTTTCTTATATATTAATATAAATTTCATTATTTATGTATTCTTTTTCATTTCATATACTCTCTTGAAAAACCAGATACGCTACATCGAAGCCCAGGTAACCTACAACAGATACATACGCCCAAGATTCCCAAAATCGACCTGTATACAGCTGTGTCTCAAAATAGAGGACTGAAGATGGAAATTGTATTAAGAGAAAACTTATGAAATGAAGAAGAATCTATAATTGGTGCTTTTTTTTTTATTAATATATAGAAAAGACTTTAATTATATGTGCCAGTTTTTTTTCATTTCTATACATGATGCCCCGTATAGGCTAGTTCAACCAAAATTTCATATAAATCAGATGATTACGTCTGAAGATATAGGTGTAAATAAATGTATGTTTGTGTGCATGTGGAAGGTTGAAACTACAGGGTGATAGTATACTACTAAATTTGGATAGTATGTCGAACATAGCCCAGAGATGGCCCCGCATATCAATTTGAACCGTCTGCGCTCATTAAATTTTGATAATAGTCCAGGAGATAGCGTGCAAAAAAGTGTCTGACTAACTTCAAGCTAGAATTTTGTTTACAAGTCAATCTTTTAGCGCCTTTTAAGAATATGTGGTCGGCTAAGTTCGTCTGCGGGACATAGCTTAGCAATAGGCGTTTGAAAAAAACAAAACGGTGGAGAGCGGCCATGTCTTACCAATTATGGTGGACAATGTGATTTTCATGATCCTGAGTACAGAATTAGTTTAGTAGACCGAAAATCAAGTGATGTTAGTTTGTCCTTTGACAGGTGACAACGTTGATTTTTAGTAATATTTGAATAACTAACTGATTTTTGGTCTACTAACTAATTCTGTACTCAGGATCATGAAAATCACATTGTCCACCATAATTGGCGAGACATGGCCGCTCTCCACCGGTTTGTTTTTTTCAAACGCTTATTGCAAAGCTATATGTCCCGCGGACGAACTTAGCCGACCACATATTCGTAAAAGGCCCTAAAAGATTGACTTGTACACAAAATTCTAGCTTGATGTTAGTCAGACACTTTTTTACACGCTATCTCCTGGACTATAAATTGATCCTTTAATTGACGGGAAGAATATAAACATTTTTGACAGATTAAAAAAACGTGAGAACAATTAGACAATAATGGCTTGTAAAAGAATAAAATCAATTATGTACGTGTGATAGGATGTTAGTCACACTAATTGGCAGTCTGTTTTTAGATATTTTGGTTCGCAAAAATGTTACCTGATGTCTGAAACGGATTAATGTTTAGGAATTTTTGAAATTGGGAAACATAAAAATAATGTTCTTCAGAATGATCACAAATCTTCCGTTACCTTTGGAAAACTCGGGGGGAAAAATGTAATAGAATTTCTATGAAACCACTTAAGTTGCTTTTCCAGAAAGAAACCCAATTGTCCTGGTTTTATTTATCCCAATCTTTCCATAACAATAAGCACTCAAATAGCTAGGACAATTCCAACAATAATTTCTGATTGTTTTTTTTTTTAAAGTCAGGGAGTGTTGCTTTTATTACATAGTAATAATAATAGTAATAATAATTATAATAAGTAGCGCAACAGCCTGTAGAAGGTCTAAAGGTCAAACAAAATATTTAGACGGTGGAATGTTTTTATGACATTAATAATAATTATTATTACTAGAGGTCGACCAAGAAGTCATGAACACGGGAGAAACGGAAAGCTTAACTTCGTTTAAAATCGGAACTTCCGAGTAGTGCCGAAGTCAGTACAGTCGGGTGCTAAGACAATACCCATTTCTAGTTTGTATGACATGCGCAGTTACGTCAAATCTCACGAATAACAACAACAAGAAGGTTTCTAATCTGTTAGGTTTCCTGTTTTGTTTGTTTTTATACAATACGCATTATAGTCACACCTGTCCTAAATCCAAATAACTCAGAAATAAAGAGGAAGAAATAATTGATTATGAAAGAAGAAAATCGATTTAAATTGAAAGAATATTATTATGAATAATAATATAACGATATTATCGTACATTATTAGTGATTTCTTATCATGTACAGTGTTGCCTGTTGCATAAAATATTAAAAAAATATAGAAGTTATCAAAAATAAAATTATTAATAACAAAAGAACAACACTGTGTTTTTTGACAGTGGTCTATTTTATCAAAAACTGACTGTACATGACGACACTAGCGCACTTCTCACATTTCCATGACTTCTTGGTCGACCTCTAACCAATATTATATTGTTTTTTCTCGCTCATACACGTAGTACATATAAAGAAGAATAAATATTGTCAGGGCTTGATGGAAAAATTGAATTTGATGAATTTACACGTTTCAAGGTCTCCTGAGTCCAAAAAGTGTAATTTTTGAAATCGGAGACCTAAAATATTTTCGTTCCTCTGAACGATCATATAGCTTCCGTTCGGTAAGCTTGGAATCAAAATCAAAACAATTTTAACAGATATAAAAAACTGGGGAAAAATGAAATAAATTTAATAATAATAGGTTTTAAAAGCATAAAATCATTAAAATTTGGGAAATAGGACGCGAGGAAGCTATGTGCCAAACTAATTGTCTGAGTATGTTTTAAAATTTTCGATTGTTCTATTTATAAATATTTATTATGAGTTGATTGCTTAATTTAATTGTTGGGAAGGACCAAGATTAATTTTGTTTTATTTTAAACTGAATGAAACAAGTCCTACTAATTAGATTTAATTAGGAGGAAGGGACTTAGTGCACTACCGAGCCCGGCAACTTAATTAGACACTCGGCCCAACCTACCAAGCTTTCCCCATGAGACCTTCTTTCCAGACGTAATTCTAAACATAGAACGTTTTCCTCCCAACTCAAAACAATAACTGTAGATCTAAACCAAGACTTTAACCTATTTAAACTAATTTGTGGTTTAATATATAATATTTAAACGCAGTCGCGCTTTAAACGTAAAAGCTTTTTTGACTTAATAAATCCCACCCCCCCTTAGACAGGTGTTTTTGGTGCCACGTGAATTCTATTCCCTCTCCTCTATCCTATTTTAAAACCTTTAGATGAAGCAAAGCTCATATCCTTATCGGTAGTTTACTCTTCAACCGTCTTTGAGCAGTGTTGCCAGTCTAACTAATAAACATCAACAGAAAATAAAGTAAGTTACTAACTGTTTTTTTTTTAAACATCTAAGCTATTATATTATCTACGATTGATACGAAATATAAACATTGTATCTCTGTTTAGATGCGTAGAAAGTGATTCTTTACGTACTTGTATTCATTGTGCATGCGCGTTTCATAATTCTTCTCCTTAACGCGCGATTAGCGTGTTTTTTTTACATTTAACAAAACTAATTTTCTGTTTGTTTAATTAAAGTAACTGTATATATCGAGTATTTAGTGAAAAATAATTATTGATTTTTTATGTCATTATGAAGAAAATGAGGAGAATAATACGCCTCCTGAAATAATTAATTCAGCACAAAATACAACTAATGAATTAATGTCATCTTTATCAAAAGAGAAATACTTATACTTAAATACTTGTATTCATTGCGCATGCGCGTCTCATAATTCTGAAGAATTCCTCTTTTTTACCACCCTAGAGTGGAAAAAAAGAATTATTCGCCTTTACGTACGATTAGCGAGTTTTTTTACATTTAACAAAATTAATTGGCTGTTTGTTTAATAAAAGTAACTGTTTATATCGAGTTTTTTTGTGAAAATCTATGAGAGATTTAAGTGATTATGACGATAATGAGGAGAATAATACTCCTCCCGAAATAATTAATTCGGCACAAAATACAACTAATGATTTAATGTCATCTTTATCAAAAGAGAAATACGAACTTGCAGGAAGTTTATATTTATCTGTATTTATTATTTAAATTTAACAATCGTAGATAAAGTACCGTACGCAACTCGTGCGAGAACGGCATTTTGCTTTGCTCGTGTAGTTTTACTAGCCTCGCTGTAGGTCGGGTGCAAACTCCACACTCGCATGCAAAATGCTACTTTCCGCACTCGACGCGTACCTAATGTACTATTACACAAATTGTACTTTTGTCATGAAACATTTTTCCAGCAGTTCTACAATCAAAAAATACGTGTGGTGTCGCAGGACACCCGGTAGGAACGAAGTTCCTTACATTTTTCATTAAATATAAATTATAAAAATCACACTGCTAAGTTCGTATACATTGCTACCTACTTATACATGGCAGAGTTTGAAAAGAGAAAAAAATTAAAAGTGACGAACTGTTTGTACCTGGCAGAGTTAAGGCAAAATTAAAAGAAAATCATTATTTGTATCATTAATGCAAGCGTCTTACTATAAATACATACTAAATAGAAGAAAAAAGTTGATCATGATGAGTTTATAGTGAAAGAGTATGTTTGTTAAAGGAGTTTGGATTGAAATAGGACTGTTCTACCTACCCGGCCAATTAATTTAAAATATTATAAAATATATCTCTTCCCTACTCTACAGCTTCTGCTTGTATCAGGGTGAAATTGTACATGATTATATTTTATTTATTTACAAAACAAAGTGACATTTTTGACATATATAACAAAAATAATCAAAACAAGTCAAGTAACAGGCTTTCTTAATAACACTTTTTCCCGTCTTTTAAAGCTTACGTTTATGCGAGCGTTGCGCGTTGGGCGGATAACGTTTTCCGACGAACTCAGCCTGGGCATTGGTAAAATGAACATGTGTACCAAATTTCATCTAACTCGGTGAGCTTTTACTTAAGTTATCGTCATCTGTAGATTTCATGACGGATTTTGCGTGACGGTGATTTTGGTGGTTTTTTTCGGATTCACTCCCGGGCTCCAGAACGTGCCATAAGGAACTTCGTTTCAAAATTACATTCAAGGAGTTTAAAAAACTGGCTTTTTTTTGCTCCTTAATAATAATATCTGTCTCAATGAGAGAGCGTTAATATATTTTCTATTTTCATTTTCAACAGAAATAAAAATAACTTAAAACATTATTAACTGAATTTAAAAATAAAATTTAATAATTACAAGATAAATTATAAAATATAATTTATAAAACAAGCTTCTATTCGTATTCTTCTCAGCAAACCCTTTCATTTGATATCTTGGGCCCTTTCATTTGATATCATTGGCGTGCTTAAAAAATAACTAGTTCGCCATCTTGGGCTGTCCGCCATATTGGATTTAGAATGACGTCACTTAGCTAACCATGCATTGTCATCCAAACTAGACGTGTATGCAAAATTTCAATTTAATTGGTTGAGGATAACTGCTTTAAAATTCAGTTGCAAGATTTGACCCAAACATACATACAAACATTGCAAGTTAAATAAAAGCTTGTAAAAGAACTTTTATCTACTCGCGGCAGCAAAATTAAACATTACTTAACTGTTTTTAGGCTGGAAAGTACTATTTCCCTGATTTGTCATTAAAATATTAAAAACAGGCAGGAAAGTAGTTAAAACAGTCAGGAAAATACTTTCTCTGCCTAGGCAGGGAAATATTTCCCTGCCTAGGCAGAGAAAGTAACAGTGTTTACCACTGCGTGTCATAACCTCTTATTTGGGCAAGAACAGTTTATACTATTATCTCTATCTTATAACATTATATATTATAGTTAAATAAGTAATATTTAATAATAAATAAACGTATTAATAATAAAATAATTTGTTTATATTTGTTAATTCTGTTAAATAAGTTCAATGATTAGTAGATCTTTAATTAAAAAAAATAGTAGGGTCACTAACTAAACTGTAGCGTCATGTAAACATTGAACATCCATATTATTTTTATTATTGAAGTCTTTCTAGATTAGACTAGCTACTTTTCTTGATGTATCCTAGTTACTTCTTTTCTTTTAAGCAATAGAAGATATCTTTAACACTTATATTAATTTTTTAGTAAAAATATAAATAAATAATTTATTATGCGTGCATTATTCATTCAGAAGTTATGTGTGTTATAAACTTGTGTTTTGTATTTTGTTGTTATAGATTGAGTTTTATTTTCACTTATTGTTGTTATTCCCAAGTTTCTTATTTGAACATTAATTTTAGTTAATACATATGTTATTATCTTTATAAATATGACACATAGTTATTAACTATGTTTTATATTAATAAAGATAACATTTTAGCAGCTTTATTTTTCTTCCGCAAGTAGATAAAATATTGTATGCAACAAGGCAGCAAAGGAAACATTTCTGCCTCGTTTATTCATTGCCTGCCTCGGCTTCGCCTCGGCAGTCAAATAGGTAAATTACCTGCCTCGGCTTCGCCTCGGCAGTTAATTATCATAGCCTGTCCTCGCCTTCGGCTCGGAGGCTAATCTGATCACTCGTCAGTAAAATTCCATTTTGCTGCCTAGTTACATAAATAACTAATTTCCTACTAGCGGCAGCAAAATGACGCATTATTGAACTGTTTTTAGGCATGAAAGTTTAATTTCTCTGAGGTTTCAAGAAAACTTTACAATACGCAGCAAAATACGATTTTGCTGCCTAGGCGGCAAAATCGTATTTTGCTGAGGATTTTTCAAGGCTAAGCCACGCCCACATTCCCCGCTACAAATAAATAAACAAACAACCTTTTCTTTTATATTATCTTTAACCTAAATTATTTGAACAATTTACCTTAAAAATATTACGAATTTATAAAGAAAGGTTTATAAATACTTATTTTAGATTATATTTATAAAATAGATTGGAGTAAAAAGATAAAAAAGAAATACAAATATTAAAAAAATATAGTAGGTCTTAAAATAATCATAAATATAATTAAATTAGTGGCAACACTACAGCTCGTCTATTATCATCATTTTGTTTTGTTTTTACTGTATTTCTGTCAATTCATTTTTTATAATTGTAACATTTGATATTGTTGCTTGTTTTTTTTTTTAATTTGAATAGTTCAATAATAGTAGTTGATAAGTAAATAAGTATTTTGAAATGAATATTATTTATAGGAAACATTTTTCTGCCGCCAGTAGGAAAAATATTGTATGCAACAAGGCAGCAAAGGAAACATTTCTGTCTCATATTGATATATTGCCTGCCTCGGCTTCGCCTCGGCAGTCAATCCAATAAATTACCTGCCTCGGCTTCGCCTCGGCAGTTAATTTCCATAGCCTGACCTCGCCTCCGGCTCGGAGGCTAACTTAATCATTCGTCAGAAAAATTCCATTTTGCTGCCTAGTTACATAAATAACTATTTATATACTACGTTGTTCAAGTTTTTGTTAAATATAAATAAAAAATCATAAATTTGAAATCCGTCAAAATGAAGATCGTAAATATGGGTCATGTCAAAACAAATAAAATAACTTGCTGATTTTTTCCGAACTAACTTTCCATACAGCAAAATTTGCTGAAAAGAATTAAATTCTGCTGAAGCAGTAAGTATTAAAAAAAATCATTGTCATCGTGTTCTGAGCTATTCTAAAAGTTTCAAATGTCTAGCTACTCGGAATGTTTGTTAAAAGATTGCAAGATATATCCAGGACAAACAAACAAACAAACAAACAAACTAGAAAGCAAGCTAATGAAAACGTAGTAAAAATGACTAACAGTAACTAGAACTATGTATACAAATGGTTGTGCGTGAAGTCTCACATATATAAATTTGTTCGCGCGAGCGTCGCTCACGAACTCTTGGGTGTATAACGTTGTCCAACAAGCTTGTTCTTTCTCGTAATTTCATCAAAATCGGTCAACTTTTACTCAAGTTATCGTCACACGTTTACGACACACTGACAGACACGATGCAATGTAAGAAGCTCGCTTCAATTTTATCAATACATAAAATTTCAACATAAATCTTAATATTGTTATTTAAATACATTAATTCCTTCTATGACTATAACATATTATACATATGTATACAACGTATGTTTATAAGTTTCATAAGTTAATATTGATGATGTAATCTATATTAAACAATTTCTAGAAATATAAAAAAATTAAACGACAACTCTATTAGATTTTCAAAAACCTACTGAATTATTTGTATGTTTAATTCTTTCTGCTGTTAAAAACAAAAGAAAAACAAACAAACAGAACTTAATACATTATGGCAGGCCTTCGTGACTTTAAGTAAAAACAAAACAGGGTCGAGATAGTAATGTCCTAACTAAAAATAGTAAAATGTCACTAAAAATATCAAAATATTTTATTTTATGCTTCCGTTGAAGACATTTAAATGTATATAAATTAATAAAATGTTAAGAATACTAAAAATAGATATTTTAATCATCTATTCGATAAGACGAAAAAATTTGTCAAATAACATTTTTTAGTAAAACCAACAACGACACTGCTATGCATTAATAAAGATCGCTAAAACTAATAAAGGCGGACCTAAACGTTTAAAATAGAGAAAACAACCTTTTTACCGATATCTTACGTTCTAACGTAACGATTTTAATAAAACTTCATGTACATGGTCTAAAGTACAATTGAAACAAGTATGTAAAGTTTCAACTTGATACAAGCAGTAGTATTTGAGTAATGAAGTGATACATTTATAATAATTGTTTAAAAGCTACGACGGGTGGTAAAGATTGTTAGAGTCGTCTTGTGTGTAGGTTTGTTTAGGAAGTAAAGCTTTGTACCGAGTGCCCCCACTCTTCTCCACACTACCCTCTTCCACTTATCTTCAACTCTGACATTCATCATGATTAACAAATTTCAATAGTCAGTATTTTATTGCAATACGCTCGCTTCAATGATAGAGCCACGCCATGCCTAGTTTTAATATAGAAGAATTTTGGTTTATAGTATAAAAAGGACTC
This sequence comes from Gerris lacustris, assembly GCA_951217055.1. Classification (NCBI taxonomy): domain Eukaryota; kingdom Metazoa; phylum Arthropoda; class Insecta; order Hemiptera; family Gerridae; genus Gerris; species Gerris lacustris. The sequence goes on from OX578283.1 coordinate 67,449,226, forward strand.
ATTATATCTTGGAAAATCCAGTAGGATTTTTCCTTGAGGATGTCCTTTTCGTGTGTGGTCGCACTTTCATGTTCTAACTACATATTTTCCAGGTATTATATTTACCTAAAAAGAAAATTTGTCTAAAAAATGTTGTGAGGCTCTAAGTGCTCATGAAAATAAATCACAAAGCGTGACAGGGAAGGGTCTAAAAACTGCACTAAATGTCCTAATGGGGAAAAATATAAAAATAATAAAAAACTGACAAGATTAATTACAAACCTATTGGTTTTAGTTTGAGACTCACACGTGTCATTTAACTTATTACTGGATATATCTCATTTATTTTTTTCCAGTTTGTTCCACAGTATTTTTCATCAGTTTATTCTCAATATTCTTCTTAAGTTACTTCCCTGTATTATTCTTCAGTATACGCACTTCTAATACATATATATATATATATATATATATATATATATATATATATATATATATATATATATATATATATATATATATATATATATATATATATATATATATATATCAGCAATGAAATACCGTGTTTTTGCACACTGCAATAAGGTACACAATTTGTGATAGTGAGAGACACCAAGGGATGTGACACGTAAACGTGACACATAGGAACTGTTCCAACATTAGACAAACGTCACAAAGATGTTGGCTCGGCATTACGCTATGTCGCATCGTTTCGTCGCGTCCGACTCATCAGGGGCCCGACGATGCCCACCCAACTCTGGACCTATACCAGATCAAGAAGATCGTAATGAAGATCGTTATATAATATATACAGGGCTCGATTTGAGGCGGAACGCGGCGAAACGGCGTTCCGGGACCTCTCTCTCTGATAAATAAAAAATAAAATTATCGGTACTAAGATTTTTTTTAAATCCTTAGTAAAAATTTTGTTTCAGCGAGGTCAGTGAGTGACAGTGACTACAAATTTGATTAAGGACATCGTGTATTTTTTTTTTATATTTTTATTTTTATTTTCCGAATACAAAATATATCTCTTTTGTTGAGATTATACTACTAAATTATGATAACCTGAAACAACAAAGATTTTTTTAATGGCAGGGATCGTATTACATAAGTACTGTGCAGAGACGCTGTGCCGAAACTCGCCTGGGACGAGTGAGACAGGGAATGTTTTGTTGATTTAATTATTCGTATCGACCTAAGTACCAATTTACTTATTGAGAGTATTATAACAACACGTGACATGCTAATCAAGAAAATTGTTTATACAAAATACTACTTAAAATTATATGTGTCCAGTCCACACGAAACTCACCTGATTGCAGTGTGGGTTTATGTCTAAAACTGCTTAAAATGCTGTTTTTGAACGTTTATTATTCAAAATTCGCAAATATAAATTGAGTATTCTAAAGAATTATACCTCGAAATATAAGAGTATATATATGGTTTAATGGAAATTCCAATGTAGAATAACCCTCTTTTCTTTGTCTTAACCAGGAAATTCGGATAATCGGCCCAGCCGTTACCAGATGCCGGTCATTAAAAAGTTTGTTTTAGCTATAATGCTAAACATGTTTATTAAACACGTTAAACAAAGGCCGTCAAATGCATTTTTATCGCCCAAACACAATTAACCTACTCTACATATATGTATGTACTATATTTTGTTTTTAAGATTGGGGGGAGGGAAGCATTTATTTAAAATAAAATATGTGATGTATCAAAAGTTTTTAGACTAAGAATAAAGATCTTTACTTTTCCTCACTACTAATAGTAGGAAAAGTATTGTTTTAACCAAAAAATGTTTTTCGAGATTTCAACGGAATTATCCGTTTTAGGTGTTTTTAAGACCTCCTAAGTGGTTTTCAGCATGACGTATGTATGTGTGTTATCATCGTAGCGCCCAAGGTATTTAACCTAGAGAGTTGAGAAAGTTGGCAGAAAATTCAGTCCTAACCTGTAGTTGTGCCGCCCGGAAAATCAACTTTTTCCACCATCTTGAACCCAGTTTGCTGTCAGCAAAAATTTAAAAAAATCGTAATAAATCGAAAATGGTCCTGATTGAGTTGAAATTTAGCTCGAATATACCTCTCTGTATGACAAACCCACTAAATTTCATTTTGATTTTGGCCGCCATTTTGAAGTTATAAATTTTTGAATTTTTAAACTTTAACCGTTAATATACCGGGTATAAATAGGTTTTTGACGTATAGCATATCGTTGGAACAAAAAAAAAATAAGGAACAAATATAAAAACCCCCGATAAAATTCCATTAATTTGTTTAAAAGTTATATGCGAATATAATTATTTATTAGTGCGATAATTTTGATGACGTCAAAGTTTGTTTACATCTGTCAAAAAACCGCCAAACTTCAAATAATTAAATAAAATATAGGTATTAAAAATAAGGTTTTTTTGAAGAATGATAATAAATCAGCTTTTTCAGAACGGTCACCCATCCAAGTACTGACCACGTCCAATGCTGCTTCGTCCTGCTGCGAAGCAGCAGGAGAGGCCACTTTAGTGGCCTCTGAAGTGAGGAAAAGTTGAAAAGTTCCGAGGTACCCTGTACCCGATTTCTTTTTTTTTGATTGTTTTAAAACAAATAGTGTGGCTCATATATTATGAACATGAAATTAGTATCAAGGGAGGGGGGGGGGGACCAAATTTTGATGATTTTTGACAAAATGGCATGAACAATTAAGCACTTTCCACAAGTGTTAAATATTTTTGTAAACTACTCTTCAATACCTTTCATTTGATACCCGGTACTCAAAATTTAAAAAAAAAAATTTTTTCCCCGCAACAGGAAGTAGCCGCAATTTTGGATTCCCAGTTAATCCGATCAAGTTGCTATTCTTATTTTTCTATGGCCTAGCAGACCGCACATTTTGCATATTTTTAGTAACAGCAGAAATATAGTTTTAGGGGGGAGGATACGCAAAATTTTGATGTTTTTTGACAAAATGGCACGGAAAATTAAACACTTTCCACAAGTGTTGTATATTTTTTTAATCTACTCTTCAATACCTTTCATTTGATACACCACTCAAAATTTAAAAAAAAAAATTTTTTCACCTACAAATTAAATACATATAAAAGGGTACACATAAAAATATCATAGCCAATTTATTTCATTTGTTCCCCATTTTTTCAAATCTGTTCAAATCTGGAGCACAGAGGGTTAAGTTCCCCCTTTGGCTAATTTCGAAAAACCATCCAAATTTCATAAAAATCAGTTAAATGCTTTTGATGATATAGGTGCACATAAATGCATATTTGTGCGCATGTGGAAAAGAAACAAATTGGCGCAGATGGTTGAAACTTATATGGGACCAAGAATGAGATAATTATGTCCTACCATCCAAATTTCAATAAAATCAGATTGTTAGTTTTTAAAATATTTTGGTTCGCAAAAATTGAGTGACAGACAGATCGACAGACATACACGGAACCAATAGTTTGGCTGTGCACGAACTGGTCAACTTTTCTAACCATAAGGAAGGGTCAATAAAAAGGGTCCACTAATCCCTGAGCACGAACTGGACAACTTTCAGCACCAGGTAGAGAGTGGCATGCGATAGCGTGTAAAGCCCCATTGTCCAATTCGATCTCGAGGATTAACCAGAGCAGGTAAAAGTTGTCCAATTCGTGCCCGCCCATACCTGATGTCCAACACGCGGGTTTCTGTTTTTTTTTTTTTTTTAAATCGGAACCATAAAAAAATTCGTTCTTGAAAACGATCTAATAGCTTCCGGAAGCAATAATTTTAATGTTATTTAAAAGAATGTTACAAAATTGATGAAATAAAATAAATATTTATTTTTGTTTAATTTGTCTTGATTAAACTAATATTGTTGATGAATTGTTCTATTTTAAATATTTTTCTTTTGCCTTTGTTTACTTGACCCGAATAGAATAAAAAGAGTATTAATAGAAAAATAATAATTAATTTAATTAAACCCCCCAGTCTGGCTATAGAATCCGTTTAGGGACAGTCCAATCGGTCTAAAATTATTTATTTGGACTGACTCCAATTTAGAGAACTAACATTCATAATAAAGAGTAAAGAGGAGAAGAAACTGGAATGAGAATTTTAAAAGTTGTTCTTAACAAAAGCGCCAGTTTATTTTGTCCTTTAGGAGCGAGCTTTATATTTAAGTTAGATGGAACTTAGTTTGAATAGAGAAAAAATGGTGGTGTCGCGGAACACCCGGTAGGAACAAAGTTCCTTAAATTTTTCATTAAATATGAATTATAAAATTACACTGCTAAGTACGTATACATTGCTGACTACTTATACATGGCGGAGTTAGAAAAGACAAAATTAAAAGTAACGAACTGTTTGTACCTAGCAAGAGTTAAGAAAAAATTAAAAGAAAATCATTATATTTCTATCATTAAAGCGCAAGTTTCTTACTATAAATATATATTCAATATAAGAAAAAAGTCATGAAGAGCTTATAGTTAAAGAGTATGTTTGTTAAAGGATGTTGGATTGAAATAGGACGGTTTTCTACCTACACGGACCCGGCCTATTAATTTAAAATATTATAAAATATATCTCTCTTCCCTACTCTAAAACGTCTGCTTGTATCAGGTTGAAATTTTACATGCCTGTTTCAATTGAACTTTAGACGATGTGTAAGAAGTTTTATTAAAATCGTTACGTTAGAACGTAAGATATCGGTAAAAACGTTGTTTTCTTTATTTTAAACGTTTAGGTCCGCTTTAATAAAGTTAGCGATCTTCATAATTTCATAGCAGTGTCGGTGTTCGTTTTACTAAAGTAATTATTTAAAAAAAAATTGTTTGTCTCATTAAATAGATGAAGTTAGAATTATTTCCCGTCCTAAAATTCTTATTTCAAGTTTGAAGCTTACGTTTACGCGAGCGTTGAGCGTGAACGCTTGGGCGGATAACGTCGTCCAACGAACTCAGCCTGGGTAAAATGAACATGTGTACCAAATTTCCACTAACTCGGTCATCGTTTACTCAAGTTATCGTCATCGGTAGATTTCGTGACGGTGATTTTGGTCGTTATTTTTGGATTCACTCCCGGGCTCCAGAACGTGCCATAAGGAACTTCGTTCCAAAAATATTCTTAATAACTTAAATGATGATATTCCCCATTCTCCCGGATTTAATATGTGATCTGTTATCTTGAAAGAATGATTTATCTTCAAAAAGCAGATTTCAAAGTTTCAGTAGTATTTAAATGGAATACATTTTTTAAAATAAAAATTGTTGAAACATTTAGTCCACAGGCCACCATAAGAAGTGAGTCGCTGATTGATAAAGTTTTCTTACCTTATGGAATCGCTTATTTATGCCTTGTCCACCGATGAATTGGGTATATGGCAACTGGGCGCTGGGCCATTTCTTTTTTGTTGACATGCCAAACTCGCCCTTCGGCGGGAACATTGAAAAGAGATAGATAAAGTTTTTGATTTTCACAGGATCGTTTAATTAAATTATTTAAAAAACAGTGGTAAAGGTGGCCACCGATAAGAGTGGGCCGTTTGGGGTGTCCACCGCCCCAAACATATCGCTTTGCGGGGACGTTGAAAAGAAAACGGCCCACTCATATCGGTGGCCACCTTTACCACTGTTTTTTAAATAATTTAATTAAACGATCCTGTGAAAATCAAAACTTTATCTATCTCTTTTCAATGTTCCCGCAGAAGGGCAAGTTTGGCATGTCAACAAAAAAGAAATGGCCCAGCGCCCAGTTGCCATATAGCCAATTCATCGGTGGACAAGGCATAAATAAGCGATTCCATAAGGTAAGAAAACTTTATCAATCAGCGACTCACTTCTTATGGTGGCCTGTGGACTAATTTTTTGAGGGAAAAAATTAAATCATGATATTCTTTTGTTTCCTTAAATAACGATGCCTAATGGCCATATTTTATATTTAAGTTATTCACGTATTTCACGTATTATTTATTTCAGAAAATTATTGGTTTTATATATTACTTACATTCCATATTTTATATCTTATATTAATAGTATAAATGTTTAATCGTAAATATCGCTAATAGCGCACCCCTTCTCACTCCAACGTATTTTTTGACAAAGGGATATCAACTCTCCTATGAGCAAACCATACAAATATTATTATTATATATGTACATATATTAATGGAAGGGATGAATTGATGTATCGAAGTCAACTGTACGACTTCGAAAGACATCGATTACATGGTAGGGGTACCTACACTATTGCCGAGTTCAGCCGTTTAATCTTTTCCATATATTATATAAAAGTATAAATTAGAAGTCAATAAAAAAAAAGCGTTTGAAACGATACTTCCTTTTAAAAGTTTGAAAAATTAAACTGCATTAATCTTTGTGTCATTTAAAAATATACGTGAGCTAATATGATTCATAATGTAAAAGTTATAATTAACAAAAGCACGCTCTGAACATCGTCAGGGTGATCCCAATACACAAAGGTATAGTGGCGACGCTTAATCCAATGTATCGACCTATCTTAACCCCCCCCCCCCCCCCTCCCTCACTCCTCCCAAGTAAATAGTTGTAGACATTTTGAATTAAGGTAATATTGGCTAAGTATATCTAAAATCTCTATACTAATATCAGGGAAGAAGTCTGAGGAAAATCGTCGCATATTACCTCAACTTTTCCTAAAAGTTTTGATTGCGAGGAAATCAATAACTTATAGAATATACTAAATTTTCCAAAACATGATAAGAACCTAGAGATTATTTAACGTAACATTATTCAAAAGAGGAGCAGTGCAGTCCCGTGACTGGAAATAAAGAAATATAGGCAATTTTGGAACGAAGTTCCTTATGGCACGTTCTGGAGCCCGGGAGTAAATCCGAAAGAAAACGACCAAAATCACCGTCACAAAATTACCGTCACAAAATCACCGCCACGCAAAATCCGTCACGAAATCTACCGATGACAATAACTTGAGTAAAGCATCACCGAGTTAGTTGAAATTTGGTACATATGTTCATTTTACCAATGCCCAGGCTGAGTTCGTTGGACAACGTTATCCGCCCAAGCGTTCACGAGCAACGCTTGCGTAAACGTAAGCTTCAAATTTAAAATAGAATTTTTTGGACGGGAAAAAATGCTAACTTCATCTATTTAATGAGACAAACAACTTTTATAAATATTTATTTTTAGTAAAACGAACACCGACACTTCTATGAAGTGATAAAGATCACTAACTTTATTAAAGCGGACCTAAACGTTTTAAATAAAGAAAACAACGTTTTTACCGATATCTTACGTTCTAACGTAACGATTTTAATAAAACTTCATACACATCGTCTGTCTAAAGTACAATTAAAACAGGGATGTAAAATTTCAACCTGATACATGCAGACGTTTTTTAGTGTTGGTGATTTATATTTTATATTATAATATTTTAATTGGAGATTCGGCGACGGAGGTCTGATGGGATAGTTCTTTTCTTCTCTACAACCATCTGCTTTAACTATAAACTAATCAAAATGAACTTTTTTCTCAATTTACAGTACATCATTTATATAAGACCCTCTTTTCAAAGATAATATAAAGTTTTTCTTTTAATTTTGCCTTAACTCCGCTAGTACAAATAGTTACTTTTAATTTTGTCTCTTATTCTAACTCCGCCATGTATAAGTAGTTACTATCATACACTTAGCACTGTAATTATATAATTTATATTTAATATAAAGCGTAAGGAACTTCGTTCCTATCGGATGTCCCACGACACCACACGTATTTTTTTTCAGACTGTTACTCCCCTTATAGAAACAGAAGTGTGACCTTTGTCCTAAAATATATTGGACTAAACATCCCTTTGTCTTGATTGTTATTTTTTCTGACAAATGATTATATCCATCTATATTCTAAACAAATCATAGGGCAGTAACAATCTAAAGAAGTATCTAAATATGTATATCCTCCATGTTACTTTATAGTATACAAAGCCGGCATTCAACCACTATTGACAATTTTTAGGGTTTCGTTGGTAAAACCAAAAAAATAGAAACCCTTATAGTTTCATTCCTGTGTCTGTCTACCTATCACTCTGTACGGTTCCAATAACTTTTGAATTAAATGAGGTAAAAACATGAAACTTTCCAGTATTAAAGATCGTCTTGACGCGCACACAGAAAAATATAGCGAACTTAAAATTATCAGCTACTAAAATTCTAAATGGCGGAAATTCATAATTTTAAAAAGTAGTTGAAGCAGTTTTCATAAATTATAAAAGTAATTGATATAAGTAGATGGAAGATAATTTTTATTCTTATCTCCACACCGACACTGCCGCGGCTTGATTACAAACGACTGAATTTAGATGCGCCGGCCCGCCTTCGACGAATTGTTAATATGCCTTCATACTAGGTTTGGCCGAGAGGGCTGAGAGTTGATAGCAACCTCCTGTACTTTCCTAACTCCCTGTCACACGTATAAATCTTTCCGATTTTCTTCGACCCTATGACGTGCGGTGGAGGGAGGCCCAATAGCTGGAGACAGACTGTGCACTGTGCACACCTCCTATACCTTTCTAACTCCTTGATACACCGGGTAACGTTTTTTAGTAACGCTTTTCGAGTTATGTAGCACAGTCTAAACATGAAAATGTCAAAACTAATAATGAAGAACCCATGCCTGGACCCAGCAGAGGAAAATGTTAAATATGATATTAATAAATAAATATTAACAAATATTATATTATATATATAAAGTGGCTAATCAGCTGATCGGGTTATCAAAATGTTTCGGCACTTCCAGACCACCTAGAGACTCGCGGTTTTTTGCGTTTGGTCCCGAATCGGCCCAAACCGACTAGAAAAATCTGAAAAGTCGAAAACAATTATTTTTACCCCCCTTAAAAAAATAAAAACGGGGGACGCGAATTGAAGGGTTTCTTCGAAGGGCTATAGCGGCTAAACAGTAAGTCGTATCGAAAAGCGGATAGCACCAACGGTAACTGATTTTAAAAGATCTACAATTTTGGTTCTATGACTTTTTGTCGTACGACCATCGGTTCTACCTTAAATCGAGTAAATTTGGTCATTTTTGGTCAAATTTTGACTTTTAGCTCTCATTGCGTCCGCGATTATTGGCCGATTTAATTTTTGATTGGGGTATTTAAACCCCACACTAATGCTCTTTAAAACGAGTATTTATTTGTCAAATTATCTGTCTTTTTTGCCGAGAAAAATGAATATATATAGAGAAAAAACGAATTTAAAATACCGTAAATAACGTCATATTTACGTTTATTTTAATAAATCATACTTTTTATAAGGTTATGTTTATAGTTATGTTATAGTTAAAAACAAGAATAAATAAATATAAACAAATATTGAACAATAAAGTATGTTGTTCGCTAGGTACAAGATAATAAATACATTAGTTTCCGCGAAAACAAACTTTGTAAACAAATGCCCCCTCTCTTTCTCCGTCAGTCTCCCTGACCAGTCTTACGTGTCCAGCCGTGGTGTGCACTTCTACTCCCCAGATCTTTTGTTGTACTACCGACACATATTAAGGTATAATTTTATTCTTATTTATTTAATTGTTTTTATTACCATATTATTGTTACTAGAATTGTTTATAATAGGTTGTTAAATTCTATATTAAGAAAATGTTTTTATTTATTTAAATGAATATTTTAGTTTATTTAAATGAATTATTTAAATTATTTTAATGAATATTTTACTTTATTTAAATGTATGTTTTATTTTATTTAAATGAATGTTTGTTTATTTAAATGATTTTTTTTACTTTATTTAAATGAATTTTTATGTTTATTTAAATGATTTTTTTTACTTTATTTAAATTAATTTTTATGTTTATTTAAATGATTTTTTTACTTTATTTAAATAAATGTTTTACTTTTTTATTGAGTCGAAACGTCTCTTCACTAATAAAATAACTTCTGAGTTTAGTATCTTCTTACAACTCACCGTCCATCATAACTACGTATAATAAATGTTTTACTTTTTTTTTAATTGTTTTATTATATTATTATCACTAGAATGAACTGATTTATAGTTTGTTAAATTCTATATTAAGTTGGTACATTTCAGTTTATTTATATGAATGTTTTACTTTATTTAAATGAATGTTTAAGTTTATTTAGGGCAATTTATAGTTTAGTTGTGTGTATGGCAAATTATTTCGACGACATTGTTTTCATTTTTATATATGATGTAGCTAAATTTATATATAGAATTATTATTTCTCCTTGACTTTAACTACTTATGTTTCAATTAATCTCGAGTACTAATAAATAATAAAATAAATTGACAAAGGTTCTATGTTTATTTTTATTATTCTGTTATTTAACTAATCAAATATAATGAAATTTATTTCATGACAGGGCCTAACAGTTTACTCTAATATATTAACACTGTGTGTGACACAGCCAGCGATTCCTAGCATGAACCTCACGGTTACGACCATCGATTCTACTGCTTTTTCTCAGAAAAATTACCGCTTTCCAACTATATAAATCATATTGGATGTTGTCAACCAAAATTTCGGGTCAAATTTTCCGGCCTAAATTTGATCCTTTTGAAATTCATTTTCCCCAAAAATGAACCAACTTCAAAGAAAATTTGTATATATACGCTTTATTTAACATCAGAAAAAATAATGTGGAAGAATTTTTGAAAAAATAAAGAATTAAATATTTCTTATACACGTAACACATATATTAGAAGGTTATTTTAGGTTGTAACCTTCTGCAGGATATTTTAATATTTTTTTAAATTACATAAATGTATGTGTCACTCAATATATGATTTGGGTCAGAAAATTGTTTTCATTACCTATCGGTGTAAACATTAATTAGCTGTAATTAATTAATTAGAGATTTATATTTGAGTTTGATCCATGTTGGAAAGTACTTATAGCGTGCTTATGTGAGATCTTCGTAAAATTTTGAAAATATGGATTATTATTTGCATATTTCTGTATAGTGTAAAAGTAAATGTGTTTGATTGTAGAGTAGTAAATATATTTATTTTACACGTTTTAGTTTATTTAGCAAAATAAAGAATAAAGTAATCTAAAAATTAAAGATGGTGGCTCAATCTTAAAAAGAGTGAGACATTTTTTTAAAAAGTGGCGAATGAACACCTCTCATGGAGTAGCATATGTAACAGATTTAAATGACCTTATTGATTTCGTGTATCCTCCCCTGAATCCTCCCTGTATCCTTTCCTGAAGTTCTTTTTAATAGTGAGCAAGCAGCCAATGAGCGATATTAGTAGGCACAAATGAAAATGTAAATGAAATAAGTAAATAAATATTAGAAAATTAAATGGATCACAAAGTGTATGTTACAGTTTGGATACAGAAGTTGATAGTGAAATTACCCTGGGGGGGGGGGGGGGGGGTCAATACATAGATGTGTCAATATTGAATTGTGTAAGCCATTCAGGTTTACCAGATCATAGGTTAACTTTTAAAGAGGGTGCATATGTCATATTAATGAGAAATTTAAATTCCACTGATCAATTCATTGGTTAATGGAAAAAAAACTATTATAGTTAAGATATCTAAATATTTTTTTCAAGTTAGAAAACCGTCTTCGGAGAAACAATATTAATTCCAAGAATAACTTTAAATTTTAAGTTGGAAATAGAGGTGTGGAATCTATGCGTAGACAGTTCCCTCTGAAAGCAGCTTACTCGATGACAATAAATAAATCCCAGAGTCAAAAATTATCTTTAGTTGGTGTGGATCTCAAAGTTTGTAGTATTATATTTGATGAAACAGCCTTCTCAATTAACCAATATGATAGTAATAGGTATAATATAGTAATATTACAGCCACTGATTGAAAATTAAAGATGGTTGCTCATTGTTCAATCTTAAGAAATAGGAAGAAATTGTATACGAAGTGACGTATTAATACCTCTTAATGGAATTGCATATGTAACAGATTTAAATGACCTTATTGATTTCGTGTATCCTCCTGAAGTACTTTTTAATAGCGAGCAAAACCCATCTTTGTTATATATTATCAGAGTTCATTAGAAATAAATCCCAGGGTCAAAAATTATCTTCTATTGGTGTGGATCTCAGAAAAATGTCTTTAGCGCCGGCCAATTTTACGTCATAGTAAGAAGTAGCTTCTTCATTCAAGTTTTGTTACAGATGGAATTGCTTATACACGGAACATTCTTTACTATCCATTACTACATAGTTAAAGTATTTTGTGTAATTATATTATAGTTTTGGGTGTGGCCTAGCTATATGTTTCCTCCGGTTGGCGAGGAAATTCCTATTAGGGAGGCGGAGTTAAATTTTTTCCTTATTTTATAATCATTTTGGAAAAAGTCCTGCGATATTGTGGGAGGACCCATTTTCAAGTAATTTATTTTATTTTAATATTTAAGCCATTTTCATTTTCTATATTAAGCTAAACAAATAATGAAGTATGAAGTATTATCCGAAGAAAAGTGAAGTATAAGTGTTATTCGATGAAATGGCCTACTCAATTAACCAATATGATAGTAATAGATATAAAATAGTAATAATACAGCCACTGATTGCAAGCATGAACCCCGCGCGAAGCGCGGGGCGAATGCTTGTTAATAAATAAAGAAGGTAATTTTGCAATTTTCCCTCCATCCCCCCCCCCCCTCTCAGAGTAACCTCTGTCCGGATCTGGCCTTTATAAATTATGGTAACCCTAGGCATGGGGTATGGGGTATAGGACCTATGGCTTGTGTTCTAAATCTGGGGCTTGCGGCCTGTTGAGCATAGGGTGTTAGACAGAGGGCCTGTTGAGCCTAGGGTATGGGACAGAGGGCCTGTTGAGCCTAGGGCCAATAGCCGGTAACTTAGGCAATGGGGTGTATAGGACCTAGGGCTTGTGTGCTTAATCTGGGGCTAGCGGCCTAGGGTATTTTTTTTTTTCAATATCCACAATAGTACTAGTGACACAGTATATTATGCCTATGCCATTAAAGATAAAGAGTGGGCGCTATAAAAAGTTTTTTTATTTTTTCATACCGCCCTACGCTTTTATCTTTAGTAACACGCAAATATGTGATCGCTCGTAGTACCTACTGTAGCTGTTAAATAAAAATTTCCATTTTATTGCACAAAAAAATCATGTTTTTATATTTTTTTTTAAGAAATATTATATTATTATTTGTTAGGCAATAAAGAGAACTACAATTGGTTGAAATGCCAGCTCTTTCAGATGTTCCTTTTGCTTAGAAAAGACTGGTGTACGGCATTCTAGTTTTTACGAATGACGGCCTTGGTGTTCTATCGACAACAATAATTATTCTATTTGTCGAAGTCTTTATAAGTTTAACACATTATAATGTCAAATCAATAATATTTTACAAGATTCATGCAGCAAATAGGGTTAAATTAAATTATAGTAATACAGTTGTGATTTTGTGATTCGTACCAATTGATATATTTGTATTACGTTTCACTGTTTTTAACCAGAAATTGCTATTTTTTACGCTTACATTAGCCATTATTAGTGACATGTACCATTAGAATAGTTTATCTACAGTGTTTGCCAAATGTTTGTTTGTGCGTTGACAGCGCGGGAAAGTCAGAAAATAGGGTGGGGAGCCAATGAGAGTTCAGGATTTTAAAATCCTAAGCTCTCATTGGCTCCTCACCACAACTGGTTGGTGGATGTTGGCACAAACTGTGTCTTAGTTTTAATGAGAAATATTACCAATTTTTAACTTTGAGCTTTGAGCGGCGCTCTCAAATAACTTATTGTTAATAAATTAGTTGAAGAAGAGAAAAGAATACTGTCAGTTACTACAGACATTAATTCTAACGAAACGATTTTAATGAAACTTCATACACATCGTCTAAAGTACAATTGACCAGGCATGTAAACTTTCAACCTGATACAAGCAGAAGTTTTTGTGTAGTGAAGTGATATATGTTATATGGAGTAGTAAGCCAGGGCGTGAGTATTAGGGAATAGTCCTGTCGTTTAAGTTGGTCGAACCTATTGGTAAATGTTGAAGTAGGTCGAACCTATTGGTAAATGTTGAAGTTTGTCGAACCAACAACCAACTGGTAAGTGTTGAAGTTTGTCGAACCTATTGGTAAATATCGAAGTTTGTCGAACCAACAACCAACTGGTATAAGCGTTGGAGTTTGTCGAACCTATTGGTAAATTTTGTAGTTTGTTGAACCTATTGGTAAATGTCGAAGTTTGTCGAACCAACAACCAACTGGTAAGCTTTGGAGTTTGTCGGACCTATTGGTAAATGATGAAGTTTGTCGAACAAACAACCAACTGGTAAGCGTTGGAGTTTGTCGAACCAATTGGTAAATGTTGAAGTTTGTCGAACCAACAACCAACTGGTATAAGCGTTGGAGTTTGTCGAACCTATTGGTAAATATCGAAGTTTGTCGAACCAACAACCAACTGGTAAGCGTTGAAGTTTGTCGAACCTATTGGTAAATTTTGGAGTTTGTCGAACCAATTGGTAAATGTTGAAGTTTGTCGAACCAACAACCAACTGGAATAAGCGTTGGAGTTTGTCGAACCTATTGGTAAATTTTGTAGTTTGTTGAACCTATTGGTAAATGTCGAAGTTTGTCGAACCAACAACCAACTGGTAAGCGTTGGAGTTTGTCGAATAAATGAAATTGGTAAGTGTGACTTTTGGCCGTCAAAGGTTAATAATCGAATATGACTTTGAAAACTATAAAGATAACCAGAGGCCAATGTCTTATCTAACTTCAAATTCAGAATATAACAAAAGAATTCAGACTGATATAAAAATTACAGGAGACATAGAGATAAGCAGTTCAATATTATGTAGTAGGTTCAGTCTACTGTCAACTCTTCACGCATTATTTTACTGACCATAAAAAATTAAATAGAGAAACACTTATAATTCGTGTTTATTCAGCCAATGAAATAAATATAACTCGTATTAAATTAAATAAAGTTCAAAGACGCATTAATTAATTTTTGTATTTTATGACTGCCGATATTATTCACACCTATTTGCATTTATTACGTACATTTGCATAATTATCTTTATTACTTTTAATCATATTATGCCGCTAGAAAATTACTAATTCGTAAATAGCGTGTCATCTTTACTACGTGTACTCAAACATATAGTTAAAAATAGTTTAAGATATATTTTTATTGTGGTCTTGGTTCTAAAGTTAGTAATTTTTAATATATATTCAATGGATACACAGTACAAGCCGCTAATGTGATCCAGACTAAGTGATAAAATTATCCGAATGATAATATAAGCAGAAGGTACCATCGGAAGAAATGAGGACTAAGCGGTTCATAACATAGCTGTATTTATATTGCTATGGTCTCTAATCTCCATCTCTGTGCGCCAATTTCATGGTAATTAGATATTATATTAATTTCCTCCGGGAATACCCCAGTTACAATTTTATTCAATTGCTGAACCGTTTATTGTTTAAAAAAAAGAAACAAAACAATAATAATAAAAAAAATCGGGTACGGGGTACCTCGGAACGTTTCCTCACTTCGGAGGCCCACTAAAGTTGGATCTGCAGCATTTGGAAGTGCAGTCAGTACTTGGACGAGTGACCGTTTTGAACTAACTGATTTATTTATTATCAGTTTTTAAAAAAAAATAATATACATTATTTTTATTAAATTTATTTCATTCATTTAATTATTTGAATTTTGGCGGTATTTTGACAGATGTAAACAAACTTTTACGTTTAACGAAAGTATTGCACTAATTAATTATTATGTTTGCTTATAACTTTTAAACTAAATAATGGAATTTCATCGGGTTCAACTTCAATAATGGTGGTCAATATCAAAATGAAATTTGGTGGCATGTTTGTCATACAGAGAGGTACATTCGTGCCAAATTTCAACTCGATCAGGACCATTTTCGATTTTTTTTTAAAAATATTTGTTGACCCAGCAAACTGGGTTCAAGATGGCGGAAAAAGTTGAATTTCCAGGCGGCACCGTTACAGGTAAGGACTGATTTTTCTGCCAAGTTTCAATTCTCTAGGTTAAATACCTTGGGCGCTACGATGATAACATACACACATACATACACTCATATATACAGACGTCATGCTGAAAACCACTCAGGAGGTCTTAAAAACACCCAAAACGGATAATTCCGTTGAAACCCCGAAAACAAATGTTTGGTTGAAAACAATACTTTTCCTATCGGAAAATACCTTCGGAGAAGGTTAGGAAAAGTAAAAATAATAAACCACAACTGGTCACTTTATTTATTTATTTAATAATTTTTAACGATCCCCAAGACGGCATAACCACGGGTTGGGCTCTTGGTAAAAAGTGAACAACAACAAAAAACGTTTGTATTGTTATTGCTAAAATTTATGGTTTGGTGAAAATTATGGTTTATTGATGAACATTTCCTGATTTGTAATACGCCGGGGAAGTGTGACGTCACTTACGTAAAATAGTGTGTGTTGTTAGGTCAGCTGGCTCATAACATTGGATATACAACTGAGTTTTATCAGTGCTATTATATTTTATTATTATTTTTTAATCAATTATTTGTTTTATCATCTATAATGTATACATTTATTGGCTTATTAATGATGTTATTGATATATGATAAGGTTAAAAACAGTTAAAAAAGCTTTTAATAGAGTAAAAAGAGCACATCTGTGAGTAAGTTATTTTACATCTTCTTTGAGTTATTTGTGAGAATTATTTGTTTTATCATCTAAAATGTATACATTTATTGGCTTATCAATGATGTTACTGATATATGATAAGGTTAAAAACGGTTAAAAAAGCTTTTAATAGAATGAAAAGAGGAAAAAACTATAAAATGCTCACAGAACTCTAATAAACAATGGTTTGTTATGAGCCAGAAAAGATAACCTGACGAAAAATCGTGGAGGGCGCATGACGTCATAGCAACCTTTGTCACTTTTACGTAACCTCTCTGACGCGACGTATGACCTCCCTGTGACCACAAGAGTCCAAGACATTTTTAATTTAGCTCATAAGTACTTTGAAAATTACAAAATATGCGGCAGCCCTGTTTAAGTGTCTGCATTGATGAGTGGCCATCCATAGCCGGACTCTTGACAGGCTTTCATATCTCATAATATATGACACAGACATAGTAAACTTACTGTTTTCTACATAGAGAAGCACTGGTGGCCAAATCTGTGGCTCCTGGACTCAGCAGTATTACTTATCAAATTTTTGTTAACCTTTTAATGAGTGTTTCCATAAAATTCATGGGTACTGTGTTTGATTTCCAGACATTTAATTTTCAAAACAATTCCGTGTGAGGGCCCCTGGAACACCCCCGTTAGTGGGTGACCCAGTAACCCTATAGACATGGGGCCCAGAATTGCTCTCGGCGGCCCTGCATAAAAAAATAGGTGTGGTGCTATTTTTTTATTGTGTACCGCGGGCTAAAAATATTTGGGAGACTCTGATATTTATAGAGGGTTTATTATATGTTTGTTCCAACCAAGCAGTGTACCGTCCGCGGGATCGTCACGGACATGCGCAATGGATAAAAACCGTTCCATCCTGACTTGTGACAGTGTTCCGTACCATCCTCTAAACTGTTCCAACCTGCGCAGGGATGCGAACCGTTTACTGTGTCCAAACGATCCTCTGACAATACCAAGTACTGGTTTGTATGACATGCGCAGTAATGTAAATCTTCACCTCAGAGCAAGGAAAGGGTAGAGGGAACAATACTATAGAAACTGGGTCTCAAAAAGTGGTTCATTATGCTCCCCCCATATACTAGCTCTTTCAAGCGGCAGTTTGGTGAAACAGTATCGATATCTCGATAAAAACTCGAAATATATCTGTTATCAGCTGATAAGAATAAGTGATATTTTCTTACGACATTTAATTTTTTTTTTTTTAATACAGTTTTCTTCATAAATATGTACTTTAATGTTTGTTGTTAACCTTATTAATTGTCTAAAGGCAGTAACGTTGTTAATAAACGCGTAACAGATCCTAGATAACCAATAGCAATCTTCTTTGAGTGGGGGTATCAAATAACTGCTACTGATAAGGATTTGTTGACAAGAGTCTGTGGGGACAGAAAGACAAGGACCAGTGACCACGTGATCACTTTAGTTCAGATTGAGCTCGCTAGAAAGCGTTAGTATATGGGGGGAGCATAATGAACCACTTTTTAAAACGCATTGCTCGATCCAGCCCTGTCCGACTCCCTAGGGTGGGGGTTTGCCCAAGTTTGCCCGATGGCAGCGCCGCTCACGTTTTTAACGAATAAAGTGACTAATAAACTAACTAAAAACCATCGATATCTAGTAATAATCGATAGCTAAAAACCAAGCTAAGCCGAGTGAGTTTTTAGCGGCCATTGTGTTTTACTCTCTTGTGAACGTGAACGAAACATATCTGCTTTTGCTTTGTGTCTTTCACACTGTGTTATGTGTTCTTTCTCTTAAAGTTCTTTTCTTATTAACGTTTGTGGTTTTTGCTTCTTTGAGAAAGGTCAGATCTTGTGATGTGTTTGGTTGTTCCAGTCAGGCACCTCTGATGAAATGCTTTGATTGGCCTAAAGATGCAAGAAGGTTCGTTAATCTTTATTATTATTATAACTTTGGTAAATCTAAGTTAATGCGGCGACTCGACTTATTTTTTGTCAAAGGGATATCTAATTCTCCTATGTACAAATCACACTTTCGTTATTTTATTGATGGATAAATCATACAAATGTAGTGGTTGACAAAGTGTAACAAAAATGAAGTATTACAGTAAATAATTAATAGTTAATTCTCAACCGCATTAACTTAAGATTAGCTCAACTCTCAGGGTGATTCAAAAAGAATGAACCGATTCCATGATTAAATATTTTATTAAGGAGAAATAGCAAAACAATTGAACTTGTAATACAAGCATTCTACTCATAGTCCAATCCCGTTAAAACATATCAGGATTGATTATGCTTCTACGTGTTTGGGAAGAACAACAATCATATCAAATTGATTCCGATAGGATTGTTGTTATTCGATGCTTTAAGTTATCCAGCTCAGTTTTTTAGTCACTGATTTAGTTTTTGCAAACTCGAGAACACAGAATGCCTTGTCTTGAGAAGCCCCCATTTTATTTTGACAGTCAACAAAGAGCTGAGCATCTTGGGAGGCTGATGCACCTGGAGCAGACACACGGCTACCATCTGAAACTTAGAACCCTAATATTCCACTCACTCATTCTGATTTATACATTTACTTACAAAATTTGATCATGGAATCGGTTCATTGTTTTTGAATCACCCTGTTTATATATATATATTATCTGTGTTATATATATGTCTGTGTATACATGTGTCATCCATGGAGTGAGTGCACCTGGGGTGAATGACTAAAAAAATTTTAGTTGAAATTTGAGCTTCTAGGCATCAGCCGTCAGCCCTAAATGGTCTTAAACTAAAAAGTTGAAAAAAATTAGTCCAATTAACCCATTCAATGCGGGTGGATCCATGCCGTGCTAACGCACCTGGCGGGTGGATCCAAGCCCCTTCCTTTCAGCCCTCTGTAGCTCTATTCTCCGTGCCTCGAATAGAACCATCTTGCAAGGCTCTGTCAGGCCCGCTGACGTTTGTATCCACAGTGGATCCAAATATTTTTTTTTAATTTAACTTTTAAAATTGTGTAAATTTTATTCAGTCAGGTAGGTAGGTTCATAAATTGGATTACGCATTCAATGGGTTAATTAAATATACAGGGTGTTCTTTCTATGAATTTTCCAAAAAATGTTAAGAGTGAAGTACCCTTGTCTTTACAAATCTCAAAAATATTTATTTACAAAAGTTGTTCAAAATTAAAAGTTATGTCACATTTTCAGTTTGATCACCCAAGTACAAATTCCTAATTGTCTATGCTTTGAATGCAATAAGATTACAAAAAACAAACAAGGAAAATAAAATCTTAATGAGTGAGAATGTGTTCTAAGCGAGTTATAATCGAAAAAATGAAAATGTTATTGAGAAAATAGCTTCATTTTTTTATTTCACTTTTTATGCCATCTATTTATATGTATATATGTTTTTTTCAGATGGATGTTTGAACCTTTGCTGATGAGCTTCAAACCCTGAAATGTTTTTCCACCTGTAATCAGTCGACCCTCACAACATATTAAACTCTTTTTTAAAAACCCTTCCTCATAAAAAAAAAAAAATAAAGACAATTATTCACTAGAATTGCTGTAAATTAACTTTAGTTTGCATGATAAGGGTATTTTTTATTGCTTAAATATGTATTAAAACATTGTATTTAACCATATTGTACCTT
This sequence comes from Gerris lacustris, assembly GCA_951217055.1. Classification (NCBI taxonomy): domain Eukaryota; kingdom Metazoa; phylum Arthropoda; class Insecta; order Hemiptera; family Gerridae; genus Gerris; species Gerris lacustris. The sequence goes on from OX578283.1 coordinate 67,469,481, forward strand.
TTATGTGAATAAAACAGGCTTTTTATTTAATTCTGTTTCTATAATGCTTATATTTCAACCCTTCCAAATATTTTTAATAAGATTTATTTTAGAAGTTGATTTTTCTTCTTTTCAATGCAGAGGGAATTTATGAAATCCTTTACATTATAATATTATGGAAAATGATTTTTCATTTTTGAGCAATAGGAAAATTTACACTTGTGTAAATTATTTTAAAATTTGATTTGCTGAATTCATAATTATTATTATCTAATTATCCAGGTTCGTTATGTAGGTAATATAATTAATATTTCAAGGCACTGAAATATGTATATTTTTTAAGAAGTGGATAAAAAAGAGAAATTAATATTTCAATTTTTAAAAGTAAGGAGGAAAAGAAATTAGCTTATGTTTGAATTTGAAATTCCCGGTTTTTGGCGGGCATTTAGTACTGCTTTTTCCCTTGAACGTGAGAAGCGCTACTGTATAGTTTCCCCACTCTAACCTTGTCAAAACTTTCTTAAGAGGGGAGTCGACTATCTCTACTATTAGATATCGATGGCTCGATCTACCCCTTCCTTGCTCTGAGATTTTCACACATGTCAACAGTAAGGTTCCCTAACTGTTAGGTTTCCTTGAATGTTTTTAATACGGTGCGAATTATAGTGCTAAACCCGTTCCAACCTGATATGATTTTGTTACAGTACAATGTTAGCGCATGCGTCCTAAATGATTCCCGAACGATCTGCGGGACGATACAAAGGACGCAACAAATAGAGGGGTTGGAACAAACCTGATGAAAACTTTGTTTTTGTGGGCTAATATTATTAATAGAGAGATTTATCTCTGAGTTAGGTCCAAGTAAATAACAGAATATTTCTTCATATTTTACCATTTTGGTAGTATTCATACTACAGAAAGATTAAATTTTAATTTAAATCAAATTATAATTATTATTAACTACTATATACTATATATATAATTATAAGCGTTATTTCTCGGTTTAGTTCTATGTTAATTATTACTACGTTCACACATCGTTTTGGAAACGGTTTTGAAAACGATCCGCTAGTTCAAAACGCTGTACGAACGGAGATCGACGGATCGTATCGGGTTAGATCCGCTCCACCAAAAATACGTGATCGGATCGGGGGATCGAATTCAAAACGCTCGTATGAACAGGTCGTGGAGGGGATCGAGATATCAGGTTATTTTACTCTTTTCCACTTTTTAAGTTCTTGAAGCTTTTAAGTTTTCGTTAGCTTCCGTTTCTTTTTTTTAAACTGCAAAAACGTTTTTAAACAAAAGTTAATACTATAAAGAATCTGTAAAAACTTTTAATAACTTGTAAATAAAATGTAAAAATTCACGGACATATTAGGTAACAAGAAAGAAGGTTTTACTCGTGACGTCACCGTTACGAGATTTCGAAAACAAATATGTATTTCGATCACCTGTATTTTTTGTTGTGTGAACGGGAATCGTTTTGAAAACGAATTGGATCCGAAACGCTTTCAAAACGATGTGTGAACTGAACGTAGTAAATGTTGACTTCTAAGACTTATGTGGAAAATTGAAAGCTTAAATTCGGGACAAGGTATCAATAACGTCAGAGAAACTCATTCTCCTGCGTAGCTTAGTTGGTAGAGCGCTATACTGGAAATATAGAGGCTCGTGGTTCAAATCCCGGCGCTGGAGTGTATTTTTCTCTGTCTGTTTCCCGTAGTTAATAATAATTATAATTTGATTTAAATTAAAATTTAATCTTTCTGTAGTATGAATACTACCAAAATGGTAAAATATGAATTTCTAATTGATTGTACTAGGTTCAGGTACTAATTGGGTACTTTATAATTATAAGCGTTATTTCTCGGTCTAGTTCTATGTCAATAATGTTGACTTTTAAGACTTGTGTGGAAAATTGAAAGCTTAAATTCGGGACAAGGTATCATTAACATCAGAGAAACTCATTCTCCTGTGTAGCTTAGTTGGTAGAGCGCTATACTGGAAATATAGAGGCCCGTGGTTCAAATCCCGGCGCTGGAGTGTATTTTTCTCTGTCTGTTTCCCGTAGTTAATAATAATTATAATTTGATTTAAATCAGAATATTTCTTCAAGAACAGCAGTTAAGAAATATTTACATTTAAAATAAACCAGGTCATTGTCTTTGTCGATAGTATATATAATTATATATTAGCATAAAATTAAATCAACAATTGATAAAGCTAGCATATATTAGAAAGGTTAATTAAAATAATACTTTGGAAGCATTACACACGTAAATGTAACTTTTACCATTATAATCCAGTGAATACTTAAAATAGGGTTAACAAACTTTTAACAGCCTTATAATCCTATTAAAAGTTTGATAAGCTAACGTTAATACATGCACGGACTGAAAAAAATAATACATAAAAGATTTGTAAAAAAAAAAAAAAATTACTAACATTAGGCTGCCTTTAAAAAGTTGAATACCAACTATATAAATTAATATTTTGAGCCTTAAAAATATTTATAGAATAAAATAACCTAGACTCCTTCTCTATCTAAGTTTTTTAAGAGCTGTGACTGTGACAACAAAAGCTCAATGTTAAGTTTAAAGTCCAAACTCTTAAGAAATACATATATGACATTAAAACTTAAAAAACATAAACTTAATAAAATAACTTTTATCTACGATTGATACGAAATATAAACATTATAACTTTGTTTAGATGCGTAGAAAGTGATTATTTACGTACTTGTATTCATTGCGCATGCGCTTCTTAAAGTTCTGAAGAATTCCTTTTCTTTACCACGCTAGCGCTGTAAAGAAGAGGAATTCTTTAGCTTTACGCACGATTAGCGAGTTTGTTTACATTTAACAAAACTAATTTGCTATTATTTTATTAAAGTAACTGTTTATATCGAGTGTTTAGTGAAAAACAATGAATGAATCAAGTGGCTTTGACGAAAATATGTAGAGAATAATACTCCTCCAGAAATAATTAATTCGGCAAAAAATACAACTCAAGATTTCTTTATCAAGAGAAGAAATACGAACTTACATACAGCAACTTTATTTTTTTCTGTATTTATTATTTAAATCTAACAACCGTAGATAAAGTACTCGTGCGAAAACGGCATTTTGCATTGCTCGTGAGGTTTTACTACCCTCGCTGTCGCTCGGGTGCAAACTCCACACTCGCATGCAAAATGCTATTTTCCGCACTCGACGCGTAATGTACTATTACGCTTTACTCATATTTAACTTTTTTATTGTAAAATTAATCTCCTTGGAGGCTTTGCTTATCTACATACCACTTGAATCTAATAATCCTTCTTTCGATCTTTGCATTAATCTAGGAGAATCTGGAGGTACTGCCTTCTTTAGCACTTCCCTTCTTTAAGGTATGATAGGTTTATGCTGACCCTAGGCAGCATTAGGTTTCAAAGACCAGGGATTTCTTCTACACGTCTGACAATAAGGTGTAGAAATAAAAATATAATTTAAATCAAATTATAATTATTATTAACTACGGGAAACAGACAGTGAAAAATACACTCCTGTGCCGGGATTTGAACCACGGGCCTCTATATTTCCAGTGTAGCGCTCTTCCATCTAAGCTACGCAGGAGAATGATTTTTCACTACCGTAATCGATAACTAGTCTTCTCCTGCGTAGCTTAGATGGAAGAGCGCTATACTGGAAATATAGAGGCCCGTGGTTCAAATCCCGGCACAGGAGTGTATTTTTCACTGTCTGTTTCCCGTAGTTAATAATAATTATAATTTGATTTAAATTAAAATTTAACTTTCCGTAGTATGAAAACTACCAAAAACTTAAAAATTGAATTTCGAATTGATTGTACAAGGTACAAGTACTAATTGAGTACTTTATAATTATAAGCGTTAATTCTTGATTTAGTTCTAATATCATAAATATTGACTGTCTAAATGTATATGAATATTGAAAGCTTGGATTCGGGACTAGTTATCGATTACGGTAGTGAAAAATCATTCTCCTGCGTAGCTTAGATGGAAGAGCGCTATACTGGAAATATAGAGGCCCGTGGTTCAAATCCCGGCTCAGGAGTGTATTTTTCACTGTCTGTTTCCCGTAGTTAATAATAATTATAATTTGATTTAAATTAAAATTTAACTTTCCGTAGTATGAAAACTACCAAAAACTTAAAAATTGAAAAATATAATGATGTTTTTTTTTCGCTTTACGTACAACAGTTGCTAGGGCCGACTGATGGTGACCCAGTTTGATGGAGTATCTTATCACCAGGTAGGTACGTTAATGAAGGCCGTTTTTTTTTCAGCACATTTTTTCCATGTTGTTCTGGAAGTTTGTAAGTCCGAGTAAGTTAGGAAGAATTGTTTGCTTCATTAGTTTATCAACTTTAGGTAAAATTGTTCTAGTTCATCGATGAGTCACTGCACCAGAGAACCCAAGTGCGTAAACTACTCATATGATTTCATTAAAATTTGGATGGTTCGTCATAATTATCCCATTGTTGGTCCCATATAAGTTCCAATCTTCTGCACTCATTTGTTTCTCTTCCACATGCGCACAAACATACATTTATTTACACATATAGCTTAAAAAGCACTTATCTGATTTTTATGAAATTTGGAAGGTTTGTCTAAAGTAGCTCGCAGACGACCCTAGATTAATTTCAACCGTCTGTGCTCCTTATATTTAGCTGAATTTATATTTTAATTAATTTAAAATATCAAAACAATTTTGACAGTTTTAAAAAACGAGGGAAAATTAAATAAATTTGACAATAATAGGTTTTAATAGTATAAAATCATTAAAGTATACAAAATAGAATGCGAGGAAGCTAAATGCTGCACTAATTGGCAGAGTGGTTTTGTTATGAGCGACAAAAACTTTTTCCGTAAGCACTGAACTTCAGACCGAGTGATGTTTGCGAATGTAGAAATTTCCCCAGGTTGACAATACGTGATGCCTAGTAAAATTTAATTTCAATAAGTGACTAGAAGGGTTTATGTGTGATAACATGCTACATCATATGGTTTAATTGAACTACTTAGATATGATAACATAATGACAGGTTGGTTTGCGTGTTTCAGGGAGAGACGTTTCAGATAAATGGAACAGGAATGCTCGGAGCAGCGGAGAAACTCTAAAACTGAACACTTCATTCCTAAAACTAAGAACCATGTTGTCATCAAGACCGACACGCCAGAACATGCTAGGTAACATATTTTTATTATTTATTTCAATGCTTCATTAAATGTTTTTTTTAGGGTTTAGTTTAGTAGATCATCCTCGAAACCCTTATGCCGAGTGTGATGTGTCTGTCTGTCCGTCGTACTTTGGTTCATATCCCCTGAACTGTTGACGCTAGAGATTTAAAATTTAAAATACTGGCGTAACTTTTTGACCCACACATAGAAAAAATATAGAGAAGTTGAACATTTTATATGCGCAAAAATATGCAAAGCTCAAAAATTTTATATTTATTCATTTTTGTGATGGGTGGTGTCAAATGAAAGCTACTGAAGAGTAGATTACAAATATACAGAGTGGGGAAAAACCGTTTTTGAACACTTATAGCTCAGCTTCTGAAATAGATAGAGATATAGGGTATGCGGGGTTTGAAAACTACATTATTCTACTTTAAATTCCATATCTATAACTTAAAGAACTATTGGGTGAAAGCCATGCCATGGTGGTTTGAATTAGGATAAAAAAAACAATGCCCAAGTAGTAATCGTTGTCTGGTATTATATTTTTGATAGAATAAATAACCATTTGGTGGAGTGGGGGTTGTTTGTAGGTAAGTTGGAGGAGCCCCTCAGTGTTTTAATAAACATTGAAGATGTGTTAAGCACAATTGTTGCCTGAAATTGAAGATCAAATGCTTAATTACACGTTTATGCAAGATAAACCCACTTGCCCATTGCTTCTTACAAACAATTCAATACTTGTGAATTGCCCAGACTACTCATATAATTTCATCAAAATTTGGATGGTACGTCATAATTAGCCCATTGTTGGTCCCATTTAAGTTTCAATCTTCTGCACTCATTTGTTTCTCTTCCACATGCGCACAAACATACATTTATTTACATCTATAGCTTCAAAAGCAATTATCTGATTTTTATGAAACTTAAATGGTTTGTCAAAAATAGCTCGCAGATGACCCTATATTAATTTCAACCGTCTATACCCCTTGAATTTTGCTAAATTGATACTTTAATTCATGTAAAAAAAACCAAAACAATTTTGACATATTTAAAAAACGAGGGAAAAATTAAATAAATTTAACAACAATAGTAGTAAAAGTATAAAATCATTAAATTATACGAAATATGAAGCGAGAAAGCTATGTGCCACACTAATTAGCAGACTATTTCTTAAAATAAATTGGTGTTGATTGTTGATAAGATTATAATATGGTTGTTGGCCGTAGGAGCAGTTGTGGCGTGTCGTTAAGGGCAGGTGGGGCTAAGCCCCACCAACTTATTTAAAGAAAAGAAAAACAAATTAGTTGTCAACACAAATAAATAGATGTACATAGTTATAGTTAGAAGGGTGTCTTTTTTAAATTTATAAAGTAAATTCTATAAGCAGTGGGCAGAGTCAACAACGTTTATTGACTTAATGCAAATTCAAAAGTTTATCTAGTATTCTGTATTTTACTTTTTACTTAACTATTTGTATGTAATCTCGTTTGCGTTGTGTTGAGCAAGGCGGTTTTGTTGTTTTTAATTTGACGATATACTTTACCAGGAGAAGGTAAAATTAAGGTTGGGAGAAGAGAACGGATAATACTATTGGACCAGAGTGTATTGATCTACATATCTGTAACCTTGTCTCTCGCCTGTGTTCCTGTAGCATCCTCTATACCAACCTCTATACCAATTACCGGATCTTAATGAAAGACAGGCCTTCACGTCCAACCCCGGTCAAATAGCTTTTCGTGTCTCTATTTTTTTCCCCCCCCTTGCATTCTTCCGACTTGTACAATCAAGAAAATTACTATCTTCTAGACACCATTAACCATCGTTATTGTAAAAGGATTGTGGGAGGGGGTGGGGAAGGGGGTGGGAGGGGGTTCGTGACATGATTTATTCACTTCATTTATTATTTGTGTTGCTAAAAATAACAAAATATGGAACTACAAAAGACTGGTATTCACAATTTTTCTTCTGATTGTTATGTACCAAAGAATAAATAATAGGCTGCCAATTAGTGTGGCACATAGCTTCTTCGCGTGCTATAGCGTATACTTTTTTATGACCGTATGCTTTTAAAACATATATAATTTTCTAATTTATTAAATTTTGCTTCCGAGCATACCGAAGGTAACGGAAGCTTTGTGTTCACTTTTGAGAACGAAAAAATGTTATGTCTCCAATTTTAAAAATTCCAAGACAGAAATCGGTTTCAGACATCAGGGAATATTTTTGGCCTCGTGTCTGTCTGTCTGTCTGTCTGTCTGTCGGTCTGTGTGTCCCCGAATCCTTGAAACGTGTGACGATAACTTGAGTAAATGTGGACCGATTTTGATGAAATTCGGTAGACATGTTCATTTTACCAATGCCCAGGACTAGTTCGTTGGACAACTTTATCCGTCCAAGTGGTCACGCGCAGCGCTTGCGTAAACGTAAACTTCAAATATAAAATTGAAATTTTAGGATGGGAAAAAATTCTAACTTCATCTATTCAATGAGACAATCAACTTTTTTAATTAAATTATTTTAGTAAAACCAACAACGACACCGCTTTGAGGTGTTAATGATCGCTATATTCATTAAAGCAGACCTAAACGTTTAAAATAGAGAAACCCTCGTTTTTACCGATATCTTACGTTCTAACGTAACGATTTTAATGAAACTCAATACACACTGTCTAAAGTACAATTGAAACAGGCATGTAAAATTTCAACCTGATACACGCAGAGGTTTTTGAGTAGTGAAGTGAAATATTTTAAATTGGGTAGGTCGGGTAGGTAGGGAACAGGACTGTACAACCATCCTCTTTAACGGTACTCTTATAGAAAAGGGCCCTTTTTGTTTTTTATACAGAAGAGTTTATATCCCTTAGTCTAACTACCTATTAAGACAAAGGGATATTTAGTCCAATATGCTTTGGGACAAAGGAATATCACATTTTTGCATAGAAAAAGTGTGTATTCGGTTGCTAGAAGGTATATTAGATTAAAACAAAAAGGGGTCCCTTTTCTATATAAAAGTGATTTAACTATCAGCCTTTTTAACTATCAACTCATCATGATTAACTTTTTCTTAATATTCAATACATAATATTTATTGCAAAACACACACTTCAATGATAAAAAATGCTTTTCTTTTAATTTTGCCTTAACTCCGCTTAGTGCAAATATTTAGTTACTTTTAATTTTGTCTCTTTTCTAACTCCGCCATTTATAAGTAGTTAGCATCGTATACTTAGTTGTGTGATTTTACCATTTATATTTAATGAAAGGTGAAGGGTGTCCCGCGACACCACACGAATTTTTGGAACGAAGTTCCTTATGGCACGTTCTGGAGCCCGGGAGTGAATCCGAAAAAAACGACCAAAATCACCGTCACAAAATAACCGTCACAAAATCACCGTCACAAAATCACCGTCACGCAAAATCCGTCCCGAAATCTACACAGATGACGATAACTTGAGTAAAAGCTCACCGAGTTAGATGAAATTTGGTACACATGTTCATTTTACCAATGCCCAGGCTGGGTTCGTCGGAAAACGTTATCCGCCCAAGCGTTCACGCGCAACGCTCGCGTAAACGTAAGCTTCAAAAGACGGGAAAAAGTTTTATTAAGGAAGCCTGTTACTTGACTTGTTTTGATTATTTTTGTTATATATGTCAAAAATGTCACTTTGTTTTGTAAATAAATATAAAAAAATATAATCATGTAAAATTTCACCCTGATACAAGCAGAAGCTGTAGAGTAGGGAAGAGATATATTTTATAATATTTTAAATTAATTGGCCGGGTAGGTAGAAAACAGTCCTATTTCATTCCAAACTCCTTTAACAAACATACTCTTTCACTATAAACTCATCATGATCAACTTTTTTCTTATATTCAATATATATTTATAGTGTTCGGTTTTGCCTTCACTCATAAAGTGGGGGGCCGAGTTTCCTTTCCTCCGCCGCTCCACGGACTGGAGGGGATAGGCCCTGTCCCCGTCGGCCGTGTGTCTGTCCCCACCTTCCGTGAGTCAGTGTGCCTTGAAATGCGTAAGTGGAGTTACGCACTCACTCTCTCTCCCTCTTACTCACCTCTACGTACCTCACCTCACCTTCCCGTATCTTCTCACTCGCTCACCTCGAAACTCACCACTGCACTGAAACCACGCTACCGCCAAGTACACCACTGCCTGGACACTGGAGGGCCCTTCTCGACGTTCACGGCAGGTACAAAGCACCTCACCAATCCAGGTACCTCACCTCCCCAATTTTATTAATTTTATTGTTTTTTCCTCTTACATAAAGGTTTATGTATCACACATAAATTTAGTGGTCCTATGTGCCGAAGTTATATTTTAACCTACCTTAATCTCAATAGTAAATTCACTCACATTTTATTCTTTTACTCCACTTTAAATTTAAAATTAACTCACCCTTCTCATTATTTTATGAAATATTTAAATGTTAAAGTGTCTCTTAATTTACCTCTCATTGAGCCTGTGGTTTCATTCTCTTTAAAATTGTTAATTTTCTTTAAACTGAAATCAGTCTACATTTCTGCTGCGATTTTACTATTTCTGCAAAATTGTTGCTCCTCTACTCCTCTCTTTGCTGCAAGAATTTACATTTGTTTTATTTCTCTTCTCAGCTATTTTGCAGATTTATATTAATGTAAAATTTATTTTCTTTTTTGGAGGTTTATAAGAATAGCGGGTCAGAAATTTAATTTTGATTTTATCATTTTTGTCTTTTTCTTTTATTCAATATTGGTAAAGTCTGGCACCAAATTAATAAGGATATTAATTTGTGTAAGATTCTGATGGTCTTTATAATTCTAATTTTAATTAGTACAGTCACTTTACTAATTTCTCAGCCATTCCCTTTTTCCCAAGTTAATAAAATTTCTTTAATTTTTCTCGAAATTATAATTAAAACAGGAAATAGTTATTTTATATATTACCTATTTTTCTGCCTTGTCTTTCTTTATGGATACAGATTTATCTCATTTAAATATTAAGAACCCACTATTTTTTAATTCTTTGACAATTGTATTTCTACTATTAATACTTACCCGGTATTATTTCAACTTAATATTGTTTCAATTAATATTGTTTCAACTAATATTGTTTCAATTAATATTATTTCAATTAATATTGTTTCAATTAATATTATTTCAATTAATATTGTTTCAATTAATATTATTTCAATTTAATTTTTTGATTTTATGATTTTTCCTTTTTTCTTTGATTGTGTTGGAATTAAAAATCTTTTAGCTGATATACTTAGACCTCTCCTTGTTCTGAAAACTACTATTTGGACTTTGACCTTCAAAGAGTCTAATTTTTTCTAAACCTCGTTATAAATTATTCTATTATTTCCTTTTTTATAATCTTAGTTAAACTCTTATCATCATATACAGTCTGCTGCAAATTTAATCTCTACATCGACTCTTATTATTTCGGCTAAAGATTATTTATTCTTTCTCACTTCTTATCTTAAAGCATATAATATTTTATTCTTTATATTTAAATCCCTCACTTATTACCCACCTCACTCTTCAAGTTTTTCACCTCATATTCTCTACCTCTTATTAATTATTTCTTTTAATTATGGCAGACACAGACAAGAAAAATAAGTTAGCCGTTTTAATTAAAAGAAAAGAAACGTACTTTTTACGCATTCAACAGTGCTTTGATTTAATTGGAAAGCTTGATAAAACAGAAAATCTTAATACTTTTAAAACTCGTAGTTCTAGGATATCTCAAACTAGAGAAGAGTTTTTTAATATTTTAGAACAAATTGAGCTACTCAAAATGGATTTAAGTGCGGATTATGAACCGAATTTTGAGTCTCAAAATGCCGTGGATGACTTAGTTTCTTTAATCCTGGAAAAGGCAGAGGATTTGAAGCGAGTTCAGCCATCAGCTGGGACTAGCGGTACTCAAAGAACCGAGACTCCTGTAGGTCCGGGACAAGCCGCTGCGCCGTTGTTGCCCAAAATTAATTTATCCACGTTTTCTGGTTGCCTCTCTCAGTGGACTTCATTTTATAATTTATTTTGTAGTTTAGTCCATAATAATTCCTCACTCACTAAGGTTCAAAAATTTCTCTATTTATTATCTTGTGTTTCTGACGAGCCTCTGAATTTAATTAAGCACCTCCCCACTACTCATGCTAATTATGAGGTCGCATTAGACATTTTAGTAAAACGGTATCAATGCGCTCGCCATTTAGCGACTTATCATTTAGAACAATTATTCAATTTATCCTCTTTACAAACAGGTTCTTATTCGAGACTTCGGTCATTTTACGAAACATTAGCTGAGAACTATACAGCACTCCAAGCTCTTAAGATTGCTAACTTAGGAGACTTTGTACTCTTCCACCTCGGGTTTCGTAATCTTGATTCTCAATCAAGAAAATTGTTCGAACAATATTTTAACGAACAACAACGAGTTAAGAGGGAGGATAAGTCGTCGACAGCTGAACCTTTACCTACGTTTAAAGATTTTTTAAACTTTCTAGAGGGACATTGTAAAATTTTGGAAACTACGAATTTCGAAACCTTTAAAGACTTCCCTTCTCGTTTTAAACCGAAAGGTAAACCTCAGACTGAGGTTAAGAGAACTTATACTGCTACCTCTAACAAACCCGGAGAACCAACCGGTACTTCCCCCTCTACCAGAACTCACCGAGCGACCAACGGATATACCTCTACTAGATTTCCTAATTCAAATAAAATTTTATCTAACAAGCCAGTTAATAATAATTCTCCGCAATCTTTAACCCAACAGTCTCAACTGCCTAATTGTTTTCTTTGCCGCGATTCTCATTCAGTTTATAAATGTCCTCAGATGCTCAACTTTAGCCCTCTTCAACGCTTTCAAAAAATTCAATCTCTAGGTAGATGCACCAATTGTTTTGGTAATCATCTTCGTTCTATTTGTAAATCCACTAACCGCTGTTTTCAGTGTGGTTTGGACCATCATAGTCTGTTGCACAAGTCAGATGGTTCATCAAGTTTTGAAGAACAGGATATAACTAAGAAGTCGTCCGGTTCTTCTATTCATCGTGTTCTCACCTCTTCTATTACTTCACCTCTACCCTCTTCTTCTGTTCTTTTGAGCACAGCTGTGATCCACGTGGTTGATTCTCTTGGAGGCTTTATAGAAGCCAGAGTTCTCATCGATAGTGGAGCTCAGTCCTCATTTCTATCCACTTCATTCTTCTCTCGACTTGGCCTTAACCTGAGAAAGGCTGATATCTCTGTTTCAGGTGTTGGAAATACCGCTGTAACCCGTCCTAAAGGTATAGCAAATATTTCGATTAAGCCTCGAATCTCTTCAGGTCCTATTGTAACATATTTATTTGGGATATACCCCTTTTTTATAATTTAATTATTTGAAATTAATTTAGAAGTGGTATGTGTTTGATTTGATTTATATTTGAATTATGGCGCCAATTCTTGTAAGTTTTGGAGGGAAACTGTGTAGGTTGTTTTATTTTATGATTGTGAAGTTTAAGTTTTCTTTTGTCTTTTCCTTTATTGTAGGTTTGTTTTAGTTTCTAAATTCCAGTTTTGGAAATGTTTAGTTTGATTTGATTTTCTTTTTCTTTTCATAGTTAAGTTGGTAGGCCTGTAGGAAGATTAGGTCAGAGGTTGGAGGTCAAGTGGAAAAGGTGGTCAAGGGTCAAGACCTCATGTTCTAAGTTTTATGTTAATTAGGTGCTGATTTAAGTTTCATTTGGTGGTCTAGTGAACACTTTTAGTGGATTAATTAGATAGGACACTGTTAGTGGAATTAGTGAGATTCAATTTATCTCTGGACCTGTCTATGGCTCTAACTAGGCTCCAGATCAAACCACCAACCACCTGTTTTAATGCCTGAGTGAGGATCGTGTGAGCTCAAAATATATATATATATATCAGTCTTTACTGTGAGACTGCTCGCAAACTGAATAAGGTTTGAGATTTATTATTTGCTACCAACTTCCTTCCTAATAACATAGTTCATGGGTTGGTGACCAGTTCTGGAAGTTCTTAACTGATCCACCATCTCTATGATCTACAACACCCTACAAGAACACCAGATTATTTTCTCTCTTTTGGCTTTCTTTTTTTATTATTTTCTTTTTCTGTAAATACTTTAAATTACCTTTATGTTACCTTGCCCAGAAGTAGTTTTAGGTTGGTGGAAGACCACCTGTAGGATATGTATGTGATGGGATCCCAAGGTACCTTAAAAATGTATGTTCAGTTCAGTTATCAGGTCATTTTATTTATCACTGTTTTTACTTTTTCTTTTGTAGTAATTACCTCCATGGTTACTTATTATTTTATTTACATACAGGTCAGGCAGTCCTTAAAGTAGTCTATAATTTATGTTTCAACTTAAACTCTGCCAAGTTAAAGAACTTTTTTTTAATTTCATTCTTTTCTTTTAGTTTCTTTCATCTAGTGACTGCTCTGACGTTAGGTCAGTTTTTTTGTTTATTTTCTGGGCGAACAGATCAAAGAGAATCAGCTCTGTTCACTTACATGAATAAACATACTCTTATTAGCTTGAAATTAATATTTACTGTTATTATCCAATCTTTATTAACGTATAAGCCTCTATCATTATTTTCCTTCTTGTCAAAATTTACAAATCTAAATTTTGTCTGGTGTCCTTTCTTTCCTGTTTCCTTTCCCGTTCCTTCTCCTTGTCCTCTTGGGTTTGGTTCTTTCCCCGTAACCGTAAAGAACCTGGCGTCCACTATATATGAGAATATCAAGACTTTATATCAAGTCCAGTCTGTATTAGTTGAAGGTAAAAGAAGCTGTAAGTATTCTGCACCCCCCCTTAGCCGACTTGAGTTGGGCTCAAATTATCGTTACAAAAGGTGGCGCCCAACGTGGGGCTTAGATTTTGCCTTCGGCTTAGTTTAGTACTGGATTATAATAAATTCCTTACCTTGATTGATCTGATTAGATGTTTAGATGTGTCAGATGTTATCAGTGTGTATCAAAAGTGATCTATAGCTTATTTATAGAGTCTGCAGCAAACTATAAGTTAATATTGGCCAATATATTTCACTTACTTACCTTAAATATAGTTATTTTCTTTATAAATATTCATTTAATATATTTTAATCATATTTTCTTGTACCATAGTACGACCTTGTATCTGCATCAACTCATATCTTCTGTTTTATCTCTTATCACTGAAAGATCACTTTTGAAAACACTCCCGTTATCTCTGAATTTATTTTTTTCGTCCAGAATTTATAGGAAAAAGGTTTTTATTTGGATTTTTCTTTTTAATTTATTAATTTTGACGATTTTTATTTCGCTGGTGAGTATTTCAACTTGTTTACATCTGAAAACTGGAGTTCTTTAGGAAGAATATTCTTCTTGTCTATGTTCAGTTAGTGTTGTTAGGTTGGGAAGTATTTTATTTCTAGATATAGATTTAGAAATCATTTTAGGGGGGCTCCCTCTCAAACATTCTTTTCAAGGATTTATTTACTTCATCTTCTACCAAACTTTTAATTTTCTACATTTTAGTTTTACTTTTTCTCATTGGGGACTTCTGAAATTAGTTTATTAGATTTAGTTATTAGCGTAGGTTTAATTTTGCGGATTATTCAGCTAAGAATATTTTGTCTGGAAAATATTAAGTGTAGTGTTAGAGGATTATTTTTAAGGAATTTAGTCTTAGTGGTGTGAATGATAGTGTGAATGATTAGATATAGTTTAGACTTAGGGAGTCTGCACTTTTTTATGTTCTTATATTATAACCAATATAATTCAAATAAATTTTACTTTTAAAAAAAAAAACCCTGATAATTACTAAACGGTATTACTTGGAATGTTTATTCAAAATTACTTGTAAACACATCATTTCTGTACATAGATATAATTTTCATTTTTAAAATAAACAACCACTTTATTTTTCACAATACAATTTGTATTTGATTTTTTTTAGATTGTCTCTCATGATAATCTTTACCTTGATCATTTCTTTTAATTTTAATCTTATTATAATAATTAGTATAAATATTTTTCTTGGGTTTATTACTCAATTATTTCTTACTACTGCGTATAATTTTGTTTTAATATTATTACTCCTTCATTGATTCGACTTTATATTCACTTTTAAAGTGCAGATTCTAATTAATTTTAGAAATTTAATTTTTAAGACTTTAGACATAATAGTAGGGACTTGGAAGTTCACCTGCTCCAGTATTTTTATTTCTACAGTTTTAGTAAAAATATTTTGATTTTTTTTTGTACCTTATAATTTGTTTTAAATAAAAAAGAAAAAAAAACTTGTACACTTTTATAACCCTTTTTTTGTGTAGTATATTGCTTTATTTTATTTTAATTTTTGTAAACCATGGAGAAGATGGATGTAGACCGTTTAGAGAAGGAGGAACTCGAATTTGACCTAGAATTTAGAGGAGTTACTGGCTTGACGGATGTATCTGTTATGAGATCAAGTCTTAGAGCTCTTTTAAAAATTGAAAAAGAAACCAATGTTGCGACTGTACCGGATTCTCCAGTTAGAAAAAGAAATCCGGATGCTGAAATTGCGATTATTCTGACTAAAGTAGCGAACTTAGAAGAAAGAGTAAATGAATTTAATGGAGTGAAGGGAGACAACGAACATAAGAAAATCTCTACCAAGTTCCTGCATACCATGAATAGATTAAACAGGTGTCCCATTCCAACGGAAAGTGCAACGCTGTTACAGTCTAGATCGACATGTTTGACAAAACTTTTACAAATACAAGAAACTTTTAATGCAAAGGTAGGTGTGGTACAGGTTAATAGTGAGGATGAAACTCCAGCTACCCCAGCAGGTCCTCCTCCGGAAGCAAGGGAAGATGAGCAAAACTTAAAAGTTGCGGATTTAATCAAAGCACTTACTGCTGCTACTTCTGGTTCTAGTCGTAGGAAAGTAGTACCGACTAAAGATTGGGGCATTACCTTCTCTGGCGATAGCAAGGGGAAATCTCTTCGCACCTTTCTGGAAGAAGTAGAACACTACCGCAGAGCAAGGAATGCCACAAACCAAGATCTGTGGAGAGGTGCTTATGATTTATTTTCAGGACCAGCTCTCACCTGGTTTAAATCTGTATCAGAAGAGATCTCTTCCTGGGCCGAGTTAGTCTATCTTCTTAAAGAGGAGTACGAGGATGAAGACTACACGACGGAGTTACATGCTGAGATGCTTGCAAGGACTCAGGGCCATGAAGAAAAGTTTGGGGATTATATTGCCGTAATGAAGACATACTTCGCAAGGCTAAATATTAGAGAAGAAGAGAAACTTAAAATCTTGTTTCGCAATCTGACCCCATACTTTTATGACAGATTACGCCAGTATACCATAGACTCGATGGATGACTTTGTCCGATTGGGCAGACGTGTTCAATCTGACAAGTCTCATATGGATAAGTATAAACCTCCACCAACACCAAAGAAGACTTTGTTGGAACCCACACTTGCATACCAAGGAACATCCACTTCAAGTAAAGAAGATAATCGCAGTGGTAGCAAGTTTAGTGGAGTCGAGATAAGAAGTTCGGATAAGTCTAATTTCCGGGGCAAGACACCTGGTTACCGGAAATCTTTTAATAACGATAAACGCCCTCAGAGTCACCAGGGTTCTCGCAACGCTAATTGTTATTGTTGTGGAGCTCCGGATCATTATTTTTATAGATGTCCCAAACTTGGGTTTTGTGTAAATTGTGGCAACAAGGACCCTAAGGTCAAGAAGTGTCCTCGTTGTCCCACTATAACTTCTAACAAATCGGGAAACGAAGATGGGAAGACCAAGTGAAGGGTCCACTACGCCTTCCCAAGTCTGTCATCCAGATCCAAAAGAAGGAGCGGGATAAATGGTTAGAGGTTGTGCAGTCGTTCTTCGAACAACAACGCGCAAGCGGATTAATAACCTCTAATGAAGATGATTCTCGTCCTTACTTAGAAGTTTTCATTTTAGGATTTCCGATGTTAGGACTTTTAGATTCAGGTGCTACGCGTACATTGGTAGGACAGCGTGGATGGGAGATTCTACAGAAATTAGGATTAAAGATGATAAGAACTTCAGCCGTCCAATGCACTGTGGCTGACGGAAGATCGTGTGAGATTGTAGGAAGTGTGGAAGTGCCTATGGTTTTAGATGGGAAATTTAAAGTCATTCCGACGCTCATTGTGCCTTCTATTTCTCATGACTTAGTTCTCGGTCTTGATTTTTGGAGGGAGATGGAGATTGTTCCTGATCTGGTGAAAAATCAATATAAGTTTAGCGATGAACCGGCTAGGTTATCAGAGGTTCTTGTTTCTGAAGATCACTTGACTGCGGAGCAGAGAAGAAGCTTGCAGGAGGTCACTGAAGAATTTTTCGAGAACATGGGATCTGAGCTTGGAAAAACTGATTTGATTGAGCACGTTATCGACACTGGTGACGCTGCTCCAATCAAACAGCGGTATTATCCTGTCTCCCCAAGCGTTCAAGAAAAAATGAATGGAGAGCTTGAAAAGATGCTTCAGCAAGGAGTGGTTGAACCTTCTACTTCTCCCTGGTCTTCTCCTGTAGTCATGGTGGGAAAACCAGATGGCTCAACACGTTTCTGTGTTGATTATCGTCGGGTCAACGCAGTTACGAAGAAAGACGCGTACCCACTTCCATACGTGTCACATATCTTGGACCGACTTAAGGATGGAAAATATATCTCTTCTCTAGACATTAAATCGGCTTTTTGGCAGATACCTGTTGAAATTAATTCTAGAGAAAAGACTGCTTTCACCGTCCCTACCCGTGGACTCTACCAATTTAAACGCATGCCCTTTGGACTGCATAATAGTCCAGCGACATGGCAAAGGCTGATCGATAAAGTTCTGGGTGCAGACATAGAAGTCTATGTCTTCGTCTATCTTGACGATATTGTCGTCTGCACGCCAGACTTTGAGACACATTTGAAGGTTCTTCGGCTCATATTTGGAAGACTCCTGGAAGCAGGCCTTACACTTAATAAGGAGAAATGTAAGTTTTGTGTTGAGCAGCTGAAGTACCTTGGTTACGTCGTCGATTATTATGGTCTTAGAGTTGATCCGGACAAAGTTAGTGCTGTTGTAGAATATCCTGTACCCAAGACACCAAAACAGATGAGACGCTTTTTAGGTATGGCATCTTGGTACAGACGCTTTGTCCCGGGATTTTCCACGATCGTGTCACCTTTGACGGCCTTGTTGAAAAAGGGTGTCAAGTGGACATGGACTGATACTTGTCAGAAAGCGTTCCGCGAGTTGAAGGAACAACTCATTAAAGCTCCAGTGTTAACCTGTCCTGATTTTTCGAAGCCGTTCTACGTTCAGACTGATGCCAGTGAAGTAGGCGTGGGCGCTATTCTCTCACAGGAATTTCCTGATGGAGAACGTGTTGTAGCTTTTGCTAGCAGATCACTGACAAAGCTTGAACGAAAGTACTGCGCTACAGAACTCGAAGCTCTTGCTGTTCTATGGGCAATAGAAAAGTTTCGAGCCTACCTCGAAGGACAGAGTTTTACTGTTATCACCGACCACATGGCTCTGAAGTGGTTGATGTCAATGAAGGAACCTAAAGGAAGGTTGGCACGCTGGATCTTACGACTGCAGCAATATGACTTTGAGGTTCGTCATAGGCCTGGTAAGATGAATACTGTCGCTGATGCCTTGTCGAGAGCACCGGTGGATGCTGTTAGAGTTTCTGAGGTTAGTGTTGAGGACAAGTGGTATCAAGGCATGTTGGATAAGGTCGCTGCAGATCCGGATAAATATCCCTTATGGACTGTGGAACAGGGTCAGTTATATGCGAACCGTTGTAAGAAGAAAGGAGTTGGAGAATCTCCGTCGACATGGAAGATTGTGGTTCCTAAGGAGAAGAGGAAGGAGATCATCTCAGAGAACCATGATTCGCCCATGGCAGGCCATCTTGGGACCTTCAAGACTAAGAAGAGGATCATGAGCAAGCATTATTGGCCTGGTATGGCAGCTGACATCTCTTCTTATGTCCAGAAGTGCCACGTTTGTCTTGCTATGAAGACGGAACCAAAGAAGCCAGCGGGTCTGATGGGAGAGCAACGGAATCCCGGAGCACCTTGGAGGATGGTGAGCGGCGATTTAATGGGACCTTTCCCCCGTTCCAGTAACCAGAATTGCTATCTCCTGGTTATTGTAGACTGCTTTACCAAATACGCAGTTCTTCATCCGATGAGGCGTTCTGATGCAAAAGCAGTTACGAGGTTCGTTGAAGAGCAGGTTTTTATGATGTTCGGCGTACCACAGTATTTTATAACTGACAATGGACCACAGTGGAAGAGTAAGGAGTTCATGGAGAAGATGGATCAGTATAAAGTCAGAGTTCTCTTCAATCCTTTATACCATGCCCAGAGCAACCCCACTGAGCGGTATAATAGGACGATCAAAGCTATGATTAGTTCTTTTGTAAAAGACAACCATAAGAGTTGGGATAAATATTTACCCCAGCTTGGATTTGCTCTTCGCACGGCTGTTAACGAGACAACTGGATACTCACCATCGTTCCTGACGTTCGGTCGCGCATTGCATTCAACTGGAGAGAGAATTCCTGGCCCAAACGATCCTCTTATCACTCCACAGGTTCCAGATGAAGACCATCCAGATATTAAGAAGTTTGGAAAATTACAACAGGTAATTCAGACTGTTAGAGACCGATTGAGACGTGTGCATGAGCGTAACGCTCGTACTTATAATCTTCGGAGGAGGTATCAAGAGTTTAAGGTAGGCGATGTGGTTTGGAAGAGAACTCACTTCTTGTCACATGCTACAAAGAACTTCTCTGCCAAACTTGCACCGAAATTTATAAGGTGTAGAGTGATCAATAAACTAACTCCGTTAGTTTACGAACTTGAGGATGAGAAAGACGGTAAGTACTTAGGCCGCTGGCATGTCAGCGAACTCAAGCGTGAGCCGAACTAGCCTCATCATCACCATTTCCACCGATGATCACCTCACCCATATTAGAGAGATGCTCCTCTACGACTTCACCGAAGTCAACGGATACTAATTTTTAGTTTTTATTTAATTTGTAGGACTATTATTTTTTTGAAGTGACATTATTTTTTTTTTGGTAAGGACATGTTTTGTAACATATTTATTTGGGATATACCCCTTTTTTATAATTTAATTATTTGAAATTAATTTAGAAGTGGTATGTGTTTGATTTGATTTATATTTGAATTATGGCGCCAATTCTTGTAAGTTTTGGAGGGAAACTGTGTAGGTTGTTTTATTTTATGATTGTGAAGTTTAAGTTTTCTTTTGTCTTTTCCTTTATTGTAGGTTTGTTTTAGTTTCTAAATTCCAGTTTTGGAAATGTTTAGTTTGATTTGATTTTCTTTTTCTTTTCATAGTTAAGTTGGTAGGCCTGTAGGAAGATTAGGTCAGAGGTTGGAGGTCAAGTGGAAAAGGTGGTCAAGGGTCAAGACCTCATGTTCTAAGTTTTATGTTAATTAGGTGCTGATTTAAGTTTCATTTGGTGGTCTAGTGAACACTTTTAGTGGATTAATTAGATAGGACACTGTTAGTGGAATTAGTGAGATTCAATTTATCTCTGGACCTGTCTATGGCTCTAACTAGGCTCCAGATCAAACCACCAACCACCTGTTTTAATGCCTGAGTGAGGATCGTGTGAGCTCAAAATATATATATATATATCAGTCTTTACTGTGAGACTGCTCGCAAACTGAATAAGGTTTGAGATTTATTATTTGCTACCAACTTCCTTCCTAATAACATAGTTCATGGGTTGGTGACCAGTTCTGGAAGTTCTTAACTGATCCACCATCTCTATGATCTACAACACCCTACAAGAACACCAGATTATTTTCTCTCTTTTGGCTTTCTTTTTTTATTATTTTCTTTTTCTGTAAATACTTTAAATTACCTTTATGTTACCTTGCCCAGAAGTAGTTTTAGGTTGGTGGAAGACCACCTGTAGGATATGTATGTGATGGGATCCCAAGGTACCTTAAAAATGTATGTTCAGTTCAGTTATCAGGTCATTTTATTTATCACTGTTTTTACTTTTTCTTTTGTAGTAATTACCTCCATGGTTACTTATTATTTTATTTACATACAGGTCAGGCAGTCCTTAAAGTAGTCTATAATTTATGTTTCAACTTAAACTCTGCCAAGTTAAAGAACTTTTTTTTAATTTCATTCTTTTCTTTTAGTTTCTTTCATCTAGTGACTGCTCTGACGTTAGGTCAGTTTTTTTGTTTATTTTCTGGGCGAACAGATCAAAGAGAATCAGCTCTGTTCACTTACATGAATAAACATACTCTTATTAGCTTGAAATTAATATTTACTGTTATTATCCAATCTTTATTAACGTATAAGCCTCTATCATTATTTTCCTTCTTGTCAAAATTTACAAATCTAAATTTTGTCTGGTGTCCTTTCTTTCCTGTTTCCTTTCCCGTTCCTTCTCCTTGTCCTCTTGGGTTTGGTTCTTTCCCCGTAACCGTAAAGAACCTGGCGTCCACTATATATGAGAATATCAAGACTTTATATCAAGTCCAGTCTGTATTAGTTGAAGGTAAAAGAAGCTGTAAGTATTCTGCACCCCCCCTTAGCCGACTTGAGTTGGGCTCAAATTATCGTTACACTATCTTGACCACAGAAGTCGTCGTGATGGACCACCTCACAAGTAAACTTCCTTCTACTAAACTACCTGACTCTATCAAGGACTTATTTCCAGGATTGACCCTCGCTGACCCTCTATTTACTATTCCTTCACATGTCGATGGAATAATTGGTGCTGATCTTTTCCCATATATCTTCAATGGTCCTTCACAAAGCGGTGGTCCAGGTCAACCGACTGCGATGTCCAGCATCTTCGGCTGGATAATTATGGGATCTATGTCAACACCTCAAACTATTTCTGTGAATACTGCTTCTATCACTCTCGAAGACACTCTTCGTAAATTCTGGGAATTAGAGCAACCACCGACTACACCACACCCTGATCCCGAAGTTCTCAAATGTGAATCAATATTTTCTCTGAAAAATACTCGGGATGCCTCCGGAAGATACTTTGTACCTCTCTTATTGCGTTCCTCGAGTTCCGAATTAGGTGGTTCTTTTGGAATAGCTATGAAGTCTCTCCTTAGTCTAGAACGTCGATTCAAGGTCCATTCTAAGTTAAGGGAAGAATACCATGCTTTCATGAGGGAATACATAGATCTTGGTCATATGAGGGAAATACAACCTCAAGACTCTCCTTCTTCATATTACATTCCTCATCATGCAGTACTGAATCCATCTAGTTCCACAACTAAACTTAGAGTAGTCTTTAACGGTTCTGCTAAGTCAACTTCTGGTTCATCTCTTAACGAGATTTTGTACACCGGTGGTAAACTTCAAAATGACATTGCAGTTATTATTATCAAGTTTCGGTGTCATATCATCGTTTTTACGGCAGATATTTGCAAGATGTTTAGGCAAATAGGAATTCTGGCTGAAGATACAGCATATCAGCATATCTTGTGGCGGTTCTCGCCTGAGGAACCGGTTACTGATTATGTTCTTCTCACGGTAACTTATGGCCTTCGTTCATCGCCGTATCTTGCTCATCGAACACTTCATCAGCTTGCTTCCGATGAAGGCAAATTATTTCCTCGTGCTGCGGAGGTCCTCACTAACGAAACCTTTGTTGATGATGTCATAACTGGAGCTGACTCAGTTGAGGAAGCTGTGAAACTCCAGGCTGATGTCACTCAGCTCCTATTAAAAGGAGGATTCAAGTTAAGGAAATGGAGTAGTAACCACCCCTCTCTTCTCGATCACGTCCCACCTGAGGATGTTGAAACCCCATTCTTATTCAACCATGAAGATGGCAGCACTGTAAAGGTTTTGGGGATTCAATGGTCCCCACTGACAGACTCTTTTACTTATAAACTCTCTTCTTTTACACCTCGTTTTTCTAAACGGGCAATCCTCTCTGATATCTCAAAGTTATTTGACCCATTAGGTTGGCTGTCTCCTGTAGTGTTTTTGGCTAAATGCCATATCCAGCTACTTTGGCTGTCTGGTGTTAGTTGGGATGAAGAGATACCACCTGATCTCAAGCACACATGGGAACGTTTCGTTGCTCAATTGCCTCTAGTCACTCAAATATCTATACCTCGTGCTCTAATCTCTCATATCGACGTTGAAACAACACTCGTTGCATTTGCCGATGCAAGCGAGAAAGGGTATGCTGCAGTTGTTTACCTCCACTCTTACCATCGAGTTACTGACTCTGCTAACATCTCTTTAGTAATTGGGAAATCACGCGTCGCACCTCTAAAAACTTTGACCATTCCTCGATTGGAACTCTGTGCGGCTGTCTTAGCAGCTCGTATATTGAGCTTCTCTCGCTCTTCTCTCCTCTCTCTTCCGATTAACCGAATTTTAGCCTTCTCGGATTCTACCACCGTTTTAGGGTGGATCCGTACACCTCCTCACACATTACAAACCTTCGTTTCGAATCGAGTGGTTCAAATCCTTGAGGTACTAAGTCCTTCAGAGTGGCATCATGTATCAACCTCAGACAATCCAGCCGACTGTGCTAGTCGAGGGCTTATGCCCGAAAAGATGATCGACCACCCTCTTTGGTTCCACGGTCCACCCTGGATGAAATCACCTTTTGATCAGTGGCCTCTCAGCTCAGGTGCCACTACTGTACCTCTTGTTCTTCCAGAACTGCGATCAGGGAAGGAAGTAACGGTTGCAGCTAGTCTGTCTGCTCACCATTCGGTTCCATGCAACGAGTTAGTTGAGCGTTATTCCTCATTTACCAGACTGCAGCGTATTACTGCTTGGGTACTTAGAGTTTCTAAGCCATCAATTCACTTGGTTCAAGCTAAGACTCCCACACCTCTCACCGCAATTGAACTTCGCTCGGCGTTGCACCATCTTGTTCTCGTTGAACAGCTCAACCACTTTCATGATGATATTCGTCTTTTGAAGAAAGGTGACGAGCCTTCTAGCTCTTTGCGTAGTCTTCACCCTTTTATCGATTCATCGGGACTCCTCAGGGTGGGGGGTAGACTTCGACATGCTTCTATGTCATATGACACTCGCCATCCTCTCTTACTCCCAAAGAACTGTCAGTTAACCAACCTCTTAATTGACCACTTCCATATAAAATATTTACACGTGGGTCCAAGAACTCTTCAATCACTACTTCTTCGTACTTTTTGGATAATTTCTGCTAGGCAATTAATTCGCTCTAGACTCAGCAAATGTCTCCCTTGTCTAAAAATGCGAAATTCTCACCTCAAACCTCTAATGGGAGATCTTCCCTTATCTCGAGTGCAACAAGGTCGGCCCTTCCTCGTCGTAGGTACTGATTTTGGCGGCCCTTTTATAATGAAAGAAAGTCACCTCCGGAAGGCCAGAACAACTAAAGTGTATCTCTGCCTATTTATTTGCTTCGCGACCAAAGCAGTTCACTTAGAAGTGGTATCGAGTCTGTCGACTGAGGCATTTCTAGCGGCATTCGATAGGTTTATTAGTCGTCGCGGAATGTGTACAGACGTCCATAGTGACTGTGGTACGAATTATGTTGGAGCAAATAATTATTTTTCCGATCTTCATCGACTCCTTCAAAACCCTTCGGCTAAAGGGAAGGTTTTGAACCGACTAGGGAAGGACAATATAAACTGGCACTTTAATCCCCCCTCGGCTCCACATTTTGGGGGTCTTTGGGAGGCTGGGATTAAATCTGTGAAGCACCTTGTCAGGAAAGTCATCGGAGACCGTCCTTTAACGTTTGAAGAGTTCGCCACCCTCTTCTGCAAGGTGGAAGCCATTCTCAATTCGCGTCCTCTTTGTGCTCTATCTCCTGACCCTCATGAAGTGGACGCTCTCACCCCTGGCCATTTTCTGGTAGGAGGTCCTCTCACCGCTCACGAAGAGTCAGATCTTACTTCAGTTTCACCGAACCGTCTTCACCGTTGGGAACTTATTCGTCAGGCCTCACAATCCTTTTGGAATAGGTGGCACCGAGATTATATAACTACTTTAACTCAGCGCCACAAGTGGACCCAGCTCCAACCCAACCTCCATGTAAATGACTTAGTTCTTCTCAACAACGGTAAGACTCCTCCGTTCTGTTGGACTCTCGGTCGTATTGTAGCACTTCACCCTGGCACCGATAACATTGTCCGAGTTGTGACAGTGCGAACTGCCCAAGGTGAATTTCGGAGACCGGTCGTGAAGCTGGCTCTCCTACCCG
The DNA here is from genome assembly GCA_951217055.1 of Gerris lacustris. NCBI lineage: Eukaryota > Metazoa > Arthropoda > Insecta > Hemiptera > Gerridae > Gerris > Gerris lacustris. The sequence continues at coordinate 67,494,934 of OX578283.1, forward strand.
GCCCTTAGTCGGTAGTTTTTTTTTCTTTTTATTTTCTTCAAGGTTTTCTTTAATTTGTTTCTCTATTAAGGTAACTTTTTTTTTTTTCCTCTAATTTTTTTTTTTCCCTTGCTCCCCCTCTTTCCTGTGGTTCGTACTTTCCTAGGATCGGAGTGTTCCTGGAAGTTGGTTTTTTTTTCTCTTTCTAATTTTAAGGATAGTTCTTTTGAAACCACAGGTTTCGGTGGGGGGTATGTTCGGTTTTGCCTTCACTCATAAAGTGGGGGGCCGAGTTTCCTTTCCTCCGCCGCTCCACGGACTGGAGGGGATAGGCCCTGTCCCCGTCGGCCGTGTGTCTGTCCCCACCTTCCGTGAGTCAGTGTGCCTTGAAATGCGTAAGTGGAGTTACGCACTCACTCTCTCTCCCTCTTACTCACCTCTACGTACCTCACCTCACCTTCCCGTATCTTCTCACTCGCTCACCTCGAAACTCACCACTGCACTGAAACCACGCTACCGCCAAGTACACCACTGCCTGGACACTGGAGGGCCCTTCTCGACGTTCACGGCAGGTACAAAGCACCTCACCAATCCAGGTACCTCACCTCCCCAATTTTATTAATTTTATTGTTTTTTCCTCTTACATAAAGGTTTATGTATCACACATATAGTAAGACGCTTGCTTTAATTATATAAATAATGATTTTGTTTTAATTTTGCCTTAACTCTGCTAGGTACAAACAGTTCGTTACTTTTAATTTTGTCTCTTTTCTAACTCCGCCATGTATAAGTAGTTAGCAATGAATACGTACTTAGGCAGTGTGATTTTATAATTTATATTTAATGAAAAATGTAAGGAACTTCGTTCCTACCGGATGTCCCGTGACACCACACGTATTATTTTTTATTTATTTCTGACTCTGGTGTGATGGTTTATTAGCGTTTATCTGGTGTGATGGTTATAAATATGATGGTTCTTAGCTAATTTACCATTATATTTAACTTGAGCATATAAATCTCTTGAGCTATTTATTAGAATCTTATAAACGAAACAGAATTACTAGGTTGTATTACTTTAAAACGATACCATTACCAGAGTAAAGGAATTCACTAATGGTTGTTGTAATGCTACGTAATGTTGCCTTCTAGTGGATATATTTCAGTGTCAAGAGAATATATTTCAGTTTAGCTTGAAATTATAGGGCACTAGCCTTCTACCTCATGCTAATCAGTTGCTATGTTTCCTATTATTATGTAGACCCCGTGATTAAATGAAATGCCTAAATAGTTTTGTTTCCAAAGCCTTCGTAGAAAAGAATCAAGACCATGACGATATTTTTCTTCATTCTTTCTATTATTAAGAATAAAATATTCTCCGAAACGCAGTTTGGAAGTTACTTAATTACATACGATAAAATTTCTCTATTTTATCATTAAGCACGATAAATAAATATATTGATTCAGAGTTTACCGAAGGCAACAGAAGCTAAGTGATCCTTCTAAAGAATGAAAAATTTCTATGTCTCCGATTTCAAAAATTCAAAAAACAGATATCCATTTCAGATGTCAGAGAAAATTTTTGGATACAAAATATTTATAATTGTTTAACGCAGGGATCTGCCTAACTTTTTAGCCTAAGGCTAAAAACACACGAGGCGGTTTCCGTCGAGTCGGCTGCCGAGTCGGCTACAGCGCGTCTCAATTCACACGAGGCGGTCCCGCCGAGTCTGCAGCCGATTCGGCGAGCCGACTCGTTATTTATTTAATAAATTAAAATTCTCTACTCCATCATAATATTATACTTGTACAAATATATACGAAAAATACATGTATGTATAATAAAACAGACAAAAATACGTATATGAAATAAATAAAAAAGATAAACATGTACATGGTAAAAAAAAAAAGAAAAAAGAAAAAGGTACCCTCCCAAAAAAGCTAAGAAGGCTTATGTTTCTCTGGCTTATGTTTTGAAAAAGAATGAATTCTTTTAAAGAAAAAACTGAAATTAATGAAAACACTTAAAATAAAATAAATTATAATAAAATAATGTAATAATAAAAATGAGAAAGTAAAAGTAACTTCATAGAAAATTTGAAGTAAGTTTAAAATTAAAATGCCAGTTGCCTTCTACTGTGGTCCAGAGTGCTAATAACTATGGATTCTGATGAGGAGTTTTTAGTTATTTTAGGCTTAGCATACTTAACGTCAAGAAGGAGAAAAAGAAGAAAAATATGGGTCCACCAGGTAGTTAAAGATAGAAATGAAAGAAGTACCGGCCCTAAATACTTACATATTTGGATGAAAAACAGCGACAAAAACGAGTGGTTTGGCTGCCGACTGCTTTGCCGAGTGAAGTTAAAGGCACGTGTGAACTGTTGTATTGGACACAATGAAATGATAAGGCTAAAAACACACGAGGCGGTTTCCGCCGAGTCGGCTGCCGAGTCGACGGCCGACTCGTCCTCTGGAGGCATGGATTCTTATTAGTTAAAACACACGTACAGAAGAACCGCTCGGCAGCCGAGCGTTGCCTCGTTTTCTCTCGACACCGCCTCGGTTTTATTGCCGTCGCGTCTTATCATTTCATTGTGTCCAATACAACAGTTCACACGTGCCTTTAACTACACTCGGCAAAGCAGTCGGCAGCCAAACCACTCGTTTTTGTCGCTGTTTTTCATCCAAATACGTAAGTATTTAGGGCCGGTATAAAAAGTAAAATAAACTTTCATTTCTATCTTTAACTATCTGGTGAACCCATATTTTTCTTCTTTTACTCCTTCTTGACGCTAAGTATGCTAAGCCTAAAATAACTAAAAACTCCTCATCAGAATCCATGGTTATTAGGGTGAATATCTTGAGATTGCCTCTTTTCGAAAGCCCAAAATCAAACAATTCAACTTCATATAAATTTTTCGATTTTTTTTATTTTTTTATTTATTTAATGAAACTATTACAAAAAATAGAATTTCCCAAAACTTTGATAATTTTTTTGCAAAATAGGGGCCCTCAAAATTTGTTATATGCCAGGGGAGTGACTTTGGAAGAGCAATTTAGGTAGGTATACTCCAAGATAATTGTTAACAGGTTAATTAATTATTAGATAGTATATTGTTTTAAATCCTTTATTTGAAAAAAATAATCATTAAACTTTTATAAAACCACAGCCATTGATAAGGCAACTAAAATAAAATTAGCGTAATAAAGGGTCATAAAATAAGGTCAATAAAATTAATTTAATAAAGGGTCTTTGATTTTATAAAAATTTCTGCTCGCTGGAATGATGCTTGTATCATCAATTTCTTTTATATAACATTTACAGCATCATACACAAGCACATCTGGTCGTTTTGGCCATTTCCAATGTCCTCCCACTCTTTCATAGGCTGCAACTTTATATGACTGTGTCGACTCCTTAAGAAATGATCTCTTTGACACAACCAGGAAAATATTAAAAAAATATGAAAAATGTGCGGTCTGATACGCCAAAGAAAAATAAGAATAGCAACTTGGTCGGATTAACTGGGAATCCAAGATGGCGGCTAATTGCGGTCACGGGGAAATTTCTTTTTTTTTTAAATTTTAAGTGAGGTATCGAATGAAAGGTATTGAATAGTAGATTACAAAAATATATAACGCTTGTGGAAAGCGTTTAATTTTTTGCGCCATTTTGTCAAAAAACATCAAAATCTTGCAAAATCAGAAAAGTGCAAAGAAAATGAAAATTATAAATTAAATCTCAGTTTTTTTTTTCTATCGTGGCGCCACACCCCGCATGCAATTTGTAATTTACTTTACGAAACAAGGTGTCCCCCCCCCCCCCCCCCGACGCTATTATCAGGGAAAAATTTCTCAATTTTATACTGCGTCCACAAGTTAAATAACAATAGTATCACTCTCCTGGCACCTCTATACCAGGAGAGTGAATGCCAGGAGAGTGAGGTTTTAGCTTATTAAAGATGGCGGCATCAAACAGAGAAGAGCAGTAAATTCAGAAAAAAAGTCATGTTTACTGTGCCAAACTACAAATAAATTATGACCATTCTTGAATTTTTATAAAGGTTTCATGTTTAAGTAAGTGAACCAGGAGAGTGACGGTATAAGAAATGTCGTACCTGTTTGTTAAAGAAGATAATGACAAATGGTATCCCCACTGGTGCAACAGCTAGGTCCAACTGATCTAGATTCAAAGTTTTGGCCTGTGTTGGGCATACACAAGGGTAAAACAAGGAACCAGCGCTCCAGACTTCCCCTACTCACCACAAGGCGCCATTATTATTTTAAGCCAGGAGAGTGACTATTTTGTTGGTGACTCAAGATTTTTATTTTTTTGGGAGGGCAAAATCAAATTTGAAAAAATGATAGACTGCTCAACGTATTACTTGAAAGTTTAATAAAAAATATTATTCACTTAAAACCAAAATAAAAATTAAACTAAATATACTTTTTGATGTCTAAAATTTCAATATCAGTTAAGTGACAGTCAGTCCAGGAGAGTGACTTTTCACCTATTAACACAATTATAATTAATGGATCCATAATAGTTACACGGCTGAAATCTTTTGTCAAAATAGAACTTTTTATGTAGATGACGAAGCATATTTCATTTTCTCATTTTATTTTATTTTTTGGTTAGATTCGAGGCAGTGACAAAAAAGAGGCAATCTCAAGATATTTACCCATTAGCACTCTGGACCACGGTAGAAGGCAACTGGCATTTTAATTTTAAACGTACTTCAAATTTTCTTTGAAGTTACTTTTACTTTCTCATTTTTATTATTACATTATTTTATTTTAAGTGTTTTCATTAATTTCAGTTTTTTCTTTAAAATAATTTATTCTTTTTCAAAACATAAGCCAGAGAAACATAAGTCTTCTTAACTTTTTTGGGAGTGTACCTTTTTTTTTTTACCATGTTTTTCTTTTTTATTTATTTCATATACGTATTTTTGTCTGTTTTATTATACATACATGTATTTTTCATGTATATTGTACAAGTAAAATATTATGATGGAATAGAGAATTTAATTTATTAAATAAATAACGAGTCGGCTCGCCGAATCGGCTGCAGACTCGGCGGGACCGCCTCGTGTGAATTGAGACGCGCTGTAGCCTACTCGGCAGCCGACTCGACGGAAACCGCCTCGTGTGTTTTTAGCCTAAGACGCGACGGCAATAAAACCGAGGCGGTGTCGAGAGAAAACGAGGCAACGCTCGGCTGCCGAGCGGTTCTTCTGTACGTGTGTTTTAACTGTAAGGCTAAAAACACACGAGGCGGTTTCCGCCGAGTCGGCTGCCGAGTCGACGGCCGACTCGTCCTCTGGAGGCATGGGTTCTTATCAGTTAGAACACACGTACAGAAGAACCACTCGGCAGCCAATACTTATTAGCACTCTGGACCACAGTAGAAGGCAACTGGCATTTTAATTTTAAACTTACTTCAAATTTTCTTTAAAGTTACTTTTACTTTCTCATTTTTATTTATTACATTATTTTATTACTATTTATTTTATTTTAAGTGTTTTCATTAATTTCAGTTTTTTCTTTAAAAGAATTTATTCCTTTTCAAAACATGAGCCTTCTTAGCTTTTTTGGGAGTGTACTTTTTTTTTTTTTTCTTTTCTTTTTTTTTACCATGTACATGTTTTTCTTTTTTATTTATTTCATATACGCATTTTTGTCTGTTTTATTATACATACATGTATTTTTCATATATATTTGTACAAGTATAATATTACGATGGAATAGAGAATTTAATTTATTAAATAAATAACGAGTCGGCTCGCCGAATCGGCTGCAGACTCGGCAGGACCGCCTCGTGTGAATTGAGACGCGCTGTAGCCGACTCGGCAGCCGACTCGACGGAAACCGCCTCGTGTGTTTTTAGCCTAAGGGCCATTCTGGTCATTCTGGCTCTTCCACTAAGTCCCAAGGGCCAAGACCTAGCTAGTTCATCATTTCAACTTACTGTAGTTTTAAATTACGAGCAAATTTTCGTATTGGGGCTAGCCGGTGAGTGAGGTATCTATGGCACAGGGCGTAAGGGTGGACACCGCTCCGTTCTTTTATATAATTAAGGACTGCTTCACTTTATCGCGAGCGTGCGGGTAGAAAAACTAATGAAATAAATTAAGGTACACCAGCTTGAATTTTGCTGGTTTACATAGATTTTTGCAACCGCCGAAGTATATGCGATGTACGCTCCATAAAATTAACCCACGAGTTCATTAAAGAGGTTTAAGGAGAAAATGACTCACAAGTATGTACAGAACCACGCTGGCTTAGCTGCGGAAAAGTTTTAAAGCGATTTATGACGTTTTTTTTTTGTAAAAATTGAAACTTTCTTGAATGAAAATAATCGTCCTCTGGCTGAGATACAAAACAATGATCGTTGTGGAAGTTATAATTTCCTACAAATTTAACTAAACATATGAATGACCTTTAACCCTGGAATGCTAATGGTAGTCGAATCGAAGAGCACAGTTTGAACTTTAACCTTTTACGCTCGTATGCGATGGTGATGGGTACCCCATCCTCTGCAGTGCTTGCACTGGTTGGTAACACACCTGCTAGTGTAGCGGTAGTAGTCCTTTTGAGCATAAACTCGTTTTCTGGCAAATTCCCGTCAAAGCTACTTCGTTGATTCGACTAACGTTTAGTAATAAACCAGTGGCGTACACAGGGGGGGGCCCAAGGGGCCCTGGCCCCCCCCCCCCGAAATGATTACATACCTAAGACCCGCCATACACTTAAAACCAAAAAAAACACAGTAATAACTGATGCATTCGAATTGGCTGTAAATATTTTCCAATAAAAGGAATTAATTAAGTATTATCTTATGGTGTGTATACAATTAATCACCCCAAATAAGCTCGGCCCGGATTTGCCGATAGAATTAAATTCATTCAACACTATACCGGCCCGACTGTCGGCTGGGCCAGAATTTTGCCGATGGAATTAAATTTATTAAACACTATACCGGCCCGACTGTCACTGGGCCCGGATTTTGCCGATGGAATTAAATTTATTAAACACTATACCGGCCCGACTGTCGGCTGGGCCCGGATTTTTGTTGATGAAACTAAAACTATTAAACACTATAGCGACCCGATTTTGGCTGGACCGAGATTTTTGCTTACGGAATTTGATTCATTGAATTAAATTAGGATGCATGAAATAAATCGGCTCATTTGCCGACTAGGCCTTGATTTTTGCCAGTGGAACTAAAAACATTAAACTTGATCGACCCGATTTCGGCTGGGCCCGATTTTTCGTCAATTGAATTCAATGATTTTTTTGTGGTTTTAGTCCAGTTCAATAGCATAGGTTGCATTATAGGACAGCTTCAATTCATTACGAATCCTAATGCAATGAATTGAATTTGGATTCGTAAAAATAGACTGCTCCGATTGACAGCTAGGCCCGGATTTTTTGCTATAGAATTGATTAGGATGATTACAATGAATCGGCCTGATAGCTAGTAGGCCCGATTTTGTCGATGGAAATTATGCATCAAAATAAATTTGGATGCGTTCAATAATAGACCCGATTTCCGGCTCGGCCTAGGTGTTAAGCACATTAAATTAAATGAGGCCCGAGTCAACTCGAACTTTTGCCGATGAAATTAAATTAAAATATGCACACTAGACTGGCTTAAATGGGAAAATGAGGGTTGTGGATTTCAGTAGCAAATTTTTGTTTTGGACCAGGATTGTGTGTAGAACGCTACGTGGGTCCTCTTGTCTATGCGGCATTCCCCTCTTGCTGACTCAGGTCGGACTAGTGTTCGTCGACATGTAGTGGGAAAACAGAGGCAATATAATCAAATCGGTTTATCATTTTGTGAAAAAACTGATTCATATTACATAGTAATAGTAAATTTAAATCTAATAACTCAAAAAGCGTTCAGAAAACATTTGATGTTAAATGTCCCATGTAATTACCCAGCGAATGAGCGAATGATTCTTTTGTTTTGCAATAGGTATTTAATTTTCTTAGAGAAGAATTCTCTTCTAGATAAAAATTTGAAATTCGTATGTGCTCCAAATCCACGTTTGCTTTTGCAGTATGGATCACGTTTTGCTTCCGAGCTTACCAAAGGAAACGGAAAATATGTGACAGTTCTGAAGAACGAACAATTTTTATGTCTCCGATTTCAAAAATTCCAAGACAGAAATCTGTTCAACATCAGGGTACAGTTTGGGTCCTGTGTCCGCCTGTCCTTCAATTTTTGTGAACCAACATATCTTACAAGCTATTCGTCCAATTTTATTGAAATTTTGATGGTAGGTCATAATTAGCCAGGTTATAACATTGCTGGTCCCGTATAAGTTTCAATCTTCTGCACCTATTTATTTCTCTTCCACATTCGCACAGACATACATTTATTTACACCTATATCTTCAAAAGTACTCATCTGATTTTTATGAAATTTTAATGGTTTGTTAAAAGTATCCCGCAGATAACCCAAGAATAATTTCAACCGTCTGCGCTCTTAAAATATTGCTATATTGATACTTTATTCATGTTAAATTTACTCAATTTTCCCTCCTTTTTTGAATTAGTCAAAATTGGTTTGATTTTTACATGATTTAAAGTATCAATTTACCAAAATTTGAACAGTGAAGACAGTTAAAATTAATCTGTGAGCTTCTATCAGATAAGTTTTATAAAATCAGATGAATATTTTTGAAGATGAGGTGTAAATAAATGTATTTGTGTGCACATGTGGAAGAGAAATGGTGGCAGGTGGAGAAATGTGGTGGAGGGAAATGGGACAAGAAGATTGGACCTTATATAGGACCAACAATGGACTTTTTATATGCTAATTAACTGCCATCCGAATTTCATTAAAATCGAAAGAGTAGTTTTTAAGAATTGTTCGCCATGATTGAGCGAGAGACAGACTAACAGCCAGAAACGGGATCAAAAATGTCTGATAACTGAAACAGATTTCTGTCTTGGAATTATTGGAATCGGAGACATAATAGTTCTTTAGAACGATCACATCACATAGTGAGGTGTTACCTCATAGGATTTTAATTTAATTAAATATGAGGTTAGATATTGAAATTAGAGTGTTGAAAAGGGGGAGGAATTACAATTATAATAAATTATGGGGTATGCTAAACCCGCATATAAGTTAAATTAGGTTGGGCCCCCCCCCGAAAAAATTTTCTGTGTACGCTACTGTAATAAACGTAGGAAATTAATTGGTCGTTGAATGAGCCTATAGCCTGGGAAAATGGGCCTGGAATAAGGGGCAATAGACCTAGGGGTAAGGGGCAATGGACCTAGAGTAATTGGCCTTGGGCCAGAGACCAATGGCCCATAATCTGGGGCCTGGAGCACTTAGCAAAGGGCCTAGGGCTTTTGGCCTGGGGCATGGAACCTGGTGCATTAATGTTTACTTAATTTCAGATTATTCTGATCTTCCTACTAACTTATTTATCATTAAATGTTTGTATATCTCACTTAAAAGATTTGATTATGAGTTCTTAATAGTTTTCTCTTTATAAAAGTGTAGTTTCAACCCAAAAAAAATATTTTCTGCTTATGTTAGTCGAATCGACGAATGTTTAGTAATACCAGCCACCCAATTACCATTAGCATTCCAGGGTTAAAAAACAAAAAAAACGTGTGGTGCCTCGGGACACCCGGTAGGAACGAAGGAGAATTCCTTACGATTTTCATTGAATATAAATGATAAATCACACTGCTAAGTAAACGATGCTAACTACTTAAACATGGCGGAGTTAGAAAAGAGACAAAATTAAAAGTAAATAACTGTTTGTACCTAGCAGAGTTAAGGAAAAATTAAAACAAAATCATTATTTATATAATTAAAGCAAGCGTCTTACGTCTTACTATAAATATATATTGAATATAAGAAAAACATACGTGTGGTGTCGCGGGACACTCGGTAGGAACGAAGTTCCTTACATTTTTCATTAAATATAAATTATAAAATCACACTGCTAAGTACGTATACATTGCTAACTACTTATACATGGCGGAGTTAGAAAAGAGACAAAATTAAAAGTAACGAACTGTTTGTACCTAGCAAGAGGTAAGGAAAAATTAAAAGAAAATCATTATTTGTATAATTAAAGCAAGCGTCTTACTATATAATATATTGAATATAAGAAAATATTTGATCATAATGAGTTTATAGTGAAAGAGTATGTTTGTTAAAGGAGTTTGGATTGAAATAGGACTGTTTTCTACCTACTCGGCCTATTAATTTAAAATATTATAAAATATATCTCTTCCCTACTCTACAGCTTCTGCTTGTATCAGGGTGAAATTTTACATGATTATATTTTATTTCTTTACAAAACAAAGTGACATTTTTGACATATATAACAAAAATAATCTAAACAAATCAAGTAACAGGCTTTCTTAATTACTCTTTTTCCCGTCTTTTGAAGCTTACGTTTACGCGAGCGTTGCGCGTGAACGCTTGGGCGGATAAGGATTTCCAACGAACTCAGCCTGGGCATTGGTAAAATGAACATGTGTACCAAATTTCAACTAACTCGGTGATCTTTTTTACTCAAGTTATCGTCATCGGTAGATTTCGTGACGGTGATTTTGGTGGTTTTTTTGGATTCACTCCCGGGCTCCAGAACGTGCCATAAGGAACTTCGTTCCAATAAATGTTTGTACTTAGCGGAGTTAAGATTAAATTAAAAAGAAAAGTTTTTTTATGTATGTGAAATAACACATACCTATACTTCAAAATTAAATCTACAAAAGATAATTACAGATCTAAATTAAAATTAACCGATAAGCATTTGCAGTCGCTGCTGATAATTTCCACTAGTAAACTTTATCTATACAACTGCAAACAATTTGTTAGTTGAAAGTTCAGCTACATAAATCTTATTGATCATAATGTTTAATTTCATTATGAGAATTGCCAATGTCACTTATTGTCAGTTTTTAGGATAAATCTTATGTAATTGAATACAGGTAATAGTCCAGTCGACAGGTATTAAAAAATGAGGGGCTACCTTGCAAATGGTCATAAAAACTTTTTTCTTTTTTTTATTGTATATACCTAGACATTAGTTGAAAACCCAAGTTTTCGACCTCCTAGACCCTGTGCTAACCCAGAGGGGGGCCAAAATACGCGAAATTTTAGTGTTTTTTTTTTAGTTTTTTCTTTAAAACTCTTTACCTATATGTCTTGAAAAAGAAGTGTTCTTATCTTTCTTGTAGAGCACTAAATTTGTAACAATTTTTATATACCACATTTTATCCTAAACCCTATACTTTCCTAAATATAGAGCTTCAAAGATGCAATATTTTTTTTGGAAATATCAAATGATCAAAAAATTGATCTTTTCAAAAAAACATCTTTTCTGAGGACGAAAGGGGTCTATTTTTGTTATCCCATCCCTCCCAGTTAGATTTTTTAGGTATATTCTACCTATGGAAGTACAAATAACTACCACTAACCACTAGTAACCAATACTAACCGCCACTAACCAACAATAAACTAAATTGTCGGGGTTTTTTGTTCATCCTTTCTTGTATATATATACTATTTCATAGAGCACTAAATTGGGAACAATTTTTATATATTTCACATTTTTCCCTAAACGCTATACTTTCTGAAATTTAGAGCGTCAAAGATGCAATATTTTTCTTTTAATTTCTGCGACACCCAAGTTGCGGAGGTTAGTAGTGGTTTCTTGTACTTCCATAGGTAAGATATACCCAAAAAATCACTGTGTGGGGAGGGATAACAAAAATAGACCCCTTTCGTCCTAAGAAAAGATGTTTTTTTATATTTTCAAAAAAATATTGCATCTTTGAAGCTCTATATTTCGGAAAATATAGAGTTTAGAAAAAAATTTGAAATATAAAAATTGTTACAAATTTAGTGCTCTACAAGAAAGATAACACTTTTTTTTCAGGACATATAGGTAAAGAGTTTTAAAGAAAAAAACTGAAAAAAACACTGCAATTTCGCGTATTTTTGCCCCCCTCTGGGTTAGCACAGGGTCTAGGAGGTCGAAAACTTGGGTTTTTAACTAATGTCTAGGTACATACAATAAAAAAAAGAAAAGTTTTTATGACCTTTTGCAGGGTAAAATGTACTTTTCGACTGGACTATAAAATGTTAATGAAATAAAACTTTTTTTTTTTTTTTTTTTTTTCGAAAAAATGAAGGGTTGCTTCTCTATTAATCAAGATGAGAATGCATCTTACCTCAAGGTCTGAAACTGATTGAACATCGATTTCATTTAATTTCTCGTTACTTCGCATGACAACACTAAAGCCAATCATAAGCCCGAAAACATTCAAGTTCGAAGCAGATCGGGTTTACCAACCTTAAGAAGATATTATACAATTGAGCATATTAAAGTTCATAGGCTTCCGCAGTTAAAAATATCATTATTCAAGTTCTATAGGTCTTCTGGTGGTGACCGCGTCTCAAAGGGTGTACGTGTACGTCCCAACGTACGCGTACGTACACCCTCTGAAACGCGGTCACCACCGGAAGACCTAGAACTATATATATTATATGATAAACAGTTGCTGTCATTATCACTATTCTAAGTGATTAATATATTTGTATAATATATACATAATATATCGATTTCTGTATATTGTATTTGTTATCTTTTGCAGAATGCAAAATTGAATTTTATACGAAAGGGAGGGGGTGGACATTTTTAGGGTTGCAGGCAAAACTGAGGGCCCTTATAATTTCCAGCGCTTCTCTGCCTATATTGGAGGTCATTAACAGAGACCTTCAAAATGTAGCATTTATTTTTACGAAATGTGACACTAAAAAGTGTGGCAAAATGGCACTTATTTTGGCCAAATGTGGCATTTATTCTAGCTAATGTGGCATTTATTTTTCAACTTTTCAACCCCCTCCCCCCCTTTCCATTATAAAAGGGATATTAAATCGTACAACTTGAGTCATATTAACTACTTTATTACCCTTTACAGGTATCTTCAATACCCTACAATGACCCACATTTACCAGTGATGAGCTAGAGCTAATGGCTCTTAATCCTTAGGGTAGTGACACACTTCGCCACCCGGGTGGCGCCACCTTGTTGATGCCACTTAATTATGACACCTGTCTTGTGCTACCCGAGTTTTTACTTTTTTGGGCAGTCGAGAAATGGAGCTGTGCATGCATATCATTATGTTCGTGAAAAAAGAAGGAAAAAAGGCGTTTTTGGGTTCATTGAATAATTTCAGACAAAAAGAATATTTGTTTGTTTCATACAGTGTACCCCGTATCAAAGAGGACAGTAACAATTTTTGCCGAATGTCGCGTGGAACTTTCAACGAATTGCTTAGAATATTGAAGAACAGTTTGACCAGTAAAGACACATACATGAGGGATGCAGTTTTCCTGCAGCCCCTGATTTGATTTCCTCTAGATTTGATTGAAGGAGTGGGGGCTGAGTGGCAGTGACAACATCTGACGGGTTTAATTGAAAACATTGGGCTGACCGGGTGGCGCCACCTGCTGGTGGCGGCTAGACAGTGGGACGGTGGACCGGGTAGTGCTACCCGGCGGGTGGCGCCACCTCGTGTGGCAGGTTGCATTCTATTCTCATTGGTAGCTTGGATGACGAAGTGTGTCACTACCTTAAGATAGGAATCCCTTACGTCACTTGGGGAATCCTCAGCACCGTGGAATCCTGCCCTGCAAGGGCGTATCTTAATCTTACCAGGTTTTATGGGTTGTAGCAGAACCCCTTAGAATATTAGAATATTTCTATTTTTTTCTCAGAACTTGGCCCAAATAAGAAAAAATGTAGCACAAAGTGTGGCATTTTACCGAAAATCGGCAAAATGTGGCTTTTTAGCAAAAAATAGGCAACATGTGGCATTTTAGTATGGCGCCATGGCAAAAAGGCATTTGAAGGTCTCTGGTCATTAACCAAGGAGGGTGTGCTGGTTATTAACGTACCTCTATCTCCAGAAGTAGGTACTAACACACAAAAAAAAATGCAATTATGTTTTGTGTAATAACCTAAATACAGAGAAGCCCCAATAAAATCATAAATTAAAAACAAGGGGCTCAGTGGCGTAGGAACGGGGGGGCTATCGGGCTTGTGCCCCCCCCCCCCCCCCCCCCCCCCCCCCGTCAGATTTGAAGGGGCTATAATATTACAAATAAAATAAAAATTATCACACATGGGTTTATGTCTAAAACTGCTTAAAATACTGTTTTTGAACGTTTATTTAAAATATAATTTCTTTGAACGTTTCCCGGGGGAGGGACACTTTATAAGACAAACATTTCTACTGAATTTTCAAAACATCGACTTTTGAACTAAATCATTTCGTAACTTATTTCGCCGATATCTACAATTGAAGTATCGATAGAAACTTTTTAACAAAATGCAACAAGCCCGATCAAAATAAATTGAATACTTCAAAAGTTATAAGCGTTTACATTTTTCAAATTGGTATACATAATTTGATAAAGAAGGTAGTTTGTTTACATTTTGAAATATGAAATATTTAATATTATTTATTTTATCGGCTGTCTAGTTGATCGATATTTGTATGTTGGTCGACATGTTTATGTTTGGTAGTTTGGTGTGGATAAGTTCCGGAACACCCGATTTGTTTGATATAATTGTAAAGGTAAAAATGAATGTTTCAGGCAAAATTCAGAGGACGGTAAAGGCGGGAAAAGACAACCTAACTGGGTGCATGTTTGGCCACAGGTATGTAAATCAGTTTATCTACGATTGATACGAAATATAAACATTATATCTCTGTTTAGATGCGTAGAAAGTTATTCTTTACGTACTTGTATTCATTGCACATGCGCGTTTCATAATTCCTCTTTTTTCCGCCCTAGTGCGGTAATCAGGGGGCAGATGGAAAGGTAGCGTCCGGCGCGGGAAAACCAAGGATCTTACAAAAAAGGGATGGAGCGCTAAGCTTACCCCCTCGGTAAAAAAGTGTGGCCAAGAATTTCGAAAAAAATCTACTTAAAATTTTGACTGGGCATGCTCAGAACTTTTTTGTAGGACAAATTTCTTCTCGACTGTTATCCATTGTTTATTCTAAATGAAATGTTACAATCTAATATTTTTTAAATCAAGCTTTTAATTAAATATTTTCTTATTTTAAGGGTTTTTTATTTTAATTTACTGTGTTACTTTAATATATTAATCAAATTTAATTATTAGAATAGTTTTTAATAATCGAATAATTAATATTAATTTATTTGGAAACGGGTTATTTCTATTCCAGAGTATGATTTTATTCTACAATATTGTCATAGTGTACCTTTTCAAATAAATTATTGTAAATATAAAAAAAATGTAATACATACAATTTTAAAAATATTTAACTTAAATATTATACATATTTATAAAAGTATAAATATGAAACGCGAGTGGAAGAAAATTTAGTTTTAAATGGTTATGTTATATTATTTATAACATAACCTGTTTGATTGTTCACATTCTTCTTCATCTTCTTTAGTTATAACCATACAGGAAGGTAATCTATCCTACTAGATTTTCCAAGTTCGTGGCGACACTTTTTTTCGCTTAGTTCTCCATCCCTATTTTATAAAATCCTTTGGGGAAAACATACCAGTCGGCTCCATATTATCTAATGAGAATCCCCCCTTCAGTCAGGGGGGAGGGGCACTTCACTAAAAACTCATTCTTTGTCACCCACGTTATAAGTCAAAATGTTTAAATTTTAGTAAAGTGATGGTAAAAATATCACAATTTGTTTCATATTTTATTTTATAATGCGATAACTAAAGCTACAATAAAATAGTGGTAAATAATGTGTGATAAAATAAAATAGGCGCCAAAAATTTCATGTTGATTCAAATAACTAATATAAAGAAGTATGAAATTGCTAAGCTAGAATACTTGCACTTGTTTTCTCATCAGAAATAAGTCAAAGTAGGAAAATAATCAAAAGTGATCCAGAAAATCACATATTTGGGGGTATGCTGACGGATACCCACTTTCTGCCGCCTGATTGCCATGTTGTTATTCTTTTAATCATTATTATTTTTTCATATTCCTCACTGATAAAGTAGGATCGGCAGAAGGAGCACCAATTAAAATTACAGCATAAAGACGCTTGGTAGTTTTTGTCTTTATGATCCATTTACTGTTGTCTGAAACGTCGCTTGCACATTTTTTAAGAAGTGAAAATTGAGCTATGTTTGCTTTAGCATCGCTGAAACTGCTCTGATGAAATAGTATATTGATATGAGAAAGTTTAGTTAGAATCGTTGGACCAATTTTTCTTTTTTTTATATAATCGGCTTAGCGGCGCTTTGGGAAATTTCCCGTCTTCCTAGTGCCCAGTGGCGTAGGAACGGGGGGGGGCTATCGGGCTTGAGCCCCCCCCCCCCACCTGTCAGATTTGAAGGGGCTATAAAATTACAAATAAAATAAAAATTAGTTCATGGGATTATGTCTAAAACTGCTGAAAATGCTGTTTTTGAACGTTTATTTTCCAAAATTTTCCCGGGGGAGGACCCCCGGACCCCCCTGGCTTAATACACAGGGCATACTGCAAAGCGTTTTTATTAATATTTATCTTTATGCCTCTATGAAGATAAGTAATAATCATAAATGAACAATTAATTAAAAAGGTAATATGTATTATATTTATAGGGAAGAAATACACCTGACCAACAATGCTTATACGTGTCAAAGGCTTATAAATTCTACGATTCTTAAGCTTTGGTTCACTCTAGTTAGAGAACTGATGTTTCCCACTTATGATAAGTTCAAGTGATCATTTGACTTTTTGAAGTGAAACTTCGTTGGCGGCGGTAGAGTGAATTTTTTCATACAGTGAAATCGTGTAACAAAGTTTGCGATTCGAGACTCGTCCAAGTGTAACATTTTTACAGTTATTTCTAATTTATTTAATTGTTTCCCTCCTTTCATTTTAAATCAGTCAAAATTGTTTTGATTTTTAACATGAATAAAAGTATCATTTAGCAAATTTTAAAGATCGCAGACGGTTTCAAATAATATGGGCCCGCCCATCTGTGGGCAACATTCGACATACCTTCCAAGTTTCATGAAAATCAGATGAATACTTTTGAATATACGTGTAAATAAATGTACGTTTGTGTGCTTGTGGAAGAGCAACTAATAAGCGCAAAAAGTTGAAACTTAAATGGGACCACCAATGCTGACCTACCATCCAAATTTCATTGAAATCGAACTCTTGAGCGAAACACAGTTTGATCGATAGAACACTTAATATATTGTTATAAAACAAAGTACATAATTATTATTCTAGGAATGAGTATGAAATTAATACTTCGAATAATATTGAAAACAATTTCAGTAACCAAGGTGGATTGTGGATATTGAAAAAAATGACTGGTTAGTCAAAATAAATTAACACGCCTCCTCACATTGGTTTCTGAATTAATGCGTTTGCAATGTGTCAATTCCAAGTTTGCGGGAGTTCCGACTTGTCTTGGTTGGGTCTAAGCTTTTTGTCAGAATATCGGCGGTCATCTCCGACGTACATATATATTTTATTTGTATTGTTTTATCCTCTATGAGGTTTCGAATATGGTGATATTTTACATCAATATGTTTTGTTCTCTTATGATGAACAGGATTTTTTGCCAATTCTTGCGCACCCATATTATCACTATATATTAAAGTTGGTCCACCCAGGAATCGGTTTAGATTTAATTCAGCTAAAATTCTTCTAAGATTTAGAGCTTCATTAGCTGCGTGTGTTAGTGCCATATATTCGGCTTCTGTGCTCGAGAGTGCAACTGTTGTCTGTTTCTTTGCTTCCCACGTGATAGCGCCTCCTGCCAGTAAGAAGCAGTAGCCAGTGCGAGACTTCCGGTTGTCTTTATCACCTGCCCAGTCAGCATCCGTATATCCCGTTAGTGGTTTACCTGTTGGTTTAAATACAAGTTTATATCCAGCTGTACCTTTTAAGTAGCGTAGTAGCCTTTTCGCAGCATTGAAGTGTTGTTGTCTAGGATCTGATGAAAATTGGGCGAGTTTATTGACACTGAAGGAGAGATCTGGTCGTGTAGCAGTAGTCAGATACATCAATGATCCAATCAGGCTTTGATATTCGGCTTGATTCACGCTTCCTTTCAGTTCAGGTTCTTCGGGTTCTTTTAATAGTGTGTTATTAGGATCCATCGGTGATCTCACAGGTCGACATTCCACCATGTTGAATTTTTGCAATATTTTTTCAATATATCTGCCTTGACTTAGTTTGATTCCTGATTTGTCCCTTTCGATCTTAACGCCTAGGAAGTAGTGCAATTCACCTAGATCTTTCATCTTGAATACAGACTCCAGATCACGTTTGACTTTTGTCATGCACTCTTCCGAAGTTGAAGCAAGTGTTAAATCATCAACAAACACGGCTATGATTGTAAATTCGTCCCCTTTATGTTTTATATACAAGCATGTATCTGATTCCAGTTGCTTGAAGTTCATTTCTTTTAGTTTATTATCCAGTTTTTTATTCCACATTCGACCTGATTGCTTTAAACCATATAGTGATTTCTTCAATCGACAGACTTTTCTTTCTTGATATTTCTCTACAAATCCTTCAGGTTGGTCCATATATACTTCTGTATCAAGATCACCATTCAGATATGCAGTAGTTACATCCATTTGATGCAGGATAAGGTTTAGCTCGACAGATATTGCCAGAAGTAATCTGAGTGAACCAAATCTCACTACAGGGGAATATGTCTCACAATAATCTATAAAAGGTCGTTGTGAGAATCCTCTGGCTACTAGTCTTGCTTTGTGCCGTTCTAGAGTTCCGTCAGCATTATACTTCTTAGTAAGCACCCATCTGCATGACACTGTTGATCTTCCTTTCGGTAGGTCCACTAGGGTTGGGACATCGATGTCGATGTATCGAAAACATCGATGTATCGGACTTTAAAAAATCGATGTTTAACATCGATGTTGATCTTTCGATGTATCGGTCAACATCGATGTTTTCCTGAAACATCGAAAAGACCGATGTTATCGATGCATCGCAGCTTAAAAAATGGACGACAAGAAAATCGGGGACGAAAAGGGAGAATTTTTGAGGTGACCTTTTTTTTTTTTTTTTTTTTGCTCTTCAGCTTGGAGGACCGATGTCGATGTATCGAAAACATCGATGTTTTCTTTCGATGTTTTGGCTAACATCGATGTTTGTTCTTTCGATGTCGATGTATCGAAAACATCGATGTTTACCTATCGATGTCCCAACCCTAAGGTCCACTAACTCCCATGTGTTATTCTCAAGCAATGAGTGATACTCGCTACTCATCGCTTCCATCCATTGGGCGTTTTCATCTCCACTGAGCGCCTCCTTAACGGTGATAGCACACATGCCGAGAAAACTTTGGTCCTCTAAGAGATAGTCTGTGTCATCAGATTGTTTGGTTATACTAGCACTTTCCCCCCCTGAATCATTAATTTGTTGTGACAAATGAATAGGTTCAGTGCTATCTGAGTCTGTGATGGAATAGCTAAAATCTATCAGGTTTAAGTTTTTAGGAACATCGTTTACGAGATCAGTACTAGTTGTAAATGATGGTTGTGGTCCTATTAACTCTATGAACCTTACATCCCTACTCTTAATTACGTTTCTAGTACCCGGCTCCCATAGTTTATAGGCTTTGCATTCCTCAGAGTATCCGACTAGGATGTACTCCTTAGACCGAGGTGCTAATTTTGGTTTGCCTGGTCGTTTATTGAGAGCGAATGCTTTTGATCCTATAATCCTAAAATGTATAACGGATGGTTTTTTTCCACTCCAAATTTCTTCTGGGGTTTTATCTATGGCTCTAGAAGGACATCTATTGCGAATATACGCCGAGGTAGTAATTATTTCAGCCCATAAGTTATTTGGTAGGTTGGCATGTAACAATATACAACGAGTCATCTCAACCAGTGTTCGATTGGCTCGTTCTGCTAGCCCATTCTGTTGAGGCGTATATTCAGCTGATAGTTGATGTATTATCCCATTTTCTGTTAGGTGTTTGTTAAATTCTTTGTTACAGTACTCTAGTCCATTATCCGTTCTTAGTATTTTTATTTTTTTATTTGTTTGATTTTCAACTAGTTGTTTGAAATTTTTGAAATGATTTAATGCCTCACTTTTATGTTTCATAAGGTATACGAACATTTTTCGTGAATAGTCATCGATAAATGTAATGAAATATTTATTACCTCCAAGTGAAGGATTATTGACCGTACAAACATCAGAGTGAACTAATTCCAAAATCGAGTTTGTCTTAGATTCTGACTTTGGGAATGGTAATCGAGACATTTTACCCTTTAAACAGTTTTCACACGTTTCAGGATTGAGATTTTTGTTTATCTCGAGACCATGGACTAAGGATTTTGAATTTAAAATTTGTATATCCTTGTAGTTTAAATGACCATATCGGAGATGCCAAACTGACATTGGTAATCCCTTATTGACATTATTTGGTTTCGTGTTTTTATCGCTAACTTTGCTGCATGACCCTTCAAACGGTTTTACCAGGTATAAATTGTCATGCTTCTTAGCTTGTAACACTACTTTGGCGTCTTTTGAAACTTGACATGTGTCACGTTCAAAATTGATTTTAATAGATGGATTACTTGTCATTTTTGAAACTGAAATCAAATTCGCTTTCAAGTTGGGAACATATAGAGTATCGAGTAAAGAAATCAGACTTGGGGTATTATTTAAGTCAGTGTACATTCGTACTGTTCCTATACCTTCAACATTTACTTTTCTATTATCGGCCACTTTTATTGTACCTTTGATCGGTCTCATGTCAACAAATGTCTCTTTTAAGCAACACATATGACTTGTCGCTCCCGAATCAATGAAGAATTTATTTTTATTCCCAGCTTCATATTTGACAGAAAGAGCTGTGCCTATTTCAACACTATTTTTTACTATATTTGCTCTTTGATTATTAGGATTTAGTTTTTTTGGATATTTATTTTTATATTTTATTTTATTTTCTCCCTGACATTTATTTTTGTTCGGAATATTATTATTTTCATTTTGACATTGGCATTTACATTTTTTGTCAAAATGTTTATAATTTAGTTGGTTGAATTTATTCGAAGAAAACAACGCGTCTTGGGCATTCGGCTTGTCATTTCTCCTATTTTCCTCCTCCAACATTTTAATTTTAATACTCTCTAAATCCGGGAGTACGTCCCTACTCTCTATGGCACATCTAAAGTTGTCATAGTCGTCAGGCAGACTACAAATTAACAGGACTGATAGGAAATCGTTTGGCGGCGCCCCTTCAATTTCTGTTAGACTATCCACCAGTGAAAAAAATTTATTAAGATGGTCTTGCATACTAATATCGGAAGTCTTTTTTAGGTTTAATAAATCTTTAATTAACTTAACCCTACGACTAGGTCCCCGGGGTTGGTAGACTTTCTCTAAGGCGGACCATGCTTCCTTAGCATGTTTGCATTGCTTGACATGGATAAGTTCGTGGGAGAGAATTCCTAGAACAATCGTTGCAAGAGCTTTTTGATCCTTTTTTGACCATTCAAAGAACGCGGTTTCTTCAACCTTAGGCATAGGTATATGTCCATCAACATATCCCCACAGTTCCTTATCAATAAGAATCATTTTCATGTGCATCTTCCAACTGTCATAGTTTTCTTTACCTAATTTCTCAATTTGATAAAGATTTGAAAGTGACATATTTTGATTTTTTTATAACTTCTTTTTTTGTTTATAATTCAAGTAAAACTTCGAACCTTTGGGATCTTCTTTTACTTATCTTCGATCTAGACTGCTTCATCGGCCCATAACCTCTTGAGCGAAACACAGTTTGATCGATAGAACACTTAATATATTGTTATAAAACAAAGTACATAATTATTATTCTAGGAATGAGTATGAAATTAATACTTCGAATAATATTGAAAACAATTTCAGTAACCAAGGTGGATTGTGGATATTGAAAAAAATGACTGGTTAGTCAAAATAAATTAACACGAACGAGTAGTTATTAAGATGTGCTGGTTCACAAAAATTGAGGACAGATTTTTCTTTCACAAAAACAGATTTTTGGTTCGCAAAAATGGCGGACAGGCACGAGACCAAAAAATGATCCCTGATGTCTGAACGGATTTTTGTCTTGGTATTTTTAAATTCTGAGACATAACATTTTTTGGTTCTTCGAAACGGTCACATAGCTTCCGTTACCTCCGGTAAGCTCGTTAGCAAAATTTATTATAGTGGTGTCGGTAAGGGGAACGATATAGATATCGGTATAGTATAGTCATCACAGATAAAAAATTAACAACAAATAAATAAATTAAAACAACCCCCAAAACTCTTCAAAACCCACAATTTTGCATTTAATTTTCCAGTTATTTCCTGGGAAGGCCCTCCTTAGTTCATGGGGGGGGGGGGGCATAGAATACCCCCACTCCCTGATAGGGCGGCCCAATAGGTTCTTGCCCGGGTAAAGATTTTGCCTTGAGCCGGCCCTGTATAAAATCTTTGGAGGGCGAGTTAACCCTCTTCCAATCATCCAATCGAGCTGAAACTTGGCACATAGACTCTCTACCAATACAAAAACATTCTAACAAATTAATTAACCAATTAATTAATAAATTTTACTAATTAATTAATTTTTGAATAATTATTTAAAATTAAAATGAATTAATACCAATATTTACCCTCACAACCAAAATGCAAAAATATAAAGGATTTATAATAAGAACTTGGTATTTATGGGCTAGTATTATTAATCAAGTGTTGTCAATATTTGTATCAGGTGCTAGCCAGCTGCATAGCTTTAAGTACTACAGTCCAGGCTGGCATCAACTTGGCATTCTCATCTGTCCTTCTACCTCAGTTAGAAGAAGACCCTGATGTTATCAACTTAACCGAAGCTGAAGCATCATGGATCGGTAAGTAGTTATCTACTTTATCAAACTGTAATAGCATCGGTAAATCCAGGATTCATTACGTATTCACTGTAAAACCACTAAAACCAGTCTACGTTTACATTTCAACGACATAATTTTTTATAAAGTGGTTTAACTGTATGTCCTGTATTGACCACAATAAATGACTTTTTTGCTTGTTTAGTTTGATCAACTGACATAGCCCTAAAACTCAGGGCCACTTTTAAGAGGATATTCAATTTTCTCGGGCCCTCAAGAATATTCCTCCCTCATTAAGTCTGTTATTTTCTGAATCGTAGGATAATACAGTTGTTGACCAGAGCATAAATATATATACTGTACCTGTACATCTCTAAGAATCGTATTAAAATAAAGGTAAAAAACCTGATATTTAAAACTGACGCCCCAGTGGCATCTAAATAAACACTCACCGTAGCCATTTTGCTGCCGTAGGCAGCAGATAAACAGGAGAGCTTTTTGGTTCAATAGGAGTAGTGGTTCCTAGACATTCTAAAGACCACTATTCTAGTAGTAGCAGTAAGGGGCGGGGAGGCCTAGCCTGGCAAACAGACCAAATTAGGACCCTTTTTGCCCATTCCTAGACGTTCCTACACCCTTCAAACCACCACCACCTCACTTTCAAACCTTCTTGTTTGGATTATGAAGGAGAGGATGTCTTGCCACTTCAGTGTATCAAGTTCCTCCTCCCTAATTCCTCCCTTCCCTAAGATACGAAGCGCAATCTCCCTTATCCTTCACACACTCCCAGGCAGTGGCGGATCTAGATCTTGCGGGGCCCTGGGCGAGACAAAATAGCGGGGCCCCCTAGGATAGAGCGGGGATTGCTGATAAAAAACAATAAAGTAACTTATTAATAAACCACTTATAACTTGATCCTATTCTACGGCTAATTCCCTTCACTTAGGGCCAGTCAAACTTTTTTGCTCTCAAAATAATTCAAAACTTTTAAAATAATCACAATTCTGCTCATGATTTTAATCTAACATATTATTTGAACATAAACCCCTCAAATTATATAGTTTTCAACTAATCATAATTTTCTTTGCAAACTATTTATTCTTCTTCATGATATTTCGGGTTTTATGGTTAAATTATCATTGTAAATAAAAAGTTAAGCTGTGTTATTTGTGATCAGTCCTATAATTTAAAATATACACTCGAGCACTTTAAATTTACTCCCAGATTTCATATTCTTAGCTTATAACTTTCCATTTTAGTGCCGAGTTTTTAGTTTAATTTTTAAAGACACATTTTTAGGGGGGTCCGGGGGTCCTCCCCCGGAAAATTTTGTAAATATGATCTCTCAAAACAGCGTTGTTATGCTTCTCTGAGGTGAAGTTTCTCTTTGACATCAATTGGTAAAACTGCACTAATTGCAATTATTTCGTACTGTCCGATGTACTTAGTTTCTTTTACTATTCCTTTTTACAGGATTTGTCTTTTTTACATATCTCTGTACATTGTCAAACAATTAAGGTTATGTAGTATCTCGATAAATTCAGTGTTTTATTTATTTGTTTAAAAAAAAAAATACACGAAATGCCACGTTTTATAGGAAAAAACAAATTAAATTTGAGGTTTAGATATAGGTGGGGCACATAACGAAGATTTACCCCACAGAATAAATAACAAAATCGTCATCATTTTGAAAAGGGGGAGGGTGAGAAAACACTAGGACGTTAGCTCACTTAATTTTATATGGAGCGGGGCCCCGCGGGCTATCTTAAACATAAAACAAATTAATAACTTATTTATTTGACTTTTTTATCGCGAGGGGCCCCGCGAAAAGGTAGTTAGGTATTAGGCTCTACCATGTAAACTAAGTTCGACTGAATTTTATAATTCTAATATTTCAAATTTTGTACATGGCGCGGGGCCCCGCGGACAATCTTCACTATGATCTATATATTTGCCTGTAAAGTATAAGTATTTTATTTTATTTTTTTATGGCGCGGGGCCCTCCAAGGCGCGGGGCCCAGGGCGGTCGCCCCCCTCGCCCCCCCCTGGATCCGCCCCTGCTCCCAGGTAATGGTAAGCTGTTTCCTCTCCACACACTGGACATATGGGATCCTCCTCTACCTTTAGTAATGCCGGATGTCTTCTGAGCCTGCAGTGTCCAGTTAGCACTCCAACCAGATTTCTCATGTTGGTCCTGCTCAATCCTAACAGCCATCTACCACTATTCTAACAACATATTTTATTTGTACTATTTTTAGGGTTTTGTAGATACTTCTCAAAACCCTTATACCGAGGGTGATGTGTCCGTCCGTCCGTCGCTCTTTGGTTCATAGGGCCCGAACCGTTTAAGCGAAAGTAGTGAAATTTGAAACACTGGTGCAACTTTTTGACCCAACCACAGGAAAAATATACAGAACTTCATAATTAGATTTGCGCATGCGCAATTCGAAAAAATGTGGTAAACTTAAAAATTTATATTTTTTTTAATTTTTGAGTAGGGTATCAAATGAAAGCTGCTGAAGAGTAGGACACAAATATATATATGCTTTTTTAAAATTTGCATTCCTTATAGGGGGAAAAAATCAAAATATACCCAAAAAAAATTTCCCCCCCCCCAACCACTATAGATCGGCTGGCGCTAAAATTTTGAAATAATTCATGCTAATATCTTATTGTGGGGCGATGAAAATTCCGGGAGTTCATCCCAAATTTTCAAAAATTGTTAATTTTGGGCGCGAAAAAGTGAAGTGCGCCCAAAATTTTATTTTTTTAAAATTTTGAGTTGGGTATCAAATGAAAGCTGCTGAAGAGTAGGACACAAATATATATATGCTTTTTTAAAATTTGCATTCCTTATAGGGGAAAAAAATCAAAATATACCCAAAAAAAAATTCCCCCCCCCCTTCAACCACTATAGATCGGCTGGTGCTAAAATTTCGAAATAATTCATACTAATACCTTATAGTGGGGCGATGATATTTCCGGGAGTTCATTCCCAGGTTTTAAAAATTACCAATTTTGTGCGCGAAAAATTGGAGTGCGCCCAAAATTTTATTTTTTAAAAATTTTGAGTTGGGTATCAAATGAAAGCTGCTGAAGAGTAGGATACAAATATGTATTTGCTTTTTTAAATTTTTAATTCTTTATTGGTTTTATAAGTCAAAATATACCCCCAAAAAAATCGCCCCCCCCCCCCAAATTTTATATAATGTCTGGTCTTAAAATTTTGAAATGATTCATGACTACACCGTATGGTTGGGAGATGAAAATTTCCTAAAAAATGTGATTTATCTTGTCGTTATTACCTATAAAAAACATTGTGACCTCCCGGGGGATCGAACCCGGGGCCCTTAGGATCGAAGAAAAAAAATCATAATTACATAACGGGTATGCTTAATCATCTACAAAACCCTAAAAAGTACTTGGACGCAAGTACTTCCCTGTGATTTTTTTTTGTTTATGATTTCAGCGAGTGTCGTCACCATTGGTACGCTTGCTGGAGCTCTAGTTGTTGGACCAGTTATGGATCTTATCGGAAGAAAATCAACTTGTGTATTAAGTAACATACCTATGTTACTTTCCTGGATTCTAACTTTCACAACTAAAAATAACATTTGGCCACTCTACTTAGCAAGAGCATGTGCAGGCTTTGGAGCAGGTAAACTGATTTTTACATAATTGTTGAGATAAAAATAAAATGAGAAAAAATAATTTAGTGGGTTCAAAAAGTAATGAACGAGTACAGATAAGCCTTATTTATTTATTTATATATTTTATCCATTTGGCATTTTACCCAAATGGATTGTAGATAACCTTTATAGCGAATGCTTAGGAATGGTTAGCAATACTTTCCTATATCAGCAAATGCAGAAATGGAGGGGTTAAGCTGGGTTCCCATTTGGCAAGCCTCTTGTGCTTGGAGGCTTTTGCTTTCAAAATAAACACACTTTTAAGGACTTAAGAACTAAACACAGTACTTTTTAACAATAATACACTAAAATTTGTAAATGTATTCCATTTAAATACACATGAAATAACATAAGTTGCTTTCCTAGGAAAACTTTACTTTAATTTATGACAATAGAATACAAAAATGGAGAGAAGTAAAAAGAATATCTCTACAAAAATATGTATATGGGGATGCAAAGTATATTTTGTGTTTTCTTCGAGTCAACATCACGATGCACCACACACCTGAAGATGCTTCTAGTAGTGGAAGCGAAATGTCGGACTTCAACACCTTAAAAAAAAACCAAGTTATTTATTACAGTTTTAAAATGTCTCTAAGACTAGATACTTAGCTTGGTAAAACTATTAAAATTGACATTTTCTTCATAAAAATTACTTTTTTAGTCTCAACATAGGTCCACTTTTTAAACTTACAAATTGATTTAGTATAAAACAAAACAGCATGGTATTGATATAAATTCAAAGTTTATTGATTGTTTATTAGAAAATGATTAGCGAGGTTTGGATTAACCGGATGTCTGGAATAGTGAAGTTGGGATTAGAGAGGCCTGGATTAGCGAGGTTGGGATTAGAGAAGCCTGGATTAACCGGATGTCTGGATTAGTGAGGTTGGGATTAGAGAAGCCTGGGTTAGCGAGGTTGGGATTAGAGAAGCCCGGATTAGCGAGGTTGGGATTAGAGAAGCCTGGATTAACCGGATGTCTGGATTAGTGAGGTTGGGATTAGAGAAGCCTGGGTTAGCGAGGTTGGGATTGGAGAAGCTCGGATTAGCGAGGTTGGGATTAGAGAAGCCTGGATTAGCGAGGTTGGGATTAGAGAAGCCTGGATTAGCGAGGTTGGGATTAGAGAACCATGGATTAGCGAGGTTGGGGTTAGAGAGGTCTGGATAAGTGAGACTCTGTAGTAAGTTTTAATTGCATTTGTTAAAAAAATCTTAGGATTTTTTTTTTTTTTTTTAATAAAAAACGACTTAGTAAACAGGAGAGTTTTTGGGTCAAAAAGGTCTAGAGGTTTTTAAGATGAAATGAAACAGTTTTTCTTCTAATAAAGTTTTATAATTTTGAAATAAAGAAATATGTTTTGTGTTTTGTTTAGGGATGACTACAGTTGCTCTGGTCTACACAGCTGAAATAGCTCACAAACTGTACCGTCCGATGTTACTCAGTCTCAACAGTGTTTTTGTTGCTTTCGGTATCATGGTAACGAACGTTCTGGGCGCCTATGTGACGTGGAGAACTATGGCACTGCTGTTTGGACTTCTCTGTATCTTCTCTTTTTCCTTGTGTCTCGTTCTACCTGAGAGTCCTGATTGGTTGGTCACATTTACACCTTCGGATAAAAGAACTGCGCAGGCGCTCGAAGAATTACAGAAACTAAACAGGCCTACTTGGGTAAGAATATGTCTAAATAATTTAGTAATTAGTAAAAGTATCGCACATACTTATAACAATTAGATATAATTGTAAGTTGAAACACAACTAAGCAAAGCTCTTAAAACTAAACAGAGCCAGATTGTATGGAATATACTAAACTAAAAAAAAAAAAGACAAACAAAAACTTTTCCAGTATGTACTTCAAGATCAGAGTAAATTAATTTAGATTTATTTAACCGTAAGAAATAAAAAAAAGTTTAATCAGCTAAAAAATACAGCTTGGGTTTCCGGTGAAATCCGAATCACGAAGGATTTGAAGTCTGACGTTTCATTTCCACTACTGGAAGCATCTTCAGGGTTGTGGTGCTTCGTGATGTTGCACAAGGTACTGATTGCTTTGAGTCAACATCACGATGCACCACAACTCTGTAGATGCTTCCAGTAGTGGAAGCATCTTTAGGGTTGTGGTGCATCGTGATGTTGCACAAGGTACTGATTGCTTTGAGTCAACATCACGATGGAACACCCCTGAATGATGCTTCCACTAGTGGAAGCATCTTCCCAAGCTGTTTATAATGAGCCTATCCACACACCAAATCAGCTAAAAAAAAAGAAAGTTTAATCATCACTGAAAACTTGTTTAATTATTATAAGTATAATGTTATGTTACGTCAATTGTTAATTTTTTAATAAATTTTAACATTTATCAAGACACTCTCATGGAGATAGTAAGATAGTTATAATTTTGAACAATTATAGTGTTTAAAGCTATTCTGAATAATCAAATCATAATTATCATTAACTACGGGAGACATACAGAGAAAAATAGATCCCAGCACCGGGACTTGAACCACGGGCCTCCTATATATCCGTTACAGGCGTTCTTACCAACTGAGCTATACTGGAGAATGATTTTTCTCTGTCGTCCAAGCTATCAATCTTTTCT
The DNA here is from genome assembly GCA_951217055.1 of Gerris lacustris. Classification (NCBI taxonomy): domain Eukaryota; kingdom Metazoa; phylum Arthropoda; class Insecta; order Hemiptera; family Gerridae; genus Gerris; species Gerris lacustris. Next base: position 67,524,098 of record OX578283.1, read on the forward strand.
ACAAATCTAGAGAGCCAAATATTCACGGCAATAGAACTAGACCGAGAATTAACGCTTATAATTATAAAGTACTCAATTAGTACCTGTACCTAATACAATCTACTTTATAATTATAAGCCTTAATTCTCAATCTAGTTCTATTGCCGTGAATATTTGGCTTGCTAGATTTGTAGAAATGATTGAAAGCTTGGATTCAGGACTTTGTATCGGTAACGACAGAGAAAAATCATTCTCCAGTATAGCTCAGTTGGTAAGAGTGCCTGTAAACGGGTATATAGGTGGCCCTTGGTTCTAGTCCTGGTGCTGGGGTCTATTTTTCTCTGTATGTCTCCCGTAGTTAATGATAATTATAATTTGATTTAAAGTCAAATTTAATCTTTCCGTAGTATGAATACAGTGGAACCTCGATAATTCGGACTAATTGGGACCAGACACTGTCCGAATTACCGATTTGTCCGAATTTTCGAATATGCTGTAAAACAACTTTTTCGCAAACGAGAGGACCTGATAAAGGTGTACCTAAGCTTCTTCTTTGAGTAAACCATATGTACATCACATCTTATAAAGCAGTATCATTTGCCGTTCGTAACGTTTTCCGGTTTTTTGACCCCTCTTCAGAATCTAGCTTTGACGCGTATTGCAGTATGCTATCTCGTTTTCGTTTTAGATTTCCCCACACCATACTTTTTTGCAAGAGATGTCCCACTTTCACCTTTCGGATTTTAGTATGAATACTACCTAAAACTTAAAAATTTGAATAGCTCTTCTAAATTAAATTTAGTAGAATTAATGAACTTTATTTTAATTGTTGCAGTTATTTCAAGAAGAATGCAAAAGATTAAAAGAAACACTAAACGAAAGAAAAAACACTCAAAGTGCTCCAGATAAGTCACACTTCCTCGTAAAGATTTGGAAGAAACGAGGAGAGTTCATCAACGCATCGGTGATTTTACCTCTTATCACCCTCATCATTCTCTTCATCCTACAACAGCTCTCAGGCATCTATGTCATCATCTTCTATTCGGTTAAAATATTTGAAAAAATCGTCAAGATCGACAAATACACGGGAACCGTACTTTTAGGAATACTTCGTTTCGTGATGAGCATCGTTGCGGCAGGTTTGTCGAGAATTTACGGGCGAAGGCCTCTGATGATAGTGTCTAGTTTTGGAATGGCGATAACATGCGGGCTTGCAGCATCTATCGTATCCATTAGCGGTGGAGAAGAGTTTAAAATGCTTGGTAACAGCGCAGCAAGTGTTAAATTTAACAATAGTATTGTATTAGTAAATTCAACTTTTGACACCTTAAATTCGACTAATACTACAAATCCGTTTACACCTGAAGAAACTAATTACAATGCTATAACGATAATTACAGTTGGTTTAATCCTACTATACACGTGTTTCGGAGCAATTGGTCATCTAGTCATACCTTGGACATTGATATCCGAACTTATGCCGAACCATTTTCGAGCTATCGGAAGTAGTTTCATGATTTTCTGTGCTTATATCCTCATGTTCCTTGTTGTAAAAACATTTTTACCCCTGTTAGAAGCAGTAGGTATAGCTAATATACTGTTTTTCTACGCTTTAATATCCTTTTTAACGGCACCGTTCACTTATTTCTATATACCCGAAACTCTAGGTAAGACGTTCAAAGAAATTTCTAAATCATTTAGAAGAACAAACAGATAGTATTTACTTACACAAAGGAATGCAAACATCACATTTCATCCTGGTGCATTAATAATTGACCTTTATTTTTAAAAATAGATTTTATTTATATTTGTGAAGTATATAAAGATATTGTCGACCTACAATAATACTCTTAAGAAACAAATACTTATATAAGTTATTTACTTTACAGCAGGAATTCTAACTGCTATTTTGTGTGTAATTGATTACTTAAACTAGTAGGATGTGTCCAGTACCTGGCTTTCTCACTCTAAAAAAGAAGAAGAAGAACAAATTCCTGTTTATTACAGGAATTAAACAAATCTTATCAGCTCATCCATCTACTCGTATTGATAAAAAATAATTTGGCAAAAAAGTTGAGTGTTTTTCAGATATAATTTCATGTAGCCACACTACAGTTAGTGTGCAATTAGTCTTGTTTTTTGACAGCGTGTGAAAATCAAAAAATTTATGGCGCTAATGAGAGGTTGGGATTTTGAATTCTTTGATTTTGACCAATACGTCGCATCAGAGAGGTTATGTAAAAGTGACAAAGGTTGCTGTGACGTCATGCGCCCTCCACGATTTTTCGTCAGGTTATCTTTTCTGGCTCATAACAAACCATTGTTTACTAGAGTTCTGTAAGCATTTTATAGTTTTTTCCTCTTTTTATTGTATTAAAAGCTTTTTTAACCGTTTTTAACCTTATCATATATTAGTAACATCATTAATAAGCCAACAAATGTATACATTATAGATGATAAAACAAATAATTCTCACAAATAACTCAAAGAAGAAGTAAAATAACTTACTCACAGATGTGCTCTTTTTACTCTATTAAAAGCTTTTTTAACTGTTTTTAACCTTATCATGTATCAGTAACATCATTAATAAGCCAATAAATGTATACATTTTAGATGATAAAACAAATAATTCTCACAAATAACTCAAAGAAGAAGTAAAATAACTTACTCACAGATGTGCTCTTTTTACTCTATTAAAAGCATTTTTAACTGTTTTTAACCTTATCATGTATCAGTAACATCATTAATAAGCCAATAAATGTATACATTATAGATGATAAAACAAATAATTGATTAAAAAATAATAATAAAATAAAATAGCACTGATAAACCCCCACCTATATCCAATGTTATGAGCCAGCTAACCTAACTTCACACACTTTTTTACGTAAGTGACGTCACACTTCCCCGGCGTATTAGGTAAACAAAAATTTTACTAGTAGAGGGGAATAGCACTAAGGATGGATAACTACCTAGTGGCTTTATTTTTTTCCTCTCTTAGGTTAGCCAACCTGCATGCCAATAAACAACACTTATTCCACACAAACTGTACTGATTAATATTTAAAGGGTTAATGTTTTGTGATTTTAAGGTGATGTAGGAATTTGATGTGGTAGAGGAAAATAGGTGGATAAAAGGGTTTCATGTATAAGGTTATTATACAAATAGTTCTCATTAGGGATTATTTTGAAGATATTATTTAATGCAGCCCCTTAATAATCAAATGCTAGCCTACTACAATATTGTATTTCATCATACTAAGGTATTAATAGTCGAAACCTGCCCAAAATTATATAGATCAGTACAAAAATGTGTAGTTTGTTTTTTAAAGACTCCTATGCTTTTCTTCCATTCTACTTAAGAGTGAGAAAAAAAAAAATTAAATATAAAAATGAATATACTGTACGTTAACTATCTCCAAGATGTAAAACTGAAACTTAATTTCTCGTAAAAGTATATCAAAAGGTTAAAACTAAGAATAATTTTTATTATGTTAAAATATAGAGATGAAAAACAAGTTATATACTTTAGTTCATTTCAGTGTGTTTGAAAATGAAGTTCTTTTGACAGAAATTGAAAGGTGAAGAATGCAGCACCCTCTTAGAAATCCTCAGACTTACAGCTTTAAAGAAGATGTTTGCCCCATTTCTTGGGGCAAACATCCACAGTTATCCCATGTGCACTGTGGACAGTTATCCCATTTGGTATTAATTAATTAATAATTCAAGAAAGTGTAATACTTCATAAAAGAACATGTATATTGAACGATAAAGAAAACATATTAGGTACAATATAAAGTATCGTAGATGGAGAGAAACCACTTCCAATTATTCCTTTATTTTCATCCAGGATCTGCTGGGTAAAAGGGCGCAAACAAACTTTCTTTCTCTTGTACACTCTGAAAATTAAAAACTAGTTCTTTTACCAGCAGTAACTAAAATAAATTAATCTTTAGATTAAACTTTTTAAATGGAAATAGAGTCCACATTAGGACGTTTGCACCATTCAGTGGGCGGATCTTTGCCCCATTCAGTGCCCGGATCTTTGCCCCATTTTATCAAATTATATAAATATAGTAACCTATCGAAGGTAACTACATATGAAGGTAAAACAAGTGTCTATTTCTACTCTACTTTAGCACCATTTTGGTTCAACTTTATTAAAAATACAAATATTGATTATTAATAATAAACTGCCAAAATTCTATAAAAGTTAGATTGAAACATAAAAAAATAAACTTACCTCATGTTTCTTCGCAACAGTACAAATGAAATCAAGATAACCTTATAGGAGCAAAGCCTCAACGTAAGGAATCAGTGTTGCCAGTCCCACTTCAAAAAGTAGTTTCCCTCCCATTTTTAAAACAGTGCGGACATTTACCCCATGCGGATCTTTGCCCCCACCTACCCTATACGTTACTAATTACACTAACCTGTTTACTAAGAGATTTCTCTATACTATGCAAAGATGATTCTGATTCTTAGACTTAAACTAATGGTGGTAGAATTCGTAAAATTATTGAGTTCTAGAGCAAGAAACTCTTAAAAATGCCTAAAATACCATAAAGGAATGCAAAAACACCAAAAAATTCACGGAAAGTTTGTCGATCAGATCTTTATCCTTATTTCTATGAATTTTGTTCGTTTTAGAGAAATTTTATTATTATTATTTATTTATTTTTTTTTTTTTTTTAAGTTTTTGGTAGTTTTCATACTACTAAGAAATTATTTTTGTTCAATAGAAACGTTAATATGGAGAATTTGTGGGGACATAAAAAAAAATGTTATATAGAGATTATCGTTGTACAGAAGTTTTGTTGTCATAAGGAGGTCCAACTGTAGAATACCAGCTTAAACTGTATAATAGAGGAACAAGTTGCCAGCTTTAAGTCTCAGGAAGCTTAAAATTTATGGACAACATTTTCAAAATGCACTGAACGAAATTTAATAATAAGTGTAGCCAAATTTGTAAAAAGTACCCTAGCTTTAAGAAATTATTAATTTGCCACATGTTGGCTTATACGATGAAAAAAGTTGTTGAAACGGATTGATTTAGTGTAAAATAATAATTAAGTAAAATGTTTAAAAAATAAGTTTGCTCAAATAAATGAAATGTACTCGAGGTTATACTTTAAATCAGTGGCATAGCTCTGTGAAATGCTCTATAATTAATGAAATTACCTGATTACTAGAGGTTTAACTGCTGTTAAAAAAAAAATAATCTGATTTTTGAATCTTTGACAAAAGAAATGAAATTGTAAGAATTTAAAGTTAAAATTAATAACGTATTAATAGACTTTATCGATTGACACATGTACATGTACACTTTGACAGCACTTAGCCCACCTTTAATGTTAAATTATTTTTATGTAAATTTTGCTGTTTTCCAATGTACATCTCTTTAATGCTAAATCCATCTTAATTGGTTTACCGAATTCTGTTTTATGTAAATTTTATGTTGTCTTCCTAACAGATCATATCCTTACTTACCGTAGTGATGTTATAACTCCGTCCTGCTGATTCCTGGTTCATTTCTCTTGTTTTTACAAATAGGTTTGTTTCAACCACACTTCAAACTAGTTTGAAACTGTCCGATACATGCGCATTACGAACAGGGCGTTCCAACCAGCCCAAACTCAAACTCTAACTGTTAGTCGGCTGTTCCAACCACGCTCTGATTGAATCACGGATTGGTTTTGAACCAGTCAGAGCAGTCAGCGATTGGCGGCAGGGACTAGTAGTTTGGATTGGTGTTTAGAGCTTGCGTGAACAGATACTTAACCTTCTGCTTCATTGTTTTGGTTTTTCTCGCCTATTATTCTTCTTTCTCTTAACATATGCCTTTACCATTCAACTCTCCTTACTTACTAAAATGTTTTTGAACGAATGCAATGATGAATTTTTGTGCATATAATGACATTTTCTAGATATTTCTGAAAAAATAATTAAAAATTTGACCTATTTTCCAAGTTGGACTTTTAATACTTATTCCATTTTCAAACAAATATTGAAAAAATCCGATTTATTCCTGCAATATTTCTTTCGTTAACTGGACTAAGATTAATATTTATTTATTATTTGTTCTTTAAAACAAAAGAGCATTTAGGATTATATCAATAAAAATACGTGTGTGCCGTGAGTCTACTAAAACTGGCTCACCTCAGTTAGCCCGAAAATTGTGAATTGCGTAAATCGAAATGAAATCGTGAATTCTGTATTAAATAAACATTTATAAAATGTGTGCATGTTTTCATCATATCCTGTATGAGTATGTAGGTTTTACTTCCAACTTTCGAGCTCACCGAAGTTAATTAGCATTATAAAATGGAATTTTTGTGGTGTGCCCCCCTTGTTGTGCGAGCCTTGGCCTAAATCAGGCCCTGATTTAAGCGACTGGTACTTATTAATTATCTTCATCAATCATTGACTCATCTATATCTTTAATATTTAATAAGTTCAGGTATTTTTGATAGCACAGGAACGCAAAATCACATAAACGGATAACTCAACAAGTTGTTCTGATAACAGTGCTAAAACCTACCACATCAGTATGGTTCTAGTTCAGGAGCGTTCCAACAAAACGAAATCACCTATCAATTCCCAACTGAGCAATGATCGCGCATGCGCATTACGTCGATCTCGGACTAATTCGAAACTGATTCGGGACTGGTGGTTGGAACAAACCTTATTGTTTGAGATTTAAAGCTGGTTTTATTTTAAGAAAGATTTTTTTCCAATAAGAATCAGGGAAGAAGTTCCCTTAGCTTAATTCTTTCCAACTTACTCTGCGCCACTGCTTTAAGGAATAACCTTGTCAGAAATATAATAATTGTTAACATAATATATAATTTGATCAGAACAAATAATATAATAATGTCAATTATATAATTATATTTTTTTAAATTAATAAATAATTAGATTTGTGACATAATTAGGAAAAAATAAGATTAATTACAAAAAAATCTGATAATGTGTTTAAAAAATAAATTTTTTTTATAACTTTTTTTTATAAAAAAATAAATGAAATGTCTTATAATTACAAAATTTGTCATGCATTTTTTTTTTTTATTATTATTAAGGAATAAAATTAATAAAACTGTGTAAATTTATTTCCTCTCATTTACGATAGCAAAGAATGTGAGAATGAAAAATATTTTTAATATTTATTTTGTAGAGGATAAAAAAGAGTACAGCAAGAAGACAGATATAAAAAGCAAAAACTTATAATACACTACTTCACCCCCTACAGGGCTCGTGCCATTAAATTAATGCCTAAATAGTTTTATTTCCAAAACCTTCATAAAAATGAACTAGGACCATATGTTACATCGTTCATTCCATTATTAAGAAATAAACAGGTCAAGTGTGTGCTAGTCAGCACACATCGAGGGTCCATAGGCCACACTGTATTGTCTAAGTATTACCTATTGATGGTGTTTTTTAAAATGCTAAAAAGCTTACTTTGAACTACTCTCCTCTGACTTACTTTGAACTACTCTCCTGGGTCTGTTATTCTCAAAACACATAAACAAACTTCTGATAAAGTATTTTTTTTTTCCACTGAATCGGACTACAAACATGTATAAATATATCTAAAAGACCATAATTATAAAAAAAACGTATTTTGTCAATAAAAAATAAAATAACTTTTTTTCGAAATTTCCAAAAAATTGTATTTTTACTTTTGGTCGAAGAATGTTCAGGAATTTTCCAGATTTTTTTGCCCTCCATATAAGCGAGATAGAGGGGGGGGGGCACTTTTCCCACCCACTTCAAACTCACTTACGCTAGCCCTATCCAAGCTTATTTTTGTAATCAGCTTGACGTACCCTTTCATATGATACCCCACACGGCATCCAAAAAAAAATATTTTTTTAAATTTTTTTACCCTAATTGTTTTGAAAAAATATTATTTTTAAGTTGCTATATTTTTAAAATGTGTGGGTAGGTACAAGACTCATATATGCCAATTTTCAAAGTAATCGGACGAAAGGTGTAGCCATGAGAGCAAGCGACAGACAGACGGACACACGCAAGTAAATATAAGGGTCCTTGGTTTTGCCTACAGACCCTAAAAAATACACCAGAATTGAAGTTTGGAGGCAATTTATTACAAGCAAAAATACCTCTGTTTTATTATTAGACACAATAAATAACCAATTTTTTTTCATGAAGATTGAATTAATTCTCAAAATTATTTTTTTTATTAGGGTTTGGTAGATACTTCTTAAAAGAATACTTGAAAAGAATTTCCACCCCCGAGAAGGGGTGGCAACCACCCCTGGGGTGGAAGCACATGTCGGCGTTATATAACTTTTGTTATTTGAGCACTTTCCCATCAACTCACCAAATTTCAAGTGAATCAGTTCAGTCCGACAGAATTCGGAGGGGAATAGCCCGAGTGACTGGACTAAAGGGGCAATAGGCCTAGGGGTAAGGGGCAATGGGCCTAGGGTAATTGGCCTTGGGCCAGAGACCAATGGCCGATAATCTGGGGCCTGGAGCACTTAGCAAAGGGCTTAGGGCTTTTGGCCTGGGGCATGGGACCTGGTACAATAATTTTCACTCAATTTTAGATTCTTCATATGTTCCTAATAAGTTATTTGTGATCAAATGTTTGTATATCTCACTAAAAGATTTAATAATGAGGTCTTAATCATTTTCTCTTTATAAAAGTGTAGTTTCAACCCAAAAAAATGAATTTTCTGCATATGTTAGTCAAATCGATGAAGGTTTAGTAATACCAGCCATCCAATTACCATTAGCACTTAAGGGTTAATATTGTGTAATACAGACTTCTTTTTGTGTTCGTATGAAAAATGTACTCTATCTGATTTCATTACATGATTTTTTGTACAGAAGTTATTTCTGGCAATGTAATACTCTTATTTACATTAAGTCAGTTTCAAGTTTACTGGTAGACACTTTAAAAACATAATTCTATTAACAAAAACCTTGATATATATTTATAAGTGGATCTTACTGTGGGTAGAAAAGTTTCTCTTAATTTGGTGTTCGACCACGCCGGTCATTTTAAACCCTACTCAACTATTTCTAAGTCACAATTTCTATATTTTTTCATGTGTTTACTTTTGGTGATATTCCTCAATTTTATTTTGTTTTGGCATATCCTTGTTGTTGTTTTAGCTGATGTATATATATATATATATATATGTGTGTGTCACTCCAGACGATATCTCATGCTAGGATGCACTTAAAAAATCCAAACAAATTGTAAAATGTCAATAATATCAAAAGAAAGGATGAGTTCGTTGGCCAGAATTTTTGGACTTCATTTAGGGCTCAAATTATGACAATTTAGGGCCAAAAATAGCATAAAAACGTGTTCTTTCTATTTTACTCCCCTCTTACATGATAACATGACAAAAATGTAGATAACAACAATTGTTATGTACATAACAACAATTACTGTACTCTTAAAGAGCTTTCCAACGACATGCATCTTGAAGGGTAAATACTATTTTGACTTTTGTACCCCGTACCCGCATGTACCAAATTTCTTTTTTTACCCATCCAAATTCTAAACCAAAATTTCCTATATTATCATAAGCCAATAATACGCAGATCTCTTTGAAAATTCGTTCATTAAGTCATAATGCATGACTGGACTTTTTAATTAAAAATTAGAAATATTACTATTTTTGATCCGATTTCAGCTGTTTATAAATAAAAATGTTTACTGTTTAAGATTAAAACGCACGCTCAGCTCAATATTGCAAGCAGACAACTGCATTGCACACCTAGTTAAATAACTATGAGACTTTATTTACAATGCCATTAGTCATTAGTCATTAATATGTTTAAAAATAAGGTTTTTGTTTTTGTTTGAGAACTGATAAGATATTATATTGTTTGAAATGCTTATCTTAATTGTTATCTCTTTTTAAGTCTATAATAAGCTACATTGTTGTTGACCTGGTGTATTAGATCTAATTTTTCTTATTCTATTAATTTTTTTGATCGAAGTTTCGGCTTAAATTGACGTGCCGAGCAATAATACATTTTTTCACTGTGCTGTCCCCCCTCTATTTATTATAACTATTTTAATAAAAAAACAGGGTTGAATAATTGGTACAATTTTTTTTATATTTTTAAAAGTTCATATTTCATCCCTTTTTATACACAGCTTTTATACACATTTTTTTTATATTTCAAAAAGTTGATATTCCATCCCTTTTTTTTATACTTAAAAAAGTTGATATTCCATCCCTTTTATACACATTTTTTTTATATTTCAAAAGTTGATATTTCATCCCTTTTTATACACATTTTTATACCCTTTTTATACACATTTTTATACCCTTTTTATACACATTTTTATACCCTTTTTATACACATTTTTAAACACACTTTTTATACACATTTTTATGTACACCTTTTATACACATTTTTAAACACACTTTTTATACACATTTTTAAACACACATTTTATACACATTTTTATACACACCTTTTATACACCTTTTTTATATTTTTAAAAGTTGATATTTCATCCCTTTTTATACACATTTTTATACACCTTTTATACACATTTTTTATATTTTAAAAAGTTGATATTTCATCCCTTTGTATACACACTTTTTATACACATTTTTATATACACCTTTTATACACATTTTTTATATTTTAAAAAGTTGATATTTCATCCCTTTGTATACACACTTTTTATACACATTTTTATATACACCTTTTATACACATTTTTTATATTTTAAAAAATTGATATTTCATCCCTTTTTATACACATTTTTATACCCTTTTTATACACATTTTCAAATACAGTTTTTATACACACTTTTTATACACCTTTTATACACATTTTTTATATTTTAAAAAGTTAATATTTCATCCCTATATTGGAATATTTTCAAATCTAAAAAAAAAAAATATTTTTATTATTAGATACATACACATACTTAAAAAAATATATATATAAAAATAATAATAAATTAGTTATTATAATTCATGAATAGTATATTTTGCTATTAATAAATTTTATTTAAATTTAAATAAATAATAAAAGTAAAAATACTACTTTTTTATAATACTATTTTTTAAAAATATAATATAATTGTCCAGGAAATGGCATGCAAAAAAAGTGTCTGTCTAACATCAAGCTAGAATTTTATGAATAAGTAAATTTTTTGGTGCCGTTTAAGAATATGTGGTCGGCTAAGTTCGTCTGCGGGACATAGCTTGGCATAAAAATAAATAAATAGGCATAAATAATAGGCATTTGAAAAAAACAAACCGGTGGATGTCCCTCCCTTTTTGGTGGACAATGTGATTTTCATGATTCTGATTACGATATTAGTTAGTAGACCAAAAATCAAGTTGATGATAGTTTGTCACTTAATAGGTTAGTTATTCAAATATTACTCCATATCAAAGAGGTCTCCTGTTAAGTGATAGACTACCATCAATTTGATTTTTGTTCTAATTACTAGACTTAGTACTATAGGATCATGAAAATCGCATTGTCCACCAAAAAGGGGCGGGACATAGCCACTCTCCACCGGTTTCTTTTTCAAATGCCTATTGCCAAGCTATGCCCCGCAGACGAACTTAGCCGACCATATATTCTTAAAAGGCACCAAAACATTTACTTATACACAAAATTCTAGCTTGATGTTAGTCAGACACTTTTTTCCACGCTATCTCCTGGACTATAATGGTTAAAATAAATTGCAGTCTTTACTAAGAAGTGAAATAGTAATTTCAGAACCGAATCAGGAAATATAGCCTGATGTGAGTATAGAGCACTAGCTGACAGTACTAAGGTAATCATTTTCTTACATTACGATAATTAAACCTAGATTTAATAACTAACTTGCTATAAATTCTTTCAATGCGCTTACACTGTTATATTTATGTCTTAATACTAATTAGACAGCTGGTGTGCCCGTGTGAATTAAATTACTTACCACGTCTGCTCGGCCATCACTGAATCAAGTGCGGTATGAGGTTGTGGGTTTGATTCCTCTCCGTGATGCTCAGATTTATATGGCTCACTATTGATCACATCATACTCGCTTCGGCGGTACAATGTACAGAGGTATGATATGTGAAGTGGCTGCAACTCTCTACCACAGGGAAAGTAAAATGGGTCTAAAAGATGGCCTAATTGCTAGCTTCCAACAAGTGGTTCATCCTGCACGTCTAGTACTAGTACTAGGACTGTTCCTCTTTTAGGACCACTCATTAAAGAAAAATCGGATGAGTATGCTAAAACCTTGGGCCACAAAGATTTTCAAGCTAGTTCAGGTTGGCTCAACAAATTAAAAAAAAAAATCAAATTAGAAAAAGTTATATCAGTTAAGTTATATAAGTTACACTGTTGTTATTTCTTGCTTGTAAATGCATACATAAATGTAATTATACTAATTTTTATCAAAATAAATATGTATGTGGTTATTATTCTTACAATTCTTATGAATAAATATACATATTTATAAAATTTCCTCAAAGCAACATTCCTCAAAACATACATTCCTCAAAAAAAATTGTATGTAACAAAATTTCTATACAACAAATTTTTTCCTTGAACCATCAAGTTCGTTATATGGAGGTGCGACACTATTAATTTTTATTATTGTTAAAATATTGCATTAAAATTAGTTTTTTTTTTTTTTTTTTTTTTTTTTTTTAAACTAAAACACCCCTGAAGACACAACAACAAAGAAAAAAACATCAGTTCATATATCTTTTAACTAATTTGAAACCGGTAATAAGCAAAGTTTCACATAAAAGAAAATAACTTTAATAGTAAGTAGAGTAGTTTCCTTGTATTGTTTAAATTTGTTGCTTTTTGGTTAGTAAGTAATTAATATTTTAATCTTTTATATTTTAAAATATATATGTATAGTTGTAATAAATAGTCCAGGAAAATAAGGAATAATAGGGGAAATAATTTATAAAGTTTTGAAACTTTGTGAAAACACTTTTAAGGGGTGTAGTAGTAAGAAACGGTAAAGTTCCCCCCTCTTGAGGGTGTGCGTCCCCCCCTCCCCCCTCCTTAAAGTCTAAAATTTACTTGCGCTTTTCTAAATTGGTTCCCTTTCTGTCTGTCTGTTGATCAATTTTTTGTCTGTCTGTTAAGAATTAAAGTATCAATTTATCAAAATGTAAATAGCGCAGATGGTTGAAATTATTTTGGGGATATCTGCGGACTACTTTGGACAAACCATCCAAATTTCATAATAATCAGTTGAGTACTTTTGAAGATATAGGTCTAAATAAATGTATGTTTGTGCGCATGTGGAGGATAAAATAATGGGCACAGAAGGTTGAAACTTATATGAGATCAACAATGGGCTAAGTATAACCTACCACCCCAATTTCATTAAAATCGGATGTGTTGTTTTTTAGATATCTTGGTTCGCAAAAATACGTTTTATCTCTATCCAACTACAATATCTCGAAAACGGTATGTCCCACTTCAAACATGCATAGGACCTTTTTTGTGCAGAATTATGTGAGGAATAATTTTGGTAATAACACTTCTCTTCAAATAATAAACCGTTTTGCGTATAATGTTAAAAATAAGTAAATTTTGGACTTTAAGGAGGGGGAGGGGGGGACGCACCCCCTCAAGAGGGGGGAACTTTACTGTTTCTTACTACTACACCCCTTAAAAGAGTTTTCACAAAGTTTCAAAACTTTATAAATTATTTCCTCCATTTGCTGTTTTTTTTTACTAATTTGCCTGGACTAAAATGGTTAATGTTTGATATGTGTTAAATTGAGTAAAATTGTTAATGCCTCTGTAGTAATTATTATAATTTAATAAAATTTGTTTCTAGTTTGATAATGGCCCAAGGTATCAAAAAATCGCAAATGGGAGCGTTTTATTTATTTCTTAAGACCAAAAAGCAACAAATTTGAAAATAACTTTTATTTATGTAAAAAAACCAACAATTTAAACTAAACTTCAAAAATGTTAAACTCAAGTACACTGAAAAATAAAGTAACATAATCTTTGTTTACACTGATTTTCCGCAGTAAATAAAAATAGCTCATTTATTGCTAAATATTGATTTTGTATAAAATGATTGATGTAAATAATAAAACAAAAACTTTATGGAAACATAATGTACACATATGTAAGCTAGATTGATGTTGACCTTAAATGATAATATGAAATCATATAAATACGACTTTCCTTATAATTTGACAAATATATTTAGAGTTCCCACCACACTGGAAAATTTGCCAATACACCACTGGTTGTTTACATAATTCAGATTAAAAAAAAAAAAAAAAAATTAATCAAGGTCTGACTAATCCTAATAACGATAATTGTACGTGTGGGTAAATCCATATCCTACACTGCTATCTTATCTCAACTTTTAAAAACCAATACTTTCCTACTAGGTCACACATTGACGAATCATAAAAATATAAATAATTAGATTTGCATTACACTTCAATGATACTTTTAATTTCCAAAAATATCTCTCAACATTGTTTTTATCATTATCGAGGGAAAAGATTCTCAGTTTTACTAAAAGTTATTTTTATGTTTTTTTTTTTTTTTTTTTTTTTTTTTTTTTTTTTTAAATGTAGAACTTTCCAATAAATTTTAGTTTTCAAATTTTTTGTGTTTAAATTTATAAAAAAACAAAAAAAACAATTCAAATATTAAATGAGGGAATCAGTGAATAATCTCAGTGAAACATTAAGTATTAATATAGGTAAGAACGATGAAGAGAAGCACAAGAAACACATGGAAATGTAAGTTAATATATTGTTTATTATATGATTTCAAAACTAATATTTTATGTAAAAAATAAATAAATACAGAGTGGTAAAAAAACCACTTTTTTTTTAACACTTATAGCTCAGCTTCTGTAATAGATAGAGATAAGGGGTTTGCGGGGTCTGACAACTATATTCTTCTACTTTAAATTTCATGAATATAACTTGACAAACTATTAGGTAAATGCCATGCAATGGCGGTTTGAATTAGGGTTTTTTTTATAGTACATTAAAAAAAAAAAGTAGCATTTTGCATGTGAGTGTGGAGTTTGCACCCGAGCGACAGCGAGGATAGTAAAACCACACGAGCAATGCAAAATGTTGTTTTCGCACGACTTGCGTACCGTACTTTATCTACGATTGTTAGATTTAAATAATAAATACAGAAAAAAATAAACTTGCTGTATGTAAGTTTGTATCTCTCTCTTGTATTTTTTGCTGAATAAATTATTTCTGGAGGAGTATTATTCTCCACATTTTCGTCAAAGTCACTTGATTCACTCATTGTTTTTCACTTAAAACTCAATATAAACAGTTACTTTAATAAAAGAACAGCAAATTAGTTTTGTTAAATGTAAACAAACTCGCTAATCATGCGTAAAGCTGAAGAATTCCTCTTCTTTAGGGTGGTAAAGAAGAGGAATTCTTCAGAACTATAAAACGCGCATGCGCAATGAATGCAGGTACTTAAAGAATCACTTTCTACGCATCTAAACAGAGATACAATGTTTATATTTTGTATTAATCGTAGATAAAATTGTTTTTAATAAAATAATTATTTTAAATCAAATTATAAGTATCATTAACTACGGGGGACATACAGAGAAAAATAGACCCCAGCACCGGGACTTGAATCACAGTAAGAGCGCTTGTAACGGATATATAGGAGGACCGTGGTTCAAGTCCCAGTGCTGGGGTCTATTTTTCTCTGTATGTCTTCCGTAGTTAATGATAATTATAAATTTGATTTAAAGTAAAATTTAATCTTTCCGTAGTATGAATACAGTGGAACCTCGATCATTCGGACTAATTGGGACCAGACACTGTCCGAATTACCGATTTGTCCGAATTTTCGAATATGCTGTAAAACAACTTTTTCGCAAACGAGAGGACCTGATAAAGGTGTACCTAAGCTTCTTCTTTGAGTAAACCATATGTACATCGCATCTTCTAAAGCAGTATCATTTGCCGTTCGTAACGTTTTCCGGTTTTTTGACCCCTCTTCAGAATCTAGCTTTGACGCATATTGCAGTATGCTATCTCGTTTTCGATTTCCCCACACCATACTTTTTTGCAAGAGATGTCCCACTTTCACCTTTCGGATTTTTTTTTTTTATAGAATTTCTAGTTATTAAATTTTTCATAAGGCAGTCCGGATTTTCGAGGCCTCGGATTTTAGAGGTCCGAATTATGGAGGTTCTACTGTACTACCAAAAACTTAAAAATTTGAATTTCAAAATAATTATATAAATGTATGTTTTTAGATTTGAAGAAGAAAAGGAGATAGGTGAATTAGATTTATCATTTACTGATATTTGGCCACAAGTAAGTACACACATAATAACACATCATTATTTGATTATTGTTTTGCAGAAAATACAAAAAAATGGTTGTGTGTGAAGTATCACATAAAAATGGTTTTGTTGGTATTGTGAACATGAAATTATATAGAATAAGGGGGGGGGGGGCACAAAATTATGATGCTTTTCAACAAAATGGTGTGGAAAATTAAACAATTTGCACAAGTGTTCTATATTTTTATAATCTACTCATTAGTAGCTTTCATTTGATATACCATACCGTGACATGAATTATCCACCATATTAGATTCCCAGTTAATCAGATTAAATTGCTATTCTATTTTTTCTATGGCCCAGCAGACAACACATTTTGCATATTTCTAGTAACACCAGAAAATTAATTGAAGCTGAGGGGTAGTTAAATGAGTTCAACCCACTGGAAAGTGATATTATGGTAGCATTTTAATAATAATGATATATTTCCACCATATATAAATACGTGTTACAAACATTTTAAGTTTTTTTTTTTTTTTCAAATAAGGTTTTTATTTTGGAGCGAAATATTAGAAATCACAGATAAAACTAATAATATATCACTTCACAAAAAAATACTGCCATTATACTGTCCAAACGGAATACAGAATCATTTAACCTTTTCAAATCTGAAGGAATAAAATTGTCCGGATGTAATGAGTACAAACGAATATGCAAAAGAAAAAAACAGTACGACGAAAATTCATCAGAAGAAGATAAATTTAAGGTCAAATATAATATACAGGGTGGCACAAAAGTATGGAAACCCCTGAATAACTAGTCAGAAATGAAAAAGTCAGTTTTAAAAAAGTTAAATACCCAAGTTTCAGGATTTTTCCTTAGCTATTCAATGGTGACCTCAACCATTTCAATGGTGATCTTGAAGGTCGACCTCATCCTTGACCATGACCAGAAATAAGACCATGATGAAAAAGAAAATTGAATAAAAGTATGTAATTGAACAAATAAATTTATAAAAAAAGGGGAGGGGGGAAGGGTTGAAATGACCTTAAAGGTATTGGTCAAGGATGTAGTGTAGGCCATGGTCAAGACCATTGTTGAAGGGAAAAATTTGGTTATTTCGCAATCCACAATACAAATTAGAGTGTCCCATTGGAAAAACAATGGCCAAGAAGTGCCTATGTTGAAATTTACTCAATATTTGGGTTTCTGGTCAATTTAAAAAATTTAAATGAAGACACAATTAGAAAGAATGCTGCAAAGTTGTGTGAAACGTGTAAGGACGATGTAGGAAATAATTTTATTGTGGAGTGCCTATATTTTAAACACGTACATTTATTGGAAAATAAAGAAAATCTGTGGAACTTAGTTTAGTTTCCTAACGTGGCCACAGCTCTGCAGATTTTTTTTTAAGTATTGCCTCTACAGATTGCAGCGGCAAATGATCTTTTTAGCATTGGAAAGAACAAAAAATGATTTACGGTCTTCTTTGGGGCAGAGCAAATTAAATTATTTAAGTATTTTATCCATAGAAAATGACTTATTTTATAATTTAAATTTGTGTGATATTATTAATCAATTTGCAAAAGAAAAAACTAGGAAAATAAATATATGTTACTTTTCCTTTTTATTTTTTTCTTGTTCATACAGGTTTTTTTTTTTAAGTATTGTAAGTATATAACGTTTTCTACTTCTTTTGTAACTATGCCCCACTACCCCCAGCCATTTCGTGTATTTTCTTATGGAGAGGGGCGCATTTTTAAACGGCCCTGTTACTATATCAATTAGAGATAAGTACACTAGTATTATCCACTTCAAGGAAATTGAAATGTTGATATGTGGATTCAATGCCCAAAAACATATCTATGATACATTGTTTTCTGTGAAATGGAGGAAATTATACACTTTTTACAACCAGTATTAATTTTTGACACTCAGATTGGTCAACCTATATGAGGAAAAATATAAAGCTACTAGGCCTGTGGGAGGAGGGGGGCTAGTGACATTTTTACTTGTCCAGTTGGCGTGACCTTCTCGAATTCAAAATCCAATGCTTTCATTGGCACCCCTCAACATTTTTACGATTTTCCCATGCTATCAAAAGTTAATACTTAATTTTTTTTTAAAAAATTAACTTATATAAAAATAATTTATTTTTAACTTGATCTGGTCTGTAGAGTATTAATTAAAAACAACTACCAGACAACTTCAGGCCTTTATAATAGTTTTATACCTATTCCCCTTGTCTATCTCCCTCTCCGCGTTCTCTCCATAATATAAACTATTTAATAGTTTTAGCGATCTTTAACACTTCATAGAGGTGTCGCTGTTGGTTTTATTGAAAAATTGCATTTGAAAAAAATGATTGTCTCATTGAATAGATGAAGTTAGATTTTTTTACCCGACCTAAAATTCCAATTTTAAATTTGAAGCTTACGTTTACGCGAGTGTTGGGTGCGAACTCTTGGGCGGATAACGTTGTCCAACGAACTCATCCTAGGCATTGGTAAAATGAACATATCTACCACATTTCATCAAAATCGGTCCACTTTTACTCAAGTTATTGTTACACGTTTCAGGGGACAGACAGAAAGACATGAGGCCAAAAATGTTCCCTGATGTCTGAAACGGATTTCAGTCTAGGAATTCAAAAGTTCTCAAAAGTGAACACAATGCTTCCGTTACCTTTGGTAAGTTCGGAAGCAAAACTATGAATAAAATTAATTTTCTCGAAGAGAAAACAAGTTGATTTGAACAATTCTGATATAGGTTTTTTTTCTTTTTTTTTTCAAGAAAATTAATAGTCCCCAGGCCACCATAAGAAGTGAGTCGCTGATTGGTAAAGTTTTCTTACCTTATGGAATCGCTTATTTATGCCGTGTCCACCGATGAATTGGGTATATGGCAACTGGGGGCTGGGCCATTTTTTTTTTTTTGTTGACATGCCAAACTTGCCCTTCTGCGGGAACATTGAAAAGAGATAGATAAAGTTTTGATTTTCACAGGATCGTTTAATTAAATTATTTCAAAAACAGTGGTAAAGGTGGCCACCGATAAGAGTGGGCCGTTTTCTTTTTTTAAGAGCGATATGTTTGGGGCGGTGGCCACCCAAAACGGCCAACTCTTATCGGTGGCCACCTTTACCACTGTTTTTGAAATATTTTAATTAAACGATCCTGTGAAAATCAAAACTTTATCTATCTCTTTTCAATGTTCCCGCAGAAGGGCAAGTTTGGCATGTCAACAAAAAAAAAAATGGCCCAGCCCCCAGTTGCCATATACCCAATTCATCGGTGGACACGGCATAAATAAGCGATTCCATAAGGTAAGAAAACTTTATCAATCAGCGACTCACTTCTTATGGTGGCCTGTGGACTATAATTTTATTCATATATGAAGTTGCTTCGGGAGGAGGCGAAATATCGCTAAACCTGGTAGTTGTGTTTAATTAATACTCTATAGACCAATTGAAGTTGAAATAATAAGAAGAAAAGGGTAATTTAAAATGAACTTACTAAAAATAAATTTAATTTTTGAAATTGTAGGTTTGGAAAGGATGTCTAGCAAATGGATTGTCTTTCACATCAGGCGTAAACACAGGATTTTCAACTGTATTTATAGCACAGTTAATGGCCGATCCAAATATTAAAGAATTTTCTAAAACAGAAGCCTCCTGGATAGGTACGTTTTAACTTAATTAACGTAATGTCAACACTTAAGAATTAGTTGCTAAGTAAAACTCACTTAATACAACAAAAAACTAAGATTTTCTTATCCTTGAAGAATGAAAAAGTTGAAAACAAAAATATTTTCTTTTTAATTTAAAATTTGGCTATATTTTGTCCATAAATGGCCATTTTTAGGCCTTGAATTGTAAATCAATATTTATATTGTGTTTTTTTTTTGGAGTAAGAACTAAAAAAAAACATTATTGGAGTAACTTTTACATAATTCACCTTCTATTGTTAACTCGTTAAAGGATAAGATAATCTAATAAAATCATATGGGATCAACTGAAGAAAATTGAAAAATAAAATCTAAGTATTTGAATTAATCAATTTTCAATTGAGACAATGTTATATTTCAATCACAAGTGGCAAACTTAAAATTGGAAATGATTTTATCCTCTAAAGCATTAGGCTTGAAGGGGTATGGAAAAGTGCAAATTAGCACTTTTCAACAATTGTGGTTAAGTAGTCAGAGTCCATGCAACAAAATTGATGGCTCCAGAAAAAAAATTGCTATATTAGTCAAGTCAAATGGTGCACAAAAAGAGCTCGAAGTGGAAAGTTCTGGAGTAATTGTTTTTAGTGGTTTATTTTATGTTTTTTGGGGTGCTGAACCCCAATCTGAAGTTGTCCAACAAAATTTCCCCCCGCAAATATGAGAAATCATTAAAAAACCACTAAAAATAATATTTTTTTTATATATTCTATACTTCTTAATTTGTGATTTAATAATTAAAAGTAATTTAAAATTAATATATAACTAAAAGAGAAATTCATATAAATAATTATTTGTTTTAGCTAGTTTAGGAGTTTTGAGCGGACCAATTGGAGCATTTAGTATAGGACCTATTATGGATAAAATAGGTCGTAAGAAAGCCATAGTGATAGCTAATGTGTTTCCTATACTGTGTTGGGCTGTAACCTACAGTGTTGTGGACTCAATTTGGCCCTTATACGTGGCTAGAGCAGTAGGAGGAGCAGGAGCAGGTAAATACAATATTTTATACAAAGAAAATTGTTTTGTTGCGCAGAAAATTCAAAAAAAAATTGGTGAAAAGCCAATGAGAGCTCTAGATTTTGAGGTATCGAAGGTAGTGCCAACTAGGCAAACAAAATTGTCACTGGATAACCTCAGGATAACCATCTAGTGGCTTTATTTTTCCTCTCACATAAGTTGGACAATCTGCGAGTCAGCAAACAATTCTCTTTGTGAAAATACTGTTACAATGTAACAATTAATTTGATATTAGTCCAGGAGATAGGGTGCAAAAAAGTGTCTGTCTAACATCAAGCTAGAATTTTGTGTATAAGTAAATCTTTTGGTGCCTTTTAAGAATATGGGGTCGGCTAAGTTCGTCTGTGGGACATAGCTTGGCAATAGGCATTTCAAAAAAACAAACCAGTGAAGAACGGTCATGTCCTGCCTTTTATGGTGGACAATGCGATTTTCATGATCGTGAGAACTAACTTAGTTAGTAGACCAAAAATCAAGTTGATGGCAGTTTGTCACTTAATAGGTGACCTCTTTGATTTGTAGTAATATTTGACTGACTCACCTATTAAGTAACAAACTATACTATCATCTTGATTTTTGGTCTACTAACTAATTTCATACTCAGGATCATTAAAATCACATTGTCCGCCAAAAAGGACGGGACATGGCCGCTCTCCACCGGTTTGTTTTTTTAAAATGCCTATTGCCAAGCTATGTCCCGCAGACGAACTTAGGCGACCACATATTCTTAAAAGGTACCAAAAGAATTACTAATACACAAAATTCTAGATTGATGTTAGTCAGACACTTTTTTGCATACTATCTCCTAGACTACATATCTCAAGCTAGATTTGGTACAATCTGAGAAGAACAAATTAAGATAACTAATATATAAATATGATTTCAGCGATGAATGCAGCGATAGGCGTTTACACATCTGAAATAAGTCATCCAAAAGTCAGAGATGTGATGATGATACTGATTGGTGCTTTTGTTTCTTTGGGAACTCTTATTACGATGATACTAGGATCATACATGGAATGGCATCATGCAACTCTTTGTTTCATCATAATATCAGCTGTTTCATTCACCATTACTTTTTTCCTACCTGAGAGTCCACTTTGGCTTGTTTCCTTCAAACCAACTCAAAAAAGACTAAATAAAGCTCTAGCCGTTTCAAGATATTTTAATAGATCGGAAAAGGTAATAAAGCTTTATCAGATTCTAGAAAATTTCCAAAAATTTAATTATCATTCGAATCATTATGATAATTGCTTTAACAATAACTTTTACTTATTAATCAATAATATTTTTTAATAACTTTTTTTCAGCTGTACGAAATGGAAAGTGAAAAGTTAAAAGAAATTTATGCGAAAATGAGGAAATCGGATACACTGCCCAAAAAGAAAAGTTCATTAAAGACATGGCTCATGAAAAACATCAAGTTATTCCAGGAGAGAGGAGTTTACAAACCCATGATAATTCTCTTCATGGTCTTCTTCTTCTGGGCGTTTTCAGGAGTTTTTGTAGTTCTCATGTACTCAGCTAATGTCTTCAAAGCAATCGGAAGTCAATTTGGAAACGGTTTTGACGAGTACACAGCAACTATTATAATAGGTTTAGTTAAATTAATAATGACCCTTGCTTCAGCAGTAACATCAGTTAAATATGGAAGAAGGACTTTACTCATGATTTCCAGCTTCGGTATGGCTGTTACTATATCGGCAGCCGCTACTTTTCAATCTTTTTCAAATTCAAAATTAGATTTCTCGAAAGCTTCGGCTATCAACAGCACACTTGTAGAAAGTGATTCTCAACCCTTTGTCAGCATTCTGTCAGTTATTTCATTAATTATGTTTATTTTATTTGGTTCGTTAGCAATGACAAACATGCCTTGGGCTTTAGCAAACGAGTTACTGCCGACAAGAGCGAGAGCTATAGGTAACAGTATTATAGTCTCGTACTCTAATGTAATCATGTTTACTGTAATTAAATCGACACCGATCGTACTAGAATTTATATCTTTATCAACTTTATTCTTTGCTTTTGGCATTGTTTCTATGTTATCAGTTGTCTATTTTTACTATAAACTTCCAGAGACATTTGGTAGAAATTTTCAAGAGATAGAAAAATATTTTATTAAGAACCCTGAAGATGAAATTAGACTGACAACAGTACAGAATGGTTTCAAATGTTAAAAATAGTCAATGGAAAGTTTTTCTTGTTAGAAGAATCACCTTTCTGCACAGATGTTAGGTGCTTAAGGTATATAGAATGGCAATTTGAGATTTATACAGAGCGCAAGTTTGAAAAAAGTAAATTTAAATAGATTTTTTAAAAATATTTTATAAAAAGTTCCTAAAAATATTGAATGTTAGTCATAAAATTCTTAAGAGTGACCGGGTCAGAGATAATAAAATGCTATTAGTACTTATGACAATAACTGAACAAAAATCTAAAATAACTGAAATCAATACAGGTATACCTCGATAAGAAGTGTCTCAAGGGGATTAGAGAAACAGTCTTGTTATCGAGGTTCTCTTTTGGTTGAGGGTCGTGTTATCAAGGTTATTTTGGCTATCAGTCGTGTTATAGAGGTTAATGGAATGTTGTGAGCAGGGTTTTCAAATCTAGACTTGTTCAAGGTCGACCCATTCCTGTATAGAATCGTGTTGTAGAGGTTGACTTCTCAAAACTACTTGTTATAGAAGTTCTGAGTTACGTTGTGAATTGGAAAAAATCTGTGTTATTGAAGTTGTTTGGATAATAATAGCCGTGTTATAGAGGTTAATTTAACATTATGTGTTATGGCAATCTCAAGGGGATTTGAAAATTGCACTTGTAATTGAGGTTTTCGTGTTATTGAGGGTCGTGTTAGCGAGGTTCTACTGTATATCGTCCAAACATAATAAAGAATAATTAACCACAATACAGACTAATTGGTTATCAAGTTTTCTAAACACTATTGGCATAAATTGAGATCTTACGTCAAAAAGATATGATAGTACCAAGATAAAATTAAATAAATTTAAAATATGCTCAAATTTATTTATTTATAAATAAATATATACACAAAATTGGTGAACAAAATTAATACAACACTTCTGTTTAGTAGAAAATATTTTTAAGTTTTTGGTAGTTTTCATACTACGGAAAGTTTAATTTTTCAATTGAAATCAAATTATAATTATTATTAACTACGGGAAACAGACAGAGAAAAATAAACTCCAGTGCCGGGATTTGAACCACGGGTCTCCTGTATTTCCAGTACAGATGCTCTTACCAACTAAGCTACGCAGGAGAATGATTTTACTCTGCCGTAATCGATAACTAGTCCCGAATCCAAGCTTTCAATATTCATACACATTTAGAAAGTCAATATTTATGACATTAGAACTAACCGAGAATTAAAGCTTATAATTATAAAGTACTCCATTAGTACCTGTACCTTGTACAATCAATTCGAAATTCAATTTTTAAGTTTTTGGTAGTTTTCATACTACGGAAAGTTTAATTTTTAATTTAAATCAAATTATAATTATTATTAACTACGGGAAACAGACAGAGAAAAATACACTCCAGCGCCGGCATTTGAACCACGGGTCTCCTGTATAAAAATATTTGTTTTTAGCTTTTTTAACTTTGTGTATAATACATATGAATATACAGTTCCTATGGGCGTCTCCAGATGAATGTGAGAGCAAAAGCCTATTCACGTTTTATCAGGGAATTATGTCCACCATATTTTTATATACATAAAAGGTATGGAATTAAGTAAGAAGTAGAGATTTTAGCACTATTTAGAAATATGCAAGAGAATTTCAGAAATTATGATTTTAAGCTTTTTTAATTAAAAAAAAGAAAATTAATATCATAATATTAATAAAATAGTCCAAAGATGCGAAAGGCAGATTAACTATCTTCTGTATATTTTTTATAGATCTTTTGCAAAGCATCAAAGTTGCACTTTTATCTTAAAAGTTTAAAATTGTTAAAGATTTTAAGAAAATGATCAATCAGTAAAAGAACAAATTGTACTTTTTATTTACAATATATGTAATTTGTAAACAGTGATTTTTTCTTTTAATTGAAATATAAAATTAAAAAATGTTCTCTAAGTAAAAGTTCCTAAGAATAATGAATGTATCCCATAAATGAAATATATATGAATTTATGAAAGAAGTAGTTCTGATTGTGTTTTTTTCAATGTTAATGGCCCACAAAGAACACCATATTAATAAGGAATATGGAATTTTTGAGTTTGTCTCAGATTATTTATAAATTTTTAATTTCGCATTAAAAATTCTGCCTGGCAAACTTGGACATAAGTTTCTTATATGCACAGCGATACAGAATTTAAATTCTATATCTGATGACTAACCCTGTGAAATCTGAACAAAGGAAATTTTGCCTCCTCCTGCCTGAAATGACATAATGAAAAGTATGTTACACGTTTTATATTTTCAGATGTAGTAAGTAAATGAGGAGCCTAGAATCAACGACGGACATTCGACATTTTTTCCGAATTTCAGTTATCGATTGTTTCTTATAGATTTTTGTCTGCTGCATCAGATTCTGCTATCCATTTGCATCAAAAACGACCAGAAAAGGGGTAAAAATGCAATAATATTTGTAGTTTTGTTTCAAATACGGACAAGTCTACACACGTTTTGCTTCAAAAGTGGACATAACCGAAACAGCCAATCAGGAGGCTGCATTTTACTAACTCGTTCCTATGATGCACTGCGGGCTTTAGCATCTGAATACCTACTCCTACCATTTTGCCATACATGTTTAGAAAAATGATACCCCAAGGGGAAATCGAAAAATCAATTTTAGCTCTAAATTTGGGGGCACTACCCCCTAAGAACTCTGAAAAACGTGAAAAAAAATTATTTCCTTAATATTATTATTCTAACCATTATTTTCAATGTCATTTTGCTTCAAAAACGGACAAAACCTTGTTTTTGTTTCAAAAGCGGACAACTCCACTTTTTAACACCATTTAGCAGCTAAAATATCATATAAATTCATGTTTTCAGTACTTTTAACTAGTTTTGAGTCTATTAAGAATCTACAGAAAAATAATCATTGCTCTAGCACCTGTAGAATTTGAGCTACAGTTTTTCGGCTCTCCTGTAAAATTTTGAAATTTGCTCTTGTCCGTCTTTGATACTAAGCTCCTCAAATAATATTCAACAGAAGGAAAGGGGGGGGGGGGGGGGGGGGGGGACTCTACACTGAGGCACAAAGCTCAGAGTTTTTATTAATTAAAGTTGTGTATTCATTGATCAAAATTGTACAATTTTTCTGTATGTATGAATGTCTGTCACAACAGGTGTTCGACTTTATAGGCACAAAACTAACAGAAATGAACAAACTCATCAATGAAGTGGTGTGTGTTAACATGTAGTGCATTTGAAGTCTTGGTTTCATTGATAAAAGAAGAATAGAACCAAAGTTAAACAAAGTTATTAAATAAAAGATAAACAAAAGTATTGGCTTTATAAAAACACCCTATGAAAATTTTCATAACTATAAGTAGAATATGAAAGAATGAACGGGTAAGTATTTGTAGTAATATAAAATCCCAACAAAAACACTTATATAAAAATAAGCCAAGTCTCAGGTGAAAAGTTGAGAGAGCTTAGCCAAGTGTATACATTTCGTAGGCAAGTTTGCCTCGCCCAAGTAAGTTCTACTAGGTCTAATTTATCCAGCACAAGTAAATGATGTGACTGTACCCCTCTCTCTCTCTGCACTGCTAGGAAAGACTACTGCTACTATCTAAGCCTTTTTTACTGTACTATCTACGCACACTTGGAAGAAAAGTGACACAACTCAAAAAATTCAATTTTTTTATTTTTTTGAAAATGGGTGTAAAAAAGCGACCTCTTTTTGGTAGAATAACGTCCTAAGCGGATATTTGAATAGTTTTCCACTAGATAGCAGTAGTTTCATTATGGTTATCAGTGATATCAAGATTAAGTTGGCGGAACAGAGACATAACTTAGTTGTCGTCAAGTTGTCAATGAGAAAGGTAGTGCGATGATAGTGAAACTTTTGCTGTTGAAACAATATTTCCTGTAAAATAAGTAAAACTTTTTTTATAACAATAGTGACATATTTATGAAAGTGTCAGTCTATCTTCAAAATTAGTGGTAAAAATAATAGTATTATTTTGTACTATTAGGTAATGTGTCGTTCTTAGTCTAAAATATTTTTATTTTTAAAAGAATAACGACACTTTTGGGTATTTTTTAAATTAATAATTAAAAATTAATAGAGGTAATTAAAAATTGTATGAAATCTTAATCTTAATATGTAATGAAAGTTAAAACTATAATTATTAAAATAAAATAAAAAAGTTTAAGATTATTTTAATAAATAATACAGTTTGACACGTGTAAACTTTTTAAAAACTTTAAAGTGCTCTCCTGAAAAGTTATGTTTTTTGAGTTGTGACACAGTTCTTCCAAGTGTGCACTTTGAGGATTGAGGTATATATTGTGTAGGTATATATTGTTGCCCAGGCCTGGGGTCCAAAACAGGTATGTTCCACCCTTGCCTCAGGTATTTCTACCTTACACACTTTTTTAAGTCATTATCTTTTTCCCCCTGCCTAAAATTAAGCTTATTAATAATATATGGAGTAATGGGTCCCTGGCGTGGCATAGCATCCCGTAAACCAAACATTTGAAGACACATATTCAATATGTTTTAAGAAATAATAACTTTACGAATGTAGGGTGTACTTTAATAGAATAATCGTATGCACGAGGGTCGTCGCACACCGTCCCATTGAATCGAGAAGCTGTGAAGGATCTCCGTCGAAATCTTCAATCTTCGATCATCTAGTGTATCTCCATTTAGATAAGTTATAAAATTATATGATTCAGTTAGAACAAAGTAAGATTAGTAAATCTGGTCTATTACTCTTCAATGCTACGTGTTCTAAAAAAAGAAAAGGAGAGTTTAAATAAAATTAACTCGTTTAAATTAAATCTTTATTTTATTGGCTTACAACCTTTTAAATGCATTTCATTAAATTTTAATTTACATATAAGGAATATTAAACATATTCTTGTCAAGGTCTCAGGTGAGTATAAATCCAACAGTGTATACGGCCGAATTATGGGCCTTAGTATTTGCCGTAAGGTATGCAGTTAGGTATTAGTTAAGGTATTACGTAAGGTATTAGTTCTCTTAATTTAAGAGATTTAATGAACTCCTTTAGTGAATTAATTGATCAAAAAGGTCTGGCCACCAAAAAAGATATTCTTCTGATTACAAATAAGGTTGAAGCTTTAAGTGAAGAACACAAAACTTTGAAAGCGGAAGTGGAGAAATTAAAGAAGCGATGCAATGAATACGAAAGTACTATTGAAATGCTTGTGAACAAGAGTAAAAGTGCTAATTTAATATTTAAAAATATCGATTACGAGGTCTCTAACTCCATAGATTTTATTCAAATAATAAAACAATTTTGTATTGAATTTTTAGGAACACAAAAGGATTTACAAATACGAAAGGCATACCCTGTAGGTCATATAAATAATAACAATAGACCGATCTTAGCCGAGTTTGTCTTTGAAAGTGACAGAGATTTTGTCCTTAAAAATGCTAGAAAGCTGAAAGGGACAAACTACGTTATTCAACAAGATATGTCAAAGAAAATACGGGAAAAACGGACTCACTTAATAAAAATTAAAAAAGAAATTTGGAAAAATGATCCGAAAATTAAAACCGCTATCTCAAAAGATGTTTTATTTGTAAATGGAGTCAAATTCGAATGGAGTATGGAGTCAGGTTTGCTGTACGACGGAAAGGACGGAAGAGACAAACTGAAGAGTTTGATTAAGTCTGACATGGGATCCTTCTTAAAGAATATTAGTCGGGTAAATCAAATTAATGTTGAAGGTAAAGATTTTGAGAGATCAACTAACCTACCTACGCTGTCAGAGGTAAGTCGGCTTCATAGAGAGCAGCAATCTACAGAGAGTAACATCATTTGACAAAGAGATAAAGAAAAGAAAAAAGGGAGGAAGATAAAAATTACTACACCAGCTCAGCCACATAGTCAAAATATAAAATTATTAGCGTACAATGTAACAGGCCTAATGAACAAAATAAAGAATAAACAATTCCGTACATTCATTAAATCTCATGAAATAATTTATTTGAGTGAAACTTTCTTAATGGAAAATAAATATAAGGAATGTGAAAAATATTTTGATGGATACTTGACTCTGTGGATACCGGCTAAGAAGCCAAGACGACGGGGACGACCTAGCGAAGGCTCTCTGCTTGCCGTCTCAACAACACTTACACAGTCCAACCCACAGCTCATCCAACACGGCGATGTTACAGTGATTTTGACCAAAATAAATAACACCGAAATTTGTATTGTGCCAGTGTACTTAAATCCCAACTACTGGGATAGAGATTTTAGCAATGTAAATTCATTCCTGGTCCAAAAAAAATATGACAGTCTTATAGTGATAGGTGACATGAATGCGAGAGTAGGGAAGCTGCAGATCATTCCTGATCATATTCTGTGTGATTATAGTTTATATGGGAAAAGGAAGTCAAGAGACAAAGAGATGAATGGGCGTGGTTCTAAATTAATTGAAGCTTTTGATGATGTCGGTTGTGTTTTGTTAAATGGACGATCAACAGGTGACAAAGAGGGGGAATATACTTTTATAAATAAAAATGGGGCGTCAGTCATAGATTTATGTTTTGTGTCGTACTGTCTGTTGGAATATGTTGCGGATTTCCGGGTGTATGACGAACTATATTCAGAGCATTTTCCTGTGTGTCTTGAATTAAAGTATAAACTCGAGCCGTCGAACAGAGAAGAAACGCAACCACTGCTACCCAAGTTGAAGTGGTACAATAACGGTAAAAGCAGTTATGAAAAAAAATTAGAAGATTTAACTTCGGAAACTACAAACTATTCATTTAGTAGAGCAGATTCCGGGGTCAAACATGTTGTCGATTTAATAAATTCAGCCGCCAATCAAAAGATGTGTACAAAAACTTCTACTTTTTTTAAAGAACCCTGGTATACGTTCAAATGCTATAAACTTCGGACCAAAGTAAATAAATTGTTAAACTTTGTCAGAAAGGATGACACCATTTATAAAAAGAATATATTTATTAAAACAAAAAAACTATATAGAATCGAATGTGTACAGGCCAAAAGAAAATATTATTTAGAGCTTAATCAAAATTTACATAACGTGAGTAGCTTGAATGAATTTTGGGAGAAAACAAAATTTTTGCGACAAAGGAAAACCAATATTGAATGTAAAATCAAACTGTCAGATTTAGTAGATCATTTCAAATTATTGTTAAACCCATCACTTAATTC
The DNA here is from genome assembly GCA_951217055.1 of Gerris lacustris. NCBI lineage: Eukaryota > Metazoa > Arthropoda > Insecta > Hemiptera > Gerridae > Gerris > Gerris lacustris. Next base: position 67,554,465 of record OX578283.1, read on the forward strand.
TGGAAAGATAAGCTACGCCGATCCGTTAGTACAAAATTTACTGCTGGACGCAGAAATAAATTTGGATGAGCTTGAGCAAAGCATAAAGAGAATGAAAAATAATAAAGCTCCAGGTCTTGACCGGATTCCTGCTGAATTCTATAAAAATGCTCCACCAAACTTCAAAGGAAAAATGTTAACACTCTTTAACTTAATTTACAGTACGGGTGATGTACCAAAAGCTTTTCAAAGAGCTATCATATTTCCTATTCATAAGAAGGGCAATGTAAATGATGTGACGAACTACAGGGGAATCTCCTTCCAAGACGCTTTGGCAAAAGTCTTTACAGGAATAATGCTTCAACGTCTTACTAATTGGGTCGAGGTTAATAATGTTCTCAATGAATTCCAGGCTGGCTTTAGAAAGCAATATTCAACATTAGACAATATTTTTATATTATCATCTATTATTGACATAAAAGTTAAAAAACAAGGTGAAAAAGTATATTCCTTCTTTGTAGATTTACGGGCTGCTTTTGACTCAATCGATAGGCAGGCAGTATTTTATAAATTACTTAGTATGCAAGTCTCTACAAAATTTGTGAATATGCTTAGAGGATTGTATACGGATTCTCTGGCAGGTGTTTGGACCTCAGAGGGAATATCAGGCTTTTTTGAAACTCATATGGGGGTAAAACAGGGTTGCTTGCTAAGCCCACTAATATTTTCTCTATTTTTAAACGACCTTCATGACTACCTAGGGGGAGGATTGAAAATAGGAAAAATCACTGTTCGGCATTTAGCGTATGCGGATGACATAGTAATTATTAGTGATAACAAATTAATTTTACAAGAAATGATAAACAATTTTAAACTATATTGCCAAAATTGGAATCTTAAGCTGAATTTAGAAAAATCAAAAATAATGATTTTTAGGAAAGGAGGAAAATTGAAGAAATACGACAAATTTTTCTACGGCAATACTAGATTAGAAATTGTTAATAGTTATAAGTATTTAGGAATCGTTTTTACACCTAAAATGTCATATACTAAACATTTACAAGATCGGTGCTCAGCTTCTAAAATTAGTTTGAACATATCTTGGAAAGCAATAATAGATAACAATTTCATTCCATATTCAAAAAAAGTATCTGTTTTTGATGCAGCAATAAAAGCCATTATATGCTACGGTTGTCAAATCTGGGGAATTAACCAGTACGAGGAAATAGAAATAATACAGAGAAAATTCTTCAAACGAATATTAAATTTGCCGCAACACACTCCCTCTTACATCCTTGCCGTAGAGACAGGCATGCTACCCTTGCATCTTCACACAGTAAAACTACACTTTGATTATATAATTAAAACCCTCCAACACCCAAATCATAGACTAACTAATATATTTGCTAGAAAGATTATTGCAGAAAACACGGGTTGGTTTAAAACATGGAAGGAACTAAATCTTAAATTCGGAATTGATTTTGATTGGCAAACCGAACCAAACATATGGAAATCTAAATTAGATAAATTAATAATAAAAATGAAAGGTGCCTTTCTCGAGGAGAATATAGTAAAAGCTCGCAGTTCAAGGACCGTGTACAGCATATTAAACTACGATATGGAAAGTAAGGCTTATCTACAGGATAAAAACAATATTCCATATATAAGCAATATATTGAAAGCTCGAGGAGATTTGCTTAATTTAATGAATAAACCATGGCTTAAAGAGGAAGACAGAATGTGCCCTTGTTGTGGTCAGTCTGAATCTGAAACTATTCAACATTTTCTAGGCTCCTGTCCAGCTTTAAATCACGAGAGAAAAAATCATTTTGGTTTTGTAAATTTAGAAACACAATTAATTATTGAGATACTAAATGGGAAGGGTTTTGACAAAATAAATATGTTTATTGAAGATGCCTTTAAACGTAGGAAATTTCTCATCTAAACAAAAAATAAAATAAAAATGTATAAAAGAATAATAAAACTATGATAATATTTAAAAATTTGTTATTTTTATTGTTGTTAATTTGTTATTGTTTAATTTAGTATATTTTTTATTTATTTATTTATTATTGCATGTACTTTATTTATGGTAATTAATTATTAGTTAACTGGTCAATTAAGGTATAATTATTTATTATCCATTTGCATCTTATTATTTATAATTTGTCTCTATTCCTATAGTGAAGTGTGATTGCTGTTTTTTATGTATAGTTAATTAATGTTTAAAGGGTTTATTTTTACACTTTATAAAATTCAAAAATGTTTATTATGCTATTTATTTATTTATTATTTATTATTAAGTTTTGAAATAGATAAAATATATGGATGTAAGAAAGAAAAAAAAAAAAAAAAAAAATGAAAGCTGTATAGATATGTAAACAAAATTAATATATAGTTTTTTGGTAGGGAGTATCTAATAATTTGTAATTGTTAAATGGAATCTATATGAAGTTAAATATTTTATGTAAAAAAAAAAAAAAAAAATAAGAAAAAAAAAAGGTATACATATTTTATAATGTTATTACAATTTTGTAGAGACTACTCTAGGCAGGCGACCAATAGGTCATGCTAAAGATATTTTATTAATGTTTGGTAAATGTTATTTTTTGTTATTATGAAGAATTAATAAATTATTATTATATCAAAAACGGACAAAACCTTGTTTTTGTTTCAAAAGCGGACAACTCCACTTTTTAACACCATTTAGCAGCTAAAATATCATATAAATTCATGTTTTCAGTACTTTTAACTAGTTTTGAGTCTATTAAGAATCTACAGAAAAATAATCATTGCTCTAGCACCTGTAGAATTTGAGCTACAGTTTTTCGGCTCTCCTGTAAAATTTTGAAATTTGCTCTTGTCCGTCTTTGATACTAAGCTCCTCAAATAATATTCAACAGAAGGAAAGGGGGGGGGGGGGGGGGGGGACTCTACACTGAGGCACAAAGCTCAGAGTTTTTATTAATTAAAGTTGTGTATTCATTGATCAAAATTGTACAATTTTTCTGTATGTATGAATGTCTGTCACAACAGGTGTTCGACTTTATAGGCACAAAACTAACAGAAATGAACAAACTCATCAATGAAGTGGTGTGTGTTAACATGTAGTGCATTTGAAGTCTTGGTTTCATTGATAAAAGAAGAATAGAACCAAAGTTAAACAAAGTTATTAAATAAAAGATAAACAAAAGTATTGGCTTTATAAAAACACCCTATGAAAATTTTCATAACTATAAGTAGAATATGAAAGAATGAACGGGTAAGTATTTGTAGTAATATAAAATCCCAACAAAAACACTTATATAAAAATAAGCCAAGTCTCAGGTGAAAAGTTGAGAGAGCTTAGCCAAGTGTATACATTTCGTAGGCAAGTTTGCCTCGCCCAAGTAAGTTCTACTAGGTCTAATTTATCCAGCACAAGTAAATGATGTGACTGTACCCCTCTCTCTCTCTGTACTGCTAGGAAAGACTACTGCTACTATCTAAGCCTTTTTTACTGTACTATCTACGCACACTTGGAAGAAAAGTGACACAACTCAAAAAATTCAATTTTTTTATTTTTTTGAAAATGGGTGTAAAAAAGCGACCTCTTTTTGGTAGAATAACGTCCTAAGCGGATATTTGAATAGTTTTCCACTAGATAGCAGTAGTTTCATTATGGTTATCAGTGATATCAAGATTAAGTTGGCGGAACAGAGACATAACTTAGTTGTCGTCAAGTTGTCAATGAGAAAGGTAGTGCGATGATAGTGAAACTTTTGCTGTTGAAACAATATTTCCTGTAAAATAAGTAAAACTTTTTTTATAACAATAGTGACATATTTATGAAAGTGTCAGTCTATCTTCAAAATTAGTGGTAAAAATAATAGTATTATTTTGTACTATTAGGTAATGTGTCGTTCTTAGTCTAAAATATTTTTATTTTTAAAAGAATAACGACACTTTTGGGTATTTTTTAAATTAATAATTAAAAATTAATAGAGGTAATTAAAAATTGTATGAAATCTTAATCTTAATATGTAATGAAAGTTAAAACTATAATTATTAAAATAAAATAAAAAAGTTTAAGATTATTTTAATAAATAATACAGTTTGACACGTGTAAACTTTTTAAAAACTTTAAAGTGCTCTCCTGAAAAGTTATGTTTTTTGAGTTGTGACACAGTTCTTCCAAGTGTGCACTTTGAGGATTGAGGTATATATTGTGTAGGTATATATTGTTGCCCAGGCCTGGGGTCCAAAACAGGTATGTTCCACCCTTGCCTCAGGTATTTCTACCTTACACACTTTTTTAAGTCATTATCTTTTTCCCCCTGCCTAAAATTAAGCTTATTAATAATATATGGAGTAATGGGTCCCTGGCGTGGCATAGCATCCCGTAAACCAAACATTTGAAGACACATATTCAATATGTTTTAAGAAATAATAACTTTACGAATGTAGGGTGTACTTTAATAGAATAATCGTATGCACGAGGGTCGTCGCACACCGTCCCATTGAATCGAGAAGCTGTGAAGGATCTCCGTCGAAATCTTCAATCTTCGATCATCTAGTGTATCTCCATTTAGATAAGTTATAAAATTATATGATTCAGTTAGAACAAAGTAAGATTAGTAAATCTGGTCTATTACTCTTCAATGCTACGTGTTCTAAAAAAAGAAAAGGAGAGTTTAAATAAAATTAACTCGTTTAAATTAAATCTTTATTTTATTGGCTTACAACCTTTTAAATGCATTTCATTAAATTTTAATTTACATATAAGGAATATTAAACATATTCTTGTCAAGGTCTCAGGTGAGTATAAATCCAACAGTGTATACGGCCGAATTATGGGCCTTAGTATTTGCCGTAAGGTATGCAGTTAGGTATTAGTTAAGGTATTACGTAAGGTATTAGTTCTCTTAATTTAAGAGATTTAATGAACTCCTTTAGTGAATTAATTGATCAAAAAGGTCTGGCCACCAAAAAAGATATTCTTCTGATTACAAATAAGGTTGAAGCTTTAAGTGAAGAACACAAAACTTTGAAAGCGGAAGTGGAGAAATTAAAGAAGCGATGCAATGAATACGAAAGTACTATTGAAATGCTTGTGAACAAGAGTAAAAGTGCTAATTTAATATTTAAAAATATCGATTACGAGGTCTCTAACTCCATAGATTTTATTCAAATAATAAAACAATTTTGTATTGAATTTTTAGGAACACAAAAGGATTTACAAATACGAAAGGCATACCCTGTAGGTCATATAAATAATAACAATAGACCGATCTTAGCCGAGTTTGTCTTTGAAAGTGACAGAGATTTTGTCCTTAAAAATGCTAGAAAGCTGAAAGGGACAAACTACGTTATTCAACAAGATATGTCAAAGAAAATACGGGAAAAACGGACTCACTTAATAAAAATTAAAAAAGAAATTTGGAAAAATGATCCGAAAATTAAAACCGCTATCTCAAAAGATGTTTTATTTGTAAATGGAGTCAAATTCGAATGGAGTATGGAGTCAGGTTTGCTGTACGACGGAAAGGACGGAAGAGACAAACTGAAGAGTTTGATTAAGTCTGACATGGGATCCTTCTTAAAGAATATTAGTCGGGTAAATCAAATTAATGTTGAAGGTAAAGATTTTGAGAGATCAACTAACCTACCTACGCTGTCAGAGGTAAGTCGGCTTCATAGAGAGCAGCAATCTACAGAGAGTAACATCATTTGACAAAGAGATAAAGAAAAGAAAAAAGGGAGGAAGATAAAAATTACTACACCAGCTCAGCCACATAGTCAAAATATAAAATTATTAGCGTACAATGTAACAGGCCTAATGAACAAAATAAAGAATAAACAATTCCGTACATTCATTAAATCTCATGAAATAATTTATTTGAGTGAAACTTTCTTAATGGAAAATAAATATAAGGAATGTGAAAAATATTTTGATGGATACTTGACTCTGTGGATACCGGCTAAGAAGCCAAGACGACGGGGACGACCTAGCGAAGGCTCTCTGCTTGCCGTCTCAACAACACTTACACAGTCCAACCCACAGCTCATCCAACACGGCGATGTTACAGTGATTTTGACCAAAATAAATAACACCGAAATTTGTATTGTGCCAGTGTACTTAAATCCCAACTACTGGGATAGAGATTTTAGCAATGTAAATTCATTCCTGGTCCAAAAAAAATATGACAGTCTTATAGTGATAGGTGACATGAATGCGAGAGTAGGGAAGCTGCAGATCATTCCTGATCATATTCTGTGTGATTATAGTTTATATGGGAAAAGGAAGTCAAGAGACAAAGAGATGAATGGGCGTGGTTCTAAATTAATTGAAGCTTTTGATGATGTCGGTTGTGTTTTGTTAAATGGACGATCAACAGGTGACAAAGAGGGGGAATATACTTTTATAAATAAAAATGGGGCGTCAGTCATAGATTTATGTTTTGTGTCGTACTGTCTGTTGGAATATGTTGCGGATTTCCGGGTGTATGACGAACTATATTCAGAGCATTTTCCTGTGTGTCTTGAATTAAAGTATAAACTCGAGCCGTCGAACAGAGAAGAAACGCAACCACTGCTACCCAAGTTGAAGTGGTACAATAACGGTAAAAGCAGTTATGAAAAAAAATTAGAAGATTTAACTTCGGAAACTACAAACTATTCATTTAGTAGAGCAGATTCCGGGGTCAAACATGTTGTCGATTTAATAAATTCAGCCGCCAATCAAAAGATGTGTACAAAAACTTCTACTTTTTTTAAAGAACCCTGGTATACGTTCAAATGCTATAAACTTCGGACCAAAGTAAATAAATTGTTAAACTTTGTCAGAAAGGATGACACCATTTATAAAAAGAATATATTTATTAAAACAAAAAAACTATATAGAATCGAATGTGTACAGGCCAAAAGAAAATATTATTTAGAGCTTAATCAAAATTTACATAACGTGAGTAGCTTGAATGAATTTTGGGAGAAAACAAAATTTTTGCGACAAAGGAAAACCAATATTGAATGTAAAATCAAACTGTCAGATTTAGTAGATCATTTTGGTTTCATTGATAAAAGAAGAATAGAACCAAAGTTAAACAAAGTTATTAAATAAAAGATAAACAAAAGTATTGGCTTTATAAAAACACCCTATGAAAATTTTCATAACTATAAGTAGAATATGAAAGAATGAACGGGTAAGTATTTGTAGTAATATAAAATCCCAACAAAAACACTTATATAAAAATAAGCCAAGTCTCAGGTGAAAAGTTGAGAGAGCTTAGCCAAGTGTATACATTTCGTAGGCAAGTTTGCCTCGCCCAAGTAAGTTCTACTAGGTCTAATTTATCCAGCACAAGTAAATGATGTGACTGTACCCCTCTCTCTCTCTGCACTGCTAGGAAAGACTACTGCTACTATCTAAGCCTTTTTTACTGTACTATCTACGCACACTTGGAAGAAAAGTGACACAACTCAAAAAATTCAATTTTTTTATTTTTTTGAAAATGGGTGTAAAAAAGCGACCTCTTTTTGGTAGAATAACGTCCTAAGCGGATATTTGAATAGTTTTCCACTAGATAGCAGTAGTTTCATTATGGTTATCAGTGATATCAAGATTAAGTTGGCGGAACAGAGACATAACTTAGTTGTCGTCAAGTTGTCAATGAGAAAGGTAGTGCGATGATAGTGAAACTTTTGCTGTTGAAACAATATTTCCTGTAAAATAAGTAAAACTTTTTTTATAACAATAGTGACATATTTATGAAAGTGTCAGTCTATCTTCAAAATTAGTGGTAAAAATAATAGTATTATTTTGTACTATTAGGTAATGTGTCGTTCTTAGTCTAAAATATTTTTATTTTTAAAAGAATAACGACACTTTTGGGTATTTTTTAAATTAATAATTAAAAATTAATAGAGGTAATTAAAAATTGTATGAAATCTTAATCTTAATATGTAATGAAAGTTAAAACTATAATTATTAAAATAAAATAAAAAAGTTTAAGATTATTTTAATAAATAATACAGTTTGACACGTGTAAACTTTTTAAAAACTTTAAAGTGCTCTCCTGAAAAGTTATGTTTTTTGAGTTGTGACACAGTTCTTCCAAGTGTGCACTTTGAGGATTGAGGTATATATTGTGTAGGTATATATTGTTGCCCAGGCCTGGGGTCCAAAACAGGTATGTTCCACCCTTGCCTCAGGTATTTCTACCTTACACACTTTTTTAAGTCATTATCTTTTTCCCCCTGCCTAAAATTAAGCTTATTAATAATATATGGAGTAATGGGTCCCTGGCGTGGCATAGCATCCCGTAAACCAAACATTTGAAGACACATATTCAATATGTTTTAAGAAATAATAACTTTACGAATGTAGGGTGTACTTTAATAGAATAATCGTATGCACGAGGGTCGTCGCACACCGTCCCATTGAATCGAGAAGCTGTGAAGGATCTCCGTCGAAATCTTCAATCTTCGATCATCTAGTGTATCTCCATTTAGATAAGTTATAAAATTATATGATTCAGTTAGAACAAAGTAAGATTAGTAAATCTGGTCTATTACTCTTCAATGCTACGTGTTCTAAAAAAAGAAAAGGAGAGTTTAAATAAAATTAACTCGTTTAAATTAAATCTTTATTTTATTGGCTTACAACCTTTTAAATGCATTTCATTAAATTTTAATTTACATATAAGGAATATTAAACATATTCTTGTCAAGGTCTCAGGTGAGTATAAATCCAACAGTGTATACGGCCGAATTATGGGCCTTAGTATTTGCCGTAAGGTATGCAGCGGAAGAAACTGGGAATAACTGGCTAATCTGCTCTGACTCAATGAGTGCTCTGACCGCGTCTAAAAACGCATATACAGAAGATAGCTTAGTTCAGGCACTTATCGAGGAGGTACATCGCGGTATTACAACCGGCAAACATATAGTATTCCTTTGGGTGCCAGGCTATGCTGGCATCACAGGAAACGAAACTGCGGACATGGCAGCCAAAGCAGCAGCCCTATCTACAGAGGCGGCCACGGAATCAATAAGGATCTCTGACCAACATTTGGCAATTAATAGTAACCTGAAGAAACAATGGGAAAATCTATGGGAAAACCAGGACACTCTATACAGAAGGCTCTTCCCGGAAGTAACTAAGCATGATTGGCCAGAAGGGTTCACCAGAAGGGATAAAATAAAAATTTTGTGAGCAGCCTGTGGTCACACTCGCATAACCCACAGCTATCTACTAGATGGATCAAGACATCCAAGCTGCAGTAAATGTAATTCAAGGTTAACGATACATCACTTAATAAAATGCGAGGAGTATAGGCAAGAAAGAAGAGAAGGTGGAATGGAGAACGGAATGGAAGAATTCAAAAGTAAAGCTGGAAAGAAAAAGATAAAAGAGTTTCTTGAAAGAGTGAACATATACAATAAAATTTAAAGACAATTTTAGTATACCCGCCAATGGCCCTGGCAGTCGACGCGGAGGAAAAAAAAAAAAAAAGTGCGAAAGCACAACTTAGGTGGGCCCCAACTCTGACAATCTAATAGCTATGTTTAAATTAAATTTAAGGAATATTAAAAGTATTCACAAGGGCAGAATTCCCCAAATTTTGCATACCCCCTTAAGGGGAACCTTAGGGAACCAACGTGGGTCACCTTGTAATAAATATATAAATCCTACATAGGAAAAGGAAAATGATTATAATTACATCTTCAATAATTTCTGCCGCAACCTGTGCATAATAAAGAGAGACTTCCCAAAGCTGAATCAATACTATTTGACATTCTCACATTATGAGCATAGTTTTGTAGATAATACAACAAATCTTGTAATTGAATTATTAGTACTTAAGTGTTAAATGGTTTTTTGACTGTAGTTTTGTCCTTGTAGACATCAGTTCAACATTTTTACACAAATCGTAACTAATTTTCTTTGATTATGGATTTTTATGTATTATTATCCTTAGATATAGTAAACATTTATTTAAGCGTTTTATTTAACTCTATACTATTACTTCAAAATCCTCTTGAGATGTATCGATGAAATATTTTTCTATCTCATGAAAATTTCTACCGAATGTTTCCGGCAATTTATTGTAAATGTAAACAGCTGCCAGTAAAGAGATGACTCCAAAACCGAAAAATAAGGACGACAAAGATATGTATGCTAGCAGAAGCGGTGTGGATTTTATAACTGTAAACATTACTAAAGATGCATACGAGGATATAAGACTGTTTCCTAACGCTCGTGCTCTTGTAGGTAATAACTCATTTGTTAAAGCCCACGGTAGGTTAGTCATTGCTATCGAACCAAATAAAATGAATAACACTAAAGAAAGAACTGATAAAATACTTATTGAACTTTGGAAACTGTTTTCTATAACTGTGCTGTTTACAGATGCTTTAGTAAAATCCAGTTTTGAATTTGAGAAAGTTTGAAAAGTAGCAGCTGACGTTATACTAAAAGCCATTCCTAAAGTGGAAATCATTAGAAGTATTCTTCTGCCGTACTTGGCTGACATTACAGCCGAAACAATAGACATTATTAATTTAACCAAGCCTATCGTTATAGTTGCTGTGTACTCGTCAAAACCGTTTCCAAATTGACTTCCGATTGCTTTGAAGACATTAGATGAGTACATGAGAACCACAAACACTCCTGAGAAGGCCCAGAAGAAGAAGACCATGAAGAGAATTATCATGGGTTTGTAAACTCCTCTCTCCTGGAATAACTTGATGTTTTTCATGAGCCATGACTTAAATGAACCACTTCCTCTCTGCTGTAGATCTGATCTCTTTGTTTTTTCATAGATTTTTCTAATCCTTTCACTTTCTTTGTCGCTTAACTGAAAAAAACAGTTTGAATTAGAAAAAATATGAATCTAAAATTAATCTCTAATATTTTATTTCTCTGAAACTTATCTCGTCCAGATTTTGTTCCTTAAAATTCAGATTAAAAAAAAAATCAATCTGAATTTCGTAGAAACCGAATTCAGGGTGTTCATATAAAAAGGCAATAATATAAATTGCAATCGAATTAAGTTTCTCCTAATTTGTATTTAGTCTTTTATATGAGCATCCAAAATTCAATAAAACATCATAGTTTTCGTATGATCTATCTTTATGTGCACTTTTTTTATTTGTACATATATTTATAAGTGGATTCTATTATGGGTAGAAAAGATTCTCTCTTAGTTAAGTGTAGACCACATTTCAACCTCTCCAGTCATTTTCAAGCCTAGTAAACTATTTCTGAGTTGAACTTTCTACCTTTTTTCATGTGTCTAATTTTGGTCAAATTTCACAAATTTATTTTGTGTCGCCATATCTGTATTTTTAATAATTAAATATTCTTTTAAGGAGAAATTGAAAGTGAGTTGGCAGCAGGTACAGCTGCCAGGGAGAAGACCAGTTACAGCTACCAGAGAGAAGACCAGTTACAGCTACCAGAGAGAAGACCAGCTACAGCTACCAGAGAGAAGACCAGCTACAGCTACCAGAGAGAAGACCAGTTACAGCTACCAGAGAGAAGACCAGTTACAGCTACCAGAGAGAAGACCAGTTACAGCTACCAGAGAGAAGACCAGTTACAGCTACCAGAGAGAAGACCAGCTACAGCTACCAGAGAGAAGACCAGCTACAGCTACCAGAGAGAAGACCAGTTTGAAACATCATTGTGGTTCCTGAAGTCGTTACTATCAAAAGAAGGCAAGATTTAAAGCAACAAATCCAAAACCAGAATCCAAGAGCAAACCCCAACATATTGAAATGTATCTGGTCTTCTCTCTGGTAGCTGTAGCTGGTCTTCTCTCTGTTAGCTGTAACTGGTCTTCTTTCTGGTAGCTGTAACTGGTCTTCTCTCTGGTAGCTGTAACTGCTGTCGGCTCAATTTCGCTTTCTCCTTGAAAGAATATTTAGCCATATTATTGATAGATATGGCGACACAAAATAAATTAGTAAAATTTGACCAAAAGTAGACATATGAAAAAATAAGAAATTGTGACAGAAATAAAAGAGAAACTTTTCTACCCACAATAGGATCCTCTTACATATATATATTAAGGTTTTTGTTAATGGAATGATTTTTTTAAAGCGTCTACCAGTAAAAATCCTGACTTTATGTAATGAAGAAAAAAAGTTAGTTCTTTATGAAATCAGATAGCGTACATATTTCATACAAACACAAAAAGAAGACTGAATTACACAATATTAACTATTTATTTACCCTTTGTGATCTGTTGAAATATCTGATAAGTGTAAGAGCTTTATTTAATCTTTCTTGAGTCGGCCTAAAGGAAACTAGCCATAGTGGACTCTCAGGTAGAAAAAAAGTTATTGTAAAGGAAACGGCTGATATTAAAATAAAACAAAGTATGGCATTATGCCATTCCATGTAAGAACCTAGGATCATCGTCACAAGTGTCCCAGTAGAAACAAAAACACCAATCAGTACCATCATTACATCTCTCACTTTTGGATGGCTTATTTCAGATATGTAACATCCTATTGAAGCCAACATTGCTGAAATCAAAACACCAATTTAAGTTCTGTAAGCTAATTTACCAATATCAATGTACTTTGTTATAATATCATGTATGTGGCGTAGTAAGTATACTTAATCAAATTAGTGAACCTTTTAATACATAATACCTTTACAATCTAGTCAAAATGAGTGGAACCTTATGAACCAATGAAAGCTCAAGATTTTTACATCTGACCTAGACGTCTAAATCTCGAGCTCTTCCATTGGCTCCCCACTCCAGTTTTTTAATGTTGAAAGCTAAAACTCTTTTCGACCAGACTGTAATCTATTTATTCACTTTATTACATTGTTCATAGAAGCTTATATTTATAATCCTATTGCTGTAGTAAAAATATTGATTACACTTGTCAGTTAAGTCTACATGTTAATTATTTTTAATAAATTTCCTCCTGCCTAATGTCTGAAGGATCAAAATAATTTAGACTTGCTCTGGGCAAGACTTTATGGAGCGCACATCGAGACGTAGGACAGGCACAGTTTTTTCAATCTCATAAATAAATGAGACCATGCGATTTGAGACGCCAGGCCCACTAGTGATTGGGCAGGCCACGTGTGAGGTAGAATTACCCTGCTCTGGACCCATCTCAATGAGCACCCATATTAAGAGATGTGTTTTGATAATTTATTTTGTCTTTCTTTACTCTCCTGATTACCAACAGTTGTAGATGGATATAGAACAGACAGGTCTGTTATTTCACTTGTAATCATTAGTGAGGTGTAAAATATTTCCCACCTCTCTGTAAAATGAAGATAATTATTATTGGTTTTATTACTTCAGTTCTAGCAAAACTGTCTTTACAGTTCTGCCTCCTCTGACTCACTGATATCTTAAAAGAACTAATAATTTTCAAAATTTATTTGTTTTTTATGGTTCCCCCAAAACTAGCAATAAAAAATATTATTAAAAAAAAAAATACTTACCATCTCCAACTCCACCTACAGTTCTAGCTATATACAATGGCCATATAGAATCTGTCACACCATACACCATGGCCCAGCATACTATTGGAAATGCATTAGCCATCATAATGGCTTTTTGGCGACCTATTCTATCCATAATAGGTCCTAAACAGAATGATCCTATTGTTCCACTCAAAACTGCTAAACTTGCTGAAAGAGAAAATATATAAATATAGCACATCTCTTATTTAAATAAATTATTTTTCCACGCAAATTTTTTAATTTTTTTAATGTGTTACTTATTAAGACATATCAAAGAAAGGTACTTTTATTAAGATTTCGGATTCATGTTCTTCACTACAGAGTGTAATTGTAATGGTCCCCCCCCCTACCCTTTCCTGGTGTCTTATCCCTCCCCCTCCCTGGTGTCAAATACCTCCCCCTCCCTGGTTCTTATCCCTCCCCCTCCCTGGTGTCTTATACCTCCCCCTCCCTGGTGTCTAATACCTCCCGCTCCCTGGTTCTTATCCTTCCCCCTCCCTGGTGTCTTATACCTCCCCCTCCCTGGTGTCTTATCCCTCCCCCTCCCTGGTGTCTTATACCTCCCCCTCCCTGGTGTCTTATACCTCCCCCTCCCTGGTTCTTATCCCTCCCCCTCCCTGGTGTCGTATCCCTCCCCCCTTAATTAATTCTTAAAAAAAGCGTTGTTAGCTGTATTATTATATTTGTACTCTATATAATATAGATAAACAAAGATACTTTTTGTACAAATTTGATTGATTTATTTTACATCTTTCCTTTTTTGGAACAAAGTTCCTTATGGTACGTTAGCTTCAAATGTAAAATAATTTTGCCTTAACTCCGCTAAGTACAAATAGTTAGTTACTTTTAATTTTGCCTCTTTATAAGTAGTTAGCATCTATCTCTTTTCTAACTCCGCCATGAATAAGTAGTTAGCAATATAAATGTACTTAGCAGTGTGATTTTATAATTTATAATTATAGAAAAGCGAAAGGAACTTCTTTCCTAACGGGTGTCCCACGACACCACATGTTATTTGTTGTTATTGGTGAATTTAGATAATCTGAATATGTGATTATTCGAACCACCCTACACAATGTTGGTTTGGATAATTAGTGCTCTACTGTATTCAGATTTATCTTTAGAATTTTACTTATTGATATTTTTATTTGCAATAAAGGTACTAAACTTACCAATCCATGAAGCTTCTGATCTAGAAAATTCTTTGATATTTGGATCAGCCATTATCTGAGTTATAAATACAGTTGAAAATCCTATGCTGACACCAGACATAAAAGCCAATCCATTTGCCAGACATCCTTTCAAAACCTATAATTGACATAAAACATTGTTTACTTGAGGTAATATCACTTTTTAAGTAAGTAAACAATATTCATCTTTACCAAATGAAATAAAATAAAATGAGCTCTTTGGAATAACTTTTTTTTACCACTGATTACATTCTTAGTGAAATTTTCTATGAAGTATGCTCTGTTATATTTCGACTTGAACCATTTATGTGTTGTTTTAGACACATTTTATATACAGTAGAGCGTCGATCATCCGAACTAATGTTTTTTGGGGTAGTTCGGATAATTAAAAATTCGGATAATCAAAATTCACTAAAAAATTAAAAGGGAAGATGTAAAAATAATTAAACACTTTTCTCCTATGATTAATTTGGCATAAAGTAAGTTGTATTCTCGTGTGCTTAATTTCTTTACTTAATTTTTCACTATGAATCTCGATTTGCCGAATCCCATGATGGTAACATGGGATTCAAGCTTCATGTTTGATTCCACAGCTTTTTCACACAATATGGTTCCTGATATGGGCTGTCCAGAGGCCCATTTTTGCAAAAACCAAGTGAATACAGTATCTTCCAACAATTAGGATTTTTTTTTTTTTTTTTCATAGTTTTACATAAAAGTTTTAGATATAAACTGCCCTTCTCACTGTCAAGATTAAGTGCATACCTAGTGATTAAGCCAGAATTATTTTTTATTCCTGTAATTCTTTTATTTACCAACACCGAACTTGATAGCTAATATCTGACCCGTTTCTTCTTTCTTCAGCCTTGTAATAATTTCCATTTTATCTTTTAATGAAAGCACTACTGGTTTTCTTTTTGTCGAAATGTTTTAAGTTTTACTTAAAATATCTAACCACTAACTAATTCAAGGTATACCTCACAATGAATGATTTGAAACTGAGAGCATTAACATAAAACATAACCGACCAACAGAATGGAAAGGTATTAAGTGGAAAAATGCTGCAAATGATTCCACATATTGCATAGACAAACAAAAGTTAGTTCATATAGTAAACAAATGTTAATGTCTGCCCCGTCAAAATGAATTCATCGAAATCTGGTGTCCCTTTATACAGCTAACACCTAACATCGCTCTTTCTAGGAATTAATTTAGCGGCAATTTTTTTTTTTTTTTTTTTCCATAAAGCCAGTTCGGATAATTGAACGTTCGGATAACTGACGTTCGGATAATCGACGCTCTACTGTATTTCATTGTGTAAAAGAAGCCGAGTTTCATAATTATTAAACTCTTTGCTAAATAAATCTATACTTACTTGCGGCCAAATATCATCAAATGACAAATCAAATTCATCATTCTCCTTTACTTCTTCCGAACTGAAATAAATTTATATTATTAAGAGAAAAATTAAATATACATTTTTCATTGAGTATTGATAACTGTGAATAAAGTATAAATTGGAAAAAAAAGTTGTTTGTCAAACAGCAGTGGTCCTTTTAGCCATCTTCAAATATCCTAATAGACCAGTCAAATGGTAGTTTAAAGTGGAAAGTTCTGGTGTAATTGTTTTTAGGGGTTTATTTTATGTTTTTTGAGGCGCTGAACACGAATCTGAAGTATTTGTGAGTCAAAATAGTATATACCCTTCAAGATGCATGTCGTTGGAAAGCTCTTTAAGAGTACAGTAATTGTTGGTATATATTTGCGGAGGGAAATTTTGTTGGACAACTTTAGATTCGTGTTCAGCACCCCCAAAAAACATAATATAAACCACTAAAAACAGTTACACCAGAACTTTCCACTTCGAGCCCTTTTTGTGCACCATTTGACTGGACTATAAACTGAATTTCATCACTTCTTAGTAATTTTTTAGTGCCCACAGCTTTATTTGCTATTATCTGGCCAGTGTATATTACGAGTAAATATTCTTCTAATGATCTAGTTATAAAAACCTTCAGTCTGCTAGTAATTAGCTATTCCAGGGGATCCAATTACCTATACTGATTTGACATTGCTTCTAAAAATCAAAATAAGTTAAGTTTGTATTTGATCAACACCTATAAACTTTACACTGGTTTGATAGTAACTTCCCATAAACAATGTAGCCACAGCCAAATAGTAAACTTTGACACATAAAGCAGCTGAAAATCTCTATTAAAAAGTTAATATATCATTGCATTTATTTATTTTTTTATTATATATATTTTTTTTTTTACAAAAAAATAATTAATTTTACTTTTATTTGAGAGAGTTCCACTAAATTTATGTAATATTGTAAAAAAAAACAAAATAAAAAATTTGTATCTTACAGGTTTATTATAGATAAAGTAAAAATATACTTCAATATTAGCTTTTACAAAAACATGTTTGTTTAGGCTGATAAAACTATTCTGTTATGAGATGTCTTCATTCTAAAAATAACCATAATATAGTAATTATTAAAGCCGTTGATTTTAAATAGGTTTATTTATTTAAAATCTGGGATTTATTATTAGGATAATCTTAGAGTGAACATGATCGGGGTATAGCTAAATCTACTTTTATTTGCAGATGACGCTGAGCTAAAAGCTTTAAAGAAGACGAAAGCTAGCTAGGAAATTTTTAAAACAAAATCAAAAGAAATTGGACAAGAAATGAACTAGGAAAAAACAAAAATTATGATTATTAACATAGAACACCACCCTGACTTTTAGATTTTGCCTCAGCAAATAGATTAAATTATTTACTTAGGATAATTAATATCACCGGATGGAATAGAAGAGAAACAGGTCAAAAGGAGAATGAAGCTTCGTATAACAAATAATAGAAAATTTTCAATTCAGAATTACAAGCAGAAATAAAAGTACAATTATGGGATACGTGCATTCTACCAATTGAAATTCTTTTGGCAAAGAATTGCACATGATATGCAGGTATGGAAAATAAAGCTGAAGAACATTTATAAAAATGCTTCAGATGTTCTTATTACCAGGAGCTGAACATAGTAACTAAAGTGCCTCAGAGAAAGCTGATTTGCACTTCTATTGAATAACTGAATATAATTGCAAGATAAAAAGAACTTTTTATATACTACGATTTTAAATTTTCTGTCATAAATCATAAATTTGAAACCCGTCAAAATGAAGATTGTAAATATGGGATATGTCAAAACAAATAAAATATCTTGCGGATTTTTCCCGAACTAACTTTCCATACAGCAAAATTTGCTGAAAACGAATTAAATTCTACTGAAAGATGGCTAAAAGTATTAAAATAATGCATTGTCATCGTGTTCTGAGCTATTCTAAAAGTTTCAAATGTCTAGCTACTCGGGAAGTTAGTTAGAAATCGATTGCAAGATTTGTACCGGACAAACAAACAAACAAGAAAGCAAGCTAATAAAATCATAGTAAAAATGAAAAAAAAAAAAAAAATAAAATAAAATTTACTAAGAAAATAATTTAAGATTAAATAAATAAAATTTAATAAGAAAATAAATTTACATCAAATTATAATTATTATTAACTACGGGAAACAGACAGAGAAAAATAGACTCCAGCGCGGGGATTTGAATTACCGGCCTCTATATTAATCGTTCCGTAGTATGACTACTACCAAAATCGTAAAATAAGAAAATAAAGTAAATACATATAAATAAATAAAATTTAATAAGAAAATAATGTACAAATAAATAAATTGAATTTAAAAATATGTAAATTATGCAATACATGGGGCCAGATTGATTAATTTAAAATTATTAACTGAAATCAACTAATAAGAATAATAATTTATTAACTTACATTTCAATTTGTTTCTTGTCCTGGTCTTCATTCTTCTTAATTCGATCTTTTATTGATTCATTGAGAGTGTTTGTAGATTCGTACATTTTTGGCTACGGGCTACCCAAAATGAAACGTACAATACAGTGATAGTGATTCAAATATCTTGACATTCTTTACATGATCGTAGACAATCTTGAAGAGATAATTTTGGTTAAACAAAACAATCTGGCATAGATTACTGGGAGTTTGAACTCAATTGTTTATATTCCTTCTTTTTTAAGTAGCTCTCACTCTTTCTCTCTTTCTCTCTCTCTCTAAATAAATATATATATATATATATATATATACACATACATACAGAATACACATTGTTAGATTACAATGTCTAACAGACTCGGCTTATTTATTGACATAAGGATCATACTCCCAAATTTTAGCCCAAAAATGAAACAAACAAATGCAAATAGTATTTAGCAAGGAAAGTTAGTTTTAATTAAATTAAAATTAAAATATTAATTATTAAAATTAACTAGAGGTGGATTTTTTTTTTTTAAAAAAAACAAAAAAACAAAAAACAAAAAGAAAAACTTTAAAGCTACTTTAAGTTTACCTTTGCTTATTTATTACTTTTAAGCCCTTTTCAATCCAAGGTAAAGTCCATATATATAAAGATATATGCCCATATAAGTATGAATCATGGGAGACCTCCACATTCTGGAGGGTCACTCCAACATTTATTTTTGAAGCCTTCAAAAAATGACAATCTATCAACAAATTCGGTACTTCTTTAGATTGTTACTCCCCAGTGTTTTTTGTAGAATATTAATAAATTTGACTGAATTACAATTAAGACAAAGGGATGTTTAGTCTGATATACTTTGGGACAAAGGAATGTTACACTTTTGTTTTATAAGGGGAGTAACAGTCTATAGAAGAACATTGCGTATACCTTCTTTAGATTGTTACTCCCCTCTGTTTTTTGGATAGAAGGGGAGTAACCATTTAAAGAGTGCCACAAATTCTACGTCACAAAAAGTGAGAAACAAATTAGACAATACTAGAGATAGTCCGACAAAAAGCGTAACTTTAAGTTGTTAGTTTTACACCCTTAGATTGCCTCTTAACATTAAGGGTTAGATTACCCCTTAACATTAAGGGTTAGATTACACCTTAACATTAAGGGTAAGATTACCCTTAACTTTCAGAGAGAGATTACCCCTTAACTTTAAGAGTGAGATTACCCCTTAACTTTAAGAGTTAGATTACCCCTTAACTTTAAGAGTGAGATTACCCCTTAACTTCAAGGGTTAGATTACCCCTTAACTTTAAGTTGTTCAACCACTGAAAAGTTGTTTGAAATTTTTGGTAGTCAAACTTCAGAGTCAATGGCAAACATTTCCAGATCCTATTAAAGAGGCACAACATTTTCTCGTATGCAATATTTTGAGAGGTTTTATAAAAATAATTTGTGACTCTTTCCAAACCTGTGAGCTTTATTTTTATCGACCCTGGAATGCTAATGATAGTCAAATCGACGAGCACAGTTTGAACCTTAACCTTTTACGCCCGTATGCGATGGTGATGGGTACCCCATCCTTCTGAAGTGCTTGCACTGGTTAGTAACACACCTGCTAGTGTAGCAGTAGAAGTCCTTTTGAGCATACACTCATTTTCTGGTAAATTCCCGTCAAAGCTACTTTGTCGATTCGACTAACGTTTAGTAATAAGCGTAGGGAATTAATTGGTCGTCAAATGAGCCTATAACCTGGGGCAATAGGCCTGGGGTAAGAAGTAATAGGCCTAGGGGTAAGGGGCAATGGGCCTAGGATAATTGGCCTTGGGCCAGAGACCAGTGGCCAGTAACCTGGGGCCTGGAGCATTAATGTTCACTTAATTTCAGATTATTCTGATGTTCCTACTAACTTATTTGTCATCAAATGTTTGTATATCTCATTTAAAAGATTTAATAATGAGTTCTTAATAGTTTTCTCTTTATAAAAGTGTAGTTTCAACCCCAAAAAATTATTTTCTGCATTATGCTAGTCGATCGACGAAGGTTTAGTATTACCAGCCATCCAATTACCATTAGCATTCCAGGGTTAACTGCTTGTATGAGTTTGAGCATTTATAATCGTTTATTTAAGAAATCATTTTCTTCTTTTTTTTCAATAATCCTTGGGGAAAGAGCTTAGAATATGATCATGGTTGGATTAAGTGGTGAACTGAAATGTTTGGTCCAATCAAATGGGTTTATGTTTGTGGGCAAAACCTGACCATGAGGAAATGGCTGGAATGTTGGAATAGAGGAAGATGGACTAAGAGATTGAAAGGGAACAGGTCGTAGGTTTGGGGATATAAACTACTCTCTGACACAGATCAAATCTGGCCAAGGATATTTTCAAACCTACCTACGTAGCATGGGAAAGAGAGAGAGCCCAGCATGCCTTATACAGTAGAACCTCGATAACACGACTGTCAATAACATGACAACCTCAATAACAAGTGCAATTTTCAAATCCCCTTGAGATTGCCATAGCCATAACACATAATGTTAAATTAGCCTCTATAACACGACTATTATTATTTAAACAACCTCTATAACACGGATTTTTTCTAATTTACAACGTAACTCAGAACCTCTATAACAAGTCGTTTTGAGAAGTCAACCTTTATAACGCGACTCTATACAGGAATGGGTCAACCTTGAACAAGTCTAGACTTGAAAACCCCGCCCATTAACCTCTATAACACGACTAATAGCCAAAATAATCTTGATAACACGACCCTCAACAAAAAGAGCACCTTGATAACAATACTGTTTCCCTAATCCCCTTGAGACACTTCTTATCGAGGTTCTACTATATATTTATATTTCTGACAAGGTTATTCCGAAAGCCATGGCACAGAGTAAGTTGGGAAGCATTTAACTAAGGGAACTTCTTCACTGATTATGATCAACTGTTTGTATCCCTACAATATTTTGGTCTGAGAACTAAATTGAATATAAAAGGAAACTAGTTAGTAATAATATCTACAAGGTATTTTATTTATTTATGTGGCTGATGGCTCAATGTTTAGTGAAGAATCTGTTTGAGATTTCATCAGATTATCATGAATGAAATGATTTTAATCGGAAATTTAAGGGTTTTTTGTTATGTTGGTGCAATGTTTGTTTTGATTTGGACGACTAGATTATTTATTAGAGAATTATTGTGACCTTCGCACAATTAGAAAAGAAAGATTCTACTGAATTTATTAAAATATTGTTGAATATATTCAATCCCGGTATTAGTTCATGTAGTTCAGTGTCTAGGCGAATTTGTAGCCACTTGTAAAAATTTGTTTTAAATTACTTATTACTTTTTAGCAAATTTTTAAAGAAAATTAAGCTATGCAATGGCTTCAAAAATTTTGTAATGTGAATTTTTTAACATTTTCTCCATGGAAATCCATTTTAGACCATTCTGAATCGATTCCTAAAATGTAACACTTCTCTTTATGTATGTATATATATGTGTCACTCCAGACGATATCTCCCCTTAGGATACACTTAAAAATTTCAAACAAATTTTAAAATGTCAATAATATCAAAAGAAAGGATGAGTTCGTTGGCCAGAATTTTTAGAGTCCATTAAGGGGTCAAATTTTGACCATTTAGGGTCAAAAAAATAGCATAAAAACACTTTTTTCCCATTTTATCCCCCTCTTATATGAAAATACGACAGCAGTGTACATAACAACAATTACTGTACTCTTAAAGAGCTTTCCAACGACATGCATCATGAAGGGTTTATACTATTTTGACTTTTGTACACCGTACCCCTGTGTACCAAATTTATTTTTTCACCAATCCATATTCTAAACAAAAATTTTCCTATATTATCATAAGCCAATAATACGCAGATTTATTTGAAAATTCGCTCATTAAGTCATGGTGCATGACTGGACTTTTAAGTTCATGTTCGAAGTTAAACTCCAAGCACAGCTAGCATATAATAAAATCGGTCGAATAGCTACTTTATAAATTATTAATTTATTTTGCGAGGGAACTTTCGAATCCCTCGATAAAATAGGAAAAAGGACCTTTTTATTATTATTTACTTCATTAACTGTTTGTATATTCAATAAATATTTGATTTAAAAAAAAATGGTCAAGTTCATATATTATCTATTAAAAAATGAATTCCAAAGTCAAGTGCACTCTAAAACATCTTGACATAGTCTCAGCTGGTTTACCTTGCATTATTACATTAGAAATAAACTGTTCAAATGACGACATATCAAGGTCTTAAATAAATACACTTGAAAATTAACATAATGCTGGAAATGTATATCAGCACATCGGCATCTTATCTAAACTTATAATATCAAAAACAATAAAGATGTTCATTGATTAACAAAAAAATAAATAATTTCGTATGAATTACACTTCATTGATTTCCGATAATAACATCAATCAACTCTCAATATTTCTTTAGTCATTATTAAGAAGAATAAAATTTTTCTAAATTACCTTATTTAAATCAAAGTATTCTCCGTGCAATTATTTAAAATGTAAATAATTTCAATTATAGTCAATTTTAATTAATTAGTTGAAAAGAAATAATAAAAAAATAAAATGAGTGAATCTGTTAAGAATCTCAGTGAAACGTTAATAGTTAATAAAATTACCAAGAATGAAGAAGAGGATAATAAACAAATGGAAATGTAAGTTAATATATTAAATTTAATAATTGTTTCATTTAAATCAAATTATAATTATTATTTACAAGGGGAAACAGACTGAAAAATAGACTTCAGCGTCAGGATTTGAACCACGGAACCCTCTACATCTGTCTCCCCTTGTAAATAGTAATTATAAATTTGATTTAAATTAAAATTTAAACATTCCATAGTATGAATACTACCAAAAACTTAAAAAATTGAATTTCTAATGGATTGTACTAGGTACAGGTACTAATTGGGTACTTTGTAATTACAAGCGTTATTTCTCGGTCTAGTTCTATTGTCGTTAATGTTGACTTCTAGACTTAATTCGGGACTAGGTATCGTTATCGACAGAGGAAATTATTCTTCAGTGTAGCTTAATTGGCTAGAGCATCTGTACTGGAAATATAGAGAGGCCCGTGGTTCGAATCACGGGGCTGAAGTCTATTTTTCTCTGTCTGTCTCCTCTTGTAAATAGTAATTATAATTTGATTTAAATTAAAATTTAAACGTTCTGTAGTATGAATACTACCAAAAAACTTATATTTGTTTCATTTAAGAAAATTTAAAAAAAATTCCGATACCACTCGTTCTAAAATTGCTCCAATAATTACTTTGTCCAGAGTAATCTATTTGTTAGTTGTTACAGATTTTTGAGGTCAGATTACTATCCTTATTTCTCGGTCTAGTTCTATTGCCGTTAATGTTGACTTCTAGACTTGTAGAAAAATTTGAAAGCTTAATTCGGGACTAGGTATCGTTATCGACAGAGGAAATTATTCTTCAGTGTAGCTTAATTGGCTAGAGCATCTGTACTGGAAATATAGAGAGGCCTGTGGTTCCCCCCAGCGGTGGAGTCTATTTTTCTCTGTCTGTCTCCCATTGTTAATAATAATTATAATTTGATTTAAATTAAAATTTTAACTTTCCGTAGTATGAATACTACCTAAAACTTAAAAATTAAATAATAATTTTTATCAAAAATTATCATGGCATGAAATTTGCTGATAAAATATGCAACTTTTTTTAAGGGGGTAACTTAAAAATTATTATAATCTAATTTTTTTTATTCCAAACTATACATCATATCAAACATTTTTTTATCAATACAACAGCTCAGAAACTAAAATGTAGGTAGGTACTCAAATAACCGCCTAGAACCACTAAGACGGAAAACTAAAAAAACAAAAAGAAATACTGCAAATTCATAAAGAAACCTGTTTAGAAATAATACAGCAAAGAAACCAGTGTTATATTCTAAATAAAAAAAAAAATAGACTGCCAATTAGTGTGGCACATAGCTTCCTCGCATCCTATTATGTACTTTATTGTTATAATGTTTATTGTGTAAAAACTATTAATAGTTTTAGCGATCTTTAACACTTCATAGCGGTGTCGATTTGAAAAAAATGTTTGTCTCATTGAATAGATGAAGTTAGATTTTTTCCCCGACCTAAAATTCCAATTTTAAATTTGAAGTTCACGTTTACGCGAGCTTGGACGGATAACGTTGCCCAACGAACTCGTCCTGGGCATTGGTAAAATGAACATGTCTACCAAATTTCATCAAAATCGATTGTCATTTACTCAAGTTATCGTCACACGTTTCATAATTCGCGGACACACAGACCGACAGACAGACACGAGATCAAAAATGTTCCCTGATGTCTGAAACGGATTTCTGTCTTGGAATTTTTAAAATCGGAGGCATAAAAGTTTTTCGTTCTCAAAAGTGAACACAATGCTTCCGTTACCTTCGGTAAGCTCGGAAGCAATATATATAGTACAGTATTTCCCAGGATCGACTTGACGATACGTGAAGTGACCTAAAAATTTCATTTTTGGACAAAAAGTCATTCTTGATCTTCCCTCCTGCATGTCTTTAAATGAAGATGTATGGCATTAAAAATGTTGTTCCATGTACCCTGTTCCCAAAAATTACAATTTTTTAAAATCGCACAAGAGGGAACTGGTCTAAATTTTAATTTTATGAAAAAAAAGTCATTCGTTATAAAAAATTATATTTTGCAAAATAAGAAAGAATATAAAAAAAAAATAATAATCGTATTTCACCTCAAAATTCAGATGATTGTTTTTTTGTATATTCTTTCTTATTTAGAAAAATATAATTTTTTATAACGAATGACTTTTTTTTCATAAAATTAAAATTTAGACCAGTTCCCTCTTGAGCGATTTTAAAAAATCGTAATTTTTTGGAAAAGGGGACATGGAACAAAATGTTTAATGCTATAAATCTTCATTTGAAGACATGCAGGAGGGAAGATCAAGAATGACTTTTTGTCGAAAAATGAAATTATTAGGTCATTTCACGTATCGTCAAGTCAATCCTGGGACATACTGTATATTTGGTAACAAGAAGCAGAATGATGAGTAAGGAGTATAGGACAGAAATATGTGAGTCACTGTCTTGGGTGGTGCCTTATCCTATAGAGAGCGCTCTCCCGTAAAATCACGTTTTTAGACGTTCAGCAACACTTTTCTCCAAAACTAGCAGGCCAAATACGATTTTTTTTTTCACTGTATTTTAATTATTTTTTAGATTTGAAGAAGAAAAGGAGATAGACTTATCATTTGCTGATATTTGGCCACAAGTAAGTACACACATAGTAAAATAAAACTAATTAATATTAGTTCAAACTTTTATTGTGATTTGACAATGAAATTATACATCTGCTTTACTTACTTATACTTTACTTTACTTTTACTTATCTAAAAAGGGAAATTTTATTTTTGAAATACTAGGTTTGGAAAGGATGTCTAGCAAATGGATTGTCTTTCTCAACAGGAGTCAACACAGGATTTTCAACTGTATTTATAGCACAGTTAATGGCCGATCCAAATATTAAAGAATTTTCTAAAACAGAAGCTTCTTGGATAGGTGAGTAATGTGTAATGTAATTATGATAAAATATCTAAATAGAAAATAACACATCCTCGACTGTGTTTTTCCCCAGTGAGTAATAGCGACTCATACAAAAGGGAGAACAAGAACTTGTATTTCCAAATTCATTCTGTGAAGAAGGCTGCTTTAGAACAGCCAAAACCGGTAAATTATTTCAATTAAGGCGGAAATACACATGCTAGTCACTCGCACAAAAACATACTAGTAGCTCGCAGAGGAGTGCTACTGGTATGTGTATACATCAAATAGCATGCGAGTAAAAATCATGCAAGTAAATCTCACGAGGTTTGATTTTTGTCTTGCCAGTGGCACAAGTCTAGGGGAGGGGGAACTGATAAGGCACATGTAAACATGCCTGCCAGCGCATGTTGCTAGTAGCTTGCACGAGTCTCCCTCAGTCCTTCAGTCTTGTTGCGTTCCTTCCTTTCACGGGTATCTGACAACAACTCATTAACTTTCTCCGGAAGCATTCGTAATTGATTCCTAAAACCAATGACGCCCCCCAAACCGCATTTAATTAAGTAGGCACTGACTTGCTCCATGTTCTTAATTTCCTTCTAGCTTTCCAATCTTTTACCCACATTTTTCGTGTCTTTTTATTATTTTTCAAATGTTTTAAAAAAACCAGTTCTTTGCAAGTAACTGAACAATCTGGTTAATTTCATTCCGCACCAATAGATTCATAATGTACATTAAAACACAATTAATAAAACTATCAGAATTAATTAAATCAAATACAATTATTTAATAATTTATTCCGGCTAAGAGAAGGCAAGAAACGTGTGCCTGTTTCAAAACTAGAACTGTGACTGGAATATGTATTGTCTTGTGCTAGTAGCTCGCACAAGACCTATCATCCGGATGATACTAGCATGCTGTTTCACTGGCAAATGTACACAGCGTCTGCAGCATGCCATCTACTGACATGCTAGTAACCCGCCACTGGCATGCTTTTTTACTAGCATGTGTATTTCCGCCTTTACAATGTTTATTGAACTACAGCTCTAAAAACCCTTTAAGGGCGTAAATTTCCGCTTTCAGGTTTTTCTTGTTTGAGGCACAGTACTGTCAGTGTAAATTTCCGCTTTCAGGTTTTTCTTGTTTGAGGCACAGTACTGTCAGTGTAAATTTCCGCTTTCAGGTTTTTCTTGTTTGAGGCACAGTACTGTCAGTGTAAATTTCCGCTTTCAGGTTTTTCTTGTTTGAGGCACAGTACTGTCAGTGTAAATTTCCGCTTTCAGGTTTTTCTTGTTTGAGGCACAGTACTGTCAGTGTAAATTTCCGCTTTCAGGTTTTTCTTGTTTGAGGCACAGTACTGTCAGTGTAAATTTACGCTTTCAGGTTTTTCTTGTTTGAGGCACAGTACTGTCAGTGTAAATTTACCCTTTCAGGTTTTTCTTGTTTGAGGCACAGTACTGTCAGTGTAAATTTACCCTTTCAGGTTTTTCTTGTTCGAGGCACAGTACTGTCAGTGTAAATTTGTATTTAAGTATATCTAGAGCAATCTCTTGGATAGAGTGATAGTTGAAGATAGGTAAGCAAGGATAGAAGATATATCGTCATCTATGGTTTTTAGCCCTTGCATGAGTGTACTGTTAATCAGTTGGCCCTTGGCTTAGGTGTTTTTCTTTTTTTATAAATTTCCCAGGCATTAGTATGTGTACTTTATTATAATAGTATCTCTATATACTATATAGACTCTACCAGCTTTCCCCACCCTTTTTTAGGGTTTCGTTGGTAAAACCAAAAAAAGAAACCCTTATAGTTTCGTTCATGTGTCTGTCTGTCTGTCTGTCACTCTGTACGGTTCCAATAACTTTTGAAAAAAAAGATAGAAACGTGAAACTTTCCAATATTAAAGATCGTTTTGACGCGCACAAAGGAAAAATATAGCGAACTCAAAATTATCAGCTGTTCAAATCCAAAATGGCGGATAACTCACGACATATCAAGGTCTTAAATAAATACACTTGAAAATTAACATAATGCTGGAAATGTATATCAGCACATCGGCATCTTATCTAAACTTATAATAAAAAAAAAACAATACAGATGTTCATTGATTAACAAAAAAATAAATAATTTCGTATGAATTACACTTCATTGATGTCGGACAATATCGTCAATCAACTCTCAATATTTCTTTAGAGCAATCATTATTAAGAAGAAGAATTTTTTTTCTAAATTACCTTATTTAAATCAAAGTATTCTCTATGTAATTATTTAAAATGTAAATAATTTCAATTATAGTCAATTTTAAATAATTAGTTGAAAAAAATAATAATAATAAAAAAAAAAAAAAATGAGTGAATCTGTTAAGAATCTCAGTGAAACGTTGATAATTAATAAAATTACCAAGAATGAAGAAGAGGATAACAAACAAATCGAATTGTAAGTTAATATATTAAATTAATTAATTTATTAATTTAATAATTGTTTCATTTAAATCAAATTATAATTACTATTTACAAGGGGAAACAGACAAAATGGCGGATAACTCACGACATGCGAAAAAAATATTTTTTTTAAATTTTAAGTGGGTATCAAATGAAAGGTATTGAAGAGTAGATTACAAATATATATATCACTTAGGGAAAGTGTTCAATTTTCGGCGCTATTTTGTCAAAAAACATCGAAATTTTTCGTGTCCCCCCCCCCCCTAAAATCGTATTTCTGCTCTTACTAAAAATATAGAAAAATATGCAAAATGTGCGGTCTGATGGGCCAAAGAAAAAATAAGAATAGCAACTTGGTCGGATTAACTGGGAATCCAAGATGATGGCTAATTGCTGTCACGGGGAAAAAAATATTTTTTCAAAATTTTGAGTGGGGTATCAAGTGAAAGGTATTGAAGAGTAGATTACAAAAATATATAACACTTGTGGAAAGCGTTTAATTTTCTACGCCATTTTGTCAAAAACATCCAAATTCCCCCCCCCCCCCCCCCTACTAATTTCATGTTTACAACACCAACGAAACCCTTTTTACGTGAGACTTCACGCACTACCAATTTATTTTCCTATTTCCTAGTACAGCGGTTCTCAACCTTTCTCAACTCACGTACCCTTTTTATGTATAATTAACTTTGCGTACCCCCTAAAAACAATCCCTTATTTTTATAAATACTTTTTATATTAGATGAAGTGTTGTTTAATTAACTTCTGCTAATATTGCTACATCATAGAAACAGCTGTAAACGGTAATTTTAATTACAAACAAGATTTTTTAATTGACATTTTACAAAAAATTGTTTATTTGTTAGACAGTAAATTAAATAAAAAAACCTTTTTTTTTAATTCACAAGGGGTACGCGTACCACAGGTTGAGAACCGCTGTCCTAGTAAATTTTGTAGTGTTAGGTCAGGGGGTAAAATGCGAGACATATTTTACAAGCTCAGTACCTGTTCGAGCACCAAATTGATTATTTTTTATTTCAGTTGAGGCTGATTGCAAGGAAGGAGAAGTGGAGATTATTTCATCTCAAAGTCTTAGTGTTACTAAAGCCAAAATAGAAATGGCGATAGCTCCCCGCATTCAACCACAGTACAATAAAATACTAAAAGAAAATCTTAAGTCAATTGATCACATCCAAAAAAAGAAATTCACTAACAAATGTGACGAAAAGCTAGAATTCACAATTGTGTTCATGCATTTTTCATTCATCAAAATCAAGTTAAAATTAAAAATTATGAAAAATGTATTCTTATTTATTTGTCACAGCGAGTTTAGCAGTTCTAAGCGGACCGATTGGAGCATTCAGTATAGGACCTATTATGGATAAATTGGGACGTAAGAAGGCCATGATGATAGCTAATGTACTTCCAGTATTATGTTGGGCTACAACTTACAGTGTAACAGATTCTATATGGCCCTTATATGTCGCTAGGGCAGTAGGAGGAGCAGGAGCAGGTAAACATTTAAATTTAATATCTTCCGTTAAAACATAAATAATAATGAAAGAGATTAGTACATTTAATCAAGAGGTTTAAGGACTTTTTGAGTATCCAGGGAACTCATGGAACCAAGGCTATAATTTTAACAAAATTTTGAGTTCCTGTCCCAGAGATTAGAGATATTTCCACAAGGTAGGGTTGCCAGGCGTCCCGGTTATGGACATAGAATCCCAGTGTCCCAAAGAAACCCAAGACGCCAAAGTGGCCCGGTGTTCATCAAAGACTTCGAAAGAGATAATTTTGAATCTCTTAAAATAAATTTTGAAAATTATTCTTAGAAAGATAAATTTATAAAGTCAATATTGATTAATTAAACAAACAAAACAAAAAAATATAAAATTATGAATTAAAAAAATATGCCGAAAACCTTGTGGGTTTTCGGCCTACACCTACAGTCTTTGCACAACTAGAGTGAACGCGTTGACAGAGCGGGAAAAACTAGCAAAAGGGGGGACGAGCCAATGAGAGCTTGAGATTTTCCCGGACAAAAGGTCGGGCCAACTAGGCAAAGATAAATGTCTCTAGTGGAGGGGAGAGGCCCTCTGGATAACAGTATAAGAAGGCTTCGTAGTGGCTTTATTTTTTCCCCCAGAGAGGTTGGCCAATCTGTGTGTCACTCAATTTCCCGTGCTGTCAACGCTGACAACTGTAGTACAACATATAAAAAAAAATCATAGCTACCGCAGACCTTTTGCAAGTAAAATGTCGTTTAATTTAACTCAAATACAATATAAACATTTAATATTTTGTAACCGATATGTTATAACGGGGAACTGTAAATTGCACCATTTTTTTTTAACGAAGTAGATCAAACCCAGGGCTGTCCCTAGGGGGGGTCAACCGGGTCAAGCTGACCCGGGCGCTGCGTCTAGGGGGCGCCGCCTGGCCCCCGTCTTAAACTACTAGGTAAATTTTGCAATAAGGGGGGGGGGTGCCACAGGTGCCTTTGACCCGGGCGCCTAAACCCCTAGGGACGGCCCAGATCAAACCAAGTAAATTGCACCACTATCTCTTGAAACGAAGTAAGTGAAATAGTGTAAATTGCACCACTAAATGTCCCTTTGCCTAACTTAATGATTGGAATAATTGATTTTATCACTTTTTGTTACATAAGTATGATGTTCCTTTGTCCCAAAATACATTGGACTAAATGTCCCTTTGTCTTATTTCATTGTTAGGCAACAGATATTGTCACTTTCAATTACAGAAGTGTGATATTCCTTTGTCCCAATGTACATTGTACGATGGAACTATTGAAAAGAGGTTGAAAGGAATTTGTGCAATTTACATAGTTTGACCTACCTCGTTCTGGAAGGCAGTGGTGTAATTGACACTGTTTTCCTTACTTCGTTTTGAGAAGCAGTGGTGCAATTTACACTGATTTTATTACTTCATAAAACATTCTTTTTTATTTCTGCTAAAAAAATTGGGGCAATTTACATATACCCGTTATAACACAGTTGATATTTGGACGCTAAAATAGGTATATACTTATTTCTTTTAGGAGTTGGGGGGGGGGGGTTATTTCCTGACTTCCCAGTTTTGTCTATCGGGAATCTGGCAACCCTACCACAAGGATTGTTGGGATTCATTCCTGTCAAATAATTAAATTTTGTTTAATGTCTTGGCCTTCATAATGCAAGTTGTCTGCATAAGGAATCATAGCCACTGATTCCTAGTATAAACCCCCTAGCATAAATCCCCGGTTGCTGAACATAATGCAAGATGTCAGCATAAGGAAACATGGCCACAGATTCCTAGCATAAACCCCCTGGTTGCTGAACATAATGCAAGATGTCAGCATAAGGAAACATAGCCACTGATTCCTAGCATAAACCCCCTGGTTGCTGAACATAATGCAAGATGTCAGCATAAGGAAACATGGCCACTGATTCCTAGCATAAACCCCCTGGTTGCTGAACATAATGCAAGATGTCAGCATAAGGAAACATAGCCACTGATTCCTAGCATAAACCCCCTGGTTGCTGAACATAATGCAAGATGTCAGCATAAGGAAACATGGCCACTGATTCCTAGCATAAACCCCCTGGTTTCTGAACATAATGCAAGATGTCAGCATAAGGAAACATAGCCACTGATTCCTAGCATAAACCCCCCGGTTGCTGAACATAATGCAATATATCAGCATAAAGAAACAGCCACTTATTCCTAGCATAAGCCCCCCAGCTGCTGAAGGGCAGTCATAACTAGCTACTATTTTACATAATTGCATCAAAGGATGGTTTAATAATTAATATTTTTTAATTACAGCGATGAATTCATCAATAGGTATATACACGTCTGAAATAAGTCATCCAAAAGTCAGAGATGTGATGATGATAATGATTGGTGCTTTTGTTTCTTTGGGAACTCTTATTACGATGATACTAGGATCATACATTGAATGGCATCATGCAACTTGTTGTTTCATCGTAATATCAGCTGTTTCATTCATCATCACTTTCTTCTTACCTGAAAGCCCAGTTTGGCTTGTTTCCTTCAAACCAACTCAAAAGAGACTAAATAAAGCTCTAGCCATTTCAAGATATTTCAACAGATCAGAAAAGGTAAATAAATAGTGATATTGTGTCATAATATCAAAATACATTTTCTTAAATCAAAATTAATGAGCACAGGGTGACCACCGGGAACCGGATACACAAATCACTTATTATTGTGTATTAAATAAATATATCCACACAGAAATGTTCGTACTTTAATGCCATTTAAAAATATTGTAACTTAAAATAATGTCCCACCATGTGTTCCACAATGCACATTTCAATCCTCTTCAGAAAATCTGCGAGTACTCGTTCAAGAACCTCTTGATCAATTGCACCTACTTTGTTCTTGATCGCATCCTTTAGATCAGCCAAGGTGTGAGGTTTGTTGTTGTAGCCTCATGCGTTAAGGAAGCTCCATAAAAAACAAGTAAGGCTCGCTTCACGTAAGTACGTGGGGCGATAATCGCCGGTTTCTGTACATTAAAGTTAAAATTATTAAGTGTAATATAATTACACAATTATTATTGTAATAGTAATATTCTTTTTCTACTCTTCAAGACCTTTAAATTTATGTATAACATGTTATGGTAACAAACACAATGTTTATTCACCCGCCATATTGGCCGCCATCTTGAAACTTTGAAGTGTAAAATTTTAATAAATACATATTCTTTTTCTACACTTCAAGACCTTTAAATTTATGTAGAACATGTCATAGTTACTAAGAACTTTTTTAGTCGCCCGCCTTATTAGCCGCCATCTTGAAAATATTACGTGTGAAATTTTAATAGTTGCATATTCTTTTTCTTCATTTCAATACCTTTGATATTAAGGGTATACTAAAATATTAAGTGTGAAAAATCCAAAATGTGTCCAGTTGTCTCAAATGCCGAGATGCACCTCTGTGCCCAATTTCATTTTCCTGGCCATAGTAGTTTATGAATTGAAACAAGCCAACAATGGTTTCTTTTTGTACTTTGTACAGAAACCTAAAAGTTACACGTGGTCAAGTCTGGAGATCTTGGCGGCCACGGGATTCCCTTCCAGGAAGGGAAACGGAAAATGGGCCTTCAACAGACAACAAACCAGAGGCATTGACAATCAAGGGGTGTGCGGAGTGGCACCATCTTGTTGAAAATAGACATTTACATTTCTGTCTAGACCTCGTCTTGTCAGTTGTGGACACAAGTAAGTGTTTAGCATGAGAGTGTAAGGCACTGTGCACACTGAAAAAACAAGTTTCATGAAACATAAAACTTTAGCATCATGAAAATACTTGATTTAAAACATACAGAAAGGAGAACACTGGGTTTTTTGAAATTGTAGTTTCATTTAGTTTCATGAAACATGTTTCACGCAACCAAAAAGTTATGTATCACGCAATAAAAAAGTCAGGGTTCGTCGAAACCAAGATGCAAGTGATTTCATGTTTATTGTTTTGCTTATAATTTCAGTTTTGTTTGGTGTTCAGTTGAGTATTTTAAATAAACAACACAAACAACTGAACACCAAACAAAATGCAATAATCAAAACTGAAATTATAAGCAAAACAATAAACAAGAAATCACGCGCAACTTGGTTTCGACGAAACCAGACTTTTTGGTTGCGTGAAACATGTTTCATGAAACTAAATGAAAGGACAGTTTCAAGAAACGCAATGTGCTCCTTTCTGTAAGTTTTAAATCAAGTCTTTTCATGATACTAAAGTTTCACGTTTCATGAAACTTGTCTCTTCAGTGTGCACAGCGCCTAACTGTGAGACCATTTTAATCTTCAAAAAAATATGGGCAGATGATTCAAAAAGAGGCAACTGCACACCACACAGTAACACGGGCCGAATGAAGAGGTTTTTCGTGGATTATGAGAGGATTTTCGCTGGCCCAGTAACGTAAGTCTTGTTTATTCACCTCTCCAGTCAAGCGAAAAATGCTTATCATTCATAATGATCACCTTGTAAGGATTATCACCAAGCAAAACATGAATGGGAATGGCTGTCCTCTTGCTGCTCATAATCTTTCATTGAGCTTTTAGAAAATGGACATGTCTAAGAGACATTATTTTCCATAAGTAACAATATTTTTTAATTGGCATTAAAGTATGAACATTTCTGTGTAAATATATTTTATCTACGATTATAATATATTTTATTTTTTATAAATAATATATTTTATCTACGAAATATAAACATTGTACCTCTGTTTAGATGCGCAGAAAGTGATTCTTTACATACTTGTATTCATTGCACATGCGTGTCTCATAATTCTGAAGAATTCCTCTTCTTTACCACCCTAGGGTGGTAAAGAAGAAGAATTCTTCACCTTTACGCATGATTAGCGAGTTTGTTTACATTTAACAAAATTAATTTGATGTTTGTTTAATAAAAGTAACTGTTTATATCGAGATTTTAGTGAAAATCAATGAGTGATTTAAATGATTATGACGAATATGAGGAAAATAATACGCCTCCCGAAATAATTAATTCCACACAAAATAGAACTAATGAATTAATAATGTCATCTTTATCAAAAGAGAAATACGAACTTACATAAAGGAAGTTTATTATTTTTTTCTGTATTTATTATTTACATCTATCAATAGTAGATAAAGTACGGTACGCAACTCGTGCGAAAACGGCATTTTGCATTGCTCGTGTGGTTTTACTACCCTTGCTGACGCTCGGGTGCAAACTCCACACTCGCATGCAAAATGCTACTTTCCGCACTCGACGCGTAATGAACTATTTTTTAACACACAATAATAAGTGATTTGTGTTCATTTAAAAACCAGTTCCCGGTGGTCACCCTGTAATAAGACAGGACCTGGATTGTTTTAGATAAATTAACTTTTTCTTTTTTTTTTGATGATCTGGAATATAGGTAATATGTACTTTACATTAACAAATTAAAAATACACACACTTTTTTTTAATAACACACATATAACAAAGAATTTTATGAGAAAAAAGAATAATAAAATATTTCAAAGGACAGATTAGAAAACAGATCACTAATATAAGAAATGCAATTAATTCTCAAAGTGATAACAGCAACATTCTCTACTAACTTTTAAATACTTTGATAACTTGCAATTGCTTGTAGATAAAAGGAAGGTTTTGCAACATTTCTTCTCTTCCTGCTCATATGACAGATCCAAGAAATCCAACATATTTGGAATCAGAGGACCTTAAATCAAAGCTTTTTTTGACATTTTCATGTCTTGGCTTTGCTACAAAAAATTGAAAAGCTTTACTAAAAATCTAAGCCAAAAATGTTACACGTCTATAACAGGGAGTTAGAAAGACATAGGAGGTGTGCAATCCAGTCTCCAGCAGTAGGGCCTTCCCCTAACGTGCTTCGTAGGGCCAAAGAAAGTTGAAAAGAGTTCCACTGCTACCAGGAAAATAGAGAGTTGCAGGAAGTAGTTTGAAGTCGCATA
Source organism: Gerris lacustris (assembly GCA_951217055.1). Taxonomy (NCBI): domain Eukaryota; kingdom Metazoa; phylum Arthropoda; class Insecta; order Hemiptera; family Gerridae; genus Gerris; species Gerris lacustris. Next base: position 67,590,453 of record OX578283.1, read on the forward strand.
GTATAGTCTAATCTAGTCTAGAGGGTTGTAGAGAGAGCCTTCAGACTCCCCCCCGGGCTCGCAATCTTAGGGGCTACATCTTCACCTTGCACGGTAACTAGCTCTACGCTTTGACTTCTTCTCTCTCTCAGCTCCCCCCCCCCCCCCCCACAACTACAACTTCTGTTCTAATGCTCCGATTTGCTCCGGACACACACCATAACCCTTAGAATTTTATTCCTAATAAACTTACATACATAAAATTTATTTTTTACATTATTATTTTTGTTAAACTATAATTATTTGCATTTATTATAAAAATATGGGTGAAGAAGCTAAAAGATTACTTCTTAATAAAATGGAAAAGAAGAAAAGTACTTTCTTTCTTCGTGCACTACATATGTTCGATTTAATTCCTAATTTACAAAAGCTCTAATTTTTTTACATTATCATGTCTTTACTTAGGCACATAAACTCAAAAAGCGTTACCAAAAAACGACACCAAAAAGCTTTTTTTCTTACATTTTTGAGTATGTACTTTGCATGTAATAAAGAGGAATTAAAGTACATGAATCTAACAACAATTTGTTAAATTTACTATTACATTTTTTTCAGCTGTACGAAATGGAAAGTGAAAAGTTAAAAGAAGTTTATGCAAAAATGAGGAAATCAGATACACTGCCCAAAAAGAAAAGTTCACTACAAACATGGCTCATGAAAAACATCAAGTTATTCCAGGAGAGAGGAGTTTACAAACCCATGATAATTCTCTTCATGGTCTTCTTCTTCTGGGCGTTCTCAGGAGTGTTTGTAGTCCTCATGTACTCGGCTAATGTCTTCAAAGCAATCGGAAGTCATTTTGGAAACGGTTTTGACGAGTACACAGCAACTATTACGATAGGTTTAGTCAAATTAATAATGACCCTTGCTTCAGCAGTAACATCAGTTAAATACGGAAGAAGGACTTTACTCATGATTTCCGGTTTCGGTATGGCTGTTACTATATCGACAGCCGCTACTTTTCAATCTTTTTCAAATTCAACATTAGATTTCTCTAAAGCTTCGGCTGTCAACAGCACACTTGTAGAAAGTGATTCTCAACCCTTCGTCAGCATTCTGTCAGTAATTTCATTAATTATGTTTATTTTATTTGGTTCGTTAGCAATGACAAACATGCCGTGGGCTTTAGCAAACGAGTTACTGCCGACAAGAGCGAGAGCTATAGGTAACAGTATTATAGTCTCGTACTCTAATGTAATCATGTTTACTGTAATTAAATCGACACCGATCGTACTAGAATTTATATCTTTATCAAGTTTATTCTTTGCTTTTGGCATTGTTTCTATGTTATCAGTTGTCTATTTTTACTATAAACTTCCAGAGACATTTGGTAGAAATTTTCAAGAGATAGAACAATATTTCATTAAGAACCCTGAAGATGAAATTAGATTGAAAACAGTACAGAATGGCTTGAAATGTTAAAATAGTCAATGGAAAGTTTCTCTTTGAACAGCGGAAGGTAACACCCTACCTCCTTTAGAGGGAGACAGAGATTAGAAGTAAAAGTTCCTAAAAGTTCGGCCTATTTAACCCTTGAGTGCTCGCCCTTAGTTTTGTAACCAGTTGGGGTCGTGCGGGATACAAATCCTAGCATAAAAATTTTCCCAATTTTCAGGGTCTGTAATCCAACAAAATTGGAAAACTCTAAGTTTAATTAATAATTCATATTTAAAACAAAATTATTTCTATAGTCCACGAGACAGAGTGCAAAAAAGTGTCAAACTAACATCAAGCTAGAATTTTGTCTATAAGTAAATCTTTTGGTGCCTTTTAAGAATATGTGTTTTAAGAATATATGGACGGCTAAGTTTGTCTGCGGGACATAGCTTGGGAATGGGCATTTGAAAGAAACAAACCGGTGGAGAGCGGCCATGTCCCGCCCATTTTGGTGGAAATGTGATTTTCATAATCCTGAGTAAAAAATTAAGGGTACTTTTTTATTTTAGCACCCCCCTATATCCCTTTGTGTGAATAGTTAGTTAGACAAAGGACATCATACCGAGTAGCATATATATTCCTTAGTCTAAATTACTATTAAGACGAAGGGATATTTATTCCAATGTACCTTGGGACAAAGGAATATCACACTTGTGTATATAAATGTGATAATATCCTTTAGTATAATCTATCTATATTATTAAAAAAGTTTTGTAAACAAACAAGTTCAGTGAGAGTGATATATTCTAAACTGTTTGTAAGAGTGCGATAGGAGATAAGAGGGGTTAGGGGGAGGTCCTCGGGGGGAGAAAGGGGGAGGTTCTCAGAGTAAATAGACTGTGTTGAGCGGAATGACAAAGGGAACTGTGACGTCATTCCCGAGGCAATAAACAAAACACGGGGCGGTTAGCTCAGTGTAATAAAGAAAGCGCATTGTTTGTTTACATGCCTTAAAACAAAAAGTGACAGCTTTCAATACAAAACAAATCAAAAATATAATTTTAATAAAATGTCGGCTACTATTTTGATAATTTATTATATCTATTTAAAGACCAACAAATCAAAACAAGCCTACTTTTATTGGTAGAAAATAAAAAAATGTAATCTTATTAATTATAACGTTTAATTTTGATAAAACCCCAAACTCCATGTAGTTAATATAATACAAGTATCAAATCATTTATTAATAGCATTAAAACTTAAATTTCATTAAAACTTTACTCTATATTTGGGGGGTTGACGAGCGAAGCGAGTAGGGGGCGGAGCCCCCTAGTTAACTATTAAGATAAATTTATATTACATATAAAACTGTCCCAGGAGTCTCAATGTCTTGGGGAGACAAACACACAAACCTTTGTGACTTTAGTAGGGCAGACTATTGTTTAGAAACAAGGGGGATGCTAAAGTAAAAAAGTGCTCAAAAGTAGTTAGTAGACCAAAAATCAAATTGATGTTAGTTTGTCCCTTGCTAGGACCACTTTGATTTGTAGTAATATTTGATTAACTAACATATTAAGGGACAAATTACCATCAACTTGATTTTCGGCCTACTAACTAATTTTGTACTCAGGATCATGAAAATCACACTGTTCACAAAAATGGGTAGGTTATGGCTGCTCTCCTCTAGTTTGGTTTTTGCCAAGCTATGTCCCGCAGACGAACTTAGCCGACCACATATTCTTAAAAGGCACAAAAAGATTAAACAAATATACAAAATTCTAGCTTGTTACTTACTTAGTCCAAGTCCTCATCTACCAATAGGTGTAGAGGGTTGACAAAAGTTCCTCCAGGCTGCCTGGTCTTGAGCCAGCTGGACAGCTCGGCCCCAAGTACAATTGTGTTCTGTCAGGGCTGCCTCGATGTTATCAGACCAAGTTTTCCTCCTTCTTCCTCGAGGTCTTCTTCCTTCCATTCTAGCTTCGAGAGCCATCTTGGGGTACCTCTGGTCCCCAAGTCTTTGGACATGTCCAAACCACCTCAGCTGAGCTCTAGTTATTCTTTCGGACAGTGGTTCCACTTTTAAAGTATTTCTTATGGTTGTGTTCCTCACTCGGTCTCTTCTGGTCTTCCCCATTATAGCACTTAGGTTCTAGCTTGATGTTAGTCAGAAACATTTTTGCATGCTATCTCCAGGACTTTAAGGAAAAAGAACAAATAAACAATTTTTTTGTTGATTGTACTTAATGATTGTAGACTGATTGATTGTACTTGATTAATTTGTACTTAGCCTTACAACTTTTTAAGTAAAACAATCTTAATCTTTGAAAAAAAAGAAAATTCTAATTAAAAGTTGTTAAAACTTATATTAATAAAATTTGTACACTTGATTTTTGTCTTTTTTTATTTTTAATAAATATAATATAATATATGAAACAAATAAAAAAAAGGTTTTATTCTACTATATACAAGATTTAAACAGGAAGATAAATTTTAAAAAAACCTTATATTTAGTCTTCGACTTTCTTGTGGCAAGTGTCTCTGTTGGTTGCACATCCCGGACAAAGATGAAGTGTGTCGTGGACAAACATGTCACATCTCAGGCAGAAGAATCTCCAACAAGTTTCACACCGATAAACCTGAAATTTAAAAAAACAAGTTCAAATAGGCTTCTAAATAGGGGCGGTACAAAGGATTAAAAAAAAAACCAAAATCAGGTGTTTCAGCTTCTGAGACTGCATCCATAATAATCTTTATCTACGATTGATACGAAATATATACATTATATCTCTGTTTAGATGCGTGGAAAGTGATTATTTAGGTACTTGTATTCATTGCGCATGCGCGTCTCATAGTTCTGAACAATTCCTCTTCTTTACCACGCTAGTGCGGTAAAGAAGAGGAATTCTTCAGCTTTACGCACGATTAGCGAGTTTGTTTACATTTAACAAAACTAATTTTCTATTCTTTTATTAAAGTACATAACTGTTTATATCGAGTTTTTAGTGAAAAACAATGAATGAATCAAGTGGCTTTGACGAAAATGTAGAGAATAATACTCCTCCAGAAATAATTAATTTGGCAAAAAATACAACTCAAGATTAATGCCATCTTTATCAAGAGAAGAGATACAAACTTACATACAGCAAGTTTATGTTTTTCTGTATTTATTATTTAAATCTAACAATCGTAGATAAAGTACGGTACGCAACTCGTGCGAAAACGGCATTTTGCATTGCTCGTGTGGTTTTACTACCCTTGCTGACGCTCGGGTGCAAACTCCACACTCGCATGCAAAATGCTGTTTTCCGCACTCGACGCGTAATGTACTATTTTTGGCACTTCTTTAGATTGCTACTCTACTTATGAAGAAAACAGAGGGGAATAACAATCTAAAGGAGTACAGAATATTCTTCTTTAGACTGTTACTCCCCTTCTAAACAGAAAGTGTTATTCCTTTGTCCCAAAGTACATTGGACTAAACATCACTTTGTCTTAATAGTTATTTAGTTAAAGTAATTTATATTCTACCAACACATAGGGGAGTAATAATTTAAAGAAGTACCGAAATTTTATTACATACCTTCTTTAAGAGAACAAATGAGTGGTCTTGAAAGAGAAAGAGTTTTTATACCAGAAAACTTAAGATCTAGAAGAAAATTCATACAAACAAACTAAGGTTACTTCCTCTAAGTAAGGTAGGTACAGTAGAACCTCGATAAGAAGTGTCTCAAGGGGATTAGGGAAAGAGTCTTGTTATTGAGGTGCTCTTTTTGTTGAGGGTCGTGTTATCAAGGTTATTTTGGCTATCAGTCATGTTATCGAGGTTAATGGGCAGGGTTTTCAAGTCTAGACTTGTTCATGGTCGACCCATTCCTGTATAGTCACATTATCGAGGTTGACTTCTCAAAACGACTTGTTATAGAGGTTCTGACTTACGTTGTGAATTGGAAAAAATCCGTGTTATTGAGGTTGTTTTGATAATAATAGTCGTGTTATAGAGGTTAATTTAACATTATGTGTTATGGCAATCTCAAGGGGATTTGAAAATTGCACATGTAATTGAGGTTGTTGTGTTATTGAGGGTCGTGTAAGCGAGGTTCTACTGTATTTAGTTTCTATAGGTCTGTTAGCTTGCTTAGTGGATAGAGTACTGTAAGAAGGATACAGGGTTTGCACCTTGGCATTTGAGGTATTACATGGAACATATTACATCGAAGGTATTACATTGGTATTAAATTCGGACTTCATGTTTTAAGTCCCCCGAAAAAAATAAGCTGGTGAAAAAATTAAGATAGACTAGTGCACCTGTTAAATGTTTCTAGGTTGCCTATATTGGAGAACCTATGCCTAGACCAAAGTATTGTATTTTATGATATTCCTTTAAATTTTTTAATAGTTATTTATGTAACTAGGCAGCAAAATGAAATTTTACTGTCGTGTGATTAGATTAGCCTCCGAGTGATTGTTGGTTCCTGAGGCAACGCCTCAGGAACCAACAAAAACGCTCAGGGTGTAATGACTTTGTTTCCTCCCTTTGTGCGTAAATAACTAATAATTTATCTCTTTTGATTCAAAAGTTATTGGAATCGTAAAGAGTGACAGACAGACAGACACAGGAACAAAACTATAAGGGGTTTCTTTTTTTGGTTGTACCAACGAAACCCTAAAATGAACAGAAAGGAAAGATTTACTAAGAGAGAGCTTGAGTTTTAGGATTCTGTCAGGTAAGCTCTAACGTAAGTTGGCAATGAAATTTTTTAGATTATTGAAGACTTTTAAAAAAACAAAAACAAAAAAAAAACAGAATAATAAGTATTTACACATCTACGGCATTAAGATATAAGTACGTTTTTATCATGAGGTAGTTTGAAAGTTTTAAGGCAGGTGTAGCACGAAGCGGAGGCGGCCTGGTCCATAGGAAGCTCGGTGAACGGCTGAACAGGGAACAGGTGGTGATATGATCTGGCAAGGTGCGGAGCTGATACCAACATCAAACCACATATCCTGCATTCTACTGGCAGCTCGCAGTACTTAGATCTGCACTGAGGACATGAGTATCCACCTCCAACCACTTTACCCTCTCCTTCGTCCACGTGACTGCAATCAACACATTATACAACATCATATCAAATACTTTTCAATCATATCACAACTAAAAATAGTGAACAAGCTTTAAAAATTACGTACAATCAATTAGAAATTATAAAACCTAGTACAATCAATTAGAAATTCAAATTTTTAAGTTTCAGGTAGTATTCATACTACTGAAAGATTAAATTTTACTTTAAATCAAATTATAATTATCATTAACTACGGGAGAACTATTTATTTTTCTCTGTATGTCTCCCGTAGTTAATGATAATTATAATTTGATTTATTAGATTCATATTTAAATGGACTACATTTTAGAATTTTCAATCAAAATAGGCAAAACCGTTTTCGAGACAGATATTTTTTAAAATCCACTTTTTTGGACTCAGGGGACCTCAAAACCTTGCGCCATCACAATACTTTCTTTTTTATGAGAAAGTAAAAAGTCTCAACTAGGTAGAACCTGAATTTTGGAGTGTTAATATGAAAAGGTAATAATTAAATGCCAAATGATTTAAGTTTTCTCTTAATTTGTACTTATAGTCTTTAATATCAAGCAACCATATCACCACTTGGCGTGGGCATTGATAAAAGATTTATCAATTTCAGCCAAAATCTACCAACATTTACACTGGTGAGTATGACTGACAGACATAGCACACAATTATTGAAACTAAGGAACATTATCATGTTGTCTTTTTTCCCCCAACTAATGAAAAAGATGCAAAATATATTCTTCATTCAAATGACAAATGTTGTATACACTACAAAAAATACTCTGGCAATTAGTGTGGCACATAGCTTCCTCATGTCTTATTTATAAAATTTAATGATTTTATGCTTTTAAAACTTATTATTATCCAATTTATTTCAATTTTCCCCCGTTTTTTTAAATCTGTCAAAAATGTTTTCATTTTTTACACGCATTTAAGTATCAATTTAGCAAAATTTTAAGAGCGCAGACGGTTGAAATTATACTGGGGCTATTTTCGAAGAACCATCAAAATTTCATAAAAATCAGATGAGTACTTTTAAAGATATAGGTGGAAATAAATGTATGTTTATGCGCCTGTGGAAGAGAAACAAATGTTTTACAAAAAGGTTGAAATAAAATTGAAAATAAGGTTGAAACTTGTATGGGACCCACAAATTTAATTATGCTAATTATGGCTAATTATGGCCAAATTTCAATAAAAGTGGACTAGTAGTTTTTAAGATATGTTGGTTCGCAAAAATTGAGTAACAGACCGAAGTGGAACCATAAATGTTCCCTGATGTTTGAAACGGATTTCTGTCAGGAATTTTGGAAATTGGAGACCTAAATATTTTCTTTTCTTCAGTACGATCAAATAGCTACCGTTACCTTCGGTAAGCTCGGAAGCAAAATGATAAAGTTGTGCATACTGACCACATGCACATAGCAACAGAGGCGGATTTAGATGAATCAGAGGTGGAGTGATGAGGGAAGCCCATCTTGACCAAGGCAGGAGTTGAAGAGCTGGTGTCTGCGGTGGAGGGTGGCTGAACTAGGCGAGACAGAAGATGCCTCAGATGGCAGTCATCAAGCGCTACACTGTAACTACCTCCCGTCTCCTTTGCTAGTACCGAGCACACATACACTTCAGCACTACCGACCCCAACCACTGAAACTCTAACTGAGTTTGATTTCAAACTCTACAAACAATCAAATAAGTAACAAATACAATCAAATAATATAACAATCATGTTGAAATAGTAAGAAAAAACAATTAGCATTTATTGTCTATGTTAGTGTAAGTCATATGTCATATAACACACACATAATATAATAAGAGTTTTTGTGAAGAAAAACTCAATAATGAAGAGTTGGAAAAAGTTTAGCTCTGCTAACAATATCATTCACAACAAAATGGCAACTAACAACTCTTCGTTGGTGTAGTTTGGTATTTGGCCACAAACAACAGCTGACATAATTTCACAGACCTATGATCTATATCAAAAATTTGATACAGATCATAGGGCCATTCAGGACACCTTTTCGGATGATCCTTAGGTAAGAGCCGTGCTGGAGGACCTTCACTTAATCCGGGACCAGGGAAAAATCTGCAAAATTATGTGGATTCCAAGCCACATAGGTATCGCAGGAAATGAAGCAGCACATGAAGCAATCCTGACAGCCTCGGAGCAATGACCAATTCGTCCAGATGACCAAATCCGGTCAGATACAGCAGGCATCAGAGTTTCGTGGAAAAATGAATGGAAGAATGGTACAACACAGTTGTGTGAAGTCATGCCTCACCTAGAACCCATAAACTGGCCTTCCGACTTTAGTAGGAGGGACATTAGAACCCTCCAAAGAGTGGCAACAGGACACACCCGCCTCACCCACAGCTACCTGCTTAAAGGTGGTCCAAGACCGAAATGCCCTTAATGCCCCTCTCACCATGGACCACATTATCTCAGTGTGTAACAGCCAAGGAATGCAGAGAGCCCGCCCCCAAAACATGGGAACATTAACTCAAATTTTTAACTCCCCGGCGCAAATAAAAACCAAGTCTTTCTAATGAGGGAAACTATCTACAACCTAATATAACAGAGAGAGAAAAATAAATAAATCAAAAATAAGAACAAAATAAATAAATAAGTAAATCAATGAAAGAAAGGATTAAGATACAGACCTATGAATAATTGAACCACATACACACTTTTATAATGAGGATAGAGGGAAATAGGAAAAGGACAAAATAGAATCCAACAACTAGATCAGCGGTTCTCAACCTGTGGTACGCGTACCCCTTGGGGATACGCAAAAATGTGTAAGGGGAATGCGGTGAATTAAAATAAGGTTTTTTGTTTACATTTCTGTCTAATAAATAAAAACTTTTTAGTAAAATGTCAATTAAAAAATCTAGTTTGGAATTAAAATAACCGATTTACAGCTGTTTCTATGAAGTAGCAGTAGTTAACAACACTTCATCTAATATAAAAGGAATTTATAAAAATAAGGGGTTGTTTTTAGGGGGTACGCACAGTTAATTATACAAAAAAGGGGTACGTGGGTTGAGAACCGCTAAACTAGATAATAACTAATCCGAGAGTTGATAAGTACTTAATTAAGTTCTCCAAACTGCTAATGACCCTCGTGCTGTCGAAGCAGTAAAATATATATATATATATATATATATATATATATATATATATATATATATATATATATATATATATATATATATACATATATATATATATATATATATATATATATATATATATATACCAAGCTTGACAAAGTTTGGATATATAAAATTCACAAAAAGTTACAGAATCTCCCCTACAAGCCATCAAAAATAGCAATGTTTTGAATATAACCCTAAAATGATTACCTGAATAGTATTATTAATGTCGCTCGGGTCACAGGTGGTCAAACTGCCCATAATTACGAGTATTTCTCGACTGGCATGGCTTGGCATGTTTTTGAGCGTAGACAGAGCTAGTTCCAAGCCGTTCTGAAGAGAAGGTTCTCCGTTGCAGCATGAAGGTGGGCTGTACACAGTGTTTAGAGATTCTATCTGTTTCTTGCCGTTCCCACTTAGTTCTGTCACCTAATGTAAACAATAAAACCACTTATTCAAAATAAAATCTTAATAGCAAAGAACAAAACAGATAATTTCAAGATAAAAAGAACTTTTTATATACTACGTTTTTAAATTTTCTATTGATTGTATGTAATGTTGATAATATAATTGTTATTGTTATATAATATATAATGTTAGTGAAAAAAAAAAAATCCGAATTTATTTACTTCACATAAATGACAACCATCTAGAGAGCTGATCTTAAACCTATAAAAGGACAAATCTTTGAACAACGGATCTCCCCAACACTAAATCTAAACCGTGCCATCGATATATTTGAAATAATATAAATAATATAATCGATATATTTCTTGTTTTGCTGTCATTCAATGTTTATCTCTTATTTATAAATATGGGACATGGCAAAACAAACCGTGCCATCGATATATTTGAAATAATATAAATAATATAATCGATATATTTCTTGTTTTGCTGTCATTCAATGTTTATCTCTTATTTAAAATATGGGACATGGCAAAACAAATAAAATAGTTCGGATTTTTTCCGAACTAACTTTCCATACATCAAAATTTGCTGAAAACAAATTAAATTCTGCTGAAAGGTGGCTAAAAGTATTAAAATAATGCATTGTCATCGTGTTCTGAGCTATGCTAAAAGTTTCAAATGTCTAGCTATTCGGGAAGTTAGTTAGAAATCGATTGCCAGATTTGTACCGGACAAACAAACAAACAAACAAGAAAGCAAGCTAATAAAAACATAGTAAAAAATTGCATTTATCAATCAATCAATATTAATTTGAAATACATACTAACCCTTTCAGCCCTTTTATTCCTTGTTATGATGAAACCAAGTTGACTAAGAGGACTTTCATACAGATATTCTCCAACAAACTCCTCCAAAAGCTAAAACAAGTATAATATCAATGTCACACAAGTCCAAAAAAATCTATAACTTCAACGAAAAAGATAATAATAAACGAGATATTACAGCCATATAATAGAAGAAGAGATTACTTAATAAATAATTGGTTGTTTTGACAGAGATTTTGAGGTAGCACTTCATAATTATGACTAGAGAGGTTGGTAGAAAGTAACACAACAATATTGTCTCCACAATTTTGCTTCTGAGCTTACCGAAGGTAACGGAAGCATTGTGTTCACTTTTGAGAACAAAAAACTTTTATGTCTCCGATTTTAAAAATTCCAAGACAGAAATCAGTTTCAGACATCAGGGAACATTTTTGGTCTCGTGTCTGTCTGTCTTTCTGTCAGTCTGGTGTCCGCGAATCCTGAAACGTGTAACGATAACTTGAGTAAATGTCAACCGATTTTGATGAAATTTAGTAGACATGTTCATTTCACCAATGCCCAGGACGAGTTCGTTGGACAACTTTATCTGTCCAAGCGTTCACGTACAACGCTCGCGTAAACGTGAACATCAAATTTAAAATTGGAATTTTAGGTCGGGAAAAAAATCTAACTTCATCTATTCAATGAGACAAACATTTTTTTTTTTTTTTTTTTTCAAATACAATTTTTAATTAAAACCAACAGTGACACCACAATGAAGTGTTAAAGATCGCTAAAACTATTAATATTTTTTACACAATAAACAATAAAATAATATAACAATAATGTTAATGTTAATACAACTATAAAGTACGTGATAGGATGCGAGGAAGCTATGTGCCACACTAATTGGAAGTCTATTTTTTATTAAAACTCACAAACGTGTTTCGACATATAATATCATCTTCAGTGTGCGTGTTAACTTAGTAAGAGTGAATTCTGTACTAAGCTAACTATTTTACAAAGTTTTATGACAAACTAACAGTACAAGGTGGGGGCAGACTAGGGCTGTATGGTTAGAAGGATTACGGAAGGAACAAGGTAAGGGATATGGAGTTGAGAACCAAGGCGGAACCCACTAAAGATATAGTTCAGGTTTACTTAACTATTTCACATTTCATTTTGAAGATAACTGCCGATTGCTGTACTCAGTACGGCATGCAACCATTGAAGGGGTTTTCCACTACAAGGGAGGCGTTTTTAATCTTGCCTAAAGAAGGCACATTATCAAGAGATCTCCTAGACTGACTACAATTAACTTTTATTTATTAATATTAATGTTATTTATTGAATTGTTTGTTCCACAATTAATCTTATTACAAAATATATAACTGTTGTAACTGTAATATATAATTGTTTTTCAACTAACAACGTTGTTTTTAAACTTTTACAAAATATCCTGAGAAAGTGGAATTAGCCCTTAGTTTGAACACCTTAGGTCGCTCCCTGTCCTACCAGTGCGCCGGCCCTTCAATTCAATTTATTCTTCAGAAAGAGTTGTATGAAGATTTCTTATCCCTGTGAGTGTCATCAGCCTTTATATTCAAATATATGTCTCCTATTCTTTGAGGGCTGGCTACTAGCCGTTTACACTTACAATTGTAGACATTTCTACTAAGCTATTACATTATAACAGTAGATAGGAATTAAAATAAATAATCCATGTACACAAATAACCTGTATACCATCTATAGAGTTCTAAGGGTTACATCTTAAAAGGGAAACTTGCTGCTGGCAACCTTAGGTGTAAAATTTGGAGGAGTATCTCTGATTAACTTTATGCCAGTTAATAGGTATTTAGGTTAATCGGCTTAGATCATCACATTAATTTTTTTTCTTTCTAAGAGTAACCGTCTTAGAAAGCCATTTATTGATCCATATGTCCAAAATAATTATTACATATGTTAGCTATCATTTTAAAGATAGATCATCACATTAATATGGAGCGAGTTTTCTAACATACCTTTAATGTGCATAATTGCCTAGTAGGTTTGAGATCCTGATCTAGCATTGATTCAGATGCATCTAGTACGACATAGAGATGTCTCATCATGCCTAGTTTAGATTGGCCTTTCTTCTCCAACTGGGCTTTTCTTTTGGCCCGTTGGATGATTTCGGCAACAGATGCGTCCAAATTACCTTCGTCATCTTCTCGGATCGCTTCCCTGTTTAGATACAAATAAATCCAATTATTGTTTGTTTTCAATCGGTTTTATAATGTTATAAAGAATGAGGATAGCTGAATGAAAAATGAAATTGATATTGAGTTTACACCTTGAAGAGGGGTAGAGGCGTGGTAGTATTGCTAAAGTCACTTGTCCCTCTGCTTGGTCTTATATGAATCAAGAGCAGAGCAAGATCGTGAGTTCAATCCCAAGCATTGATGCTCTGATTTATATGGCTCACTAATGATCACATCATACTCACTAAGCAGTACAATGTACAGAGGTATGATGTGTGAAGTGGCTGGAACTCTCTACCCCGGGGATAGTAAAATATGGTCTAAAACAAGGCCTAATTAGTAGGTTCCAACAAGTGGTTCTTCCTACACGTCTAGTACTAGTACCTTACTACTATTACTACTACTAACACAACATTGTACAATGTACCTACAAAATGAGTATGGTGCAATCATTAGTGAGCCATATAGTAGTAGTAAATGGCTCACTAATGATTGCACCATACTCATTTCGTAGGTACATTGTACAGGGTGGAGCGTGGCAGACGTATGAATTTGAAGAGGGGATTGCTCCCTTCCTATTGGTCCTAGACGGTTGAGAGTAGGGTCGTTTGAAAGAGGGGGACGGGAAGGTTGTGTTCCACGTTTCAGCAGGACGGAACCACAGCCCACACAGCAAGGGTTTGCGTAAACTTTTTGCAAGACAGATTTCCCGGGCGTCTCATCTCTTTAAGAGGCGATTTAAACTGACCAGCAAGATCGCCTCATTTGGCTCCTTGTGATTTTTTTCTGTGGGGATACCTTAAATCCTTGGTGTACAGCAATCGTCCCAGAACCCTGGAAGCCCTCAAGAACAACATTGCGAGCCAAAATTCCTGTGGAAATGTTCGAAAGAGTGCACAAAAACTTTGAAAACAGGCTTAATCAGTGTTTGGAATATGAGGGGAACCACTTATCCAATACTTTGTTTAAATCTAGGTAAATTTAAATTTCCCATGTTAATTAATCAGGAAAAAATTTTTAAAAAAAATTATTTTGTAACATTCTGTTATTTATTACATTTTCAAATTCATATGTCTGCCGCGCTCCACCCTCTACAATGTTGTGAATGAAGTGGTTGGCACCCACTACAGAGTTGTTAACATTTTGAAAATCACTCTGACTAGCGAATAAAGAGTAGATTGTTAAGTAAAGGTGGGTTTAGACCAGGGGTGCACAACCTTTTTATAAGTGGGGGCCAAATGTATCATTCAATTCTTAATTGCAGGACGCAAGGTAACTTCTTTGCTTGGGCACTTGCCTAGTTTGCTAGCTACTTGCAGCTTCAATGTTAGACATAGCAATACGCAAGATTCCCTCCAAATGTATATCACTAAGATGAGAACGAAACTTTGATTTGATTAGTTTCATCAATGAAAACAATTGCTCACATAAGTAGGTACTTCTAAACAATGTGGCCGTTTATAAAGCATGATCTTCAAGCGATCCCATTTCCTTCGTCAAGTAATTTCTGTAGAAATCTAGGAGAGAACATTCAGAGAATTTTGTTTTTAACTCATTGTTACACTGAAGATCTATTAGTTTTATTTGGAAATTAAATGGCATTGCAGCAACATCAGTAGAAAACGGCAGAGAAAACATGGCAAACAATGTTTCAAATTTTCAAAATTGTCGTTTAAACTCATATTGAATATTCACTACAAGAGAAGCATATTTAGCCACATTTATGTGAGTTTCAGAACTTACAGCAAAATTCCCCGGCCACGGCCGCAATGGCCTGCGGGCCTCAGGTTGTGCACCCCTGGTTTAGACGGTTCAATTTCATTGTTTAATATAATTGAACTACACACTTTTAATCTAAATGAATACCTCTAGACTGTTTAGATAAAACAATCAAAGTGCCAGTGTTTAAAAATCATAAAAAAATATAACCTATGCAGCTAAAACCTTCAATTCCATCAATAAGAAAATAACATTGAATCATTTCTTATATTCTTCAGTTTTACCCAAAACAAACCCTAAGTAAGATGCTTGAATAAATAATGCATAAGCGAACCTTCATTGGAATGGCATAGAAGCCACATGGCTATTTCTATAAATGAATGATGGACTTCCCCATCTGAATTTGTGATAGTGTTAGAATTGACTATGAATGAACATATTATTGTTCATTCGGTGCACAATACTACAATCAATGTTTTATTTTATTCAGACTAGTCCATTGCCTTTTGTACTCATAAGGTAGAAGAATAGTCGGCTCACAATATCGGTTATGCTAGTAATGCTTAAATATTTACAATAAAATAATTACTCATATAAAATTACTTACCAAGTTTTCTCATAGCCGGTTTCCCAGCGGTATTCTTTAACATCATCTTCTTCCGCCATTTTTTAGCAACTATATTGTAGCGGAATAATCAACAAAATTTAAGGAATAATCAACAAAAATTAACAGTTATAAAGGAAATCTAATCTATTTAAAGGACTTTATTTACAATTCAACATTCGAAAATTCGAAGCGGCTTATATTTGTTTTGAAATTAAAACCGAAAATCAGCATCTTTCATGTTTTACTTTAAACCCAGATTAATTTAAAAATATTATATTACAAAGATGTAAGACCTATATAGTATTATAAGATCCATACTCTTTTTTATTTTAGATAATAATAATAGTCATTCATCTAAAAATATAATTTATTATCAATTTTTAACTCATTAAAACCATGTTTTTGTTATTGATAACCATGAACATGGAAACCGCAAAAAGAAATATTAATATAGCCTCGAAAGAAAACCCGCCACTATATAAAAGTCGTTCTGCCTTTTTGTTCTGATAATATTTTCTACGGCCTGTCAGAAAATATGAAATTTATATAAATAACAAGAAGCATGTAGCAATTTTAAGGTTAATTAAAATATTTTTTGTGTGAAAATAATGACATTTAAGGGTTATAAATGTATAAAAACGTTTTGACTTTGCTAACTCTTAAATGAAGAAATAAAGAAATTGGATTTTTTTTTTCTTCGTAAGTGTCTAACCTTAATTACTATTTTTTTAAAAAGCCAGTCATCTTTGTACTTAATGTGTCGAAAAATTATTTACGATAAACAAAGGATTAAAATTGGCTGAAGATGTTTGATGATTTCGGACAATATAACTTAGACCGTCTTAATTCGAAGGAGATAAAAGTATGATAATCATAATTACGTTTCTATTCTATTCTTATTTATTACGTAAAACTTTTCTTACCAAAATTGAATTTTTTTTTTTAATTCTTTTAAAGTGTAATCGACATTTTTCAATCTAGTGTTATAAAAAAGTGTGCAATGGTATTTTGTAAATTGCAGAAAAACCCGCCATTTTCAACATTGAATAAATCAAAGAAAAAATAATCATGGGGGGGGGGACAGATTAGAGTAGGACCTGCCATATTAAAACTGGGCTAAGTAGTAATGAACTCGTTAATGAAAGTTTGTCTCAGTTGTCCCAGAATTTTTTTTTTCTTAAAAAAATAATTCTATATGTCGAAATTTCTATGTAGCAATTTATTCCTGGAACCATTAATTTCATTGTATGAATGTCCGACTGGATACTTTTTTATTTTAAACGAATATACCATTCTAATATCGTGTGATAAAATTAAGAATTACTTAATTATTTTCAGACGCAAGATGTTCTGAAAAAACATTCATTAGACCCGATTTTGGAAGATGATCCGATTTTGAAGGCCAGTACTATATTAAGGTAAGTAATAAATATATATATATACTAGCTTTTACCCCGCGCTCCGCACGGGGCTCATGCTAGGTATTAGTGGCTATGTTTCCTATAATCATGTAGGCCTAGCAATTAAATTAAATTCCTAAATAGTTTTTGTTTCCAAAGCCTTCCTGAATAAAATCAGGACTATATTACACATCATTAATTCCAATTCCATTACTAAGGATATAATACTCTCCAAATCGTAGTTTGGAGTATGTACTATCAGTACATTTTATAAATAGCCAATGGAAACTAAGTAATATAGCAATAAAAAAAAACAATGCTAAATAAATATAATAAATAACAAAATAAACGTATAGACAAAACCAATTAGACTGGGAAGTCATTGAACAATCATCAACCATGATGGTGCATTAATTTAATTATACCAGCCTCTTCTCTCACTATGGATGCCGCACCAGAAATTATTTAGTAATTCTAGTTCTGGGAAAAATTAATAAAATAATAAATACTTAATTTAAAGAGCATTAGTGTGAGGTGTAAGCTCCCTAATCAGAAATGAAATCGGTCAACAATTGCGGACGCCATAAGCCCTCAAAGTCAGATATCTTTTTAAAAAAATAAATTTTAGCTTATATTTAAGGTAGAACCGATGGAGTTACGACAAAAAGTCATACGACCAAAGTTGTAGATCTTTTAAAATCAGTTACTGCTGGCAGGGACGTAACTAGGATAGTTTCCACCCGGGGCAAGAACTCGCATTGGCACCCCCCCCCCCCCCCCCCATTTCTATACATTTTTTTTTATACATTTCAGAATGTATAAAATGAAAAAGTATCCAAAAAATTTTCAATTCTGACCAATATACAGGCAAAACTTTAATTTTATATATACACTATGTGCACGGATGGAGTTGCCTCTAAGTGTAAATTCTAAAAAATTTCAATTTTCGAAGAAAAGTCACTCTTCATAAAATCTTCTGCTTGTTCTTAAATGAAGATTTATAGTATTACTTTTTGTTCAAAATGTAAACTGTACCCAGTGAGTACAATTTTCTAAAATTGTACAAGAGGAAACCTGTCCAAATGTTGACTGTTCAAGAAAAAAGTATTCTATATAATTTCTTTTAGATACTATACCAAATTTACTTTTCGCATAAAAATGTCGATGGTAAAATTTTAAAATCCCCCCCCCCTGCCACTTATAAAAAGTCTAATTTGTCTGATTCAAATACATGTGGGGTCGATTTAAAGGTCTCATTGAGTGCGTTAAAAGTTGTTAAAAGAGAAAATCGTATTTATTATTTAAATATTATTTATTTTCCTAACTAATTTCTCCTTTGATATAGCATTCATGTTTTGTTTTTTTTTTACCAAAAAATGCAATACCACAACTTTTAATGTACTCAATGAGATCTTTAAATCGACCCCACATGTATTTGAATTAGACAAATTTGACTTTTTATATGTGGAAGGGAGGAGGAAATTTTTAAAATTTTACCATCGACATTTTTATGCTAAAAATAAAATTGGTATAGTATCTAAAATAAATTATAAAGAATACTTTTT
Source organism: Gerris lacustris (assembly GCA_951217055.1). NCBI lineage: Eukaryota > Metazoa > Arthropoda > Insecta > Hemiptera > Gerridae > Gerris > Gerris lacustris. The sequence goes on from OX578283.1 coordinate 67,608,856, forward strand.
TCTTGAATAGTCGAAATTTGGAACGGTTACAATTTTAGAAAATTGTACTTTCAGGGTACAGGGTACATTTTGAACAAAAAGTAATACTATAAATCTTCATTTAAGAACAAGCAGGAGATTTTATGAAGAGTGACTTCTCTTCGAAAATTGAATTGTTTTGGAATTTACACGTATAGGCAACTCCATCCGTGCACATACTGTGTATATATATATATATATATATATATATATATATATATATATATATATATATATATATATATATATATATATATATACATAGATACAGTAGGACCCCGGTAATCCGGACGCTCTATGGAGAAAAAGTCTGCAACAATAGAAATTCTGAAAGCGTGTAACTGAACATATAACTGAAAAATCCCGTCAGGTACTTGCCAGCAAGTTACTAAAAGGGTTTCTTCGGTCATAAGAATTCATAAATACATTATTATTATTATTTATTTTTTTATTTTTTTTTAACAACAATATGTATAAAAAGTTTCACTTTTAAGAAACAAAGGTGTGCATATATATTATCCTTTAGTATCTTCAGTATGTACTTATTTGGTTATTTTAGGGGTGAAATGGCCGCTATTTTGGAAACACGATATATTTTTGTGTTACCTGATTTCAATACCTTAAAGACGATACCCAACTTCGAATTTTCAAATAATAAAAATTTTGGGGCTCCATGGTTACGGTCCCCTAAAATTTTTGTATCAGCTCCCGGAAATATCATTGAACCACAGAGATGTACCTATATTTGTATATTAAGTATTTTTGCCTTATTTTTAGGACCTATCCTAATGGGGTAGTGCAGGGGGGGGGGGGTACATATTGTGTTTGTTTTAATTTTTTGGGGGGTAAAATGACCGCCATTTCGGAAACGCGATATATATTTGTAATTTACATTTCAATACCTTTGAAATGATACCCAACTTGAAAATTACAAAAAATATAAAATATTGCGATCTATTCGCAATTGATCGCAGATAGCAGAAATTTTGAGTGTTTAAGTTCGCAATAGTTTTTCTGTTTTTGGGCAAAAAAGTTTAACTTGTATATCAAATTTCAAGTCTATAGCTTCAGTAGGTCGAGAGATATACTCCAAGATGCGACTGACGGACGAACTACCGAAAAGCATTAGGATTTTTGACCTTGAAACCCTAAAAATGAATAGAAATACAAAGAATTAATAAAAGTAAAAATCGACTTATTTCCAATTTCCTTAAAAAACTAAGGGCAGCAGTTTTTTTTTTTTTGCTATTGATTTGTGTTCTACGTGGTTTGTAGCAATTTAAAGGCTATTTTTTAAATTTATATATATATATTTTTAAAAAGTGGGTGGAAAAACCCCCAAGACACAATTTTTTAGAACTTTATAATGAGATTTTCCAGGAAAACTATACGTTTTGGAGTAATTTCAGATTCGGATTCTAACCTTAAAAATCATAAGGTTCAGACAAGATTTTCTTGGCGCCCGAAAGTTGGTTAAATTTTGCAGAACTGTATTTACCTACAATGCAAAGCTTACAGTTAAACAGCAAATGGGAAAGATTCTTCTGGTAAAAGTTAAATTAGCATTAGCGGTTCTCTGTAGAAATCAGAATTACACAAAGATGACCGAGTTCGAATACTTTGTTCGTATTAATATATGTTTAATGCAAAATGCAATAATAAATGTCTCTATATTTCATAGTTGCATGTTATGTATTAGACAGATGTGTATATATTTTCTTATAACTACATGGGAGAAATTATTGTTATTTTATTTAAATGCGAACTGTTTCTATTTTTTTCCTTTAACTGGTCTCATAAAGATGCATTGCTTTTGATTGACTGGCAGATTTTAATAAGGAGAAAAAAACCGGATCTAAAATTAGACCAGTATGTCATAGTTATGATTTTGAGGTCAACCATAGGGGCGAGGGGCGTGACCTTCATTTAGACTTGTTCCCACCCAGATTCGGAATCTTCAAAATGCACTAATTACCGAAATGCTTATAATTTTTAAAGAAGAGTAAAATAAAACGTTTACAAAATTACAATTTTCTAATTGCTTTTGTTCGAGATAATTCCAGAGCGGAAGTTATTTATGACTGAACGGCATCTCCCCACCTACACCATAAAAAAATCTATTTTTAATTTCCGGCCCCTTTGTAACCCCATTGTCGCCTTACCTTTTACCTTACCATAAACTTTTTGTGTTCGATTTCCCGAACGAATCGTAGTTTTTCTTGATTTTATTGTATTTGAAATCTTATTATAACGTCTGTTTAAAATCTTTCTAAATGTTATTTTTTATCTTAGACTAACTGTTTTTTATTTTTGTTATAAACATAATAAGTTTTGAATCGCTGGGTTTTCTTTGTTTTGTTTACGATGCAGTTCCGGTGACGAGTTACAGAAGTTCAGTGTTCTTTTAAGTTTCCCGGATCTTTTCAGAAGAAATTCAGCGGAATGTTTCAAAGTTTTGGTACCAAAAATGCAACAGGTAAATTTTAACTATTAATTATTTAGAATTATAATCAAAAATAGACAAGTGCTACCTTGATATCTTTAGTACTGTAATCTATTTATATTTCGATTTTCTTATCGGAAGAATTGTTATAATTACTTTAACTTATCGTCTCGACAATTAGTAGAAGTAATGCCTTCTGAAAATACGTGTTCGTCCAATATTCGAGTTAATTCGTCATAGATAATTTAAATTTCATCTATCGACCGGAATCTACCATCTATTTTTTGGATTTGTGCTCTACTACGTCGTCGTCGAATACGGGAAATGCCGTGTTGCAATTTTAGGGAAATACGTTGTTTGAGATAAGCTATTTAGTGTTTTAACTTGCCGTTTAAGTTCGGTTTGTCTTTTTTATAGGACTTAAAATCTACTTTGTGAAACTTTATAAATCAAGTGATAAAGACAATGTTAACAACCCTTACAGTCTCATTTCATTTCTACACTGGTGTAGGTCCTCTTTAATATTTTCAAATATCTTGTTTATGTTTTCGTAGTTTAGTTTCACGTATCTTATAGCGTAGTTATCATCAGGATGTTTAATGTCATCTTAGGGCCTCTAAGTTGATTAGAGGAAACTACTTTGTAATAAGTAAATAGTTAAGATAATGATAATATGCAGTTATCAAAGTTTGTGATAACAAATTTGGCATTTATAAGCAGATTTGGCTTTGTTGTTTGTCTTGGGCTGGATGGCTTACTGATGTTGAATGTATGCGTATTAATGTTGCTCCTTCTATCTGTATAATCCTAATATAAAAGTCTTTTAAATATTTTGTATTATTTAAATCATAAGACATAACTTGTACAGTGATAAAACTGAACTACTGAGGTTGTAGTATTGAAGAATTATCCACAATCTACAGAACAAATATAGAATACTGTAACCAGGCCCGCAATACACTATTATCTTCCTTCCTTATTAGTATGACTCGGATTGCTATGCTCGATAAAATCTCTAGGTATGCTCGAAAACCATATGCTTTATGCTTGAAAAACCCATTATATGCTGTTAAATATGCAGAATATGTTCGAAAAACACCGTTTAAAACTATAGAGAAGACAGTGAAACAAAAAAATCTACAACTTATCTTTATATACGAGCATTATTTTCAAATTGTATGTATGATACACTGCTATGTCCACAAGTTTCAAGTATATTTATGAGACATTTTATGTACAAGTTACAGTTTAAAAGTTTATTTACAAATGTTCAGTATTAGGTGAGTCAATGAAGTAGATTGGTATTGGTCTGTACATCAAGATTTTTTCTATATTTTCACTTTTAAGTGATTTTCTTAAATCGGCCAATAAAATCTTTCGAAGTCAATTGACACGAAAGGTATGCTGCATCTTGTGCAGAGTAGTTTGGAAAATCGTCTGATGTTGCAGACTCGCAACGAAGCATCCTATCTAAGTCCAATGCTGCACTCCAACCGACATTTTTAGCTAGCTCGAACTCTTAACTTTTTTCAAGGCTTTTCCAGTCTCTCCAGGCCACGAGTTGGCTTTTTCAATTACTCCATTTAATGTAGCAACCACTTCAACCAACTCCATCCCTCGCTATTCCAACTTTAGGATGACCTCAGGACTCAGAAATGACGCTCATGTAGGCTTTTATGAAAGTCAAGCATGGCATCAAGTCCTTCATTTCAAAAGCAGCCTGAGCTTACACGGTGGTCAGGGCCCGAATTGGGAGGAGGGATTTGAATAAATTCAAACTATGATTTCTCACAGATAAAAGATAATACCCACAAGAATATGCATTTATATGCTATTCTGAAGACAGGGGTTTTATGCATTTATATGCTCGATAAATTTAAATTCTGTTGGTCCCAGAGAGGTGAAAATACCACCAAAAGGCTTCTTTTAATGTGTAATATTCAGGAAAAAAATATGCAAATATGCTCAAATCCTAGCCCTACTTATTAGTGTTGGGACAAAGAAGATATAGGTAATTAGTCTTGTGTAAATAAATTAAAATTTACCTTTGTCTAATTTACTATTTAAAATAAAGGGATATACATCTCTTGTATGTACCTGCCTGAATCTCGAAGTGTAATCTTCCCAAAGCAGCGTGTTGAGGGCTTAGTTAACATTTTCTAAATAAAAATATTATTTAGATTTAGAGGAATCAAACAGAGATTTCTCTGTAGTGAGACGCCCCACGAAAGACTAGGACCTATTAGAAAGCTCTTTACTACTATTTCAACGATTTGTGACAAATTGTGAGATCTAAAATATATATCGATGGCTTATAAGTGATACCTCGTAACTACCAAAATGGTGATTTTGAGGTTTTTATTTTATTGGCCTTGGGAGGCTTGTCTGCAAGTATATGCGAGATCTCGTGAGTTGAAAAAAATATTCCTTCACATAGAAAATGGGCAGTCAAGACATCTCGTATCAGATTCGCAAACTATTTGTTCGCAAACACCTCGTATGTGTTTCTGGAGTATGTGTTTTGGTGAAGGTTAGTTGTGACACCTCATAACTGAGCTGATAATTCGCAAGTGAGACCTCGTATGTGTTCACTTTATTAAAGAAGTGGCATAGTGAGAACTCATAACTACATTATTTTATCAACTGTTATAATTTGACAGTTACCAATGTTTCAGAAGGGTTACATGTTATACAAATTTATAAAACACGTAAAAAACTTCAGTCAGTTAAAATACATTTATTTTTTTCAATGGTTTTTTTGTTCCTCCTGTAAACCTAACATTTTGAAGATACGAGGAATCACTTATTAGTCATCAATATGGTCATTAATAGTGCGGGGCAATTCTCAAATATGATCAAGCATCGCTTGATATCCCTTTGTCAAAAAAATATTTTGGAGTCAGGCCCCACCCACTTTTCTACAAACAGGCCCTTGTTCTGCATTTTACCCATATTACTTCTACCCTACCCCTACATTTATTCTAAGTTCTTACAATGCCCAATTTTCCACAGTGATAACAAAACTGACACTTCTTTAGATTGTTACTCCCCTTATAAAAAAAACAGAGGGGAGTATCATCTAAAGAAGGTGAACGGAATGTTTTTCTTTAGACTGTTACTCCCCTTATACAAACAGAAATGTGATGTTCCTTTGTCCGAAAGTATATTGGACTAAACATCCTTTTGTCTTAATAGTTATTTAGTCAAAGTCATTTATATTCTAAAAAATCATAGGGGAGTAACAATCTGAAGAAGTACCTAAAACTTTTTCTAGGTTCTTTGCATCACTTCATCATTTACCACCATTTTAAGTTATTCATTTAATTAAATGCAGATATTCCATGTTTTATGTACAGTAAAAATTGAATCTATCAACAGACAAGGAGAAAATAATAGAAGAAATGTGAATATATAGTGTTAATTTATGTTACAGAGCCTGCCTGGAGCGAGTGTAGACTACCACATGTTGGCGTCGTCAGCAGTACGTACATTGCTTCAGGACCGGATAATTTCTCCGGACATGTTCGTAAGCAACTTTCTTCACACCATCCTCACAGCCATGGACAGCAAGGATCTGACTGTATCCTCGACGTGGAGCGAAACTCTCTACGACGTCCTAGACTATCTACCTCCCAAAAACCTTCAATCAGATGTTAGTGTATATCCACCATCACACTCTATTATTTATTTTGATAATAATTTCCTACTTCACATTCAATGCTTTTTAGTCCAGGAGGTAGAGAGTAAAAAACGTGTCTGACTAACATCAAACTAGAATTTTGTGTATAAGTTAATCTTTTGGTGGCTTTTAAGAATATGTGGTCGGCTAAGTTCGTCTGCAGGACATAGCTTGGCAATTGGCATTTGAAAAAAATAATAAAGTAAAATAGTTATTTACGCACCAAGGGAGGAAAGTAAGTGATTGCACCCTGAGCGATGAAGTTGGTTCCTGAGGCGAAGCCGAGGGAACCATAACGTTCACTCCCGAGGCGGAGCCGAGGGAGTTAATTATCGCGAGGGTGCAAGTGATTTTTACTCCCAAGGTATGTAAAAGATTTTACCTCCAGAAGGGAGAAAAAAATATGGAAAGATTTTAATTTTAAATTACGTTATTCAACAAAAAGTACATAGGTTTATATTTATTTTTTAAATATATAGTTAGATATAATATTAAAATTTCTCTAAATAAGTTTAATCACGTTAGAATTAAATTATAGATAATAATTATTTGAATTTCAATGTTAAAATTAAATGGGAGAATCAGCTGGAAGCTGAGTCGTGTATTGAATGGTGTTGACAACTGATGTATTTAAGTATGGATATTATGTTTCCACTTTTAACTTGTTTGTTTCTTTTTCTGATGAATCACTATGGCAACCGTTGTAGAGGTTACATGACATGTGTGAAGATGACATTATAGATTTCAATATAAAACAAAAGTTAGTAAATGAAATGTGTATTAGCACCAACCTTATTTACTTGTGCTTTATCTAGGGCAACACTGGAGGGAATCATGAGAGTTCATGATTCCCTTATTTTTCATTACTCCCTGTTTAACCCGATCGGGTGCAATGAGTAACTTCCCTCCCTGTAAACTAGGGAGGAAAGTCCACTTTTTCTCCCCGCTGGAGGTAAAATAAATTTTATGTATGTAAGTTTATTAGGAATAAAATTCTAAGGGTTATGGCGTTTGTCCGGTGCAAATCGGAGCAGTAGAACAGAAGTTGTAGTTGAGAGAGGGGGGGGGGGGGGGGGGGGGGGCAGGGGCGTCGCTGGGAAAGAAAAGAAGTTGGGGCGGAGAGCCAGTTACTGTGCAAGGTGAAGATGTAGCCCCTAAGATGGCGAACCCGCGGGGGGAAAGACTAGACTATACTATGGGACTACGAACTACCTCCTGCAACTGCCTATCTTCCTGGTAGCAGTGGAACTCTTTTCGACTTTCTTCGGCCCTGTCTAGCATGGTAGGGGAAGGCCCTACAGCTAGAGGCTTGATTGCACACCTCCTATATCCTCCTAACTCCTTGTTATATGTGTAACGCTTTTTTGCGTAGAGTTTTAGTAACGCTTTTCGGGTTTATGGGCCATAGCCAAGACATGAAAATGTCAAAAACAAACCAGTGGAGAGCAGGCATCTCCACCAAATTGCTTTTTAGGATCATGAAAATCACATTGCACATTAAAATGGGATGGACTAGGCAGCTCTCAATCGGTTTGTTCTTTTCAAGTGCTGATTGCCAAGCTATGTCCCAGGGTTGAACTTAGCCGACCACATATTCTTAAAAGGCACCAAAATTGGAACTTATATACAAAATTCTAGCTTGATGTTAGTCTGACACTTTTTTGTACGCTATCTCCTCGACTATTAGAATGGTTGGAAATTATTACAAATGTACCAATTTATCTAATTTTTACAACACACTATAGAAACTACACTTACTACATATTTGTGATTTATAATCAATAAAGTATTATAATAGTCCAACCGATCACTAGAGTCTAGTAAGGTTAGACACCACTTATTAATACTTTGGTAAACAATTGTAGAGTGGGTAACCAAGTAAATTAGGTGCCATTCACAATAAGTACCCTTATTACTCAGTTTTTTTTTTTTTTTTAATGTTATAGGCAATTAAAATTTTAAAAAATCGGTTCGAGACAACTCAGACAAACTTTCTCATATACAGTTCATAATTACTTAGCTAAGTGCTCTCCATTTATTAGTTTTCGAGTTTTTGTAGGGTACATTAAACTATTATTGAACATTTTATCATAATTTATCATAAAAAAATAACTTCTCCTCAGCAGGGAATCGAACACATCCCCTCTCCGTCCGCTTTTAAAGCTATTTCCTCGGGAAATAGATTTTTCCCGGGGTGTTCGGCAGCACCCCTAAATTTGGAGCTAGCATTAATTTCTCAATTTCGCCTCGGGGTATGATTTTCTGAACATGAATGCCAAATTTAGTGTAAATCGGCCTAGTAGTTTAGTCTCCACACGTCTGCTCAGACAGACAGACATTTTTTAAAAACCCCATTTTTGGACTCAAAGGGGACCTCAAAACATGTAAATCTATCACTATCGAATTTTCATGCCATCACAACACTTTTTCTTTATATGAGAAAGTAAAAATCAACGTATGGAACAGAGTAAAAACTTACTCGTGTGACTTGAACTTGGATTAAACATTAGTCTCAATTTAAACATACGGTATTGTGGCTTGACAAATAACTGATCAATTTTATTCTAGAAGTAGTGAAGGTTTATCTAAAAAGGTAGTTTTTTAGGCGGCTTTCACACTGAAGTAGCAAGTGGCAGGTTGGATGCGTCCTAGTGACACCAGATTATCTAAAGGGGCGAGATAATTGAATGAGAGCCTACACACCGAAGATGCAAGTGCGACGTGCATCCTGAAAGCAAGTGGCAAGTGAGTCGCACTTGCTACTTCGGTGTGAAAGCCGCCTTAAATTTTACTTGTTGTTATCTTGTTTTAGACCAAAAAGTTTTTTTTTTGTTCCAAATACAACTTTTAATATTTCCAAAAATGAGAAACTATTAGGTTTGAGTTGAGTCGGTGTTATTGATTAACCACACAGATATGTGAAATAAATAATAATAAATAAAAGCAGAGATGTTCCTCATTTTGTAAAATTAAAAAAATAAGGTTTTATAAGATCCACAAAATAATTATTTTTGTGAAAAGCATTAATTTTTATGACACTATTGATATGAACGACACATGTGCTTAGATGTGTTGATGGTTTGTTTGTTTGTGTTGCAGATACTGCCGGTGATTATAGGTAAACTTGATGTCAATGTCCCCATCCCAACGAGAATCATCGGCTGCAAAATTCTTAAACAGCTTATTAAATATTGTGATTCTACTATGTAAGTTATTAATAATTAATAATACCTACTATGCATTTTTTAAGGAGATCCCTTGTATGATAAAACATTCTAACCCCATGTCACCTGCCAATCTATTGCAACATGCTAACCCCATGTCACCTGTCACTACGATCCTGAACCGTTGTTGGCTATTGCAACATGCTGACCCCATGTCACCTGTCACTATGATCCTGGACCGTTGTTGGCTATTGCAACATGCAAACCCCATGTCATCTGTCACTACGGTCCTGGACCGTTGTTGGCTATTGCAACATGCTAACCCCATGTCACTCGTCACTACGATCTAGGACCGTTGTTGGCAATTGCAACATGCTAACCCCATGTCACCTGTCACTACGATCCTGGACCGTTCTTGGGTATTGCAACATGCTAACCCCATGTCACTAGTCACTACAATCCTGGTCCGTTGTTGGGTATTGCAACATGCTAACCCCATGTCACTAGTCACTACAATCCTGGTCCGTTGTTGGGTATTGCAACATGCTAACCCCATGTCACTAGTCACTACAATCCTGGTCCGTTGTTGGGTATTGCAACATGCTAACCCCATGTCACTCGTCACTACGATCCTGGACCGTTGTTGGCTATTGCAACATGCTAACCCCATGACACCTGCCACTACGATCCTGGTCCGTTGTTGGGTATTGCAACATGCTAACCCCATGACATCTGTCACTATGATCCTGGTCGGTTGTTGGGTATTGCAACATGCTAACCCCATGACATCTGCCTGCCACTACGATCCTGGTCCTGGGTAGACAACCAAGGGTTTGGTTGTCTAGTATCAATCTAGTATTGCATTGATGCTAGGCTTCCCGGTCTTGTTCAAAAGACCTCTTCATGGCCTATGTCTTCGGATGTAAGCCCCCAGGATTTTTAATAATAATAATAAAAAATAAATAAAAATAATGCATCTTGTTTATGTTAAGGAAGTTTTATCTAAAGTTTAAAAAAAAATTTTTTTATTTACTGATTTAATTGTGTTTCAGACTGAGGCGAGACTTGGTACCGCTCGTAGTAACCCTCTGTCAGGATGTGAGTAGTGATGTGAGAGGAGCAGGATGCGGACCGCTTGCCGCTCTTGCCTCGGCTGCAGGTCCCGATGTTCTTAAATCACACTTGATGAATGCTCTAGTTGATGTAGCAAGTGATGATTCTCCTGCAGTTAGGCAAGCAGCCTTCCCTACGGTTATCAGTGTCTGCCCTCTTATGCCCATTGGTAAAAATTAATGTTTAATATTTACTTTGTACAAAACTTGTTTAAGTATTAATATTCTGCACCTTTCCTGCTAACTCAGAACTTCGTATCTTGTCTAGAAATGCCAAATAAACCATGTGATAAGTTTGTCCTATCCTTTTAATGAGGTTCCCTAGATTAAATTTGCTTATCTGACTATTACAAGGTTAGTCATATATGGCCAAAAAAGTATACATAGGTAGGGTTACCATACGTCCGGATTTCGTTCGGACAGTCCAGATTTGAGAAATGTCCGGATTTTAAGAAAAATCAGAAAGAAATGAAACTCCAAAAACTCATGAGAAATGGAAATAAATATTAGAATCATCTTCTAGCAGCTACGTCTCCTTTTTGAATATAGGTACTCGTATTTAAAATAATACGAATTGGATCGTGGAATTGGCCCTGTGTCTGCCTGGTACTTCGGCTCCCGCTGAACTTATTTTTTCAATACACCTGAAAGAGAAAGATTATCTCTGTCAGTTGTAAAAGAGCTTCTTAATATAAAAGCTTACAACTCCTTCTACGACTGCTAGACACTCGCTCAAAACTTCCTCTCCACCACAGATTACAAATATACAACACAATTCTAAAACCCTCCTGGGCCTATGGAATAGAACTCTGGGGCTCCACCAAACCATCCAACATCCGTCGCTTACAATCTCTACAGTCAAAAATTCTCAGGAAACTTTCTCATCTACCATTCTACGTACCAAATATTGTAATTCACAAAGATCTTAATGTTCCTTTTATTAGAAACCTGGCCATAGAATGATATAAAAACTTTCACACCAAATTAGCCTTGCACCCAAATCCAAATGTCCAATCCCTTTCCTCACTTACTATCCCAACCGCTCCTCGCCGGAGACTAAAAAGAGAATGGCCTAGGGACCTTCTAAACATTTTAACCTAATATTTAAGTCTATATGTAAATATATATGTAATAATAAATATAAAATATGCATGAATATAATAAAACATGTTACGGAGTGCCACCACTGGGTGACCACCCGAATCAAGTCAATACCATAATGTTAATATAAATTGTAATTCATTATCAAGGCTTCTTGTTACATTATGTATGTAGTTGAAGTTACGACAATAAAGAAATTTAAAAAAATAAATAAAAATAATATAAAAGCAAATTCTATTATGACATGCTCAGAATTCCACGAAAAAATAAAAAATGTCTACAAACCTTGTCTGAGGATAGTTCATCTGAAAAGTACGAAGCAAGAACTAATGTAGAACCCATCCCTGCACCCAGCAGATACTAGCAAAAGTTAATATGATATTAATAAATAAATATTATATTAATAAATACATAACGTAATTATATATTTGCAATTGATTTATTTTCCCAATTTAACAAAAAAATAATATAGTTATACAGTAGAACCTCGCTTACACGACCCTCAATAACACAACAACCTCAATTACAAGTTCTAATTTAAAATCCCCTTGAGATTGCCATAACACACAATGTTAAATTAACCTCTATAATGCGACTATTATTATCCAAACAACCTCAATAACACGGATTTTTTCCAATTCACGATGTAACTCAGAACCTCTATAACAAGTTGTTTTGAGAAGTCAACCTCTATAACGCGACTCTATACAGGAATGGGTCGACCTTGAAGAAGTCTAGACTTGAAAACCCCGCCCACTAACCTCGATAATACTACTGATAGCCAAAATAACCTTGATAACACGACCCTCAACAAAAAGAGCACCTCGTTAACAATAGTGTTTCCCTAATCCCCTTGAGACACTTCTTATCAAGGTTCTACTGTATATGTAATTTTTTTTTTTGCAATTTTCCCTCCAGCCCCCCCCCCCCGGAGTTCCCTCTTTCCAGATCTTGCCTTCATAAATTGTGGTAACCCTATATATAGGATACTTTGCCTTTTTATTAGGATACTGGACATTTCATTCAATACTATGTTATATTCTCCTATGCTGCATAATTTTGTGTTATTGCTAAGATAAATTATCCTATCATCATTAATTTATTAATTAATGTTTTTTTATTAATTAAATATTGATAAAGAAGCTCCAAAACATTTATTGCATGTATAAAAATCATGAAAAGGATTAGAATCCATGGTTTTTTAGTCTTAGAGATAAGAAACAACTACGGCAGAAACTGAAAAACGTTTTCTCATTTTTCTCAAAAAGTCAAAAATGCCAGATAAGACATTTCACCTTGTGACGGCAGAATGGTAGCTTAATCTTAACAGAGTTGTAACAGGATAGATTTTCTAGGGAAGACATTGGCTCTAAGGATAAAGTTATCTATATTTGTTCATATCTTTATATTAAATATATAAAATCTTACAAATTTATAATTATACAACATTTTAAATCACTTTTCTGTTTATATTTTCTCTGTTGTATTCCACAATCTTCTTCATTATGTAAATTTATTTAGTATTCTTAATTGTTCTTAAAATGTTCTCCTAATTTATATTATTTTTTTTTTTCAGAAATGTTGAGGAACACTGGCATCCCACTAGTTGTAAAATTTGTAAAAATGGCTTTAAGAAATAACGAAAATCTCACTGCCACAATATCTGAAAACTTTGGCACTATGTGTCTCTCATTAGAACGTAAGGTTTTTGTTTTTTTCTACTTATTAAAAATAATATATTTATTCTCAAAGTATATTTATTTACTTTATATTATGGACATTTATTAGTATTGGTTGTAAAGTTGAAGAAGTGTGTATACTTGGGCTTACTTTTGTCTTAATAGTTATATACATTCTTATTCCTATATTGTTGATGAAAGAACATGAATCATTGAAAGACTAAAATACGTGGTGTGATCAAAAAGTATCCGACCTTAATTTTTATTGGTCAAACAAAGGAAGCTGTGGGCGGGGCTTGGTGTATGGTTGCAGACATGTCTAGTGTGAATGCTCATTTTTTTGTACGTCTGCTACACGAGTCAGTCAGTGGTATGCTATTAATTAGATAGCCAGTGAGAGCGAATGTCATCGGATTTTTCTTTCTGACAAAGTGACAGAAAAGTCGAACAGCGTTACTGCATCAAATTTTGTTTTACGCTTGGCAATTCTCAAATGGAAACTATCCGCAAGATTTAACGAGTGTTTGGGAACGAAGCAATGGGCGCCACACAAATTTTAATAAAGGAGTGCTACAACCACTTCAAAGATGGCCGCTCAATTGTTAGCAATTTTGGCGCAAACTTTGCTGAGACCCTCCTGAGGACCAAGTCATCAGACAAAATGGATTGAATGGACCCAAAACTATTGTTCACCTCTTCTACAAGTTCTCTGATCGTCATTCAGCGATTCTGCATCACCAAGTTCCTTACTTGCTCAATAACAGCCTCATTTCGGGATGCTGCCAGACTGTGCTTCACTCTCCATGGATAAGCTGCCATCTTTGAAGCGGTTGTACTACTCCTTTATTTGTGTGGTGCCCATCGCTTCGATCCCAAACACTTGTTAAATCTTGCGAATTGTTTCCATTTTAGAATTGCCAAGCTTAAAACCAAATTTGATGCAGTAACGCTGTTCAACTTTTTTTTTTGTCATTTTGTGTCAGAACACTCACTTGCACTGGCTCACTAATTTATAGCCTACCGCCGACTAACTCGTGTTGTGTTCACAAAATGAGCAGTCACACTAGGCATGCCTAGGGTTGGGAAATCGATAGCTAAACATCGATGTTTTCGATACATCGACATCAGTCCTCCAACCCGACAAGCAAAAAAAAAAGTCTCCGGTTTCAAAAAAATCCCTTGTTCTCGTTCCCGATATTTGTTGTTGCCGTTTTATGGGGGTCCAATAAATCGATGGCATCGATCTTTTCGATGTTTCAGGGAACACATCGATGTTGTCCAATACATCGAAAGGTCAACATCGATGTTTTTAAGTCTGATACATTGAAATCGATGTCCTAACCCTAGGCATGCCTGCAACCTTACACCAAGCCCCGCCCCCCCCAGCATCGTTTGTTTGACCAATAAAAATTAAGGTCGGATACAACACGTACACTGAGTTGTAAGATCTGACTGCGGTGCTTCTTAGTAATGGGGGGAGGTGAGGTCAGGTTTACTTCCGGAGAAAAAAAGGATGTTCCCCAAAAAATGATAAAAGAAATTGCAACGATCTTGACATTGACCACAATAAACGGAAAAGTTAGAATGCATTGGTATTGGATGGGCCCGTTTTAAGTTATTTTGATCACACTAAGGAGTTCATAAGATTAACTGTGATTACATTATGCGGTGTCCTCTGTATTTATTTATTTATGTTTTAAATATATTTGTTTGTGTGTTGTTACAGGAGGATTGACACTGAATGAAAAGGAAGAATATATCATATGGTACCAAAATCTAACTTCTCTTGGGAATCCTCAGTGTCAAGTAAATAAGAATGGAATTGGCATTGTGAGTCTTAATCAAATTCACATTTTTATATTATTACTTTTATTATACAGGGGGATTGGCGATATATGTAATAGTACATTACGCGTCGAGTGCGGAAAGTAGTATTTTGCATGCGAGTGTGGAGTTTGCACCCGAGCGACAGCGAGGGTAGTAAAACCACAAGCAATGCAAAATTCCGTTTTCGCACGAGTTGCGTACCGTATTTTATCTTTGATTGTTAGATTTAAATAATAAATACAGGAAAAAATAAACTTGCTGTATGTAAGTTCGTATCTCTCTCCTGATAAAGATGGCATTAATTCTTGAGTTGTATTTTTTGCCGAATTAATTATTTCTGGAGGAGTATTATTCTCCTCATTTTCGTCAAAGTCACTTGATTCACTCATTGTTTTTCACTAAAAACTCTATATAAACAGTTACTTTAATAAAAGAACAGCAAATTAGTTTTGTTAAATGTAAACAATCTCGCTAATCGTGCGTAAAGCTGAAGAATTCAGAACTCTGAAGCTTCAGAACTATGAGACGCGCATGCGCAATGAATACAAGTACGTGAATAATCACTTTCTACGCATCTAAACAGAGATATAATGTTTATATTTTGTATCAATCGTAGATAAAATAATAAATAAGGGTGATTCTAGACCTCATTGGCTACAATAAACGTCATATAAACCATAGGTCTATTCTCAACCGTTCAACACAAGGTCAAATTTTATGATTTTTTTTAAGATCGCATACCTTTGCTCATCTTTCTTTTAGGTTTCTGTACAAAGTTCAAAAAGAAACCTTATATTACGGCTCTGTCTGTCCGTTGCTTGTTTCAATCCATAAACTACTGTAGCTAGGAACATGAAATTCGGCACACAGGTGCATCTCGGGATTTGTGACAACTGGACACTTTTTCGATTTTTTACACTTAATATTTTCAAGATGGCAGCCAATATGGCAGGTGACAAAAAAAAAATGTTTTTAGTCACCATGACATGTTATAAATCAAATTAAAGATCTTGAAATGTAGAAAAAGAATATGCAACAATTAAAATTTCACACCTAATATTTTCAAGATGGCGGCCAATGTGGCAGGGGACTAAGAAAATGTTTTTAGTCACCATGACATGTTACACATCAATTTAAAGGTCTTAACCCATTCAATGCGGGTTTCCACTGTGGATCCATGCCGTGCTAACGCGCCTGGCAGGTGGATCCAAGCCCTCCCTTTCAGCCCTCTGTAGCTCTATTCTCTGTGCCTCGAGTGGAACCATCTTGCAAGGCTCCGTCAGGCCTGCTCACGTTTGTATCCACACGTTGTAATCGTACAGAAACCGGCGATTATCACCTCACGTACTTAAGTGAACTTACTTTCAGCGAAGATTACCCAAAACTTTTAAATAGTAAGTTTGGTTTTCAGT
This sequence comes from Gerris lacustris, assembly GCA_951217055.1. Classification (NCBI taxonomy): domain Eukaryota; kingdom Metazoa; phylum Arthropoda; class Insecta; order Hemiptera; family Gerridae; genus Gerris; species Gerris lacustris. Next base: position 67,625,291 of record OX578283.1, read on the forward strand.
TTGACCCTGTGGAACCCATTCAGTCATTACGATGCTGTTGATGTTAAAAACGATTAGATTTTGTTCACTGTTAGTGGAGTGGAAACAGAGACAGGTCGACCTGAACATTGGTCATCTTCGGTACTCTCTCGGCCTTCAGAAAACCGTTTATACCATTAGAAAACACTTGCATGAGATAAAGAATTCTCACCATAGGCCTCTTTCAACAACTTCTAGCACTCAGTCAGAGTTTTTTTTTTTTTTTTTAAATTTAACGAGAAATTTCACATTGATCAGTTACTCGTGTTTTTCGTCACACATTATCGGCACGAGTAAAAACAGATTTGTTTTTAACCTCAATAGAGAAAATACTACTACAGCGGAAAAAACGTGTTTTCGTACTGGAGGAGTAGACACTTCTAGCTGTCCAACACTGCATTCGTCCCCCCCCCCCTACCTCTCTAGGACACCTTCTGCTCGCGCTGTCTCGTTATTTAATAGCCGGACTTCGTATATATGAACTACATATTCTTTTTCCCTGGTAATCATCTATCATATAGGTATTTATTGTTTCAGTTCTTTGACCACAAAGTATCATTTGACAAGCTGGTAGATATAAGAGAGTTTGGAGCCAATAACTTTATATTAATGACTAAATTCACAAAAGGAGATGTAGACAAGAAATTCTCTTCAATGCTTGCTGAGAGCTTCCGCTGTATGGTTCGAGATCCATCTTCGTGTATCCGCAGGAAAATCGCCACCATCTTCTCAGAAGTAATAAGTTTTTTTGTATTCTAATCTTTATTATTTTAAAGTGAAGCTTAATTTTATGCTTGAAAGTGTCCTCCAATGGGACCACTAAATAGAGCTCTCCTATACACTTGTGTTGACAAGTTCTTCGTACAAATTTCTGTTCCGAACTCCTTTTTGAGGAGAAGTTTAAAATCTAATTCTGCTTTTAAAAGTGTTGTATTGCTCAAATAAGACTCTTTCAAAAATTGTTTGTCTCGCTCAGGGTTACAAAAGGGCAAACCAGCATTAAACTCACCTAAAACAACACCCTAACACTAGAAAATACATTGTGTCCCCGGATTGACACATGAATAGGTGAAAAATACTAAATAAAAATTTTTGAATTGAAATTTCATCTTCCGGGGTCAGACCTGCTTGAATGGAAACTAATTTATGTCATAATTTGAGTTTCGAACAAATCCAAGTATGTATTGGGAATTTACAAAATTATTTTTCTTACTAGTATAGTGCTTTTTCTCTAGGAGATATGACAAAATTTTTTTAAAAATAGTTGTTCACAAAGCAAAACTGAGTAAGAATACAATATTTAAAAACTCTCTGCCCACTTTGATATATTGCATTATTTACAATTTTTTTGAATTGTTAAAAATATTGAAAGGATAAGTTACAAAATTTTAGTTTACTTTCATTCGTAGGTTAAGACATTTAGATAATTATTATAAGAAATAAGAATAATAAAAATAACCAAACACAAATAATTTACGATTTAATTTAAATTCAATTAATTAAATTTTACTTTAAATCAAATTATAATTATCATTAACTAGAGAAATCCCGGCGCAGGAATGTATTTTTCACTGTCTGTTTCCCGTAGTAATTAATAATTATAATTTGATTTAAATTAAGATTTTATTTAATAAACAATTAATTAAATTTTACTTTAAATCAAATTATAATTATCATTAACTAGAGAAAACTAAACCCCCAGCACCGGGACTTGAACCACGGGCCTCCTATATAACCGTTACAGGTGCTCTTACCAACTGAGCTATACTCATAAAATATTTTGAGGCGTAGGTTAACCCTTTGAGGCCTGTAAGCTGAGATCTCGGCGCACCAAGACCGGGGCTCAGGGCCTGTAAGCTGAGATCTCGGCGCACCAAGACCGGGGCTCAGGGCCTGTAAGCTGAGATCTCGGCAATCTATTTTTTTTTCTTTTTCGTTTTTTTTTGGGCCTGGAACTGTTTAATAAATGACATTTAGCACTTTCTAGTAGAGGTCTAAGGTACTACGAAGCTTCTGAAAGAGTTGTATAGATAGCGATGTAGGTAGTTTATGGCATAAAAGGGTAGACAAGGCTGACGTCACAACGAACTATTTATGAAACTCTAACATACCCGAACTCCGCGCATTCACCCCTTCTATTATGCATTCAACCTTGTTTTTCACCAAGGATTTTACCCGTCCTTTTTCTATACACTATACAGATAAATTTTCCTTCCTTACCTGACCCCTGACCCTTGTAATACCTAGACATTTCCCACCCTCTAGATTTGTAGTATTTATTTTCCGTTAGGCCAAAACGTAAATCCCAAACTTACTTCAGGACCTCAGTCCTTTTTTAGACACCAACCATTTAGCACGCTTATAAACCTTTCGATTTCTAACATTACACTCTCGCTTTGCTCACTCTCGGAATTCTCTGCCTATTTGATTGTTATACATTGTGATTTGTTCGTTTCGACCCGGCTTGCTTTTTTGAATTCATTGCTTACTCTATATGTTTCAACGATGTCTGATAGAAATAGAAGACATGTTTTTTTTGGTTTCTTTCATACATTTTATTTTCTGCCTAAAGGTCGAATCTTTTAGTAAAATTATTATAAGGTTGTAATTTTATTTTTATGGTTTACAACATAAAATGTGGAAATTAGAAATAAAAAGTGTTATGTATACATCATTTTATCTTTTTATTGAAATAAAATTTCGTTTATTACAATACACTAAAATATAGTTACAACTATGTAAAACAAAATACAAAAAGATTTTTGTTCATATAAGGAAAATTGTAGAAGATATGAAGTAATTAGTAAAGTTAGTCAAAAGCCGGATATTTTTCACAATTGCCGACGGCCGACGGCTGCGCCGATACATTATTCTCTTTTTTGTACACTTTCGTACTTTTTATTGTCTACCCAAAGCCTGAATCTTTTAGTTTTATTATCATTTGGTTGTAATTATTTAATTTTTATGTATTTTTAACATAGAATATGAAGTTAAGATATAAAAATAATAGAAATAACACGTAAGATATAAAAAGTGTTATGTATATATCATTCTATCTTTTTATAAAAATAACATTTCGTTTATTACAATATGCCAAAATATAGCTACAACTATGTAGAATGAAATAAAAAAAGATTTTTGTTCATAATAGGAAAATTGTAGAAGATATGAAGTAAATAGTGAAGTGAGTCAAAAGCCGGATAGTTTTAATGCATGGTTGAAAATTAGTCAGGCCCAGGGGTTCATTACTAAAAAATACACTCAGTCCCCAGGGTACTTATAACATTACAGAGCTCCGTCCTCAAAGGGTTAAGATCATTGTAAAAATGACTAATAATAAAATTTATGAATGTTTTTAAATTTTTTAAGTTTTAGGTAGTATTCATACTACAGAAAGCTTGGATTCGGGAATTTGTATCGGTAACGACAGAGAAAAATCATTCTCCAGTATAGCTCAGTTGGTAAGAGCACCTGTAACAGATATATAGGAGGCCCATGGTTCAAGTCCCAGTGCTGGGGTCTATTTTTCTCTGTATGCCTCCCGTAGTTAATGATAATTATAATTTGATTTAAAGTAAAATTTAATCTTTCCGTAGTATGAATACTACATAATACTTAAAAATTTGAATCAATTAAATTGTTGTTACTAATTTAATGTGATGCACCCTTGAAATTCTCGTATATAAGTAATAGATGGCCGAAGAGGTGTAATAATGGACGTATTTAATATTACATATGAACTGTATTACATATATAATATTAATTACTTCCATTATTACACCTTTTCATCCATTTATTACTTAAATTTATTTTTATACTAACATACCAATATTAATAGTGGTATTTTTGAAGTTTGAAATCTATTTTATAGCACAGAAAACACCCCAAAAAATTCTTAGTTTTAACTATTTTTAACAACAAACTAGGAAAAATAAGGAATGGAAAAATTCAAAATTTCAAAGTAGGCGGAGTGTTTAAAATTTTGTATTCTTGCTAAGTTTTTCTTTCTGAACAACTTTTTTTTTAATGTCATTTTTTAGTATCTCCTAGAGAAAAAGCACTTAACTCTAGTGAGAAAAATAATTTGTTCGTAAATTTCCAAGACATACTTGATTTTTCGAGACTAAATTATGACATAAATTAGTTTCCATTCAAGTAGGGTTGAACCCCAGAAGTTGAAAATACAAAAAAGAAAGAAAAATGTATGATCTGGGGACACACTGTATTAGGCAGAAATATCAATATTTGGAGTTAAGTTTTTGTTCTTCAGGAATTTTGAAATAATTTTATTACTACGTTTTTATAAGCTTGCTTTCTTGTTTGTTTGTTTGTCCGGTACAAATCTGGCAATCGATTTCTTACTAACTTCCCGAATAGCTAGACATTTGAAACTTTTAGTAGCACAGAACACGACGACAATGCTTTATTTTAATATTTTTAGCCATCTTTCAGAAGAATTTAATTGGTTTTCAGCAAATTTTGCTGTATGGAAAGTTTGTTCGGAAAAAATCCGCCAGTTATTTTATTTGTTTTGGCATGTCCCATATTTACACAATCTTCATTTTGACGGGTTTCGAATTTGTGATTTTTTTAAATTAGAGATAAACATTGAATGACAGCAAAACAGGAAATATATCGATTATATTATTTCAAATATATCGATGGCACGGTTTAGATTTGGTGTTGGGGAGATCCGTTGTATAAAGATTTGTCCTTTTATAGGTTTAAGATCAGTTCTCTAGATGGTTGTCATTTAAGTGAAGTAAATAAATTCGGAACTATTTTTTTTTTTCACTAACATTATATATTATATAACAATAACAATTATATTATCAACATTACATACGATTACAACAGAAATTGAAAATCGTAGTATATAAAAAGTTCTTTTTATCTTGAAATTATGTTAACCTTAACTAATGTTGTTTTTTTATCTGTTACTTTTGATTCAGGTTTTATCATTCTATAGTAAAAATGGTGCATTTTTAAAACAAGAATTGAATATTCTTCTTACTGATTCATCAGATGAAGTGCTCGAGGCTATCGTTCCCCAAATATCTCAACTGGTGGACGAATTTGTCAAGTATGGAATCTACAAAGTTGCTAAGGTAACTTCCCATTGGTGTATAATGGTTAAGTATTTATGGGCCAAGTCATTTGACCGATTCTTTATTCAGCAAAAGGACTCTGTTTCATTAATCATTTTGTTTGGACCTTAAATTGATTTAAGATATTCTATATATCTTAAAATATATCTAGATATGTTGATAAGTGTTGGGTCAAACAGGGTAAGAAATGTGTAGATGATTACTTCATAAAGTTGGCTATATTTCGTCCCGAGAGGGACATCTTCTGGCCTGAAATCAGAGGTTTATCTTTTTAGGGTTTCGTTGGTAAAACCAAAAAAAGAAACCCTTATAGTTTCGTTCATGTGTCTGTCTGTCACTCTGTACGGTTCCAATAACTTTTGAATAAAAAGAGATAGAAACATGAAACTTTCCAATATTAAAAATCGTTTTGACGCGCACAAAGGAAAAATATAGCGAACTCAAAATTATCAGCTGTTCAAATCCAAAATGGCGGATAACTCACGTCATGCGAAAAAAATATTTTTTTTAAATTTTAAGTGGGGTATCAAATGAAAGGTATTAAAGAGTAGATTACAAATATATATATTACTTAGGGAAAGTGTTCAATTTTCGGCGCCATTTTGTCAAAAAACATCGAAATTTTGCGTGTCCCCCCCCCCCCTTAAAATTGTATTTCCGCTCATACTAAAAATATAGAAAAATATGCAAATTGTGTGGTCTGGTGGGCCATAGAAAAAATAAGATTAGCAATTTGATCTGATTTACTGGGAATCCAAGATGGCGGATAATTCATGTCACACGAAAATAAATATTTTTTTAAAATTTTGGGTGGGGTATCAAATGAAAGGTATTGAAGAGTAGATTACAAATATATATATCACTTAGGGAAAGTGTTCAATTTTCGGCGCCATTTTGTCAAAAAACATCGAAATTTTGCGTGTCCCCCCCCCCCCCTAAAATCGTATTTCCACTCTTACTAAAAATATAGAAAAATATGCAAAATGTGCGGTCTGATGGGCCAAAGAAAAAATAAGAATAGCAACTTGGTCGGATTAACTGGGAATCCAAGATGGCGGCTGATTGATGTCACGGGAAAAAAAATATTTTTTTAAAATTTTGAGTGAGGTATCAAATGAAAGGTATTGAAGAGTAGATTACAAAAATATATAACACTTGTAGAAAGCGTTTAATTTTTCCCGCCATTTTGTCAAAAACATCGAAATTTAGCTTGTCCCCCCCCCCTAAAACTATATTTCCGCTCTTACTAAATATATAGAAAAATATGCAAAATGTGCAGTCTGATGGGCCAAAGAAAAAATAAGAATAGCAACTTGGTCGGATTAACTGGGAATCCAAGATGGCGGCTAATTGCTGTCACGGGGAAAAAAATATTTTTTCAAACTTTTGAGTGGGGTATCAAGTGAAAGGTATTGAAGAGTGGATTACAAAAATATATAACACATGTGGGAAGCGTTTAATTTTCGACGCCATTTTGTCAAAAACTTCCAAATCCCCCCCCAACTACTAATTTCATGTTTACAACACCAACGAAACCCTTTTTACGTGAGACTTCACGCACTACCAATTTTATTTTTAAACTAATCAAATATAACAAAATAACATTAACAATGAACAAAATGTGGAAATACAAAATTCTAAGTGACATGTGGGACTACTTAGATTGGCCCACTTATATCTCTAATTTTACAACTTTATCCTATATTTTTAAGAGCATTTAAAGAACTTAATGAAAATTAGTTTTTATTTTTCATATAAGTAATCTTAGCACTTAACTTAATATATGCTGATGTGGTGTTCCAAAAAGGGAGTAAAATTAAGGTTTAAATCATTTTTGAATACAAAAAGTTGTCTGAAAATAAACTTCTAAGCCACATCAATAAAACATATATCTAGTATCACATAATTTAAAACATTAACAATAAATTATTTTTTTAAAAAACACATAGAATTAAATTCGACAAAGAACCTTGTTATAACAATTATTTTGATAAGGTAAATACAATTTTTTTTAAAAATATAAATAATTTATACATTTTTTAAAAATCCAGAATCACTGAAGAATAATTATTAGTGTTGTATTGATTGTTCACTGATTGAATGGAAAGTATTAGTTATACTAATTATTTATTTTAAATCAAATTATAATTATTATTAACTATGGGAAACAGACAGTGAAAAATACACTCCAGCGCCGGGATTTGAACCACAGGGTCTCCTGTATTTCCAGTACAGATGCTCTTGCCATACAGGAGACCCGTTTCGAAAATTTCGAAATGATTGTTCAAGGTACAGGTACTAATTGAGTACTTTATAATTATAAGCGTTAATTCTCGGTTTAGTTCTAATGTCATAAATATTGACTGTCTAAATGTATATGAATATTGAAAGCTTGGATTCGGGACTAGTTATCGATTATGGGCAGTGAAAAATCATTCTCCTGCGTAGCATAGTTGGCAAGAGCATCTGTACTGGAAATACAGGAGACCCGTGGTTCAAATCCCGGCGCTGGAGTGTATTTTTCACTGTCTGTTTCCCGTAGTTAATAATAATTATAATTTGATTTAAATTAAAATTTAAACTTTCCGTTGTATAAAACTACCAAAATCTTAAAAATTGAATTTCTAATTATTTATATTTATGAATACTGTAACCTATATATATTACAACATTTATAATAGGTATATTATTCATTATAAATTTTACAAATAATTAATCTAGATATATCTATTGGGAAAGATTGCATTGGATGATGATATCTGTAAGGTTACGTTGGTGATCTGAACACTAAAGTAGGAAATGAACCTGGGTACGAGGCGATTGGTAAATTTGGATCAATTAAATCTATTATCTAGTTTTGAAGACCCTTATTGAATGTTTTTAGCTGTAGTAATAGAGAAGGAATAAACAATCTAAAATTGAATACAGTCTTTGAGATTTGTTAGCAGGTAACCCTTTGTGTGTATTTTCTTCTTCTATTGCCCTTGTCTTAACAATGTGTCTATGAGAATATTTACTTAATACTACTATTATACTGAAGTAATATATATATATATTTCTTCTTTTTTTTCAGGACATGTATGTGTTGGAGTTTGTATCTTCCCTGATGAAATGTGAGAGTACACTATGCATGTCACACCGCTGGAGATCGTATGTTTCTCTTCTATCTCAGATGGAAATTCTCTGTAGAGGATTTAACACAGAAGCCATCGCTGCTAACTTCCTACCTCTCTTGTGGAAACGCCTCACCAGCATTGTAAAAATAATGATTTTATACTACCTCTTGAAGTTTCCGATTTAATTATTTGTGATTGGCCATGTTAACGGGTTTTTTGTTATCTTAGTGCGTAGCTTCTGCAGTTGGTTTCATAATGGAGTTCTAGGTCTTCCATTGGTAACCTTGTCATAGTAGATAGAGATGTAAATGAAAAAAAAAAAAAAACAAAAAAAAAAAACAGGTCAAGTGTGTGCTAGTTAGCACACAGCGAGGGTTCGTAGGCAACACAGTATTGTTTAAGTAGTACCTATTGATGTAGCTTTTTAAAATGTTAAAAACCCTACTTTGAACTATCCTGTGGGTCTGATATTCTCAAAACACTTAAACAAACTTCTGATAAAGTATTTTTTGCCAGTGAACCGGACTATAAACATATAAGCACATCCAAAAGAGCATACTTAAAAAAAGAAAGTATTTTGTCAATAAAAACAAAAATAATTTTGAAATTTCCAAAAAGTGGTATCTTTACTTTTGGTTGAAGAATGTTCAGGATATTTTTTTTCAGAATTTTTACACTTTACATAAGCGAGATAGAAGGGGGGGGGATACTTTTCACACCAACTCGCCTGCGCTTGCCCTATCAAAGCTTATAACCAAAAAATTATATATTTTTGTAATTAGCTCGACGTACCCTTTCATATGATACCCCACACGTTCTCGAGGAAAAACAATTATTTTTAAACCCTTAAGTTTTTCCCCTTATTTTTTTGAAATTTACTATATTTTTAAAATGTGTGGGTAGGTACTATACAAAAATATGCCAAATTTCAAAGTGATCGGACGAAAGGTGTAGCCATGAGAGCAGGTGACAGACAGACACACGCAGGAAAATATAAGGGTCCTTGCTTTTGCCTACGGACCCTAAAAAAGGATTTAAAAAAAAAAAATGTTTAAGAAAAAATCTAAGCCCCTTGTTTTTTCCACATTTCAAAGTTTTTTTTTTCAGATGCATTTTTTCAACTAATTTTTATTATATTAAGAGCTTAACTATTGACAATGGCTATTTAGGTCTGATATATGAAACAAAATTCTACAAAGTATGGTTACACAAATTGCACACTACAAATTGGTAACACACTGGTAACACAGGAACGAAACTATAAGGGTTTCTTTTTTGTGATTTTACCAATGAAACCCTAAGAAACATTGCTTATTTTATGACTTTGTTTTATTTGTTGCAGAGAAATTTGCAGAACAGAAAAGCTGTGTTTAGATTTATTGTAGTGATACTGAGGATGTCTAAGAAAGAACAGACCCGATATGAAATTATTAATAGGATGATCAATGGTGAGCTAAATTTTGTTGTTAAATTCTATTTATACTCATGCCATTATACTTTGTTATCCTGACAGCACGGGAAAATCCAAAAATATGGGAGGGGAGCCAATGAGAGCTCGAGATTTTGGCGGGTAGTAGGTCGGGCCAACTAGGCAAACAAAAATATCACTGGATAACCTTAAGATAACCACCTAGTGGTTTTATTTTTTCCCTCACATAGGTTGGCTAATCTGAGCTGTCAGATTTACAAATTATAATGGCATGAGTATATACTTTTGTTTTATATAAGATTTCCCAAAATCTTTTGCTTGTTATTAAATGAAGATTTATAGTATTAATATTTGTTTAAAATGTGTACCCTGTACCCAAAAAATACAATTTCCTAAAATCGTACAAGAGGAAACTGGTCCAAATTTCGACTATTCAAAAAAAAAAAATTCTTTAAAATTTCTTTTAGATACTATCCTAAATTTATTTTTCGCATAAGAAAGTCGATAAACAAATTTCAAAAATCCCCCCCCCCTCCTACCATTTATAATAAAGTAAAATTTGTCTAATTCTAATAAATGAGGGGTCAATTTAAAGGTTTCATTGAGTGCATTTAAAATTGTGGTATTGCTTTTTTTTAAATAAAAATCAACATGAAAACTATTAAATGGGATAAAATTAAATTCATGTTTGAAAATGATTTTTTTTTAAATAAAAAATACGATTTTCTCTATAAATGCTTTCATAGTGATTTTATTAAAAAGCAATACCACAACTTTAACCCTCGGGAACGCGCGGTCATGTGAGGCCTAAATTTGAGATATAACTGTGAAGTTGAGAGAGATGTGGGTGCGATAGGAAGATAGGGATTTTTCTAGCTACATTTCTTGCTTTTATTAAGAGAATCAGTCACTGCTTAACATCGAACGTGATTATACTTCAATTCTGTGCCCATATTGTCCTGACAGGGGACCCGCGCCACTTTCACTTAAATTTTAGTATTACGCTATTTTTTTAGTGAAATTTATACATATAATACAAAATAAATTAATATGGTTCCTGAATTTAAAAATAAAATAATAAAAATATACAAAAAAAATTAAAATTTTGAAAATTATCATTGAGACTGACTAATTTTGTGCTTATATATGAGGCTAAACATCGGTATTTTATAAATTAAAAAAATAATAAAACAATAAAAGCAATTTAAATATGTTTTATAATATTTTGCTAAAATGATTTCAAGTTTATATTTATTTTACCTGTTGTGTGGGCATATAAAACAGATTAAGTGCTATCAGGGGTCCGCGCCTCCTCGTGTCTGTATTAGACCGCACGCACCCGAGGGTTAAATGCACTTAATAAGACCTTTAAATCGACCCCTTATTTATTAGAATCAGACAAATTTTACTTTTTACAAATATCAGGGAGGGGGGATTTTTGAAATTTTATTATCAACGTTTTTATGCGAGAAATAAATTTAGTTATAATATCTAAAAGAAATGATAAAGAATACTTTTTTCTTGAAAAGTCGAAATTTAGACCGACTCCCTCTTGTATGATTTTAGGAAATAGTACTCTCTGGGTACAGGCTACATTTAGGCATAGGCCACATAGGCGGCTGTCCAGTTAACAAAGGAAACATTGCCGAACTAAATCAGAAAGTTTTTATAAACGGCATAGTTTTGATATAGATAATTTATGTTTGAAATTGAAAATATAAAATCCTGTAAGTTCTGAGGGGAAGCTATGGCCTTAATCTTGGATAATAGGTACATTTTTTTTTCTCACAATTATGTAGAAAACATTAGCTTTACCTAAAATGTCATTAAGGCCATTTAATTAAAGATTATTTTTTCTCTCTAAAGGTCCAATTGATTTTCTTGATATCTCGGAAGCTTAAAATATTTCTTTTTTAAGTACAAGTTTAATGAACGTATTTGTAAATTATTTACATCATTTTTGATTTCTCTTTTTATTAGAACCAGCTTATGTATAACTAAAATAATAAACATAGTTTTATAGTAAATTTTCCAAGAATTCTTATGGTTTTTACTTTTTAAGGTAAATTTTTCCGTATTTGAAGCAACTTTTTACTTTCTCTTAGCCCAACCTTTTTCTAAATATTTGGGAGAAACAGACAAATTGGACCTATTTTCTAAAATGGTGGTCATACTCTCCTCTCAGGAAATTTCTGGATCGTTAATATATTCAATTACAACCATCAATGAACAACTTATGCCAAATATCCGAACTTTCCGATTTAGTTCCACAATATGCCCAAATCATAGCTTCATATACCACACTGTTTTATTCGTCTCAGGGAGCCAGGAGAGAAAAAAATATTTTATTATTTTTTTTTGTATACATAAAATATTTGTAAGTCCTTATTCCTTATAATTGCCACTAGGAGGACCCCCATTTTCAGTCCCCTGTTAGTTTGACCCCCAAATATTTGGTTATAAAAGCTAAAAGCAGAGGGAGGGGACTCCGCGCCACATCATTATTCTAGGGGCCCACATACTCTAAATCCAGCCCTAGCTATATGTATCATTCATTAAACTGAAGAAGGGAGATAAGAGAACTCCTGAGATATGGTGCTTCTCCTAGTCTGAAGACTCATGAAGTCTTTATCAGAAATACAATAGAGATAAGCCTTATCAAACTAGTAAATAAGAAGATCTCCTGACTTAATATATTTATAATTGCAATGCTTCTCTGACTTATGTTTTTGTATTTTTTCAGAACTTTGCATGAGCAACAGCTTCTATAACCGAATGCTTTTCATGAGATGCTGTCCTATTCTCAACGAAATCTTTTCCACCAAATTCGTCAAACAAAATTTTATGAATAATATTCTACTTATGGCAGGTATGTGCAAAATTTTGATGTTTTTTATGACAAAATGGCACAAAAAATTAAACACTTTCCACAAGTGTTATATATACTTTTTCAACCACTCTTCAATACCTTTAATTTGATACCCCACTCAAAATTTTTAAAAATAATATTTTTTTTCGTGTAACGTGAATTATCCGCCATTTTGGATTTGAACAGCTGATAATTTTGAGTTCAGTATATTTTTCATGTGTATGCGTCAAAATGATCTTTAACACTGGAAAGTTTCATGTTTTTATCTCTTTTGATACAAAAGTTATTGGAACTGTACAGAGTGACAGACAGGCAGACACAGAAACAAAACTATAAGGGTTTCTTTTTTTGGTTTTACCAACGAATTCCTAAAAAGTGGTTTTTAAAACATGCTTGTCTCTGTTGTCTGTCTGTGCAGACGCCTGGAGCCTGAACTACTGGGCCAAACTAATGCTAAGAAAAATCTGCCCTAAGGCAAGATCGAGAATTAAATTTTAGTTTAAATCAAATTATAATTATTATTAACAACGGGAGATAGACAGAGAAAAATAGACTCCAGCTTAAAAATGAATTTCTAATTGATTGTACAAGGTACAGGTACCAATTGGGTACTTAATAATTATAAGCGATAATTCTCGGTCTAGTTCTATTGTCGAATGCCTAGACTTGTGGAAAATTGAAAGCTTAATTCGGAATTAGGTATCGTTATTGACAGAGGAAATTATTCTTCAGTGTAGCTTAGTTGGCAAGAGCACTATACTGGAAATATAGAGGCCCGTGGTTCGAGTCCCGGCGCTGGAGTCTATTTTTCTCTGTCTATCTCCCGTTGTTATTAATGATTATAGTTTGATTTAAATTAAAATTTAAACTTTCCATTGTATGAATACTACCAAAAACTTTAAAAAGTAGTTTCAATTTTAGCTCCAAATTTCGGGGCGCTACCTCCCAAAATCTGTGAAAAAAAGTATTTCTCAAAAACAGTCCTGACAATTTTTATTATAATAATTATAATTTGATTTAAATTAAAATTTAACTTTCCGTAGTATGAAAACTACCAAAAACTTAAAAATGGAATTTCATAACACATAATGTTAAATTAACCTCTATAACACGACTAATATTATCCAAACAACCTCTATAACATGGATTTTTTCCAATTCACAACGTAACAGAACCTCTATAACAAGTCGTTTTGAGACGTCAACCTCTATAACGCGACTCTATACAGGAATGGGTCGACCTTGAACAAGTCTAGGCTTGAAAACCTCGCCCATTAACCTCAATATCATGACTGATAGCCAAAATAACCTTGATAACACGACCCTCAACAAAAAGAGCACCTCGATAATAAGACTGATTCCCTGATCCCCTTAAGACACTTCTTATCGAGGTTCTACTGTACTAATAAATGGAAAACACTGGGCTAAGTAATTATGAACTCGTATATGAGAAAGTTTGTCTGAGTTGTCTCGGACCGATTTTTTTATTATTATTTATTTTATTATTGTTTACTTTGCCATGCTGTCAACACGTTAATTGTATATTATGGTAATCCATTACTAATTTGTCTTTTCTAACTTTTTGCTTATTTGCCATTTACAGAAGATCAAGTTGCAAATGTGAGATGGGCGTTTGTATCGTACTTACCTTTCATTAAAGGTATGGTGACTGTGGAAGATAAACAGATCTTAGATCAACTGAATCGCATTGTTGAAAAATTGACTTATGATGCCGATGCTGAGGTTCGACGGCAACTTGGCTTCATCACTCCTCAGTTAATCTCTGCCGACAAAGATAGGGTGAGCCTTAACGAGCCTACTCATACTCATCTTATAATAATACCGGCTTCCTCTTGTATTTGTATCTATCATACACAGTATGTCCCCAGTTCGAGTTGCCTATATGTAGGGTTACCATACGTCCGGACAGTCCGGATTTGAAACATCTGTCCGGTTTTGAAAAATGTCCGGATTTTACTAAGATGAACGGAAAACACAGCAAAAGCAGGGAAATTTCTGCTAAATGGGCTCCCTACTAAAAGACGAAACTCCAAAAACACATGAGAAATGTAAAAATAATTTCACTTATGTCTAGGATAAATTTAGAGATTTGTACTTTTTGGGTACAGAGTGCATTGTACTAAATTTTGCGTACGATTAATCTTCATTTTAGATCAAGCATACATTTTATAAAGAGTAACTTTTTTTTTTTCAAAAAAATATATTTTTTGGAATGTACACATACAGACCACCTCAACTGGGGAAAGTAGGGAGGGGTATAGTTTCTAACATATTTTTTTTGCGATGCTCAAATTAAGAAATAATATTTTCATCCAGAAGGGAGAAAACATTAACTTTCCACCCTACTTTATAGGGAGGAAAGGATCCCATTACAGCCTAGTTGTGAAAATCGTGGCGGAAAGTAGAAATCGTGGCGGAAAGTAGAAATCGTGGCGGAAAGTAGAAATCGTGGCGGAAAGTAACAGTAGAGCCAACTTATTATTCTTTAAAAATCAGTGTTGCCTGTTTTGTAACTAGTAGCAGTTTCTTTTTAACTGAATGACTCGACTGCTTAACAGTTGTTTTAAAAATATTAGAGAGTTTAAATAACACGTACTTTTGATTGCCGTGATGCTTTAATTTTTATCGTCATTTTAAAATGTCTTATGACTTCATAATTGAGTTTAAGCAAGACTTATACAAAAGAGGTAGATTACGTCTAATCAGGTTATATTTATGTTTTTGATTTCTCGTATTTTAAGGGTCAAACACAAATAAATTAAATATTATTCAGTTAGTCATTTTGTAGTATTATTAAACATTTGAATTATTATTAGAGTTACATAGTTATAGAAAGTCATTATAGAAAGCAAATAAAACATAGTTGGAATTGATGAATTGTACATTTAATTTATATTATTTTTTTACTACAAGATGTTATAAAACTTTTTCTTTTGCTTTTAAGTCATTTTTAAAATTAAAGGAACAAAAATTTGTAAATTTAGTTATTAATACCTAAATAATTAGATAAATCGAAATCATAGGTTTTATTTGTGTTGATTTTCTCCCTTCTAGAGGAAAAATCTTGTACCTACTACGGGAGGAAAAAGTCATAGTACCCTCGCTATAATTAACTCCCTCGGCTACGCCTCGGGATTAAACTTCATGGTTCCCTCGGCTGCGCCTCAGGAACCAACTAAATAACTCCCTCGGCTACGCCTCAGGAACCAACCAAAACGCTCAGGGTGTATTGACTTTGTTTCCTCCCTTGGTGCGTAAATAACTATTCTTATTTGATTTAAGTTTGTGGTGTGTATTTGCCAAGTCAGAAAATGGTTTTAAATTTAAACATATAGAGCGATTTGGGAAAGAGAATAGAGAGAGGGACAGACAAACATCATGTACTTGCACTGGATAAATTAGACCTAGTAGAACTTACTCGGACAGTGGGAGACTTGGCTAAACCTATCATCTCACAACTTTTTACGCGAGAATTGACTTATTTTTTTTTACACTAGTGTTTTTGTTGGGATATGTATTTGATGTTGTTATCATGTATTTATTTGTTTCAGATGTACCCTGATGATAAGAAGAAGTACGAGATGGAGATGTTGTTATTTGCGGGTAAGAAAGTTGAAGCAGGTCTTCCAGCAGTCGCACCGAGTGTTGCGAACCCACCTGGTGTAGTTAGAAGTGGATCTAAGTCTGTTCCAGAATCTCAGAGAACCAGGCAGTTCAACAATAATCCTCATGCTCGCTCTCCCAGTAAGATTTCTACCTATTTTAGTATAAATTTAATTATAAATGTATCTAATTTTAAAATTAATTGTGAAGATTCTACTTAAGGAATAATATAGCATTTCATATTATACATTGAGCCATTTAGGCCTCTGCAATTAAATCATTTTTTCAAACTGAGATTTTAGTTTTCTAAAGCCTAGTCCACACTAGTAGACACGTTGCACAACATGTCTATAGACGGTCTAATACACAGTCTATAGACACATTACTCAACATTCTATAGGCGGTCTAATAAACTGTCTATAGATACATTGCTCAACATGTCTATAGACACATTGCGCAACATGTCTATAGACGGTCTAATAGACAGTCTATAGACACATTGCTCAATATTCTATAGGCGGTCTAATAGACAGTCTATAGACACATTGCTCAACATGTCTATAGACACATTGCTCAACATTCTATAGACAGTCTATAGACACATTGCTCAACATGTCTATAGACAGTCTATAGACACATTGCTCAACATGTCTATAGACAGTCTATAGACACATTACTCAACATGTCTATAGACGGTCTAATAGACAGTCTATAAACACATTGCTCAATATTCTATAGGCGGTCTAATAGACAGTCTATAGACACATTGCTCAACATGTCTATAGACACATTGCTCAACATTCTATAGACAGTCTAATAGACACATTGCTCAACATGTCTATAGACGGTCTAATACACAGTCTATAGACACATTGCTCAACATGTCTATAGACGGTCTAATACACAGTCTATAGACACATTGCTCAACATGTCTATAGACGGTCTAATACACAGTCTATAGACACATTGCTCAACATGTCTATAGACGGTCTAATACACAGTCTATAGACACATTGCTCAACATGTCTATAGACGGTCTAATAGACAGTCTATAGACACATTGCTCAACATGTCTATAGACAGTCTATAGACACATTGCTCAACATGTCTATAGACAGTCTAATAGACAGTGTATAAACACATTGCTCAACATGTCTATAGACAGTCTAATAGACAGTCTATAGACACATTGCTCAACGTGTCTATAGATGTCTTCTGAGACCATCTATTTTCTCGGTCTAGCGTCCACACCTAAATTTGTTTTTTAGTCAAGTTATTCTTGTCTCTGGCTTAAGATTCGAGATCTAGTTTTTTTTATGCGATTTTTATAAACTGAAATTTTATAAATTTGGATTTTCTTTAAATAAAAAATACGTCAAACTAATATTAATTTATAATCATCTTTAATTTATTTACCATCCCCATCATAATGATAAATAAATTAATAACTGTTATAGAACCAGGATGATACATTTATTTTATAAATCTGGCCTGGACTATTAATAGTGTCGTTTATATGGACTAATAATTATTTAATTCAAATCAATAGACCATCAATTATGATCTATTCATTATCATTATATAACTATAACTCAAAAAATGTTGGTAGAAGCAGGAGAGAGACTCAAGTCTCGTCTCAGAAAGCATCCACACTGTAGACACGTTGCACAACGTGTCTACCGTTGCACCGTGTCTACCATTTCAAATGGAAAGCCATAGATATGTGATTTTTGGTCTAGCAACGATACCATAGACGCCGACTGTCTAGCCCATGTCTACCCGATGTCTATAGACAAATCGCTAGACATTGTCTCTGAAACCAAATTCATGCAACATGTCTACTAGTGTGGACTAGGCTTAAAGTTAGCTAAAAAGTAAAAAAAAATAAACTTCCAGTAGATTATTTTCATAGTTCTTTGTGGTGTCAATAGATAGCAGCATTTGTTACTATCTTATTATTTACTATCTTATAATTTATATTGCTAAACTCATTTTATCTTTATTTAAAAGGTGTTGACCTACCTTAGGGAAGCCATAAGATAACAGACTGTAACCGTATTGTTTACAGAAAAAAAAATACTTGTGGTATCGCGGGACACCTGTAGGTAAAATCACACTGCTAAGTATACGATGCTAACTACTTAAACATGGCGGAGTTAGAAAAGAGACAAAATTAAAACTAACTAACTCTCTGTACTTAGTGGAGTTAAGGCAAAATTAAAAGAGAATCATTGAATTGAGTGTCTTGAAATAAATATGCATTGAATATTGAGAAAAAAGTTAATTATAATGAGTTGATAGTTAAAGAGGATGGTTGTAGTAGAGTGAGTTCCTAACCCATTTACGTCCCAGCCTACTCCATTTAAAATATTATAAAATATATCACTTCACTACACAAAACATTCTGCTTCTATCAGGTTGAAATTTGACATGCCTTTTTCAATTGTATTTTAGACGATGTGTATGAAGTTTTATGAAAATTGTAAGAACATTTGAAAGCTTAATTCGGGATTAGGTATCGATATCGTCAGAGGAAATTATTCTTCAGTGTCGCTTAATTGGTTAGAGCTCCCTCACACTGGAAATGAGGGGGAGGTCCGTGGTTCGAGTCCCGGCGCTGAAGTCTATTTTTCTCTGTCTGTCTCCCTTTATAAATAGTAATTAATAATGCACTCTTGCATATTTAATTTGTGTGAGATTTGAGACAATGTCTTGAAAGGTGACTGCCCTACAACTCGACCCGACTCTATTTTTGGTGGCAACTCTCCTTAATATTATTATTTTGAAAAAAGCTGTGAGATATAGAAGTAAAGTTCTTTTGCATTCTTAAAAATAAACCATTATCGCTTACTTACTCCCGTCAATAAGAAAATTTTTACTTATACTCATGTCATTATACTTAGTAAATCTGACAGCTCAGATTGGCCAACCTGTGTGAGGGGAAAAATAAAACCACTAGATGGTTATCCAGTGATGTTTTTGTTTTTATTCCTAGTTGGCCCGACTTACTACCCTCCAAAATCTCGAGCTTTCATTGACTCCCCTTCGTTTTTTTTTTTTTACATTTTCATGTCATAGCTTTGGCACATAAACTCAAAAAGCGTTACAAAAAAAACGACACCAAAAAGTGTTACACTCCCTCCAGGAAGATAGGAAGATGTAGGAGGTAGTACGTAGTGAATAGTATTGTGTAGAGGTTGTAGAGAGAGCCTTCTGGACTCGGTATCGTAGGGGCTACACCTTCACCTTGCGTGGTGACTGGATCTACGCCCCGACTTCTGCTCTTTGCTTCTCTCTACTGCTCCAGCAGTCGTCTGCGCGCCCCAGCAGCCCCCCTCCCCCCTCAGCTACAACTTCTGTTCTACTGCTCCCATTTCCACGGGACAAACGCCATAACCTTTAGAATTTTATTCCTAATTAATTTACATACATCAAATTATTTTTATTTTTTTTCTAATACTATAATATTTTGCATTTATTATAGAAATATGCGTGAAGATGCTATAAGATTACTTCTTAATAAACTGGAAAAGAAGAAAAGTACTTTCTTTCTCCGTGCACTTCGATTTAATTCCTAATTTACAAATGCAAGAATCTGGACACTCAAATTTTTTTTACATTTTTTTCATGTCTTTACTTTGGCACATAAACTCAAAAAGTGTTACCAAAAAAACTACACCAAAAAGTGTTACATGAAAATGTCTTACTGTCTTGCAGACTTGTATGCAAGCATTTTTTTTTTTATTTCCCCACGCTTTCAGAATAAAAGAAGTATAATGGCATGAGTATAGAATTGAAAATTCAGTTAAATATATTTCAAAAGATTACAAATGTTCACCTTTATTTAACCTTTTAAAATGTATACGCACTATTTTATTATTAGAAACACTAACATGTACATTGGTTGTGTGTTTTACTCTTTCAGATCCGTCTATTACCTCAAAGTCATCATCTCAGTATCGGCAAGATTCTGAAGGTATTATTTTTATTAAAAATTATTTTATATTTAAGTTAAAAATAATCATTTATAACACATCCGTATGTTTATAATTGTCGCTTATCCGTGTGTTTATAATTAAAGTTTTGTCATTATATTGAAGATAATTGTAATATTTTTAGGATATTGTTTCATTTCATGACTTATTCTGTCGTTCTGTGTTGTAGCATAGGACCTGTACAAAGTTACGCTACTTTCTTTGGTCCTGATTTAATTTAATCCTTGCCACGTTTCCCCCTTACATCTCCATGTCTTTCTTGGTCTCTCAATTTTCTTGATCTTTGTGGGTTCCAGCCTAAGGCCTTTCTCTCTATTGAATCTTCTTGTTTCTTAATGTACGGCAAATCTAGCCTTATGTCTGATCTCTTACTTGCAGTTCAATGGGCTTTTCCCTCCTAATCTTCGCAAAAAATTATTAACAAAACCCTGTAGATGCTTTTCTATCCATTTCATCATCTTCCATGTTTCAACATTTCCATTGAAGATTCAGAGCTTAACCCAGGGGCGGATTCAGGACCTAATTTCAGGGGGGGGGGATCCTTTCTAGATATGCAAACAATGGGGGTAATACCCCCCAAATAAATTGAAAAAGGCATGTAAAATTTCAACCTGATACAAGCAAAAGGTTTTGTGTAGTGAAGTGATATAATTTTTTTAATATTTTAAATGGAGTAGGCCGGGATGTAAATGAGTCAGGGACTCACTCTACTACAACCATCCTCTTTAACTATCAACTCATCTTGATTAACTATTGTCTCAATATTCAATACAAATTTATTGCAAGACACTCGATTCAATGATAAAAAAAAACTTTTTTCTACGATTGATACGAAATATTAACATTTTATCTCTGTTTAGATGTGTAAAAGTGATTCTTCACGTATTTGTATTCATTGCCATGCACGTTTCATAATTCCTCTTTATTTCCACCCTAGTGCGGTAAAAAAGAAGAATTCCTCACCTTAGCGCCCGATTAGCATTAGCGGGTTTGTTTACATTTAACAAAACTAATTTGCTGTTTGTTTGATTAAATTAACTGTTTTTATCAAGTTTTTAGTGTATATTTAATGATTTTTTGTATATATTATTAAAATCCAACAATCGTAGATAAAGTACGGTACGCAACTCGTGGGAAAACTGCATTTTGCATTGCTCGTGTGGTTTTACTACCCTCGCTGTCGCTCGGGTGCAAACTCCACACTCGCATGCAAAATGCTACTTTCCGCACTAGAAGCGTAATGTACTATTCTTTTAATTTTGTATCTTTTCTAACTCTGCCATGTATATAAGTACTTAGCAGTGTGATTTTATAATTTATATTTAATGAAAACTTATTTAATGAAGAACGGGTGTCCCATGAAACTACACACGTATATTTTTTATTCCTGGTTTCACCAAGTTTTTGCATCCCTAGTCAATAACAACAGTTACTTGTCACTTTTTGCCTTAAAATTTTCCTATTTTTTGCTTAAAAGTCTGAAGGAGTCCTTAAAAGATTTGATGAAATACACTTTGTTCTAATGAAATTCAAAATACGAACTGAATTTATTTCTTTTTTAAAAATAAACATTTGATTATTTTTTTATGTCAAGTCATTTGTCATGTCTGCTACACTACTCCCCTCCCAGTAACCGCGGGGTGAGACTAGTGTAGTCCATCACAATATGCTGGTTTTAGTCTGTCTATTGTCACCCATTTGTCTTTATTATTTATATTAAGTTTAAATGTCTTGTCTCGTCTATCTAGTACTAAGTAAGGTCCCATGTATGGTGGTTGTAGGGGTCGTAATATTGTGTCGTCTCGTAGGAATACATGTGTTGAATTTCTGAGATCGGGGTGGATAAAATAGGGTGAATTCTTGATTTTGTGGTTTACATTTCTTGGTCGGAGGTTGCTCATAGTCTGCATTAGGCGCTTAGCAAATTCGTTCGGTACCTTATCTTCCTTTGCTTCAGCAAAGAATTGGCCAGGAAGTCTTAGGACAGTTCCAAATACAAGTTCTGCAGGACTTGCTTGCAGATCTTCTTTGTGCGCAGCCCGTAAACCTAATAACACCATTGGTAGTACCTCTAACCACTCTTGAGTGTTGTGGCATTTTATTGCTGCCTTAAGTTGGCGATGCATTCGTTCGACCATGCCATTTGAGGCAGGGTGAAATGCGGTTGTACGATTTCTTTTGATACCAAGTAGACGTAACATTTCATTGAAAATTACAGAGTCGAATTGACGTCCTTGGTCAGTGGTTATGATGTTAGGCGCTCCATACCTCGAAATCCAACCACTGTAAAACGTTTCTGCCACTGTCTCTGCATCAATTTGCTTGAGAGGAAATGCTTCGGGCCACCGCGTAAAACGGTCCACGCACGTAAGAAGATATCTGTAGCCTTGGCAGATGGGAAGTGGTCCAACTATGTCGACGTGGACATGTCCAAACCTTGGATAGTTGTTGTCAAAGCTTCCGAGTGGAGACTTGGTGTGTCTATGGATTTTGCACCGTTGGCATGGAATACAGTTGCGAGCCCATTTTACGCAGTCGCTTCTTATTCCAGGCCAGACGTAGCGTTGAGTAACCATCTTCGTTGTAGCTCGTATACCAGGATGAGCTAGGTTATGGAGGCTGTTGAAGATTGCTCTTCGATATGGTTGTGGTATATAGGGTCTAATCTTATCTTGCACATCGCAGTAAAGAGTACGATCAGATCCTGGTAACTTAATCTGACGTAGTACTAGAGATTTGTTATCTTGTAGTAGTGTTTTAAGCTCTTCATCGTGTAGCTGAGCTTCGGCGATTTGATCCATATTCACTTCTTGAGTTTTAGTTATAGCTTCAACTCGAGAAAGTGTGTCTGCTACTACATTATCTTTTCCAGATAAATGTCTGATATCTGTTGAAAATTGGGAAATAAAATCGAGATGACGCATTTGCCGTGGTGAAGCTTTATCGGATTTTTGAATAAATGCGAAGGTAAGAGGTTTGTGATCTGTGTATATCACAAATTCTCTTCCTTCGAGGAGATGTCTAAAATGTTTGATGGCTTTGTAGATTGCTAATAATTCTCTGTCATACGTACTATAATTTTGTTCTGTTTTTGACAACTTTTTTGAAAAAAATGAAATTGGTTTCGGTGGTTTTCCATTCTCAATTTGATTTAGAGCTGCACCAAGGGCTGTCTCGGATGCGTCAGTCATCAGTACGAGTAGTCCCTGCTTGCTCGGGTATGCCAGAGTTGCTGCATTAGATAGTCCATCTTTACATTTTTGGAACGCTTGCTCTGCTTCTAAATTCCAATTAATTTTACGTTTGTCGTTTTTCTTACTTCCATGTGTCAATTCAACGAGTGGGGCCTGAATGTGAGAAGCATTTGGTACAAATCGATGGTAAAAATTTAGCATGGCCAAAAATCTACGAAGTTCTTTGATTGTTTCAGGTCTTTTGAAGGTTGTGATAGCGTTTACTTTGTCTGGAAGAGGTTTGACTCCTTCTTCTGAAACGGAATGACCTAGGAAAACTACTTCTTTTTTTCCAAAGTCACATTTAGCCGGATTTAGAGATACTCCGTAGGTTTTAAATCTTTCGAAAATCTGTTTAAGATGTTCTTCGTGTTGATCTTCCGTTTCTGATCCTACAAGAATATCGTCAACGTAAGCCCAAGCAAAGTCGAATCCTCGTAAAACTTCATCTACAAATCTTTGAAACGTCTGTCCGCTGTTACGTAATCCAAATGGCATCCTTACAAACTCAAAGAGCCCGAACGGTGTTGTTAGTGCAGTTTTATGTATGTGTTCTGGTTGCATTGGAATTTGATGGTAAGCTTTCCTCAGATCGATGGTAGTAAAAATTTTTTTCCCAATAAGGTTGCGGGTGATGTCTTGGATGTGTGGTAGAGGATACCTGTCAGGTATAGTAACTGCGTTTAAACGCCTATAATCGCCGCATGGTCTCCATTCACCGTTTTTCTTTTTTACCATATGTAATGGGTTGGCCCAAGAGCTTCTGGACGGTCTGCAAATGCCTTGAGCAACCATTGCTTCGAATTCCTTTTTGGCGCATTTCAGTGCGTCTGGTGCTAGTCGTCTAGGTTTTTCAAAGATAGATGGTCCAGTCGTTTCTAAGTAATGAGTAGTTTTATGTTTTGGTTCATCGAAAAAATTAGGGTTGTCTTGCATTGTGTCTGGAAATTGGCGTAATATGTTAGTAAATCTGTTTTCTTTTTGAACTGCTCGTATAGTGGGAGATGTCGTAGGTAATATTCTTCCTAATGTTGACAGTTTTGTTAAACCATCGATAATTGATTTGTTTTTTAAGTCAATTATTAGTCCAAAGTGATGTAAAAAATCTGCGCCAATGATTGGTTTAGTTACATCAGCTTTTATAAAGTTCCATCTGAAATTTCTTCGAAGGCCTAAATTTAGTGTTAGTATGGTTTCTCCAAATGTATTGATTTTTGTTCCGTTGGCTGCGAAAATTCTTGAAAAAGGATCAGGAGTTTTTCTATGGTTTTTGAGGGCTGGTACTACTGAGAGATCTGCACCAGTGTCTATGAGAAAATTTAATTTTGTGGCTTCATCTTTTATAAATAAGCGGCTACTAATCTTGCCAGTACTCGCCGCTAGTATCTGGCTTATTCGTTTTTTCTTTTCTTGTACTTGCAAGGGTCTTTACATTTTGTAGAATCGTCACCAAAAGTGTTATGGTACCAACAATATTCTTCATTGTACTTCTGGGTAGTTGATCGGGATTGACTTCTATTTCTCTTAAATCTGGTATTGTTTGATCTGCTTCTGTTCCTTCTAGAGAATTTAAGATTTTTAATTTCAGAGTTCAAATTTTCTATTAGTTTTTCTAATTTTGAAATTCTTTCGTCCTGATCGTTTTTGGAGTAAACTGCCTCTATTTTTGATGTTGAAGCCGAATATAAGTAAGTTGGTGTATGGGACGTTACTTCTATAATTTTGTCTGCCATCTGGGCCAATTTAGTTAAGTTGTCCTCACTTACTGTTAAGACAGCTTGCACCTGTGGTGGAAGGCGTTGAAGCCATAGACTTTTTAAAAAATGGTCATTGACATGATCACCTGCAAGCTCTTTCATTTCTCTGAGAAATTGACTAGGTTTTCTGTCACCTCTTTCAATGTCTGAAAGTAATTTTCTGATTCTTTTTTCTTCTGAGTCCGAAAATTGTTCTATAATTTTATTTTTTAACGTTTCGTATTTGTTTTCCAACGGGGGGGGGGGGGGGGGGGGGGGGGGGGGGGGGGGGGGTTAATTATGATATCGGATATCTGATTTAAAATGTCACCTTCGATAGCTCCAATTATAGTGTGATATTTTGTTGAATCACTGCGAATGTTAGCATTAATAAATTGTCTCTCTAACTGGCAAAACCAGAGGCGCGGATTTGCTTTCCAGAAGGGTGGGGGTCTTATCACTTGCACCTTACTAAAAGCATTATTTTCTCCAGCTTGATTGTTTGAATTATTGTTTTCATTTTGATTCTGACTCATGTTGTGTTCTTATATCTTCTATTTCACTAGGGGTCACCAATGAAGGAGTCCTTAAAAGATTTGATGAAATACACTTTGTTCTAATGAAATTCAAAATACGAACTGAATTTATTTCTTTTTTAAAAATAAACATTTGATTATTTTTTTATGTCAAGTCATTTGTCATGTCTGCTACAAGTCTTTCCAATTGTCCGTCAAAGCTCCGGTCCTGTGACTGACTGTTAACAGAGGTTTTACTGTTATTAAAATAAATGTTATCTGGACATACCGAATTCTAAAATAGTATTTCCAAGGAACAAATACTTAAATTATTTCTTAATGTATTTATTATTTTTTATTTTTCAGTTGTGTCTCTCAGCAGCGTCAGTCGAACCAGTTCAAGGTAATTACATTTAAATTAAAATATACTTATTAGTGTTACAAAAATAAATATTGTATTTGAGGCAATATTATTTTTGCTCTGAAATTGAATAATCTGTGTTTCTTTTATCTCTATTTTCATTTTTTTCTTTACTAATATGAGGAAGGAAGTTTTTTTTTTTTGCAAAGCAAAACTAATTTAAATAGTTATCATTTTATTTTGCTTCTGAGCTTACCGAAGGTAACGGAAGTTATGTGATCATTCTGAAGAAAGAAAAGATTTTAGGTCAATTTCAAAAATTCCAAGACAGAAATCTGTTTCAGACATCAGGGAACATTTTTTGTTCCGTGTCTGTCTGTCGGTCTGTCAGACAATTTTTGCGAACCAACATATCTTAAAAACTACACGTCCAATTTTAATGAAATTTGGGTGGTAAGTCATAATTAGCCCATTGTTGGTCCCATATAAGTTTTAATCTTCTGCTCCTATTTGTTTCTCTTCCAAATGCGCACATACATACATTTACCTATAGCTTCAAAAATACTTATCTGATTTGTATGAAACCTTTATAGTATATCGAAAGAAACCCGCAGATAGCCCCAGATAAATTTGAACCGTCTGCGCTCTTTAACTTTTGCTAAATTGATACTTTAATTCGTGTAAAAAATCAAAACAATTTTGACAGATTAAAAAAAAAACGGGGAAAACAATTAAACCAATTAGACAATAATGGTTTGTAAAAGCATAAAATCAATTAAGTATGTGGATAGGATGCGAGGAAGCTATGTGCCACACCAATTGTGAGTCTATTTTAATTATATTATAAATTGATAATCTACTCTAAACATAGTTATATTTGATCTAAAAAAATAAATAAATAAAAAATATAATCTGTTTGTAGCTCGACTAGTAGAAGACAACCACCGTAAACAAAAATCTTTATCGAGGGTATTTTTAATCGAAAAGTAAAAGAAGACTTCTGTGACAAATGTTTATAATTTATTTATTAAATAAATTTTACCAAATTGTTTTATAATATAATATTGTAAAAATAAAGAATTTAAAATTTATCCGTGATCATTTTTATGTATGAATTTAGATTGTAATTAGGTAATACTTAGACTTATATTTATTACTTGGACTTTAGATTTAGATTACAAGTTAAAGATACATATATATATTTTTTTAAATATTTAATTTTTTAATTAATTTGAGAATATCATTGAATTAAAAATTATTTTTATCTATTGTTAGGCAAAAAGAATTATACTCAATAAAATTTGTAGGAATATGACTACCAAACTGAAAGCTCTCCCCCTAGAGAAATGTTTTTATTTAATTAAATTAGTTGTATCAACAAACTTTTCGCTTTTTTACTTTTCTTCACCTATGGTAGGAATTTTTTTTTCGAGATTTCAACTAAATTATCCGTTTTGGGTGTTTTTATGAGACCTCCTGAGTGGTTTTCAGCATTATGTCTGTATGTGTGTTATCATCGTGGTGCCCAGGGTATTTACCCTAGAGAGTTGAAAAATCAGTCCTTACTTCTAGTTGTGCCGCAAAAAAACCAAAAAGTTTCCTGATCGAGTTGAAATTTTGTACAAATGTACCCCTTTGTATGATAAACTAATCCACCAAATTTAATTTTGATATTATATTTTGAAGTTATCAATTTTTCAAACTTTGTCAGTTAATAATACCGAAATTATAAATACTTTTTGACTTATAGCATATCGTTGGAAGCGGTAAAAAAAATAAGGAACATATTTAAAAAAAAACCCAATGAAATTCCATTAATTATTTTAAAAGTTATAAGTGAACATTTATTAATTAGTGCGATACTTTGGTTAAACTCAATGTTTGTTTACATTTGTCAAAATACCGCCAAAATTCAAATAATTAAATAAATGAAATTAAATATATAAAAAGAATGTATAGATTTTTTTTTTAAATATTATTGAATGAATGAAAAATTATAGAAGCAGCAGGAGAGGCCACTTTAGTGGCCTCCAAAGTGAGGAAACGTTCTGAGGTACCCAGTACCCGATTTTTTAAAATTATTTTTTCAAAATATTATATATTTTAGACCAGGAGATAGTGTACGATATAGTTTCTGACTAACATAAAGCTAGAAATTTGGGTACAAGTCAATGTTTTGGTGCCTTTTAAGAATTTGTGGTCGGCTAAGTTCATCTGCGGGACATAGCTTGACAATAGGCATCTGAAAAAAACAATCCAGTGGAGAGCGGCCATGTCCTGCCCATTTTGGTGGACAATGTGATTTTCATGATCCTGAGTACGGAATTAGTTAGTAGACCGAAAATCAAGTTGATGTTAGTTTGTTACTTGATAAGAATTCAAATATTACTCCATATCAAAGTGGTCACCTATTAAGTGACAAACTAACATCAACTTGATTTTTGGTCTACTAACTAATTTGGTACTTAGAATCATGAAAATCACATTCTCCGCCATAATTGGCGGGACATGACCGCTCTCCACCGATTTGTTTATTTTCAAATGTCTATTGCCAAGCTATGTCCTGCAAACGAACTTAGCCAACCACATATTCTTAAAAGGCACCAAAATAATTTTATGTAATAATTCTAGCTTAATGTTAGTCACACACTTTTTTGCACGCAATCTCCTGGACTATTAAAACAAAAAACCCCAATTGCATCAGGCAGAAAAAAAATATTTTAAATCTATTGTGGTAATAACTATTTGATTTGAATATTTTTCAATTTTAAGGACATGGTTTTTAAGTTAGTAGCATTTTCGTTAATCCTTTCATCGCTTAGGTTTTAACAAGATCATAAGCTCGGGTTTCTGGTAGATTCATTCTTTGTTTTCTTTGGTGGGTACAAAAAGTTAAAAGTCTTACTTTAAGCTCATTAAATTATTTATTATACAAAATTAAAATTTTCATCGGTATCTTCAGATAAGGAGGCTCTCATTTCTGTTTTATAAAGATAAACTGAGTTTGCTGAATTTATTTATTTGTTGTTGAGTGTAATTAAAATTTCAATCTAATTTCTTTAATTAAAGAAGAAACCTTATTTTAAAAACCATTGAGATAAAACGTTTCAACTCATAGTAGAGTCATCTTCAGTCATTTATATTTCTAAAACACAATTTTATATAAAATTAGACTTACACATATACTGGTTTTTCTTATACACCATATTTTAATTGTTTGAGATTTACAAGTACAGTAAAAAATTATTTTATCTACGATTGATACAAAATATAAACATTGTATTTCTGTTTAGATGCATAGAAAGTGATTCTTTACGTACTTGTATTCATTGCGCATGGGGGTAATCACAATTCCTCATTTTTTCCGCTCTAGTGTGTTAAAAAAGAAGAATTCTTCACCTTAACACACGATTAGCGAGTTTGTTTACATTTAACAAAACTAATTTGCTGTTTGTTTAATTAAAGTAATTGTTTAGATTCAGTTTTTAGTGAAGAACAATGAGTGCTTTCTGTCATTATGACGAAAATGAGGAGAATAATACACCTCCCGAAATAATTAATTCGGCACAAAATAATAATGTACAAATAAATGAATTAATGTAATCTTTATCAAAAGAGAAATACCAACTTACATACAGGAAGTTTATTAAATATTTTTTTCTGTATTTATTATTAAAATCCAACAATCGTAGATAAAGTACGGTACGCAACTCGTGAGAAAACTGCATTTTGCTTTGCTCGTGTGGTTTTACTACCCTCGCTGTTACTACCCTCGGATGCAAACTCCACACTCGCATGCAAATTGATACTTTCTGCACTCGACGCATAATGTATTATTATAGCTTTAAACTTTACTTACAATAAAAGGTTTCTTACATTGGTACTTAAAATATCTGCCTCAATTAAAGTGTGACTAAATTTAAGACTAATTTAATTTAAGTGTGACTAATTTAATTTTTTGTAAATATTTAACGAATAACTTGATAATTTCTGACCAAACAATTTAAAATTATGATTAACTTAGATGGTATATACATACAATTTTTACATAGATTATATCACTGAGAGTATCTACAGATATAATCTGTATAAAAATTGCATATACCATGTAAGTTTCTTATATACAGTGTAACCCCTCTTAACCGGCCACGGATCAACCCGTCCCCAGATTAACCAGCCTATTATATAATAGATGGCAGGTGACTCAAACATTGATTGTTTGACGGCATTTCCTGGACATGACATTGTGGTGGGCAAAATAGAAGCTCGTTTGATTCTATGACTACATATTTCTAGGAATCAATTAACAACTCTGTGTTTCTTTTTTCTTCACCTGTTGCTTTGACGGAGTCTTTCTCCAAATTTCGTTAGAGCAAATTTCTTGAAGATGAGAGGGAAGAGGACGTTACTCCCTCAGTTTTGTTCTTGCCTTTGGCCTGTTATGATCTTTTTTAAAAATGTGAGTGAGTTAAGTAAATGGAAATGTGTGATGGTCTTGTTTGAGAGATGGTTAAAAGTGCTTAAAAGACATGACTAAGGGGAATCAGTAAATAAGCTTTATTACAAGTTTAACTTTGGAAAAAGTACCATCAACGATTGGCGACGAAATAGACGATCGATTGAAGAAATTTGATCAAAAATTGAGTTTGAAAAAATTCTTTCATTTGTGCACCAAACTGCAAGGACCTCGGATCAACCGCCAAACGGGTAACCGGCCAGGTCCTAGTCCCGACCAGGCCAGTAAAGAAGGGTTACACTGTATACCTAATAGGTTTTTTCATTAATTAATTACACCTTACAAGCCATCACTACTTCTTATACATTGACAAATTTTTTAGGGTGTACACTTAAATTATTAAAAATTTTAATCTTTATGTATCTAATTTCTTCTAATTTTATCGTTGATTTATTTTCAGTTGTGTATCTGAACTGAACGAGAAAGAATTCCTGATTGATGCCGGTGTCAAACTACCGGTGAATATGAAAGGGAACAATGTCTATATTCGTCCATCTCGCTCCGGAATTGCCACATTGAACAGCGGTACGACACCTGTGAGACGCCAGAATCCCGGATCTAGAGCGAGTTCCAAACGTCATTCGACACCTCCCACAACTCTATCACCGGCCCTCGACAATAAACCGACGATTAAAAACAAAAGTGATAATAACAACAATAACAACCTCGATAAAGAGGCTAGTACAAATAGTAGTGATAAACCGAACATCGAATTAACTGATAAAGTTTATAATACTTCGAATGTTAATCAAGATGTTAACATTACCGATAATAAAAATATTAAGAGTATGGTTGTCGAGAAAAACAACGTCGAAAAGAACGAGAATAAACAAGGTGGTATTTCAAACGGGATGGATGTGAAAAGACGTCAAGGTGTTGTAAGGAGGTGTAACCCAAGTCATCTTCCTCGTCCCCTGTCTCTTTATAATCTTCCTTCTAATAACCACCTTCGACAACAACAAAATCATAACTTACCCACCAAAAATTCTACGACTTCGTTGGCAAGCAGGCTGCCTGTTTACAGGTAAAAAACACAATTTTCTACTTATTAATTATTAACTTAACTATGTTACACGTGCTTTAAAGAATTTTGAATTACACTGTTCTGCAAAATTTAACAAACTTTCTGTCCCCAAGAAAATTTTATCTGAACTTTATGTTTTCGAGGTTGCTGAATCCGAATCTGAAGTCAAAATTTCTCCTATACAAACAGTTTTCCCAGAAAATGCGTTCTGAAAAATTGTGGTTTTGGGGGTTTTTGACTTAATTTTTCGCCCTAAAAAATTTTGTAAAAAAAAAATAAATATTGGGCGTTTGAATATCTTTGAACTATGAAGAACACGAATCAAAAGTCAAAAAAAATCTGTTGACCTTACATTTTTTAAGAAAAATTAGAAAGAAAACAATTGATTTTTCCTCATATTTAGTCTTTGAAGTTCTATTACTTTTTCAGTGTATGTATGGTGGTGGTTTCTGACATTAGTCTAGAGAATTACAATACAGTAGAGTCTCGCTTATCCGGACCCCGCTAGTCCGGACATCCGTTTAATCCGGACGGGCCAAAAACTATGTACAAATTGGAACCAGGGCCTGTTCAGATTTATGAATAATTAAGATAATTGGAGTTTCTACTTTTATTGTCTATTAAAAATGTATAAAATTGTTCCTAGTATAGTTTACAGGTGTGTACAACGTTCTAACACGAGGATTACCCGGTATTTTTGTTAAAAATAAACAGATTTAGAATAATTAGGAATAAGTAAGAACATCGATAAATCTGTTTCGGTTCCATAGAAATGTAAGGAGCGGCAGATATAAAGGTAGTGTATTCCAACACACTAAGGGGGGGGGGGGGGTAAAAAAAAGGGGGGGATACTAAAAAGTCAGAAAACATTTGTAATACCACTGAAAAAGTAATAGAAATACAAAGACTCAATATGAAGAAAAATCAATTTTTTTCTTTCTTATTTTTCATTTTTCTTAAAAAAAGTAAGGTCAACAGATTTTTTTTTTTACTTTTGAGTCGTGTTCTTCATAGTTTAAAGATATTCAAACGCCCATTATTATTATTATTTTTTTTTACGAATTTTTTTTGGGCGAAAAATTGGGTCAAAAACCCCCAAAAGCACAATTTTTTCCGAACTTTAGGCACATTTTCTGGGGAAACTGTACATAAAGGAGAAATTTTGACATCAAATTCAGACTCAGCACACCAAAATACATCAAAAACACATTACATTTTCATTCTGAGGCTTTTTTTTTTTTGCAGAACATTGTTATTGGTTTCGACTTTAATATTAACAATTAAAGTGATTTAAAAAATTGTTGACTAGTTTTATTGTAATTCGTTAAAAACTAACATCTTTTTTTTTAAAAACCAAAATTACCGTGAATATCAAGCTCTAAAAATTATTAATTTAATGGAAGAAAAATTAAGAATTTGTAACATTTTGTTGGGGTTAATAATTAAAAAGTTATTGAATTAAATGATTGTAGGATTTCACATGTTATAAGTGAAACCTCTATCACTTCTTTAATTTTTTCATGTTTAAAATATCAGTAGATGAAAAAAAAAAGGACTAAATTCTTCAAACATAAATATATTTGTTTAGGAATATTAGTTCTTGTAGTAGAATAGGAATGTGTAGGATAGTCCTTTAGTTAGTGAGTGTTCATATATTCATTTAATTTTTTTTTTTTTTTATTTATTGAAATATGAAAGTTCCTGTGAAATATTTTTTACACAGGGTGAATCAGAGTTATAGGATGCTTTTGAAATGGCTGTATCTTCAACACAAAGAAAGTGAATGACCCTGATATGGTTACAAAGCTAAGATTATGAAAGATTACATAGACCATCAAAACACTTGTCCTGCGAGAGCACTTAAGGAAGGTTTAAGAGTAGGGTGGCCATAAAAAAGTTTAGTCCAAAACAAGACTTTGAAATGAGGAGGGGGCGGAGAATTAATTTTAAGATTAATTTTTCACTTTAATGTTGGAATTCCACACCTCTGGTATATTTCCAATTTTTTTTTTTTATTAGTGCTACCGGAGTTTTTTGACAAACATCCTATTCCTCTGACTCACCTTGTATAGTCTAAAATTTTAAAATTATTATTTATTTTATTTTTATTTTATCTTTTATGTTCCAGGTTATCTGATAAATCAGCCAAAAGATGAAGTTGTTATTTCTTATTTTTAATTATTATTTTATTTTTAATTTTCATTGGTTTCGTATTATTTTAGCCATAGGCTGTGATTTGTATTAGTTCAAAAGAAAGGAATAAATGAGGCCTGTTAATTTTTGATCTTAAGCAATAAATAGAATTATTTATTTAATTTAAAAAAAAAATGAAAGAATTTATTTGATCTACGTTTTTATTTTAAATTGTTAATTTATCATCTTTCTTTATTATTATTATTATTTTTTTTTTTGTGAACAATAAAATTATTTTAGAATAAAAATTTTAAAAACAAATTATGATCTTCCAAAATATAATATTATATTGGTGTGTTTGTTAATATGTTTGTTTTAATGTTTAGATTATATTTATTGTTGTTTTTTAAATTAAAAGGTGTCAATCGCAACTTATTCTATATATGTTTAGATTATATTAAAAAAAAAGAAAATGTTATTGAAAATTCTTATTATATATGATTTTATTTTGTAAATTAAAGGAAAAATATAAAACTTAATATCATTTATAAAGAAGTTACCAAATTTAATTAAGAATGGTTTATTGATTTATTTATTACTTTGAAATAATTAAATTGGTGGGATTAATTTTGATTTTTTAATTTATACCTTCAATAATGTTATTTTTTTTTGTCATTAATCGTTGTAATTTGTATTAATAATATTAATAATTAAATTTGTTTTAGGGTTTTTATTTTTTTTTTTTAAAAAAAAGAAAGCTAAGTTAATATTAAGATTAAAATTTAATTAAATTTATCCTAATTATTATTGAGATCCATCCGATAATTCCACTTTGTTTGAATTAAGGTTAATCTCCGTAAATTTTTAATATAGTAGAGCGTCTATTATCCGAACTAATGTTGTGTAGGGTGGTTCAGATGATAAAAAATTTGGATAATCAAAAATCACCAAAAAATTAAGGAACATAATGAAAGATGTAAAATAAATTAATTGCGTTTGTACATAGAGCATCTTTGTTCATTTATCTGTAGTAAATAGTGTAAAAAATATAACTATACAGCAAATTATGCTTTTTTAAAGATTTTTTTTTAAGCCTGTGGCATTTGATTTTTATAATAAAGCCAGTTCGGATAATTGAATGTTCAGATGACTGACAGGATAATTGAACGTTCAGATAAATGACGTTTGGATAATTGAATGTTCAGATATCTGAGGTTTGCATAATTGAACATTTGGATAATTGAACTTTCAGATAACTAACTTGGATAATTGAACGTTCAGATAACTGACACTTGGATAATTGTATTGTTCAGGTAACATTTGATTTTTATAATAAAGCCATTTCGGATAATTGAACGTTCAGATAAATGACGTTTGGATAATTGAATGTTCAGATATCTGAGGTTTGCATAATTGAACATTTGGATAATTGAACTTTCAGATAACTAACTTGGATAATTGAACGTTCAGATAACTGACATTTGGATGACTGTATTTTTCAGATAACTGACGTTCGGATAATTGAATGTTCAGATATCTGACGTTTGCATAATTGAACATTTGGATAATTGAACTTTCAGATAACTGACTTGGATAATTGAATGTTCAGATAACTGACATTTGGATGACTGTATTTTTCAGATAACTGACGTTTGGATAATTGAATGTTCAGATATCTGACATTTGGATAATTGTATTGTTCAGATAACTGAAGTTTGAATAATTGAGCATTCTAATAACTGACATTCGGATAATTGTATTGTTCAGATAACTGAAGTTTGAATAATTGAGCTTTCAGATAACTTACGTTTCGGATAATAGTATTGTTCAGATAACTGAAGTTTGAATAATTGAGCATTCTAATAACTGACATTCGGATAATTGTATTGTTCAGATAACTGAAGTTTGAATAATTGAGCATTCAGATAACTTACGTTTCGGATAATAGTATTGTTCAGATAACTGAAGTTTGAATAATTGAGCATTCTAATAACTGACATTCGGATAATTGTATTGTTCAGATAACTGAAGTTTGAATAATTAAGCATTCAGATAACTGACATTTGGATAATTGTATTGTTCAGATAACTGAAGTTTGAATAATTGAGCATTCAGATAACTGACATTCGGATAATTGTATTGTTCAGATAACTGAAGTTTGAATAATTGAGCGTTCAGATAACTGACATTCGGATAATTGTATTGTTCAGATAACTGAAGTTTGAATAATTGAGCATTCAGATAACTTACGTTTCGGATAATTGTATTGTTCAGATAACTGAAGTTTGAATAATTGAGCATTCAGATAACTTACGTTTCAGATAATAGTATTGTTCAGATAACTGAAGTTTGAATAATTGAGCATTCTAATAACTGACATTCGGATAATTGTATTGTTCAGATAACTGACGTTTGCATAATTGAAGGTTTAGATAACTGACTTGGATAATTGAACGTTCAGATAACTGACGTTCGGATAATTGTTGCTCTACTATATTTCCAATTCTTGATCTGAGTTGCTGTAACCTCTCGTAGAACATCAGTTATCAATAAAGCTCCTCCATTTAGTTACGTTAGCTGCTGTCGTTATTACTTCATTCCTGATTCTGCCTCCTTCTAATTCCTTTATGTGGAATTGTCTTTGCCAAGTTTGCTTGACCTATTCTTCTCTTCTTCTTCTTTGTCGCCATAAAGGTTTTAATCTAATCTTTCCTCTAATTTAATTTTTTTAATAACATAATTTCTCTTTCTTAGCATCTACTCAAATGAATTCCATTTCTGCTATTTAAACTAAATGGGCATCTCAGTTTCTCCTCTTATCTCTAACACTTCTATTTCCAAATACATATTAAATCATTTTCTTAATACAATTTTTTTTTTTTTTTATATTACGTCGGCTTGGTGGAAAAACTCATCAAGTCATTTTTTTCCCCCCAAAATGAGTTTTATTTAGAGAACTGAAGTTTTGTATGTCTACTTTCTTGTGGAAGAACTTAGCTATCATTTAAAAAAAAAAGAAAATATATTTTAGATTTACCTACTTCTTTTTGTCAATTTAAAAAAGAGGCAGTAAGAAAAAAGAGCTAAAAATCGCTATTTCCAAAATTGTTATTTTTTGACTTAATCAGTTTTTCCACCAAGTCCATGATTATATGTTATTTATTTTTTCGAAGTATAATGTATTTTTTATGAACTAATATCATGTTTTGCATATATATAAAAAAATAACTAATGTTACTATATTATAAGTAAAACAAAAATTACTTATAACTTACTTAAACAAATTATTCATATTATAAAATTATTTTTGTTTTCAAAAATTACTATTTATGTATGATAAAATGCTTTAAATATTTATCTGTTAAAATTGTAGTTGATAAAATAGTTATTTATTTGATTTTGGTTTTAAAAACTTTTTTTTGGTTTATAGACTTTGTTAAAGGTTATTTGATGTTTTTTTTTTCTAAATTTATTGAATTTACAAATGCTAAAGATTAATTTTCTTTTATAAGAAACAAATATGGGTATTTTTTAATAGTTAAAATAATATTATTAATTTCTTTTGGGTTTTGGGGGAAATACTAACGAATTAACATGCTTTATTAATTGTATTTAATTTTGTTGTTTATGATAATAGTTGTGGTTATTGTATTCTCTGTATATCCATTATCTACATTTTTTTGTTTCTTTGATTTTGTCTTATCTCTATTGTTATTGTGATAAGAGGTTTTAAGTACACAATATTTAATAGATTTCCCTATTATAATCTATTGGTCAAAATATTTATATTATTAAAAGCAGTCTTTACACGCCTTTCACCCTGTACTCTGTTTTAAGAATTCATAATTGAACTCCATGCTATTACACTCAATGGATAATAAATATAGAAATTCTCTGACCTTTTCAATCAACAATTCTTCTAAAGCAGTGGTGCATAATTTTTTCACACTATACCCCTTTCTGTTAGCTTTTTTTATACACAGCATTCAATTTTGCTTTTGAGCTTACCATCTTCATTTTGTAATTATCTATAAATTATTTGTTTTGCTCCTTATTTGCTCACTTCTGCCATAAGGTGGGTTCACAGCTAGCGGATACTTATTTGCGGAGGGCTATATAGATAACAATATATATTCGGAGAACCGCTGAGACGGAGGATGGAGTCGTTGTTTCCCTCCCCTCGAGTTTCGGTCAACCAGGTTATAAACAAAGCCAATTATAACATAGTTTTTTCAACTTGAATTTAGTTCTCTTACTTAAAAAAAACTTATATAATGAGACTATTGATAAGGACTTTTATTATTATATAAATAAGAAATCGGTATATAATAAAAATAATGTAGGAACAGATAAAAAAAACATGGACATAATACACAGTTAAAGATAAAACACTGATAAAAAAACGTAGATTAAACACAGATTATAATAAAAATAATGCAGGAACAAATGAACAGATACAAATATATTATAATAAAACAATTTAATATAAAAACAGAAAGGAAATAAGAAAAGGATGAAGTGAGGGTTTCATACAGGTTTTAAAGCGGCACTGAAAAAAAAGATGGTTTGGAACCAACTTTCTGCGGCACGGCAAAAGAGTTGCCATAGATGAATCCCTTCGGGCCTCCGCAAATACGTATCCGCTAGCTTTGAACCCACCTTTAGAGTATCTGTATTTATCTGCTTTGCCTTTTTAGTAAATAATTTTTTTCCTTGACAACTTCTTAAGTTTGCTATTTGTTAAATAATAAATGGTGAATTTAGTTTCTCTTTTAATTTAGTATTTTCAAATACCTCATTAATACATTCTAACCTAAAAACTCTGTTATCTTTTTAAATATTTGCACCCCCACCCCCTCTCCTGTTAGCTTAATATAGTAAGCATAGAGAGTATTTGGCTTAAAAAAACCTTTTTTTTATTGTTGTTTATTTTAACTAATTTTTTCCTTAAGCTACGGTGTTCGCACTAATAAAAATTTGTGATTTGGACTGTGTGTGTGTTGATTATGGTGAGCATGCGTGACAGTGTAGACACTTTGACACAAACTTAATTCACTGTTTGTGGTAATTTTTTGTCATAAATATTTTTTCCGCATAGTAAATTCAACACACAACACAAATATTTATTGGTGTGGACCAAGCTTTGGTATAACTATAGTATATGGGGCCCTTACTAGATATCGAAAGTCAATACTATCGATTGTTACAATGATGTCATATATTGATATAATACAAAAAATGCTTCATTTGCGAAACTTTATACAAAATTGTGTATGTTTTGTGTTTGAATTCAATTTGGTTTGCCCTAGAATTTTCAATCTCCGCTCCGCATCACTTTGTGGTGCTCCGCTCATTTCTGAAGAAAAACAACCCTCCTACATATAGACCAGGTAGAGGTCCAAATCAAAGTATAAAAGAGTTTAATGGAAAAGATCAATGGTCGGTGGTCGATGGTCAATAGTAAGATAACGTGTTATCAGGGGGGTACATTGTAGTTCAACTCAACCCTAGCTCTATATAAATAATAAATTGTCTTAAATTGGGCAAAAATTGTCTCTTATTAACTAATACTTTAATTATTCTTATTTAATTTAGTTTAATACCTTTTCATTTTTAATTTAATTTAATTAATTATTTATAAATAAAGACAGCTTTAATTGCAAAGAAAAGCTTTTAATGACCAAAGTTTTATTCTGCATTTAATTATATTGTATGAATTATGTTATAAGCATTTAAAACAATTCACTAAATCATTTAACTAGATAAACAGGACGTGTAGAATTATTTGAATCTTCTATTGTATTTTAATTTCAATTTATTTATTAACTTTTGTTAATAATACCTAAATTAACGTATTTAGTTACTTGTAACTGTTTTATAACTTTTTACTAGTAGTAGTTAACTTTATACAAAAAGTAATATCCAAATAACTTATTACATATGGCTCTTTCTTTTATTTATTTATTTTAACAACTTTGCTTATTTTATGTATGAATAGATCCATTTTAACTTTAAAAACATTTACGTGTTATATATTTATAAAAACTTCGGTAAATTGGTATTAGCCATTGTCAACTTTACTGCGAAAAACGCATTTAATTATTATATTTAATCTTATTTTTATTTTACTTATTAAAAAATTGACAAATTATTTTGTTTCTTTGTTATTTCTTAATAAAAAAATATTTTATTTCTATTTCTGTAAGTATTGAAGGAAATATTTGTTCTATAGTTATATTGGTGCTATTATTTTATTTGTCAACTTAATTAATTTTTAATTATACATTGCTTTAATTAATTATAATCTGATTGTGTGTCATTAATAATTAAAAATAATTTTATATATTTATAAAGTAAAAATATATATTTTTTATTGTTTGGATGTAAAGACAAACCTCTACTTACGAATATTTTACTTACAAAATAATTTTTCTTATTTTTTTTAAAAAAAATGAATGTTTTATTTACCTTTTATTATTAATATATCGTTTACATAATATGTCCTCATATTTTGATTTTTGATTGATTTATTTTGTTAATTACAATAATTTAGGATAAAATCAGATTCTGTTTTATTATTTTAGACCTATATAACAAAAGAAAATTGGAAAATGGAAAATGAATCTTGATTACTTAAAAATTTGATTTACAAATAAGTTTGCGGGAATTACGTAAATTTGTAAGTTCAGGTTTGCCTATGAATCATAATTGAAATGATCTTTTAATCATTTGATCTTTAATCGTTTTATTTATTTATTTTTATTAAATTTAATTCATATTAAATTTTTAATAAGCCTCTCTTGATCTTATCAGAAACTAGTGTATTCAATAAAAATAAAACTTATCCATGCTGATCCAATTGGAAGAGAGATTCTCATGTTTAATAAGTTTTAGGGGAAATAAATATTTTAAAAATTTGCCCTAATATTGAAATAACTCTAGATTAAAGCCCATGGAG
This sequence comes from Gerris lacustris, assembly GCA_951217055.1. Classification (NCBI taxonomy): domain Eukaryota; kingdom Metazoa; phylum Arthropoda; class Insecta; order Hemiptera; family Gerridae; genus Gerris; species Gerris lacustris. The sequence continues at coordinate 67,665,925 of OX578283.1, forward strand.
GTATCTGCTTCTTGCTCCAATTGTGTTTAAAATAAAAAAATAAAAAATGGATATAAAAACTAACACAAAACAGAGCAATCCTTCATTATAATCTCCCCCAGTTGGCTCTTTTTGGCTTCTACTTTTGCTTTTTATTCAAATGCTTCAGGTAATAAGATAGACAGTAATAACAAGAGCGCAAGTGGAGTTGAATTCGATAGAATAATAAAAAGCGAAAAGCCTCTTCATAAAATGAATTTTAAATTTTTAAAACTAGCTCTCGGGCGTCACCAGTGCCAATAAGGCCAGGCGCATACTGAAGATAAAACAGTTTGCAGACTATTTCCGAACTGTCTTTGTTGTGTCTGCCTTATCATACTTGTGTTGCTACAGCCTTGCACACTGGAGGCAAGACAGTCATATCTTGTATCCAGCGAAATAGATCTTGTGGAGGTAGCTGTGATTTGTGCTTAACAGTCTACTGATAGAAATGTGTCAGGACATTTCCTAGGCTGGAGATTCTTTTGTCTTGCACCTGTCTTTGTCTCAAGTTTGCGCACTCCTATATACTGTATAAGGGTGGTTCTCAGACTACAGGCAATTTTCATGTCCACACTCTTCAAATTGCACATAGTGTCATAGTGTTATTTTTTAGATAAATTATTTCTACCATAAATATGCATGTTAAAATTAAATGTAAATATGCTTTAACAACGTTTTTAATAATATTCGGCTATAAAAATATGTTAAGAAGTGGTAAAACTGTAATGTAACTACCATGGAAGTCCAGAAATAGGATTTTAACATTTTTTTGTTAATATATTTACCTTAAATAAGTCTATGGATAAAATTTATAAATACATGCATTCAACACTAGTGAATAGTTAATAAAACGCAATATTTAATTTAAAAAAAATATTGTATTAATTTTCAGAGCATTTTGACTTGTGTCCTCTTGTTATTTGTCATTACCATGCTCAAAATACAAACAAATCGTAGAGAAATTTTGTGTAAGGAATTTTTTTTTCTCCCTCATCGAAAGTCTTTTGGCATGCCTGCTGATAATAAAAGGCAGCGAGTTTCATGTTATTCAACGTCAGTCTGCTTCTACCATCAAAAGAAATCACTTGTTCTGGTATGTACCTTTTTAATTGAAATTACCATGGTTGTTTATAACACAGGTTATAATTGTTTGTGAACGATTTTGTTCCTGTGATTTATTAGCATAATACTGCCTGTTTACATTGTGTCAACAATATATTTTATAAAGACATTTTTAAAGTAAATAATTTACTTACAATTTTGAAATGTAATTACCATGTCTTCAAATAGTTGTAATTACCGTGGGTCTTATTCATTTTTAAAAACCACGGTAGTTACAGTTTTACCACTTCTTAACATATTTTTATAGCCGAATATTATTAAAAATGTTGTTAAAGCATATTTACATTTAATTTTAACATGCATATTTATGGTAGAAATAATTTATCTAAAAAATAAAATAAAATTGTAGCACTGCAATTTGAAGAGTGTGGACATGAAAATTGCCTGTAGTCTGAGAACCACCCATAAGCCCTTGAGGTAGCGACAGAACTGTCTGCGGGCAAAAAGACTCACAATATGGTTACATAAGTACTTTCTAAAAAAAAAAAAAAAAAAAACAGCTTCTAATAAAAATTAGAATTAAATTACTGGTAACAATAAATATAATGAGTAAATATAGAAAATAGGGAAATATTAAATTAACAGAATGAAATAAAATAATATGAAAAAAAAGATTATGTAGATAAATATAATTAAGTTATCAATTAGTAAAATAAAATTAAAAATTATAGATTTAATTTACATCTATAAAAATTAAAAAATGCAAGAAGGTGGATAATTTAAAAAAAATCATAAAATTGTTAAATAGAATAAATATAATTAATTACCGGTAAAAGTTAAAGTAAAAACCTGATGTGGGGCGACATGAGAGACAAATTACGTACTGGAGGGCCGGGGATATTACCAAGTGTGTCTAGCAGTGTAGAAGATCCACTCTCCTCTCCTCTCAGTAAGAGTAAGGGACAAAGCCCTACCCCCCCCCCCCTCCATTTTGTTTCTCCGAATCTCCAAGGAATTAAGTTTGGGGCCTTTGGTTGTAGAATATAGGAATGCCACTTTGTGCTGGAGATAAGCGAAGAAACGGCTTGTTTGGCCGACAAAACAAAGATCAAATACTTAACAAATAAACCTTTGATACAAAAAATCCACATTGTCCTAAAAGCGAGAAAATATGCTTCTAAGAGAACTGGAGGATTTTAACACGAAAGCCATTTTGTGTTTCCTTAGAAGGCATGTTATTTTTTCCATGAACTCACCTCATATGACAAGTTATACCATTCTGTTAATTTAATTCTCCCCTATTTTTTATATCCACTCACTATATTTACTATGTTACTTATGTAATTTTATTCTAACTTTTGGGAATTACACACTGTTTCTTTTTATAAAGCACTTATACAGGGTGACCTACGATAAAATGTCATAACGAAACTGTTCCGGATCCATGTTTATAGGAACTTTTTTGTTCAGCATCAAATTTCCTATAAGAACCCCAAGTGTTGTGGTTTCGTTCGGGGAAACCTTTTTTGCATTCATACAAGAAATGGTTGTGATTCTGACCAAAATATTTCATGTCTGGTAAAATTCAATCCACCATAATTCAAAAAGTAGTCCGTTGGTCTTAAACTTTAATTATACCATTTGAAAGCTTATGAAAAGCAGAAGTTTTTCCTGAAATCGCCACACTTCTAATATCCCTCAATTAAGAGTAGAAAACTCAGGAATTTTGTGGTCGAATTTTAAAAAATCCAAATTTTAAAATGTAACTGGACTTAAAAGATGCTTAGGAGCTGATAATTTGGAAATAAATGAGTGATTCTGATAGGTTTTTTTATGCTCTTTAAAATTACTCCTTAGCCTAATTTCTCTATCTCATTTAGTTTTTGAGATATTAGGCATTTTTTGAAAATTTTTGTGAAACATTAAAAAAAGAAATAGATCAATATCTCGAGAACTATTGAGATATGGGCCTATGCTTACTCGACATTTTTTGTTGCATTTGACCCATAGAATCCACCAGTTTCTTTGACATTTTATCACGGGTCACCCTCTATAACCATATTATACTGATATTGTAGGCACTGATAATGGTCAAAAGGCCAAAAGTTAGATTGAAAGCTTGGATTCGGGAATTTGTAACGGTAACGACAGAGAAAAATCATTCTCTAGTAAAGCTCAGTTGGTAAGAGCGCCTGTAACGGATATATAGGAGGTCCGTGGTTCAAGTCCCGGTGCTGGCGTCTATTTATCTGTATGTCTCCCGTAGATAATGATAATTATAATTTAATTTAAAGTCAGTTTTTATCATTCATTTCGTGGTGAGGCTTTTCATTTTTTTTATTATTATAATTGTCTTAATACTATTTAGAATGAATCACTCAATTAATTTATTTTTATTTTTTCCTTTTTCAGTATTAAGCTAAAAATAATCTTAACTTTATCATGACTTCAATTCAGTGCAACTGAAATAATTTTATTTAATTCTGTTAAAAATTGTTATATTTTAGTTAAATTTATTATTTATTTATTTAATTTGTATAATTATTTATTTGTTTAGTTGAATGAGTAAAATTTATTAATGGTTTGAATGTCTAGGCACAGATTACCATTCATTTAAAATTTATTAATGATTTGTAAATGTCTAGGCACAGATTGCCATTCATTTAATTCTTAAATAAGTTTATTATTATTTATTTGATGGACACCAAAATAAAATATGTAGATATTTAAATTTTCTAGAATACCAAATATATCTGGACTACCAAATTTTATATCTAGCTCAGAGATTAGAACACTTAATAATTAATTTAAAAAAATGTATTATATTATGTTCTTTTTTAACCAAAGTATCAAAAGGAATGCCAAATTATATACTTTAACTAATAATATTAACTGAAAAGTTACTTATTTTAGGTTGTTTCATTGTTCTATTTTCATTGAAGGCTTAATAGGAATTTCTTGGACCTAACAAATTTAATATACCTGTTTTACTATTAAGGCTTTAATTATCTTAAAATCTTCGAAGAATTTTGTTGTCTCCTGTAAAAGATGATTCACACTACTCTAACCCAGAGCCGAGCTTTTGCTCTGTGCCAGCACAATGAGTTATTGTCTAATAGGGTTTCAATATAATCATTCACACTACAATGAGTTACGACCGCCGGCTGAGCTTTTGCTGTGTTAAGGGCTTTGTTCTTTCTTGGAATGGTATAGTGTGAATCAGCCTTAAGAAGTTCTTGTCGCATTGTGATAGGCATTCTTACAGAACTCTATCAACTAAATAATCATTAACAACTGCTTAGTCTGGCTGAAAGCCTTGTGTGTTGATTAGGTAAGAAAGAGGATGAAGAAATCTCTTCTCACCTTATTAGCCACATTTCCTACATTAATTTGGCTTATTAGCCATATTCCCTACATTAATTTGGCTTATTAGCCATATTTCCTGCATTAATTTGGCTTATTAGCCATATTCCCTACATTAATTTGGCTTATTAGCCATATTTCCTACATTAATTTGGCTTATTAGCCATATTCCCTACATTAATTTGGCTTATTAGCCACATTTCCTACATTAATTTGGCTTATTAGCCACATTTTCTAAATTAATTTGGCTCATTAGCCAGATTTCCTACATTAATTTGGCTTATAAACCAGTTTTTCTTTATTAATTTGGCTTATTAGCCAAATTTCTTTCATTAATTTTGCTTAGGTAGGAATCTTTTAACCAATAAAGAGTTAAAATTGAAAAAGTTAAAACTAAAACGGTCCGTACGACATTGCCACTTGACCTGTCGCCCCATAAATGAAGTTAACAAATGAACCTAAACAATGAAAGTTGTAAGTTCTGCATGGTCAAATGCCATTTCAAAAATAAAAAAAGAACACCATGTTTCTTATTGAGGTTTGTTTGGCTAAAATGGATTGTGTTTATTGTTTATCCAGATATTGCTTACCACTGTGAAGTCCTATAGCTAAGTGTTGTTTACTTCATTTGGCCCTCTAAAGCCCATCCTATCCAGTTCCAGCCATTGGACACTTCTACCGTAATGTCTATTTTTATTATTTTTTTTTTTTTAAAAATACGATTGTACACAAGCTTAATGGATATATTTTCTTTTTTTAACATAATGACTATAACGCCAAATTTAAAGGTACAAGGTGTTACCATATCACCATTGACATTGGTCACCAAAATTATTCACTGTCTTATCTTTCAATAAGTTTTTAAGAAAGACAAATTCTACTTACATCGAGAAAGTATTATATTACTTTCTAGTCATTGAAATAGATAAATATTACGATGTATTTATAAATATTGGTATTTTTATTTATTTATTTAATTTTTTTTAACATTATGATAATTTATTTATAATTTTTATTTATAATATAATATATATTTAAAGAAAAGTAATCTTGAATTACGCTAATTTATATTATTAATAAATATAATAAAATATTTTATAAGCTTTTATGATAAATAATCTATTATTATTAGTGTATTCATATAAAAACTTTATATAGTAGTTGAGTGTATATGACTGCAGTCAAACACTCATTAAAAAGAATAAAAAAAAAATTATGTATGTAACCTATAAAATTAAGATTATTTACTTTAGTAGCATTGGCAAAAGGCAATACATTAATTTATTTAAATACACTACATATTGACTAACCCTGTTAATAAAAATTATGATTAAGGTGCTGTAATCAAAATTTGTTATTTGCAACTATTTTTAAAAAAATGTATTATGTTAAATTAATTTCTTCCTTAACTACTATTTTTAAGTTGTTATGTAGTATTTTGTGAATTTATATAATATTTTTTAAATTTAAAAAAATATATTGAAAATATTAATTCTTGTATTAAGAAGAAATTATTATATATTTCAAATAAAAAAAAAGAAATAAACTGTGATTATAGCAGCGGCTAATTGTATTTATTTATTGTAGTTTGTTAATTTATTTGTAAAAATTAAAGGGATCTGTTTCTTGAAGGTGTTTGTTTGTGATTCCAAATTTATACTGTACAAATAAATCATTTAAAATATATATGTGTTTTTTGTGAATTTTTTGAAATTTGGCACAAATGTACCTCTATGTATGCCAAACAAATCCACTAAATTTAATTTTGATATTAGCCGCCATAATAATTAGAAACTTTAATAATACCGAAAGTATAAATATGACATAATACAGCATATCGTTGGAACCGGTAAAGAATAAGGAACAAATATAAAAAAAAACGATGAAATTCCATTAATTATGTATTTTAAAACTTATAAGCAAACATAATTATTAATTAGTGCTATACTTTTGTTAAACATAAAAGTTTGTTTACATCTGTCAAAATACCGCCAAAATTCAAATAATTAAATTAATGAAATAAAAATAATGTATTTTTTTTTTTAAATAATAATTTAAAAAATCAGTTAGTTCAAAACGGTCACCCGTCCAAGTACTGACCACGCCCAATGCTGCTTCCTTCTGCTGAGAAGCAGCAGGAGTGGCCACTTTAGTGGCCTCCGAAGTGAGGTACCTCGTACCTGATTTTTTTTTTTTTGTTATCATAGACTGTAGATTATTATTTATGTTTGTATATTGTAGTATTATACCCTTTCTGTTTATAATTTCCTTCTATGGTCTGTTAAGTATGCATGTAAGTTCTCATTATATCTGCTATATTTCAACCCACAAGTTCCCTGTATAAAGCTTTACACACGGAATTGAAAACTAATGTAGTTCTGCTACAGTGTGACTGTATCTTGCTGTCCAAAACTATTTGTATAGTTGGACTATATGCTAGTTTTTTTTTTTTTAGCTATAGTATAGTAGAAAACTATCCCTGTGTGAACACCCTTTTTATAGACTATACGAATATTGGAGTATATCTCCCGACCTACTTAAACTACAGATTTGAAATTTGCTTTGCAAATATGTATCGCATTTCCAAAATGGCGGCCATTTACCCCCCAAAAAATTAAAACAAAAAGCAAAAAAATACCCCCCCCCCCCCTGCAACCCCATTAGGACTGGTCCAAAAAATAAGGCAAAAATACAAAAAAATTCATCTCTGTGGTCCAATGATATTTCCGGGAGTTGATATAAAAAAGTCAAAATTTAGGGGGCCGTAACTATGGAGATCCAAAATTTGTTTTCTTGAAAATTTAAAGTTGGGTATAATTTTAAAGGTACATATTGGAATTTGGTTCACAAATGTATATCGCGTTTCCAAAATGGCGGCCATTTTACCCCTAAAAGAACCAAATAAGTGCATACCTAAGATATTCTAAAGGATAATGATATGTACTGTAAAACCTGGATAATGTGACCACCGAAGGGACCGACCAAAAGTGGTCACCTTAGGCAGGTGGTCAACATACCCAAAATGAGTAAAAAAAAAAAATCGGTCCGAGACAACTCAGACAAAATTCTCATATACGAGTTCAAATTACTTAGCTCAGTGTTTTATTTATTATTTTTCGTATTTTTATAAGTACAATTAATTATTATTGAACATTCCATCAAAATTTATCATAAAAATAACTTCTCGGGGAATCAAACCCGGTCTTTCTCCGTCCGCGTTTAAAGCTATTTTCTCAGGAACTAGATTTCTCCCGGGGGAACGGCTTATATCGATAGATTCGTACTTAAATGGACTACATTTTAGAATTTTAATCAAATTCCTCGGAACTGTTTTCGAGAAATCATCTTTTTTACGTTTTTTCGCAGTTTTTAGGGGGTAGCGCCCCCAAATTTGGGACTGTTACAAACAAAAAGGGCGAAAAGGAACATTTATAGAAAAGAGACACAATTTGTAAATAATTTTTTACAATAGGTGATGCTACAATGTATATGAACTTCGTTCCTACTGGGTGTCCCGCAACACCACACATCTTTCTTTTCTAAATACTAGTATATAATGGTAATAATAATAATATTGACACAGAAGGATAAATTGAAATATTTATTTTTACAAAAATAGAGAATGTACTAAATCATGAATTCAGTTAAGATGCATTTATTTAATAATATTCAAAACTCAGTTACTGGTCTTGTTTGAATCCATTTATGAATGTTTGGTATTTCTTTAACTCTTGATTCCAGATCTGTTATATTCTTATATTTATCTAATTGTGACGGGATCCTGTCGTCCTTCAGTATGCCTCTTACCATTTCCAATAATGCAACGATGTAGAGATCTCCCCATGATAACTGAAAATTTAATGTTTCATTTGTCAATTTATTACAAAAATGTACAGTAAATAATATCCAAGATTTGTTGTTTAATGTTCAGTAAACTACAGGTAGTAGAGAAAAATATAGATAGTCCAGGAGATAGCGAGCAAAAAAAGTGTCTGACTAACATCAAGCTAAAATTTTGTGTACAAGTAAATCTTTTAGTGCCTTTTAAGAATATGTGATCGGCTAAGTTCGTCTGCAGGACATAGCTTAGCAGTAGACATTTGAAAAAAACAAACCCGTGGAGAGCGACCATGTCTTACCAATTATAGTGGACAATGTGATTTTCATGATCCTGAGTATAGAATTAGCTAGTAGACAGAAAATCAAGTTGATGTTAGTTAGTCTCTTTATAGGTGATCACTTTGATTAGGAGTAATATTTGAATAACTAACCTATCAAGTGACAAACTAACATCAACTTGGTTTTCAGGCAGCTAACTAATTTTATACTCAGGATCATGAATATCACATTGTCCCCCATAATTGGTGGGACATGACTGCTCTCTACCAGTTTTTTTTTTTTCAAATGCCTATTGCCAAGCTATGTCCCGCAGAACTTAGCCGTCCACATATTCTTAAAAGGCACTAAAAGATTAACTTGCTCATAAAATTCTAGCTTGATGTTAGTCAGACACTTTTTTGTACGTTATCTCCAAGACTAATAGTAGTTTATTTAAATGATATTAAATTATAACAAATATGGACAAAGAGCTTCAAAATAATATGTTTTCATAAAAATAAAGAAGTATGGCTCTCCATGACCAAACCGAAAAAAGTATCATATTTCGTAGAACTTTGAAGATAGTACCCTACTATGAACTTATTTCGATCCGACCCCCTCCAAGTGGAGTTATAAACCTCCAAATTTGAGTGATTCCAATTTTTTTTTCTTTTATTTATATGTTTAGGGGTTCATTCATTTTTTGATGAGGGGGTAGGGTAGGGTTGGGTATATGTTTGGGGTGCTCATATTAAAAACTAAATATAAACTAAGAGAAAATTTAATTCAATTCCAATTTTTTATTTTTCCCCCCGCTTCGATTGCACATGGGTCATTAGCGCTACAAACAATTAATTATACCAAGTAAGAATGGCGGTGTGAGAGCGCGCTCGTCTCTGATTAAGCCCTATATCTGATCTTCTTGATCTGGTATAGGTCCAGAGTTGGGTGGGCATCGTCAGGCCCCTGATGAGTCGGACGCGACGAAACGATGCAGGACATGGCGTAATGCCGAGACAACATCTTTTGGACGTAATGTCTGATGTTGGAACAGGTCCTATGTGTCACACAAGCGTGGCACATCCCTAGGTGTCTCTCACTTACACAAATTGTGTACCTTATTGCAGTGTGCAAAAACACGGTATTACATTGCTGATAATTAATTACACCTTCATGCTATGTTACTATCCCATTTAGAGTTTGTTTAGAATTTGTTTCCACATTTAGAGTATAATTCTTTAACTCTCTCCCGTATGACTTCAGATTAAAAAATATATGCCAACATATTTGGCATATTCGTCAGTATAGTCGTCAGTCGATGAGAAGAGAACTGGAAGTGGCTTTATGCTAAACCTCCGTCTTGCCAACCGGAGGGCAGGACATTCCGTAATTAAGTGTCGAATCGTGACATCTGCTTCACCGCATATAAGACACCTAGGCCTCCGGATCCCCTAGCAGAATAACATATGGGTGAGGCGCGTGTGCCCGGATGCAATTCGCTATAGTATGGTGGTAACTTTTCCTGGTGAAATCTTGAGGCCGGGTGATTGGCTCAATGGGAGGCAGGACTTTAGCTAGAGGAGTCTGGACCTCCCACCATCTCTTCCCATGATAATCTTAGAGTCTTGCTAATCAAGCTTAGATAATCCTCCAGCCTAACAGGGAGAAAAGTGGCATCTGAGGAAATAGCATTCCTGGCAGCTATATCTGCTATTTAATAATTACTGAGGTTTTTCATTTGAAAATCCCAAATTCAGGTTCTACCTAATTCAGAATTTTTAATTATTTTATCACTTACTTCATTATTTGCTATAAATCCTCCATTGTCTTTAATGAGTTTATCAAATCTTTCCATGTAATAAGGAAAAGTTTCAGTTATAATGACTTCTTTCATATTTGCCTTCCTATCCGTGTCCTCTTCATGCCACCATTTAGTTATATCTAAGAAAAAAAGAAGATATATTAATGAAATTAACTACAAAGCAAAGTGAGGTGTTAGAGCAGGGGTTCCCAACGGGGTCCAGGTAGACTCCTTGGGGGTCTATGGAAATTATAAGGGGCTTGTGCCTGTAGTATTCCAGAGGTCTATTGGGGGTCGATGATAAATTTAGGGGGAATTGAATAATTTCGGTGCAGTTGGATAAATCCGCTTTTTGTAGAATCAGTATTTTGATGTTAAATGTTTTATATTATAGTTGCAGATTAAGAGACATTACAGTAGAATTTCTTTCAGCGAACTATTACAAATGTACACTACAGGTGAACATATATATTTGTTTTAAAAATTTACACTGAACACTCAAAGCAATTAAAAGAAGATAATATGTTATGTTAGCTATAGTGACGATACGATGATAAGGGATTTCAGGGCTCGATTTGAGGCGGAACGGCGTTCCGGGACCTCTCTCTCTGATAAATAAAAAATAAAATTATCGGCACTAAGATTTTTTTTAAATCCTCAGTTAAAATTTTGTTTGTCAGTGAGTGACTACAAATTTGATTAAGGATATCATGTATTAAACTGACACCATAGTATTACCCTAGACTAGCTCGCAATTTATTAACAAAGAGACAGGGAATGTTTTTGTTGATTTAATTATTCATATAAACTTAAGTAATGACATAAGTTTCCACACAAAACCCTGCAGTGTGGGTTTATGTCTAAAACTGCTTAAAATGCTAAAGAGCACACACTTGACCCGTTTATTCTACTATAATGTTTTATGCTGAACATTAATGGAAAAATGCAAGGGGGTCGATGAAGAAAATAATTTTTTAAAAAGGGGTCGATGAAAGAAAAAGGTTGGGAACCCCTGTGTTAGAGCATTGAAAGTGTTGAAAAATTGCCGAAGCCAGTTGATAAATAGCAAGAAGATCTTCATCCAGGAACAGACTGCAATATTTAGTTACTAAGCGCATACTCTTGTTTTTCAAATAAGGTAAAGAAAAAAAAAAAAAAAAAATCAAAAGGGTTTTATACTAACTTAATCTGAAATCGGTGAAAGTATCGACAGCAGTGTCTATCTGAAGCTGGTGCCAAGGTGTTTTACCTGCTAGCCCAGCCTTGTTACCCAGGTAACGGCAGATAGCAGCACTTTGATGTATAACTCGTCCATCTACCTCCAGAGTGGGTAACTTACCAAATGGTGTCTCTTCACAAAGAAAATACATTTGTTCATATTTAGCTTTCTTAGTATATTTAAATGTTAAACTAGTATATTGGATACATCTTGCAGATTGTATTTATTATTATGTTTTTTTTTTTTTTGTTTAATTTAAACTTTTATTTCATCATTATCCTTATAACTAATTAATTACTTGTTTGATTTTATTATTCGAGTTTATCTTTTATTTTTAATTAATCTTTATTATTTTAAATATTATTTATTAAAGTCACCGATATAATTTTATTTAAAATCTTGAATTTTTCTATTTCTTTCTGCGATGAATTTTATTTTGTATTTCACTTTTCTTTTTTTTTTATGACCAATAAAATTTAGCTCATTTCATTTCTCTTTTAAACCCTTGATTGCATGTTAATTCTTTTTTTTTATTACCTATAATTACAGTTCAAAATTATCAAATTTCAATTAAACCAGCCCTATAGGGCTGATATTTTATCATCATTATTTTATCTCTGGAGAAGAGACCGGGTCTTGTTTTTTTAATAGCCCTCTCTGCCCTAACAATAGATAGAAAATACAAAAAATACCATGTGTCTTCATGCTATAATAGGTGCTCCTGATGTATCAGTGATGCGGAGATACATCAGCAGTGACGGAAATAATTATAATTTTGATTAAAAGAATGACAAGGCGGCAAAAGGTGTGGGTATCCGTCAGCAGAGCCCCAAAAATGCTTTTGATTAGTTTCCTCTTGATTTTTCTTTTTACTGATAAAGCAATTGCAAGTATTCTAGCGAAGCAATGTTGTAGAACAATAATTTGGTGCCTACTTAATTTTATGGTGCAGATAATATGTCGCTGATTTGTATGTTATTATATACATCTTATCCAGGTATCAGTTTAACTGGCAGTTCAGCAGGGGGTAAACTCTTATACTAGAAATAATTTTTTTCACCCCCACCTTCGGAGCTAAAATCCATTTCTCGATTTCGCCTCTGGGTATGATTTTTCTGAACATGTATGCCAAATTTCGTCAAAATCGTTCCAGTAGTTTAGGCTCCACGCTTTTGCACAGACGACGAGTAAATGTACCTATGAAAACTCGAAAACTAATAAATGGAAAGCACTGGGCTAAGTAATTATGAACTCCAATATGAGAAAGTTTGTTTGAGTTGTCTCGGACCGATTTTATGGTGTTTAATTAATTTAATTGGAAGTTTAATATGGTTTTTATATTTATATTATATAAATGTATTATACAAGTCTTACAATTAGTTTTTATTCTGACAGCATGGGAAAATCAAAGGAAGAGCCAATGAGAGGTTAAGATTTTGACATATAACTTGTAGATGTAAAATCTCCAGATCTCATTGGCTCTTGCTCAGTTTTTCAACGCTATCAGAGTAAACACTTTTTGTAATATTAGTATAGTAGTGATTTAATTGATAGGTTACCTTTCTTAAGGTGTGGCCACTGTTCTGGCTCGACTCTGACATCTTGGAAGGCTTGTCCCATGTAACTAAGCATGTATCTGATAGGCTCTCCTACAGCCATTACAGGAAAATATACAAGCTTATATTTACTCATATTTCTTTCTATTTTATCTTTAATTACTCTAAAAGAAAAAAAAAGTTTATATTACAATAGGGTAAAGGCACCTAATATGGCACAGGTAGGTAATATGGCATAGTGGGTTTTCTCTTGAACCAAGAGCTAATTTCTGTCAGCGAATGAGTCAACGAAGTAGCTATACAGTAGTGCCGCTAGGGAGATAGCGATATATCTTAAACTCCTCACCGTTTTCTCAATATTCAGCCATTTCCCAAACTTAGTGTCAACAAAAGTTTATAGTGATTCCTTTTGATCGGCCAAAAGTAGTGTAATGTAAGTACTTAACTAATATATGGTTACAGATATACATTCAGTATGTTGTGTAGATTAAGGTGCACCCATCAGTTGTATGTTTTGAACTCATTGTTTATTTTATGGAAGAACTGATGTGAAAAACGTGATTCCCCCAAATATGGCATATGAAATATTCTCAATTAAGACATATGCCATATTCAGGGTGCCTTTTCAACAATGCGATCTAATATTCAGTATTTAATAAATAAACATATTAATTTCTTATAATTATAATAGATAACTATTTTACATTAATGTACGGAGATAAAAACCAGATCATTGCTGTGATTTCCATGGTATGCCATATTAATGGCCGACAATTTTTATCATCGTTTTTGGATTTTTTCCTTTTAAAAATTCTCAGAAGTCTTGTGTTAAATATTTAGTCATTGTAGCGTTGGCTCATTATACTTAAGTAATTAATCTATCACTAGGATTTTTTTGTGCTACAAAATTCGCTATTTGGAGGGGTGAAACCTATTGCCGAAAAACACTATGCCATATTAGGTGCCTTTCCTCTATACGAAGGGTATATGGTATATTGTTATAATATTTGTTATAAAGAGTGTCCCAAAATTAACACGAGATTTGAATTTGCCGCCATTTGTGAATTAATCTGAGGCCATCTGCTAGCTATTTTCGACAAACCATCCAAATTTCATAAAAATCAAATGTTCTTTTGAAGATATAAAAGTACATATGTTAGTGTGCATGTTAAAGAGAAACAAATGGGCGCAGAAGGTTGACACTTATGGACCAACAATGGTTAATTTTGACCTAAATTTTATTCAAATTGGAAGAGTAGTTTTTAAGATATATGTTAGTTCGCAAAATTTGAGAGACAGACCGCCAGACTGACACGGAACTAAAAATGTTCCCTGAGTCTGAGACGGATTTCTGTTTTGAAATTATTGAAATAGGAAACATAAACATTTTTCGTTCTTCAGAACGATCACTTCTTCGCTTATAAGTTCGGAAGGAAAAGTTAAAATATAATTTAAATATAATTGAAGCGAGCGTAGCGAGCTTCCTACATTCAACGAAATATGCTCCGTGTCTGTCTGTCTGTCTGTCTGTCAGTAACGTTCACGCGTGTGACGATAACTTGAGTAAAAGTTGACCGATTTAGTTGAAATTTGGTATACATGTTCCTCTTACTAATACTCAGGCTAAGTTCGTTGGACAGCGTGATCCGTCCAAGAGTTCGCGCGCAACGCTCGCGTAAACGAGAGGTTCAAAAATTAAATTGGAATTTCAGGACGGAAAAAGATTCTATCATCATCTATTCGATGAGACGAACATTTTTTTCAAATAACATTTTTTAGTAAAACCAACAGCGACACCGCTATGAATTAATAAAGATCGCTAAAACTATTAAAGCGGGCCTAAACGTTTATAATAGAGAAAACAACCTTTTTACCGATATCTTACGTTCTAACGTAACGATTTTAATAAAACTTCATAGACACCATCTGATGCACAATTGAAACAGGCATGCAAAATTTCAATTTGATACATGCAGTAGTTTGTTTGTAGTGTAACGGGGAAGCCAAGTCCAGAATATTCTAGGAAAGCAGTGTAGACCTTAGGCTAGCAAAGGCTCGAATTTCTGTCTAGTGGTGCTTTCCCCCACCAAGAATCTAACAGACTAAGCCCTAGCACAGAGTCACACGGGGAGTCCGATCTTAGCTCTGGAGGTGTACACATCTTACAAACAATCATACACATACACATTCATATACAAATAAATATATATATCAAACATTTATAATCTACTTTATTCCACTCACCAAATCCCCGTTACATTGGTGGCAGCGGTGGGATTCACCCCACACAATTAATAACAATCAAATAACAATTTCAAACAAATAACACATTTTATTATTATTCAATTATTATTATCTAAACTTACACCTTCAGAGACGCGAGTGCACATCAACACTTCAACAATCAACAATTCAATCACCATTCAACTTCTCATCATCATCATCATCATCATAACCAAAAATCACAAGCACAGTCGGATTCAAACACAAGGTAAGAACTTATCATAATTATTTAAATATATAATAATAATACATTTATTCATTTTTTTTTTTAACAACTTAAAAACACAATATGTATGATTATTTAACAATTTATGCCTGTCAATACTGCCAGAAATTATCCCACTTAGCCAGTAACTGCCCACACAATCCTCGAAACACTATTTGTCAATTATGCGACCAACAAGGGCATACGGCAGAACAATGTAACAAATATAAAATAATATATTGCAAATTTTGTAACCAAGCTGGTCACGGAGTGTTCGAATGTAACAAACTTAGACAAAGTTTAAAAACTCCAGAACCAATTCAACCAAAATTTATCACCACAACACCAATTCAAAACACTGAGTTAATGTTACATGGGCATGAGGCTAAACAGTGCAACACACATGAAATTATATATTGCAAATTTTGTAATCAAGCTGGCCACGAAGTGTTTGACTGCAGCAAATTAAGGCAATTTTTAAAGACTCCAGAACAAAATACACCAACAAAAACAACCACCTCAAACCCGCAAGAAATAAACACTCAACAACAAGAAATTCAACCTCAAACTAACACCTCAAAACCACAAGGAACAAACACAAAATATCAAATTCAACCTCAAACTATCACCTCAAAACCACAAGGAACAAACACTAAACATCAAATTCAACCTCAAACAAACACCACAAAACAAACCCAAATAATAACACAAATGAATTCAACAGGCACACAATTTCCACGTACTCATAACAAATTTACAAAACCCAATTGCAACACAACAGTAGTAACTATACCATCAATAAATTTAGTACATAAACAGGTTATCATCAAGGCAAAGTTATACAGAATTCCGGAAGAGACAGTCATAGATAAAAGTTCAGCGACATCAGTTATTCACCCAAATTTGTTTACTAAGACTGAAGTCATAAACCCTCTAATCACTCTCAAAGGTAAAACAGGTCAGATCATGATTGTCCAAGCACAGATAAACACATCCATTCATTTTTTAACACACATAATTTTAGGTCATACGAGACTGTTTACTCATTCATTTTTTGTCTTAGAGTTTGACAATAGAAACTTTAGTCTTATATTAGGAATAGGACGGTTTAACAAGTATAATGGCATAATTAACTTTCAGCTATCGGAAATGTCATTTAAATTTACAAAAATTAAATTTGTTGACCAAAGTAAAAGTAGGTTAAAGAAACAGCTGATTGACCTCCTACATCGCAAACCATATGACATAGGAGATAGAAATAAACAAGCAGCTGATATAGTAGAATTGCGTACGTTACTAGGGAACACAGGACAACAAACTAGTGGATCAGCAGATTCCTTTACTCAGCTGGACTCATTCACTCAAACTAACATGCACGGAACCCAACACAAACTTATATAGAACCACCAAATAGCCACACACCCACAAATATACACAACATATTTTTTATTCATCATATCTGTATTTTTAATTCAACCAGGAACACTTAGTTTGAAAAAAAAAAAAAAAAAAAAAAAAAAAAAAAAAAAAAAAAAAACTTTAAGCGCTCATATTATTATCTCATTACTAACACTATTATTTTGTTTTAGATAAATGACGCCTTAAACAGAGGCACGTGCAGATTGCTGATGAAGGGTCAAAGCCCCCTTCAACATCTAATTAATATAATATTACATTATGCATTTTTTACAGCTTCCATAAATTCTCCCACCAAACCATATTCTCCTGTCATATCCAATTCCCCACCAGACTTGCAATTTTGCAATAACACTTCGAACTTACCTAATAGATCTTATTTCCTTTTAACTTTATGCCTAATGTATTTTTTTTCTTCACGTGACTTACACGGGAAAATAATTAATTTATTAATCATTGTAAAATGATCCTTCTAGACACTGAAGGCATATTATACATATATAAATTTCCTAGTCAGCATTTCCATTGTTTCCCAGACGGAGTAGATATATAACAGGATTGTGCTTACAGATTTTTTTTTACACCTACTCAGATTAATCTTAATTCATGTAAATTCATAAGAAAATGTAATATTAATTTATCGTTAATCATGCATTGCTTTTGTTTTTATCTAAATTTACAAGAAAATATTATTATAAGATTTGATTGCTTTATTATAAGAATTGCTTCAACACTGCCAAGTAGTAAAAAAAAAAAAAAAAAAAAAAAAAAAAAAAAAAAAAAAAAAAAAAAAAAAAAAAAAAAAAAAACTGTAGAGTAACAACGTAGTCATTTAAATTGTAAGCCAAAGCTTTAAGGAATGTGGAACGGACAGAAAAAAAAGAGAAAAGAAAGACTGAGCTCATCAAAATCACAATCAGCTGATCTTCAAAACAAAAGAAGGTAAACAAACGTATCTCTCTCTCTTTCTTTTTATTCACCATAACATAAAACACGAAACTGTAACAACGTTGTGCTTTTATGGGCCAACAGCAGAACTTCTCCTTCCATCAAGTCCTTCCTTAATCTCCAATGGGAAGTATGATGGAAGGGTGATCAGTCTCATCATAATATATATCATCAATCATCACTACTGTATCATCTCGCGAATGAGACATACAGTCGGGGTTTAACCCCCCACATGGATCATCACTACTGTATCATCTCGCGAATGAGACATACAGTCGGGGTTTAACCCCTCACATGGAATTCAGGGAGTGCACAAACCTCCCTGATTCTACAAGAAACCAACAACAACAATCTTCAACAATATTGACTGACACCCAAAAATAGAAAACTCCCACTAATCTTACCATTAACCTTATCCTTGGTAACCTACTTTCACTTTACCCTTTACCCATCGGAGAAACTAAATTCTGCTTGCATTGGTTTCACTGATGTACTTGCTGGTCCAAACAGTTACCATATATCACACAACACGAAAATTCAATAGGAACGAGAGAGTGAGACGTGATATCAGCATGCTCAGTAATAGCCTTTCCACAGTCCTCAACCAAGCTAGATAAATAGTTAGTAGTTCATTCAAATTAATAATTTAAGAATAAATTGAATCCGAATAATTAGAGGAAATTATTTTATTATAAACAAAGGCATATAACCTAATAATAATCATTATAATTATAAGAAACAGTAAATTTAAATAAATGTATTTGTTTAACTTAAAAATAACTTCTAAGCTTATTATTAATATATTAAATACATGTATATAATATAATAATAAAAAAAAAAATTAATACTAATTGTAAGAAATTCTTCATAATTATAAGAAAAAAAAAAAAAAAAAAAAAAATGTAATTTTAATTAATCTATTTTAATAATATTTAAATGTTACAGCATAATAATGTGATATGTGTAAAAATATTGTAATCACACACACAATAGGTACACACTCCGACAAATGTAGGTGAACGGAGAGAGACCCTATTAACACGAACGTAATCTTCAAGACACTCCTAAACCTAAACTCAACACGTGGATTACTCCAACTCACCACAGTTCACCAGGAGTCCACCAAAACACCTCTTTACGGGACTGAAGGACAACACACAACATACTATACTCTCAGGACCCATCAACAAACAATGGCCTGGTCACCAACTGCCAGGACCATCCATGAATCAACAATGGCCTGGCCACCAACTGCCAGAACCATCCCTCAACAACAACCAGGTCACCATCACCACGCTACCAGCACCCATCATCCCAGGACCACTTGAATTCATCAACTCATAAGGTCTCTCCTCCTTTCCGCGACACATTGTATCAAGTATACACCTCCAGCTCAAAGTCACAAACCAAATCAATACAAACACTACACTGCCTTGGCTACTTCCTTCTTCGGGGAGTAACCTGTTCGCAGGTGCTCACTCTCCAAAGAAGGGGGGTCTGTAACGGGGAAGCCAAGTCCAGAATATTCTAGGAAAGCAGTGTAGACCTTAGGCTAGCAAAGGCTCGAATTTCTGTCTAGTGGTGCTTTCCCCCACCAAGAATCTAACAGACTAAGCCCTAGCACAGAGTCACACGGGGAGTCCGATCTTAGCTCTGGAGGTGTACACATCTTACAAACAATCATACACATACACATTCATATACAAATAAATATATATATCAAACATTTATAATCTACTTTATTCCACTCACCAAATCCCCGTTACAGTAGCAAAGAGATACAAATTATAAATATTGAAATAGAGATGTGTGGTTAGAGGAATAGTAAGAATGCGGGGTGGTTCCCTTACTACTAGCCGCTGTACTACTACCAGACCCATTATCTATCAACTCATCATGATTCACAATATCTTTTTTTTCAATATTCAATACATATTTATTACTATACGCTCGCTTCAATGATAGAGCCACGCGATGCCTAGTTTATTAAAAGTTAAAAATGTTACCTTTTAAGCGGTATAATCCTAGTTTATTTTAAGGTTGGATGGAAGGCCGCATCGACTCTGAATCGACTTTGTATTTATCAGTTTCCAGATAACATAACTGAATAAGTCTCAAAGGTCGAAGCCATGTGGTGTGGTGGGAGGGATTTCAATGAATTATTCTGAATAAGCTTTAACCCCCACTCTGATTTCTTTCAATAGATTTAGTCTCGCGTTTCAAATCAGTTTGATTATGCTAAATTATTTCAAACATTCGTTTATTTAGGATTCTTTGGAGGTTTAAATGTATAATTGCTTCTTTCCTTCGTTGTATAATACAGTTCTATAAAATTACTTTAACATTTAGTTCGTTCTTTTTATGTGACAAAAGAAAGTAAATATTTTTAGGCTCATATAATCCTAAATCCAAATATTAGGTATGTACTCTATAATCTAGTTACACAATAGGTGGGGTCGGGGTCACATAAAATATAGAACATCTGAAAACCGAAGGTTAATAGCTGCATATTCTTTTCCTACTCTTCAAGACCTTTAAAACTATAAGTCATGCTGACCAAAGCCATTTTTTTAGTCGTTCACTATTTTGGCCACCATTTTGAAAAAAATATGTGTGACATTTCCAAAAACTGTTACAAAAATGCTGAGATGTACTTTGTGCCAAATTTCGTTCAAATCAGTCAATTATTTTTAAGCCAGTTATCGTTAGACAAACTAACAAACATACTTTTAAAATCCCAAAACGCTGAAATGAAGGACTTGTATACTAAGCTCGTTCAAGCAGCTCTTGAAGAGCTTTTGTTAAATATCGTGTTTTTGTCGGGATATCGATATTGTTTTTATCTAACTGCCGCTTGAGAGAGTTAGTATCGGGGGAGAGTAGGATGAGCCGCAGTTTTTGATATCCAGATTATACAATACGAGCCCTTAGGCCCGTGGCAACGGGCTTAATTTATATAAATTAATTTAGAAAAGTTATTATTATCTATTAGAGACCAACAAATCAAAACATTTATTTCATATAAAGGACTAGCCGGAACGGCACGCTTCACGCGCCTTTCAATCTAGAAGTTGGCGCCGTGGGTGAAAAATAATTAAAACAATATAATTAATATATCATTCTTGTTACATAATTTTGTATTTTAGTGCAAGTAGGTATTTTATTTTTAAACATTTTATCTAAATTAAATATATATCCAACTGTTTTTTAATGTTTTTCATTATAAATGAATTGAACCATTAATTTTTATATTTATCCACTTTGCAGTTATTATTTAGATAATGAATTTTGTTTAACTGTAATATATATTTTTAATTAAAAAAATAAATTTTGAAATAAATTTACCTTCAATCTTTTTATTTTATAATTTTTAATTATTCTATTTAATACTACCTTTAATTTTCAAATTTAGGTACAATGAGTCCATTTACCAAATTTCAGATCTCTAAGTCCACTATAAGCTAAGATAATAGTATATATAATTAAATCCAAGATAGCAGCCATATGTTGAAGTGATATTACCTTAATTTTCTTCTTTAGATACCATTAGTCTATGAACCAAATTTCAGATCTCTAGGTCCACTGAGGGCTGAGATAATAGTGTCCGATTAAATCCAATATGATTCAATATGGCGGCCATTTGTTGAAGTGAAAGTACCTTAAATTTTCTTTTTTAGCTACTATAAGTCTATGTACGAAATGTCAGGTCTCTAGGTCCCTTAGATGACGAGGTAATAGAGTGTTATTAAATCCAAGATGGTGGCTACAATTCAATATGGTGGCCATATGTTGAAGTGAAAGTACATTTAATTTTCTTTTTTACCTACTATAAGTCTATATACCGAATTTCAGATCTCTAGGTCCACTGGAAGCTGAGATAATTGTGTGTGATTAAATCCAAGATAGTGGCTATAATTCAATATGGCGGCTATATGTTGAAAAGAAAGAACCTTTAATTTTCTTTTTTTACTACCATAAGTCTATGTACCAAATTTCAGATCTCTAGGTCCACTTGAATCTGAGATAATAGAATATGAATAAAACCAAGATGGCGGTTATAATTCAATATGGTGGCCATATATCGAAATTAAAATGGCCTTACTTTCCTATTTATGGTACACTCTATCTATGTACCTAATTTCAAAGCTTTATGTCAATGGGAAGTAGGAAAATTAGTGATCAGTCAGTCAGTCAGTCAGTCAGTCAGTCAATCTCTGTCACTCTTAGTTTTATAATATATATAGATTATTGATTTATGTTAGTTCTTTAAGGGCCCCCATACATGATCAAACATTTTGCGCAAACATTAAACAGCCCCATACACGGTCAAAATGTTGGAAATATTTTACACATTGATGTAAAGACATCATGAACAAACAGTGGAAAAGAGTAAAATAACCTGATATCTCGATCCCCTCCACGACCTGTTCATATGAGCGTTATGAATACGATCCCCCTTCCGATCACTTATTTTTGGTGGAGCGGATTTGAACCGATACGATCCGTCGTTCTCTGTTCTCTATTCACACAGCGTTTTGAACTAGCGGATCGTTTTCAAAACGATGTTTGAACGTAGTATAGTATAATCTTAAATAATACTTACACTAATTTTTCGAGTTAATAATCAAAAGTTGAATTATTTAGTCGGAATATGAGTTTTCAAGGATAATTAAAAGGTAAGAACTATTTATTTTCAAAAATTATTATTTATTTAATAAATACATATTATATGTATAGAGATTAAAGATAAGCATTGATGGAAGGATGGAAGTTTTATATTGGAACATCTGGACTTCGTACTTGGTGGCTAAAAGGATTAGGTTCTTCGGACAGGTTGGTTAGCTGGTGGTACAGTCCTGTCATTAAAACGAATGGAGACGTCGACGACTCCCATATTGGGTGTTAGGAACTGTGCGAGATTTTCAACTCCGTCCCTTGGCTGCCTGTCGAAGGGGAAGCCCATGCTTCGTTTGTCAGGGTACTTTGTATCACGGAGGCCGCAGAACACTGAAGCGTCCGAACATGGCTTGCTTAAATCGCTTCCCTCCACCTATTAACAAATGTTCAGTCATTTCATTTAAACAAATATATATACAGAGTTGAACATATTTCTAGTCCAAACTTCATGAAATGATTTGGTAAAACTTTCAAATAGTTATTTATGCATCTAGGGAGTAAAGTAAGCCATTATTCCCTGATCGAAAAAGTTGGTTTTTGAGTCGAAACCAAAGGAACCATGGTCCCTAAATCCCAAGACGAAGCCGAGGGAATAACGCTAATTAGCTAGATAATTATCGCGAAGGGAATAATGGCACTTTACTCACGAGGTACATACAATATTTTATCTCCAGTAGGAAGAAAATACACATTTTCGTCCATTACACAGTTTTTATTTATTATTTTAATTTAAATCAAATTATAATTATCATCAACTACGGGAAACAGACAGAGAAAAACAGACTCCAGAGCGGGGATTTGAACCACCGGCCTCTATATATAGGCCGGTGGTTCAAATCCCCGCGCTGGAGTCTGTTTTTCTCTGTCTGTTTCCCGTAGTTGATGATAATTATAATTTGATTTAAATTAAAATTTAATCGTTCCGTAGTATGAATACTACCAAAATCGTAAAATATTTATTATTTTAATAAATAACAATATGTAATTATTAGCCCTTTTAATAGCAGATATGAGAGATTCAAATTTAAAAACAAATAAGAATTGGAATTAAACTCAAATAGAAGGTTATTTAGATGCAGGTTATAAAAAAAGATAAACATGGTCGAAAAAGCAGTGCCGCCAACATGATTTCAACAACTTTATTACATTAGCCATTAATTTTCTACTATTTATAAAATAATTAAGTTGAAATCTTTACTTTTTCGCCCTACTTTTACTTTTTCTCTCTCCTTTTTGAGTTCAGGGATGAAAATACTTACTTTAGTCCCTCTAAACTAATTCAAAATCATAACTTATTCTCCCTACTGGAGATAAAATACCATTTAATATATAATCCTGTCTTGCTTAGTTTTCCGTTTGAATGTCAGTTTCAGTTTGTGTTTTTTTTCAAAATTTTTTTTTTAACAAAAACCTAAATAAGTTATAGAAAAGTTTAGGAGATTTGAGTTCAAACTTGGTAAAATTGTTAGTCTTACTAAAGTCCATTTAGGAGGAAAATATTACTTCCAGTTTTCGAAATAGTGGCTATTTCAAAATTTTAAATCTTAATTACTCGAAAACAAAAATAGTTTTGTTTGAAAAAGGCCAATATTTGATCTCTTGTCATTTATTGAGATACAGTGCGTTATCAAATTATTAAGGTTTAAAATTTTGAAATGGCCGTATCATTTATTATTGAATCATTATAAGGTAAGTATAGAATTGACAAGAATATAGTTTATATTTCTTTATGGGCATCATCATAGACTGAGTCAAGTGTGACTTCATATGAATCTTAATTATGGACTCCAGGTCTAATATAGAAAAATAGACTGCTAATTAGTTTGGCACATAGCTTCCTCACATTCTATCATGTACTTTAATGATTTTATGCTTTTACAAGTAATTTGTGCCTAATTTATTTAATGTTTTACCCGTTTATTAAATCTGACAAAATTGTTTTGATTTTTTACATGAATTAAAGTATCAATTTAGCAAAAAGTTAAAGAGTGGCGACGGTTCAAATCAATCTAGGGCTATCTGCAGGTTACTTTCGATTAACTATAAAAGTTTCTTACAAATCAGATGTATAGTTTTGAAGATATAGGCGTAAATAAATGTATGTGAGCACAAACAAATCTGGTGCCATCTGCGGTCTACTTTTGACGAACCATCCAAATTTCATAAAAATCAGATGAGTACTTTTGAAGATATTGGTGTAAATAAATGTATGTTTGTGAGTATGTTAAAGAGAAACAAATTGGCGCAGAAGGTTGAAACTTATATAGGAACAAAAATGGGCTAATTATGACCTACCATATAAATTTTATTAAAATTGGAAGAGTTGTTTTTAAGATATGTTGGTTCGCAAAAATTGAGTGACAGACCGACAGACAGACACGGAACTATATTTGTTTCCTGAGTTTGAAAGGGATTTCTTGAACTTTTGAAATCGGAGACATAAAAGCTTCCGTTACCTTTGGTAAGGTCGGAAGAAAAAATAAAATTAAGTTTGCTGTATCTTTAAGTAAACTATTTAAAGTTCCTGAAATGCTCTTTTTGTAAAATTAAATAAAAAACTTTTAGTAATATTAGTACGGAATTTAAAAGAAAAGTTGATACTAACACTGATATCATCAAATACTAAAATGATCTATATGTATATATTGGTTTAAATAATACTTCTTGCATACGAGTCCGCAAGACAGTGAGACATTTTCATGTTTTCGCTCTGCGTAAACTAACGACATAAAATGAAATAAAATCGGTAATTTATTCAAGTAATTGATAAAAGTAGGTGGAAGATGATTTTTATTCTTATCTCCACACTGGCACTCGCGGCTTGATTACAAACGACTGAATTCAAAGGCGACGGCCCGCCTTCTACGAATTATTAATATGCCTTCATACTTTTTATTTCTTTAGGCCGAGAGGGCTGAGAGTTGATGGTAACCTCCTGTACTTTCCTAACCCCCTGTCACACGTATAAATCTTTTCGACTTCTTCGGCCCTATGACGTGCGGTGGAGGGAGGCCCAACAGCTGGAGACAGACTGTGCACACCTCCTATACCTTTCTAACTCCTTGATACACCGGGTAACGTTTTTTAGTAACGCTTTTCGAGTTATGTAGCACAGCCTAAACATGAAAATGTCAAAACTTATCGACTAGATGTTTCGTACCATATCATCCTTGAAATTGGTGATCATTACGAACAGCTGACAGGGGTACCCAGCTGGGTTTCCTTTAGGTACGAGCATATGGTGAGGCCAGCCACAGCCACAGAAGTTAAACTGGTCCAACTCCTCCGTACCGTCGGCAGGACGGTTTGAATCTAGATTCCTGAAAGTTCGCTCGAACGGGATAGTTAAGTTAGACTGGGTTGAGCTTCTAGTAATTACTTGACGACCCTTGGTCACTAAAACAAAATAGGTGCAAAGAAATCCATTAACTAGTGCCTTAATTACAATAATTAGATTAACAATAAGGTACACGCCGCTTAATATGGCCACTTTGGTCCTAGACAAAGTGATAAAATTAACCAATGGATAATAATAAGTTACAGGTACGTTAGAAGCAACAAACAAAATAATGAACAAGACTGTTTTTTTTTTTATCAGTGTATTACATTCACTGATAGTCCAGGAGAGCGTGCAAAAAAGTTTCTGACAAACATCAAGCTAGAAATTTGTGTATAAGCTAATCTTTTAGTGCCTTTTAGAAATAAGTAATCGGCTACGTTCTCCTGCGTGACATAGCTTGGCAATAGACATGTGCTTGGCAGGTGGACAATGTGGTTTTCATGATCCTGAGTACAAAATTTGATAGTTGACCGAAAATCAAGTTGATGTTAGTTCGTCACTTGATAGATTGGTATAGTCAAATATTACTCCAAATCAAAGTGGTCACCTATCAAGTTGCAAACTAACATCAACTTGATTTTCGGTCTACAATTTAATTTTGTACTCAGGATCATGAAAATCACATTGTCCACCATAATTGGAGGGACATGGACCCTCTACACCGGTTTGTATTTTTCAATTGCCAATTGCCAAGCTATGTGTACCGCAGACGAACTTAGCCGTCCACACATTCTTAAAAGACACTAAAAGATTAATTTACATACAAAATTCTAGCTTGATGTTAGTCGGACACTTTAACTTGTCATAAAAATTTTAACTTAAAAGCAAATCAACTTCGAACTTATGTAAATTGTTAAGTTCTGTGTGTTTCGGTGGTGACTACGTCATGTGCGATATGTTTTCCGACGTTTCGAATCCTATGTTGGAGGCATCTTCAGGGGTGTACTGTACAGTGTACATGTGGTTCTGAGCGAGGGACAACGTGGATTAGTTATCTCATCGCTTAGAACATCATCGACCACCATGAACATGCCTCCAGCATAGGAGGCGAAACGTCGGAGTACACTTCGAACATGACGCGGTCACCACAGGAACACCAAGAACTTAATGATGAAATCAACCACGGAAGCTTGCGCACTAAGATTATGTAAATTTGTTGAAAGAGTACGAATCATTGAAAGACTAAAACTAAAACACTCTGAGTTCTAAGATCTGACTGAGGTGCTCCATAGTAAAGAGGGCAGGTGAGGTGAGGTTTACTTTATGAGAAGAAATTATGTTCACCGAAACACCTGTGCCCCAGCTCTACTTGATTCCCCGAAAATAATGAAAATAATTCCAATGATCTTGATATTGATCACAATAAACGAAATATTGATAACAATAAACGGAAAATGCGTTGTTCTTGTGTGGGTCCGTTCCTAGCTATTTTAAATACACTAAGCTGTTGATAACGTTAACCGTGATTTAAATTAAGTGGCGTTCATTGTTCATTGTATTGTATATGGATATAACAATACTTACGCTTGTGAGTAAACCTGTCCATTTCAACGAAAAGATGCTTCTGGTCTCTCAAGAGCATTGGTAAGCCCCTTTCGTCAAATTTGGGAGCTAAGAATATCCTCACAGTACCAGTTCCCTCGGTTTGATTTTCCACCTAGACAATAATAACATATTAGAAACTAAAATTTGAAACAAATACAGGGTTTTTACAAATGATGTTCCTGATTTAGATTGAAAATATTACTAGATTAATATGTTTTAAGACCTCGTCAGTTGGTATCACTGGAAAGAAAAACTAATAAAGTTTTGTTTACATTGGTTTGGGTACGTATCAGCTGTTTGTTAAGTCGATTGTTGTCAGTGTTGTGTAATGGCTGAATTTGAATACAGGAAAGTATTTTGTGAGTTGGATTATCACATTAAGCAATCAGTTATTAGTGTGCATCGTTACTTTAGAGCCAGATTTATTCCCCTGTAATTTTTTCTTGTGGGGATACATCAAAGATACACCACTATTACCAGAAAGCAACGGATTACCAATGCCATCGAAATAATCGATCAAAAACACTCTTAACAAATCCTACGTTTCCATGTGTAATAAAAGGATTGAATCCTGATTTGGGATTTAATAAGTTAGATGTTTCCAAGAGTGATATTAAATCCGTATTCAATACGAAATAAAAAAAAAACTTTTTCTTGATTTCTTTTGTAACCATGTTTTTTATTACGTATTTTGACAGATTTGACTACAGTTTCTACAGAAATATGCTAGGTGCGCTCACACCCACGCTCTGCGCATGTCAGGTACTCAGGATCGAGTTCAGGTATTTCCATTGCAACTAGATCCTGATACGATCCCAGAATTTAGTGAATTGTATCTGGATCGGGATCGTATTTAATCCGTTTTGAATCTAGGTTTCCATGGACACATTGGATCCAAAAACTGTATTCTACCTGTATTCAATCCGTATTTACACCATGGAAACGTAGTAAAAGTATGGCAAGAGCTTGATTAAAGGCTTGACATCTTTTGTGTCACAAGGGCTTCCCATATCCATCATTTATAATTTTCAGTACCTTTGATGAAACTTTTTGAGTTTTCCTTAAAATATAACCATTTTATTTTTTTGTATGATAAATATAGTTATTTATGCACCTAGGGAGTAAAGTAAGCCATTATTCCCTTAGCGAAAAAGTTGGTTCTTGAGGCGAAGCCGAAGGAACCATGGTCCCTAAATCCCGAGGCGAAGCCGAGGGAATTAGATTCTTTAATTCCCTCGGCTGCGCCTCGGGGCTAACTCTAATTAGCTCCCGAGGCGCAGCCGAGGGAGATTATGATCGCGAGGGGAATAATGGCACGTTACTCACGAGGTACATACAATATTTTATCTCCAGTAGGAAGAAAATACACATTTTCGTCCATTGCACATTGTTTATTTATTATTTTAATAAGTAACAATAATTATTAGTACTTTTAATAGCAGATATAAGAGATTTAATATTAAAAACAAATAAGAATTGGAATTAAACTCAAATAGAAGGTTATTTAGATGCAGGTTATAAACAAAGATAAACATGGTTGGAAAATCAGTGTCGCTAACCTGATTTCAACAACTTCATTACATTAGCCATTCATTTTCTACTATTTATAAAATAATTAAGTTGCAATCTTTACTTTTTTGCCCTACTTTACTTTTTCGCCCTACTTTTACTTTTTCTCCCTACTTTTTGAGTTCAGGGATGAAAAGACTTACTTAGGCCCTCTAATCTAAACTAATTCAAAATCATTACTTTTTCTCCATATTGGAGGTAAAAGTTTTTTTGAGTCCACGTAATGAAAAAATGGATTTTAGCAATGTTTTTTAGGCTCTAAAGTCACTATTTTACAGCTTACCACGGAAAAACACCTTCTTTGGCACTCGAGAGCGCTGGAGAGGTTGGATATAAAAAAAACCCTATCTACTTCACTTCAAGCCATACAAGATAGGCTAGCTAGTTTCTCCCAAGAGTTACATTAAGTCAGCAATATCGCCTTTACAAAAAATCCACATATTTCATAAGAACAAAATGATGTCTGGAAATTCGTGTACTATACCTGGATTCTATAAACATATGGAGAGTGCTGAAGATGAGTGATTCTGGCGAAGACGCTTCCCCTTGGTGAGAAATCCAAACCTCGGCTGAAGTCCAGATCACTCTGCTGCCAGAACGTGAACAGAGTGTTCCTTCCTGTGTAACCCAGTGATTTGTCGTCAGTCACTGCTTCTAGGCCGGTCACCCTTACACCAGGGTAATCCAACTATAGACAAAACATTTTCGTAATATAAATAAAAAGTAAAAGGTGGAGCATTACGACATATCAATACGATTCAATGGATAATTAGCAAATACCTGTTGAGTAGTATATCTGGGTAAGGTATTCTTGTGTTCGCTGAAGATATCGTTGATGAATGAATGCCACCTGTAGAAGATTGGATCTCTCATGGCAGTTGCACTGTCTCCCATCACAGCAAAGGTTTCCTGTAAATTAGATTATTAGATAGTACCTTAAATAAGAAAAAGTGTTTTTTTTTTTAGAACAGTGACTATTTGAGACTTGGCATATGTGAACCAGTAACCCTTAAACCTAATTTCCATCCTTCACTCTAGTTCCGTCCGCTTCCTTGGTTAACACATGGACGTGCGTTGACCTGGGCACACCAAAATACTTAAACGGCAAGACTTCAACCAACTTTTATACCATACATGGTAACTCAGCACACATAGAAATTACTCGCTTATATCCTCATAATTAAGCCCATATTATGTTCATACGGTATTGAACTTTAGGGTTGCACCAAGCGTTCCAACTTCTATCGTATCCAGTCCCTACAGCCCAAAATCCTGAGAAGAATTGTCCACGCTACTTTCAATATGTTTTTAACTTCACCCTTCACAACGGCCTTAAAGTCCCCTTCATCCATGATCTAGCCACATCCCGATAAAAATCCTTCCATGACTCCATATCCCAACACCCCAATCCTTTAATTCACAACCAATCATTACCATTCATTCCAGAAAATCCTCCTCCACGTCTAAAGAGGCAAAGACCACGTGATTTATTGATCAATGCTTAACTTCTAAATATATGTAACAATTCAAGCAAGAATCTGTGAGTACTGTTAATGGAAAGTTCCTCACTTCACGCCAATCAACACATTGTAAAAACTCACATCAATATTGCTTATAATATGAAAAATTATGTAGTTGCCATTTTCTAATTAAAAGAAAGAACAGTGACCAAATTTGAACACATAAAATTGAAATTAGTTACCAAATGCCTGTGATCAGGGTCGTGGGAAAGAGCTATGGCTACATGTCCAAGATTATGAAGATCTCCGTATAAGTTCTGGTTGACAGAAAGAATACTTGCTTCCAAGATGTTTCCTAACAGATCGATTCCTCTCGACTCTGTGAGAGGAATGCTTCGTCCTTGATTCTAAAACAACAGTACACATATATACATTATGACATTGAGAATTAATCTTGGTTTCAAATTTAGATTTAAAATCTACCTGATGGATCATAGACATGCCTTGAGACTGTTGGATTGGGATAAGTTATATTGATTATAGTATAAATTAATATAAATAAAATTTGGTTTGGTGATAACTCACATCGACAACGGCTCCAGTATGGATAGCAGCAAAGATCCTGTCCCTCCATCTCTCAAGATCTTGAATATCAAATTCTAACTGATCGTTTTCACGTCTAATATCCTGCAACGAAAAAAATCTTCAATGACCTTCAACGAGTAACATGATTGGTAAGCTAAAGTAACATGACAGCTGAGCTATAATAACATGACAGCTGAGCTATAGTAACATGACAGCTGAGCTATAGTAACATGATAGCTCATCTACAGTAACATGACAGCTGAGCTATAATAACATGACAGCTGAGCTATAGTAACATGACAGCTGAGCTATAATAACATGACAGCTGAGCTATAGTAACATGACAGCTGAGCTATAGTAACATGATAGCTCATCTACAGTAACATGACAGCTGAGCTATAATAACATGACAGCTGAGCTATAGTAACATGACAGCTGAGCTATAGTAATATGACAGCTGAGCTATAGTAACATGATAGCTTATCTACTTTAACATGACAGCTGAGCTATAGTAATATGACAACTCAGCTATAAGGAAATTCTTTAGATTGTTACTCCCCTATGTTTTTAGGGTTTAGTTAGTAAAACCAAAAAACGAAACCCTTATAGTTTTGTTTATGTGTCTGTCTGTCTGTCTGTCACTCTTTACGGTTCCAATAATTTTTGAATAAATAGAGATATAAACATGAAACTTTCCAATAATATAGATCGTTTTGACGCGCACACAGGAAAAATATAGCGAACTCAAAATTATCAGCTGTTCATATCCAAAATGACGGACACTCACTTAATTTTGATTGGGGTATCAAATGAAAGATATTGAGGAGTAGATAACAAAAATATATAACACTCGTGAAAAGCGTTTAATTTTCCACGCCATTTTGTCAAAAACATTAACATTTTGCGTGCCTCCCCAAAACTATATTTCCACTCTTTCTAAAAATATGCAAAATGTGCGGTCCGCTGGACCTTAGAAAAAATAAGAATAGTAATTCGATCTCACTAACTGGGAATTCAAAATGGGGGCTAATTCGTGTCACGGGGAAAAAAATATTTTTTTAAAATTTTGAGTAGGGTATCAAATGAATGGTATTGAAGCGTTGATAACAAAAATATATA
Source organism: Gerris lacustris (assembly GCA_951217055.1). Taxonomy (NCBI): domain Eukaryota; kingdom Metazoa; phylum Arthropoda; class Insecta; order Hemiptera; family Gerridae; genus Gerris; species Gerris lacustris. The sequence goes on from OX578283.1 coordinate 67,698,192, forward strand.
ACACTTGTGGATAGTGTTTAATTTTCCACGCCATTTTGTCACAAAAAATCAAAATGTTGCGTGTCCCAAAATTTAGAAAACATTTTTAGAAAAAATAATAATAGCAATTTGATCTGATTAAATGGGAATCCAAAATGGCGGCTTATTCCTGTCACGGGATTTTTTTTTTTTTTTTAATTTGAGTTGGTATCAAATGAATGGTATTGAAGAGTAGATAAACAAAATATATAACACTTGTGAAACATGTTTAATTTTTCATGCCATTTTCTCAAAAAACATAAAAAATTGTCCCCCCCCCCCTTATACTAATTTTATGTTCATAATACCAACGAAACCCTTTTTACGTGAGACTTCTCGCCTAACCAATTTATTTTGAATATTAATAACTTTGACTAAATAACTATTAAGACAAAGGGATGTTTAGTCCAATGTACTTTGGGACAAAGGAATATCACACTTCTGTTTTTAAAAGGGGAGTAACAGTTTAAAGAAGAACATTCAGTGCACATTCTTTAGATATTACTCCCCTTTGTTTTTCTTATAAAGGGAGTAACAATCTAAAGAACATGACAGCTGATCTATAGTAACATAATAGCTGTTCTATAGTAACATGACAGCTGAGCTATAGTAATATGACAACTGAAATTAGGAAATTAGAAATAAAATATAATCACTGTTAAAGTAGTTCCACTCATCCTAGCTGGCCAATTTCTTGATGATACAAGACTGTCCATTTTGGGGAAGTAGCCTTCTGAAATTGGTGATCTCCAATCAGTGAATCTTACTACGCGACCAATATTGTTGCAAAGACGCTCGAAGTTATACCTGGAAAAGACCTTTGTAGTTACTAAAAAAATAATATTTATATATATATATATATATATATATATATATATATATATATATATATATATATATATATATATATATATATATATATATATATATGTATATATATATATATATATATTATATATATATATATTATACAGGGTGATCCAAAAGTTCGGCAACGGCTTAATATCTCCGGTTATAATTGAGATATTAACTTCCCGTTTGCGGGTATCTTAATCATTTGTAAAAAACTACTTTTTTGGTGGGTAATCATTTTTTCCGCCATATTGGTTGCCGCCATAGTGGATTCAACTTTGAAATTTTAAATTGGAACACCCATAAAGTGATACATTTTTGGAAAGCCCTTAAAAAAAGAAAACATTTGCCGTAAACCCGAGCTTTCTATCTACTCCCGTTCCAAAATGGCGGACACTCAAAGTATAAAAAAATTATTTTTTTTTTTGTTATTTTCAATAGTTTAGTAAGATATAAAAAAATCGGTCCAAGACAACTCAGACTAACATTCTCATAGAATCTCGGTCCCAGATCTCAGGGAACATAGTTAGTTATCAAGTCATAGTTTCCCAGATATTGATGAAAATAAATCTGATTTCGTTGAAAATCAAAAAGTAAACAACCACCTGTTGTTCACATTTTAAATAATACAAATTTACTAAGCATCACGTAGGTTTATCATCGAAGCGAGCTTAATGCAATAAATATTTAATTTTATATTTATATTTTATGGGATCTGGGACCGAGATTCTATGAGAATGTTAGTCTGAGTTGTCTTGGACCGATTTTTTATACCTTACTAAACTATTGAAAATAACAAAAAAAGAGTAATTTTTTACACTTTGAGTGTCCGCCATTTTGGAACGGGAGTAGATAGAAAGCTCGGGTTTGCGGCAAATGTTTTCTTTTTATAAGGGCTTTCCAAAAATGTATCACTTTATGGGTGTTCCAATTTAAAATTTCAAAGTTGAATCCACTATGGCGGCAACCAATATGGCGGAAAAAATGATTACCCACCAAAAAAGTAGTTTTTTACAAATGATTAAGATACCCGCAAACGGGAACTTAATATCTCAATTATAACCGGAGATATTAAGCCGTTGCCGAACTTTTGGATCACCCTGTATGTATATATATGTATCACATATATATAATATATATATATATATATAAATATATATATATATATATATATATATATATATATATATATATATATATATATATATATATATATATATATATATATATATTATATATATATGTGAGACTTTCACACATTAGAAGAGAAACTTTAGTTCCAGTAACAGTTGATTTCATGCATTGCTCTCTTTGTATTTGTTGACCATTTTATTATTTTAAGATTAAGAAATGGTTATGTGGAATTTAATTGAAAAATAAAATATCTTCATAAAATTTTAGTGAATAATGAAGAAAAAACACGAAAACAGCATGTATTTTTAGGGTCCGTAGGCAAAACCAAGGACCCTTATAATATTTTCCTGCGTGTGTCTGTCCGTCCGTCCTCTCGCGTGCTCTCAAGGCTACAACTTTCGTCCGATCACTTTGAAATTTGGCATGTATGTGTCTTGTACCTGCCCACATATTTTAAAAATATAGCGACTTAAAAAAAATATTTTTCAAAAATATTAGGGTAAAAAACTTAAGGGTTAATTTTTTTTTTTTTTTCGACACCGTAAGGGGTATCATATGAAAGGGTACGTCGAGCTGATAACAAAAATATATAATTCTTTGGATATTAATTTGATAGGGCGAGCGTAGGCAAGTTTGAATTGGGTGTGAAACGTGCCCCCCCCTCTATCTCGCTTATGTGAAGTGCAAAAAATCTGAAAAAATTCCTGAACCTTCTTCGACCAAAAGTAAAGATACCACTTTTTGGAAATTTCGAAAAAAAATATTATTTTATTTTTTATTGACAAAATACGTTTTTTTTTATAATTATGGTCTTTTCGATGTATTTATATGGTTGTAGTCCGGTTCAGTGGCAAAAAAATACTTTATCCGAGTGTGTTTTGAAAATATCAGACCCTTAGAATGGTTCAAAGTAAGCTTTTTATTTTTAAAAAGAACACTGTTTATACACTTTACAGTTAAGCACTATATAGTGTGGCCTACGGACCCTCGCTGTGTGCTGACTAGCACACACTTAACCTGTTTATTATTATATTATTATCATGTACATAACATTACGCTTATATACCAATTCTTTGTATTCGGTGCAATGGTTAGCACTTACCTATGCCTGGTGAATCAGAAGTTGGTGGATCGAGACTCGTTTAAGTGAAAGATTTTTTTACAGGTAAATCAACTGCCGATTAAAACCGACAGTTAAATTACCTATATAAAATCTTTCACTTAAATGAGTTTTGAATCACAAACCTTGTTACATGCAATTTCATTTCATCCAAGGCAATTTACTCTACCTTACCTAAACAAGTTTCACATATAAAATTATGATTTTTTTTTTTTTTTTTTTTAAATTCGAGGGAGGAGATGGAAAACGGAATTTTTAAGGTCACATCGCCATGACGCAAAGACGAAATAGAACTAAATATACATTAGTAGGTACTCTGAGCGTCCTGTAAAGAAAACGTGGTATATTTCTTATTAAGAATAATTGATATTTCGAGAATAAGTAATTATATTAAATTGTAGGTTTATGTTTTTAAACATTTAAATTTATAAATTAAATATAATTTTCAAATTACCTGGCGATGATCTGTTGATGCATGAAGTAGAACAACTCTCCTCTTCTGTCCTTGTTGACGATTTGAATAGAATCGGAGAAAGGATAGACCAGATGCCAATGCCAGTGATGAAGATTAATTCCTATTAAATAAATATCATTTATATTAAATAATTATCATTTCTATTAAATAAATTATACTGTATTGCTTCCAATGTATAAAGATAGCCATAGACGTCGTTCTGTTTTGGCAGTTCTTTCCGTACGGGTAAAACTGTAAGGGTTAAACGGTCGGTGTGTGGCTAAAAACCGTCCTTCTAGCCAGCGTTTCAAAATATTTGCTGCAGCTTGATTTTAACCGTCCGTTTTCAGACGTGGTCGTTCAAGTCGGCTCGTGTGTGGGACGACGCAGTTAAAAAGGACGGGCTTTGTCAGTGTTGACTCTGTCCTCGATCAACCTCAAGTGATTTTAGTGTTTGGCGTTAATAGACATTTTGTTGTGCCTTTCACAATGACAAACCGAAAGAGTTATCAAGTTATAACTAACAATTTATAATTGAGTTCATAGAATAGTATAGAAGCCATCCGTGCATCTCCTGATGAGTATTCTCATAAGGATAAGAAAAAATAAAGCTTACGATGACATGATAATAAAATTACAAGAAATAGAAAGTTCCGCAACGAAAGAATCTGGTAAAAAGAAAATCGACTCCCTATAGTCCAGTCATTTTAAGCAAAAAAGGGGCTGTTTACAAAAATGCGTCATACAAGCAAGAGACTTTGTACAAATTATCTCTGGGGCACCCTGATTGAAATCTTATAAAGTCCCCGAAAAAAAGTTGTGCTCAAGCCGCCATCTTGAAAATTAGCGGCCAAAATTAAATTTTTTGCTTCTACTAGCTTAATTATTAGGTTTAGAAAAAAAAGTTCAAGTAAAAATTGTTTATTATGTAATTATCTATAAATTTGATTCTCATAGTTTTTTCTCTCTGACCAACCGTAGAGACACAAAATGACCATTAATACAGGCCAAATCAACCCTTAATACAGGTACTCTATAATAGTAAACAATTATTATTAACTTGTAACCTCACAACTACACCTATAACCTCGTCCAGGCGTGGTAACTCGGCGCTGACAACATGCAATCGCTGGGCACTGAGAGCAAGAAAATTACGCGTGCTTAGATATAAATGGTAATTTTGTGCCTCTACGGTTGGTCAGAGAGAAAAAACTTTGAGAATCAAATTTATAGATAATTACATAATAAACAATTTTGACTTGAACTTTTTTTTTCTAAACCTAATAATTAAGCTAGTAGAAGCAAAAAATTTAATTTTGGCCGCTATTTTCCAAGATGGCGGCTTGAGCACAACTTTCTTTTTCGGGGACTTTATAAGATTTCAATCAGGATGCCCCAGAGATAATTTGTACAAAGTCTCTTGCTTGTATGACACATTTTTTTTTCAAAAACCTAAAATGACTGGGCTACTACGAACAACGAAAGAAAAACTGAACGAAACTACGTCTAGTGTGTGAATATGGTCGTTGTTCGTGTTTACCCGTACAGTTTTACCCGTGCGGTTAAAATTGCCAAAAAAGAAAGACGTGTGTGACAACCTTAAGTCGCCCTCAAATAAGGCACATCTCGATTTTTAAACCAAAAATCTGAAAACATTTGCTGCCCATAAGTAAATAAAGATAGTTACCCATATCTTCTCTGAAGTATGCTACTCTGTGTTCGATTTCCAAATCTGACCCAGTGTAGTCTTTAGGTATTGAAATAGGAATCTAAAACACACAATCAAGTTTTGGAATTATTTTTTTAAGGAGAAATTTTCCGTAAATTAAGATCAAACAAAAACTGTTTCTAGTCAATGGTTCTACGTTATTTTTAGAATGTATTAAAATATCATATGTACCCTAGCGTTCTCATCCTTCACAATGTTAGTCTCTTCTTGGGCCCTGGCGAACAGTTGTCCGTCTACGAACTTCTCCGGAAAGATTTCATTGACAGGTGGAATGTTCAAGTCCTTGGTGTCAGGCCTGTGCAAGATGGCAACCGAATAAGCGTACACGAACAGATAAGGGTTCACACGATCTCTGATGTATACTGCAGCACTCAGGAAGTCATCCACGTTACGCATACCTAAAATATATTAAAATTAATTGTGAAACATATTGGTAGGTATTTGTTAATGTGTTTAGAGGTGGTTACAGGGGGTTAAAGGTAGTTAAAGGTGGTTAGAGGTAGATAGAGGTGGTTGGAGGTGATTAGATTTTGTTGAAGGTGCTTAGAGGTGGTTGAAGGTGGTTAGAGGGGGTTGGAGGTGATTAGATTTGGTTGATGGTGATTAGAGGTGGTTGAAGGTGGTTAGAGGTGGTTGGAGGTGGTTGGATGTGATTAGAGGTGGTTGGAGGTGCTTAGAGGGGGTTAGAGAAACCACCTCCTACTACCTCTAAGTGAAGGTGGTGTTTAGAGGGTTAGAGGTGGTTGGAGGTGATTAGAGGTGGTTGGATGTTGTTAGAGGTGGTTGGAGGTGGTTAGAGGTGTTTAGAGGTGGTTAGAGGTGGTTGGAGGTGATTAGAGGTGGTTGGATGTTGTTAGAGGTGGTTCGAGGTGGTTAGAGGTGTTTAGAGGTGGTTAGAGGTGGTTGGAGGTGATTAGATGTGGTTGGAAGTGATTAGAGGTGGTTGAAGGTGGTTTGAGGTGGTTGGAGGTGATTAGAGGTGGTTAGAAGTGGTTGGAGGTGATTAGAGGTGGTTGGAGGTGGTTGGATTGGTTAGAGGTGGTTGGAGGTGCTTAGAGGGGGTTAGAGAAACCACCTCCTACTACTTTTAGTGAGGGCTTCTAATTAACAAATGCCAAATGAGTAATCCTTACTGGTAAACCCAGTTGAATAAAATTATTGATTACTTACCCAGAAATATTTCGATGAGCCTGGAAGCTAGTTTTCTATGGAAAGGGATGAAAATAGAGAAATTCTCTCTCCTGCCAAGTCTAGTTAGATAACTGATGTCGGGCAGTTTGATGCTCTTAACTGATATCTTGTTATCTTCCGAACCAAACCTTTGTTGCAAGTTGTTCTTCAATGGTTTATAGCGATCGGCCTGAAACAAAATACATATGAATACAAAAAATCGGCTAGAGGAAGATCTAGAAGTACTTCAATAATATGAATGTTCACTTGAAGGTACAGGGTTGCCAGTTACTCTTCAGATTTGTTTTAATTTTAATTAAAGATCTACTATTATTTTAACTTATTAAAAAAGGATTAATATATGTAAACAAATTGTTATATAAATAAAAAGGTATATAAATATCGCCTATTCAGAGTGTATCAATATATCAAATGACCATATTTAAAGGTGTGTTTTCACAGGTTGTTTGGAGCAAGTTCAAAATATAACCTATTGTCAAATTCGCAACTGTATTGGAGCTATATGCGAAAATAGAGTGCGTTAAAATTAATCGATCTTTACCTTAAAATTTTCAATAACTTGCAAATTTTAACATTGCAATTTTCTATAAAATAATATAGGATTTAGTTGATTGTTTGACTATTTATTGTGACCCAGAGCTGTTTGAAAATAAAAAAAAATAGATTTTTTTTTAAATATATGCGCTAGCTTTTTTACTTCTCATTATTTAAAGAGATTTTGATAGATTTACACGTTTTGAGGTTCCCTGAATCCAAAAAAGTGGTTTTTAAAAATTGTCTGTCTGTCGTCTGTTTGACGAAATTTGGCTTACATGTTTAGAAAAATCATACCTCGATGCAAAATCGAGAAATGAATTTTAGCTCCAAATTTGGGGGCGCTACCTCCCAAAACTCTGGAAAACGTGGAAAAAATAATTTCTCCAAAACAGTTCACACGATGTTGAATAGAACATTCTAAAATGTAGTATGTATATTTAAATACGAATCTAACAATATAAGCCGTTTTCCCGGGAAAAATGTAGTTCCCGCGAAAATAGCTTTAAACGCGGACGGAAAGAGGCCGGGTTCGATTCCCCTTCGAAGAGGAGTTATTTTTATGATAAATTTTAATATAATGTTCAATAATAATTATTTTTCTACGAAAACTAATAAAAAGAAAACTCTATGTGGACTAAAAATAAGTATATATTTTGAGTGTGAAAACAGCTCGGAAAAGTCAAAAAGTCAACTAGAACATACATTAGTTTTTAGGAGTTTTCCTGATTTTCAAAAAATGTATTGTTCCAAGATTATTTTTTAATAGTTCTAAATTTTTATATGGTAAAGGTCAATTAATTTTAACGCTATATTTTTGCTTATAGTTCGAACATCAGTGATGAGAATTGGATTATAGCTAATATGAACTTTTTTGTTCCAAATAACCTGAAGATACACCCCTTTCAGTATGGTCATCTGAAATTGATACACCCTTTAATCGTATAAATTGTGCTAAGAAAAAACAGTAGTATACGGAATTTCCTTTGGGGGGAAAAAATTCTCAACCGAAATTCGTAAAAGGTTTTATATTAGCTTAATTGAGGTTTTTATGATTCTCAAAGAATTTTTTCACGATCCGAAAATAATTTATAATAAAGGGTGTCCCGAAATTAATGCAAGATTTTAATTTGCCATCATGAACCATGAAAAAAAAACTGTGCATTACAGGAGTAAATTAAAAGGTGCATCAACGAAATTTAGCTACATTTATGCAAAATTTCGACAAAAGAGTGCATATGTGACAGCAAAGCCGTGGACGCCATTTGCCGGAGGTGTTATTCCATAAATAATCCTATCCTATGTACTTTATGATTCATAAAGATATAATATACATAACTTAATACATATATAATTTAACATATATAACTTAATATATATAACTTAATATATATAACTTTATGATACATAAAAATATAACAATCTAAGAACTAAAAACTGTGTTTTCTATTTAATTCAAATCTTGCGTTAATATTGGGACACCCTTTATAATGCATAATTTTATATATATATATTTATTTATTTATTTGTTTATTTATTTATTTATTTATTTATTTATTACTTTACATATGAGTATTTTGAAAATAATATTTGTGTATTCAAAAATTATTTTTGTGACAGATACGTGATATTGAAGTAATTTAATTACTAATAACCTCATAGGTCCGTAGTTTTCTCCTATTCCCTACTGTATCATTATTTATTTAATATTTTAATTTAATAATTTCCTGGCTATTTAGTCATTGTCAACAAACAAATATTTAATTGACTGCGTATGTTGTTTGTGGTCTAATATATTGTTAATTTTACTCACCAAGTACTCCTCGGGTACATCGAAGACTTCGTCATTAATACCCTTTGGCATAAAGGCCGGCTCCAGTGGCCGGTCGAACAAATTAAGCAACTTCGACTTAGCGGACATCTGAAAATACAACAAAATAACCTTTATTTAGTTTTTAGGGTTTAGGGCACTTTTTTTGACTGTTACTCCCCTTATAAAGAAAACAGAGGGGAGTAACAATCTAAAGAAGGTGAACACAGCCTTCTTCTTTAGACTGTTACTCCCCTTATAAAAACAGAAGATTGATATTCCTTTGTCCCAAAGTACATTGGACTAAACATCTCTTTATCTTAATAGTTATTGTAATTTATATTCTAAAAACACATAGCGGAGTAACAATCTTAAGAAGTATCGGGTTTAGTAGATCCCCTTTGAAACCCTTATGCTAATGTGTCTGTCCGTCCGTCGCACTTAGGTTCATATCTCCCCAACCGTTTACACTAAAGAGTTGAAATTTATGACACGGGTGCAACTTTTTGACCCACATAAATCAAAAATATAGAGAAGGTAAAAAATTAAATATGCACATGTAGGTGTAGGTACCTACATTCGCACAAAAGTGGTAAGCACTTTATTTTTTAATTTTCGAGTGGGTATCAAATCAAAGCTACTGATAAAGAATGGATTACAAATATACTTATAATTTTGTAAACAATGCATTTTTTGTTGGTTTTATTGAAATATACCCCAAAAAAAATTCCCCTTCCAACCTTCCTCTAACGGCTAGTCCTAAAATTTTAAAATAATTAATTCTAATACCTTATGATAGGCCAATGAAGAGTTCCCTGATGTCTGAAACGGATTTCTGTCTTGGATTTTTTTAAATAGGTGACATCAAAAATGATAGTTCCTCAGAACTATCTCATTTCCATGATTATATGCTTTTACAAGCCATTATTGTCTAATTTATTTAAATGTTTGTAAATACGTTTCAGACATCAGGGTACATTTTTGGTTCTGTGCCTGTCTGTCGGTCTGCCGCTCAATTTTTGCTACCCAACATTTCTTAAAAACTACTCGTCCAATTTTATTGCAATTTGGATGCGGTAGGTCATAACTAGCCCATTGTTGATCCCATATAAGTTTTTACCTTATTGTTTCTAGACCCATTTGTTTCTCTTCCACATGCACACAAAAACATACATTTATTTACACCTATCTCTTCAAGAGTATTTGTAGTATTCTTGTAGTTTTGTTATTCTAGTACATGTAAAAAATCAAAACAAATTTGACGGATAGGTTTTAAAAGCATTAAATCATTAAATTTTACGAAATAGTACGCGAGGAAGCTATGTGCCACACTGATTGGCAGAGTATTTTACATGTATTAAAGTACCAATTTAGCAAAATGTAAAGAGCGCAGACAGTCAAAATTAATCTGGGGCTATCTGCGGGCTACTTTCGACGAACTATCAAACTTTCATAAAAATCAGATAAGTACTTTTGAAGATATAGTGCGCATGTAGAGAAAATTCACAGGAAAGTACTTGCGTCCAAGTACTTTTAAGGGTTTCGTAGATAATTAACCACACCCGTAATGTTATAATAATTTTTTTTCTTCGACCTCAAGGGTCACTGGTTCGATCTCCCGTGGGGTCACAATGTTTTTTATCGGTAATAACAATAACGACCATGATAAGTTAAATTTTTTCAGGAAATTTTCATTGCCTCACCATAGGGTATAATTTTGAATTATTTCAACTTTTAGGACCAGCCGTTATATAGTGGTTGGGGAGCAGGGGGGGGGGGGGGGGGGGGGGAGGGCATATTTTGACTTATAAAACCAATAAAGAAAGCATAATTTAAAAAATAATATATATATATATTTGTAACGTACTCTTCAGCAGCTTTCATTTGATACCCCACTCGAAAATTAAAAAAATTATACATTTTTGAGTTTACCACATTTTTGCGAATTGCGCATGCGCATATTTAATTTTTAACTTCTATATATATTTCCTGTGGTTGGGTCAAAAAGTTGCACCAGTGTTTCAAATTTCAGCTCTTTAGCTTAAACGGTTCGGGCCCTATGAACCAAAGACGGACGGACGGACACATCACTCTCGGTATAAGGGTTTAACAAAACCCTAAAAACAAATGGGTGCATAAGATAGAAACTTATATGGGACCAACAATGGGCTAAATCCAACCATCCAAATTTCAATATTATTAAAAAAGTAGTTTTTAAAAGAGTGACAGACACGGAACCAAAAGTGTACCCTGATGTCTGAAACGGATTTCTGTCTTAGAAATTTTGAAATAAGAGGCAACAAATATTTTCGTTCTTCGGGATCACATAGCTGCATTTACCTTCGGTAAGCTCGGAAGCAAAATATCAATATAATTCTGACAGATTTATAAAACGGGGTAAAATAAAATAAATTTGACAATCATAGGTTTAAAAAGGATAAAATCATTAAAGTAGTAATTCAAAATAGAACGTAAGGAAGCTATGTGCCACACTAAGCTATCGGCAGACTATTTTATTTAGTGTGAGAGGAATATAATAAATTGAAATCACTTCTTGAAGAATTAGAAGTAACGTTATATTTTGCTTCCGAGCTTACCGAAGGTAGCCGAGCATATGTGATATTTCTAAAGAACGATAATGTTTTAGGTCACCGATTTCAAAAATTCCAAAACAGAAATCCGATTAAGATATCAGGGAACATATTTTTGGTTCCGTGTCTGTCTGTCGGTCTGTCTGGCACTTAATTTTTGCGAACCAACATATCTTAAAACTACTCGTCTGTTTTTATTGAAAATTATATGGTAGGTCATAATAAGCCCTTTGTTGCTCCCACATAAGTTTTAACCTTTTGCGCTCATTTGTTTCTCTTCCACATGCGCACAAACATACATTTATTTACTCCCATATTTTCAAAAGTACTCATCTGATTTTTATGATTTTTTTTGGGGGTTTGTCGAAAGTAGATTTCAGATAGCACCAGATTAATTTCAACCGTCTGCACTTAATCTTTTTTTCATTGATACTTTAATTCATGTAAAAATAAGTCCAGTCATGCACCATGACCTAATGAGCGAATTTTTAAAGAAATCTGCGTATTATTGGCTTATGATAATATAGGAAAATTTGGTTTAGAATTTGCATGGGTAAAAAAAAAAAATTGGTTCATATAGGGGTACGGGGTACACAAGTCAAAATAGTATTTACCCTTTAAGAAGCATGTCGTTGGAAATCTGTTTAAGAGTACAGTAATTATTGTTGTTATGTACACTTTTATCATATTTTCATATAACAGGGGGGTAAAATGGGGAAAACACGTTTTTTTTGCTATTTTTGACCGTAAATGTGAAAAAATATTTCTTGCCCCGTTTACCTAACCATCTAATTCAATACCAACTTTGGGTGGTACAATAATATATAAAATAAAATGTAACAATAATCTTACCTTGAGTTAGACACTGGTCAAGCTTCTATGAGGGACTGACGAACCGCTGCGTCGGACTTTGTTATATAGAGCGCGCTATTATCGTGGTTTAGTTCATTTAACATAATATAATCATTAAACATTTAAAATATAATCTACTGGGTTGTTAAGTAAAACCGCGTCCAGTGCTGACCACTATCACATCTCTAAGTGAACTCATCTTATCTCTCTGTGGTCCAGTTTTCCCTATCGACTGTTTTCTAATTAGTATTTGGTTATTCGTGAAAGAAATCCCACATTAAATGTTTCAATTATTAAACTTTTTTCTATCAAATTGATTTTATAATATTTAGGAACTTTCACATATTCAATATATCGTCAAAACATTACCAAATAATATTATATAACAACTATTTACTCATAGTTGAAAAAAGTCCTATACACTTTTTTAATAAAAAAAAAAAAAAAAATTTGCGGTATTATATTTCGCTGAAATATTTAAAAAAAATAATGTATAAAAAAATCGAGACAAACTTTCTCATATACGACCTCATAATTGCTTAGCCCAGTGTTTTCCGTTTATTTATTTTCGTGTTTTCGTATGTAGATTTAATTATTATTTATCGATTCATCAAAATGTATCATAAAAATAACTTCTTCTCGGCGGGGAATCGAACCCGACCTCTTTCCGTCCACGTTAAAAGCTATTTTCTTGGGAACTATATTTTCCCCGGGAAAACGGCTTATATAGTTAGACTCGCATTTAAATGGACTACATTTTAGAATTGTTTAATCAAAATCGTCGGAACCGTTTTAGAGAAATATTTTTTTTTTTTATGTTTTCTCAGAGTTTTTAAAGGGTAGCACCCTCAAATTTTGAGATAAAATTCATTTCTCGATTTTGCCTCGGGATATAATTTTTCTGAACATGAATACCCAATTTCGTCAAAATCGGCCCGGTAGTTTAGGCACAGAAAGACGACAGACGACAGACAACGGACAGACATTTTATAAATACCTTTTTTTTAATTTAAATCAAATCATAATTATTATTAACACTGGGAGACAGACAGAGAAAAATAGACTCCAGTGCCGGGACTTGAACCACGGGCCTCTACATGGTGGTACCGTGTTTCAAGTCCCGGCGCTGGAGTCTATTTTTCTCTGTCTGTCTCCCAGTGATAATAATAATTATAATTTGATTTAAATTAAAATTTAAACTTTCCGTAGTATGAATACTACCAAAAACTTAAAAATTGAATACCTTTTTTTTGGTATACAAGGAACCTCAAAACGTGTAAATCCATCAAAATCTCAAAATTAAATTTTCGCGCCATTACAATACTTTCTCTTTAGAAGAAGAAAAAACGTTTATTTATACAATGATAAAATAATAACTGTTACATGCATTGCAAACGTATATCCCCTTGGTCAAAGACCGTCAGGGGGAGTTTCGTCTTTGACTATTTTTATAAGTAAAATAGTTCATGAGAATAAATAAATAAATAAACCTTAATGGTGAGATTAAATAAAATATTCAACAAAAAGTAATATCAATCATTCAATCTGTTTGGCTCATAATACTTTATAGTAATATATAAAGCAATAATTAATAAATTATGTTATGAGATATACTAATAACAATAATCAATTAACAATAATAATTACCTATATATATTTTTTTTAAATATTGATTCTTTTTACTTCAATTTGAACTCTCGTTAAGTACGTTTTTTAACATAAAAAAAGTAAACGTAAATATACAAATATTTACATATTTGTAAATATATAATCATAAAATTAATAAAAACTATAATATATAGTATAAATTGTATATGTATTATACTTTTTTCTTACAGATAATATTTGGTTGAGTTATATTGGCTAAAGCTAAACGAAGAATTTGAAAAATAAAAGCAATAGTAATCACCTAAACATACTATCTAAAACTAGTGATGAGCTGCATAAAGAACTCGCGTAGAATTGTGTTCTTATATCAGCCATACTATGTTTTCAATATATTAACTACCGGGATAATATTTCGGTTAAAACATTAAATATTCTTAATCAACCTGAAAACCACTTAATATGTAATATGCCATATAAGTATGAACTTACTTCTTAACACCCTTATTTTGGCCATATTTGTTGCAAAACTTTTGTAATCATAGTTGACCTTTAAAACGATGTATGACATGTTGTGCAGACTAAAATCTTATTATTTAGTCGTCTGCAATATTGACCGCAATCTTAAATTTAAAGTGTCAAAAATACTCAGATGTTGTGAAACGAATATCGTACAACTTGCTAGTTCTAGATAGGAAAAAAAACAAATTTTTCTTGCATTTATAGATAATCACTATTTAATAAAGTTATTAAAGGCTCGCTACACTTGCCTGTTTACAACATTTGTAGTTAATATTTATTGAATAAAGTCATTGCAGGCTCGCTATGCTCGCCTGTTTGAACTGGATTATTAGTTAATTTCTTATAAAATGTTATTGCAGGCTCGCTACGCTCGCCTGTTGGTATAGTGTATTATTAGTTAATATTTATTAAATAAAATTATTGCAGGCTCGCTACGCTCGCCTATTTATGCAGTTATTTTAGAAAAACTTTATTCAATACATATATTGCAGGCTCTATCATATTTCCTTGCATTTGTAGACATCTTTATTTTAAAGTTTTTACAGGCTATCACAGCGAGCCTACTTAATAAATGCATCTAGACATCAATTTGTTGAATAAACAGGCGAACTTATCGAGCCTTGTGAATACTGTCTAGCAGGCGAGCGCAGGTAGCCTTCTAGCTTATTTATGCTTTTCCTACTTTTAAAGACCTTTAAAACGATGTATAACATATCATGCTGATTAAAATATGTTTTTAGTGGTCTACCATATTGGCCGCCATCTTGAAAATATTAAGTGTGAAATTTTAATAGTTGCACAGTCCTCTTCTACACTTCAAGACCTTTAAATTGATATATACCATGTTATACGTACTAAAATTGTTTGTTTAGTCGTCCAAACATATTGGCCACCATCTTGGAAATATTAAGTGTGAAATTTTAAGTGTGTAATTTAAGTGTGTAATATTAAGTGTGAAATTGTCCACCATGTTGGCCGCCATCTTGAAAATATTTAGTGTGAGGTTGTAATAATTGCATTTTCTGTATCTAAACTTCAAGACTTTTAAATTGATATACAACATGTCATGCTTGCTTAAAACTTTTTTTTAGTCGTGCACCTTATTGGGCGCCATCTTGAAAATATTTAGTGTGGAATTTTCGAAAACTATACAGTTATCACAAATTGTTAGATGCACCTGTGTTCGTTCTACGTCTGAATTTCGTTCAAATCGACCCAATTTTACCCCAGTTATCAGTAAATAAACACACAAATAAACTTCAATCAAATCCCTAAATTGGATAACTCACTACGCTAGATCGTAACCCTGAGATCGTTTGACTAAAAAGCTCGGCCTTTTCATATTGTCTTTACATTTAATCTTTATTAGAAGATGCTTATGCAGGCTCACTACTCTCGCCTGTCTAGACAGCTAACCCACACTACTTTTATTGTCATTTAATTATAACCATTACAGAAGTTTTTACGGGCTAGCTGGGCACGCCTATTTATAAGCGTTATTTTAAAGTACATTCACTTCCTTTTAACTATATATCCAATGCAATTATAAAAGTTTTCGAAGGCTCGCTGCGCTTGGCTTTCTAGAAAGCTGGGCCTTATCATATTTTCTTTACATCATTAGTAATAAGCTTCGGCAATATTGGCGTTAAAGCGTTAAGCTCAAAACTCTTAAAATGTTATATAATATGCTTGTAATCTACTCTTTAGGAGCTTTCATTTGGTACCCCTCTCGAAAATTAAAAAAAATTGAGATTAGCACATTTTTTGCGCATTGCACATGCCAATGTTGAATATTTAACTTCTTTATATTTTTCCTATGTCTGGGCCAAAAAGTTACGCCACTATTTCAAATTGCAACTCTCTAGCGGGAACGGTTCTGGATTCTGGCGATATGAACCAAAGTACGACGGACAGACAGACACAACACCCTCGGCATAAGGGTTTCCAGGATCATCTACGAAACCCTAAAAATGTATCATAATGTACGAGGTATAAAAGACAAAACACAAAAACTTAGTGAGCCTGTTTGACCGGGGAGAAAAGCAGTATGGTATAGAAACCTCGAATAGTTGTAAGGTATGATGAACCACGAAGGTTCGCTTAGCTCGCCTGTCCGCAACATAGCTTGGTGAACTTGAGTGACGTATTTTAACTGGAATCTACTACTAGCAATACCTTTAAAAAGCATTTTGCTTATATATTGGTCATATCTTTTTTCAATATGCCTGCCATAAAACAATAATCGGGGTAAAACTTGAATATTCCTAATCTACCTGAAAGAGCTTTAAAATCATGTAGAGATAATATTGCATAGATGCATCAACTTTTCTTTCAATGCCCTCACATCTGCCAAATTTGTTTTCACGAATCCGGCAAATAATATACATTTTTTAATGATAGTTTACATAATCTTTTTCCTACTCATCAAGATCTATAATGATGTATAACATGCCATACTGACTAAAAACTAGTTTTTAGAAAATATTAAGGGATGTATTTTGAACATTGGCACGTTGTGGGAAATAACCAACTCTAACCACCTCTAACCACCTCTAGCCAATTAGTGTGGCACACAGCTTCCTCGCATCCTATCACGTTCTTTATTGATTTTATGCTTTTACAAGCCATTATTGTCTAATTTGTTTAATTGTTTCCCCGATTTTTTAATCCGTCAAAATTGTTTTGATTATTTATATGAATTAAAATATCACTTTAACAAAAGTTAAAGAGAGTAGACGGTTCAAATTAATCAGGGGCTATCTGTGGGTTAATTTTGATAAACTATAAAAGTGTCATACAAATCAGATAAGTACTTTTGAAGCTATAGGAGTAAATAATAGTATGTTTGTGCGCATGGAAGACAAATAAATAAGCGCAGAAGGTTTAAACTTATATGGACCAACAATGCGCAAATTATGATCTACCATAAAAATATTATTAAAATCGGACGAGTAGTTTTTAAGATATGTTGGTTCGCAAAAATTGAACGAAATACCGACAGACTGACAGACAGACCGACAGACACGGAAAAAAAAATGTTCCTTAATGTGTGAAACGGATTTCTGTGTTGGAATTTTTGAAATGGGAGACATAATATATTCGTTCTTTAAAACGATCACATAGCTTCCGTTACCTTCGGTAAGCTCGGAAGCAAATGGGAGAAATCATTAAATAAATTAGACAATAATGACTTGTAAGAAATCTATACAGCCCGGCAATATATTCGGCAATTTGTTGCCAGTAGTATTGCCGGGAAAGACGATATATCCAGTAGCCAGATTGTCCCGAAAATATTTCACCCACAATACAGCCTGAAGCTTTTAAAACTTTGGACTATAAGAGAAACCATTCAATTACCTCCTTGGAACTCAAAAATTCAAAATAGGCCTCTAGGTGGAGAACAGGAAACAAACATGGTGGGCAAAGAGTATATTTTCACCCCGAAATCGATGTCCGGCAACAACCCGGCCAGTAGTTGCTTAATACGGATCATACTGCCGAGTCATAAGATCATATCGCCGACGATATTTCTGGAATTTAGGCAATGTAGGCCAGCCATTATTGCCAGCCACACATTGCAGTAAAAAATTTTCTAGGTACCTTAAACATTTTCTAGATACCTTAAACATTTTCTAGATACCTTAAATATCTTCTAGAAGTTCAAGACATTTTGTAGAAGATACCCTAAAAATCTTCTAGAAGATACCCTAAAAATCTTCTAGAAGTTCAAAACATTTTCTAGAAGATACCCTAAAAATCTTCTAGATACCTTAAACATTTTCTGGAAGTTATAAGAGGGTTTTAAGGTGAACTAAAGCGCTCTTTTATGATCTCTTACATTTTTAAATCTCTTTGAGCGATTTTTCAAAGAAAATTACGCTATTGCAATGGCTTCAAAATTTGTGTAATGCGAATTTTTAAAAATTGTTTCCATGGAAATCCGTTTTAGACCATTCTACATCGATTCCTAAAATTTAACACTTTTTTTTATGTATGTATGTATATATGTATGTATATATGTATATATGTATGTATATATGTATGTATATATGTATGTATATATGTATGTATATATATATGTATATATGTATGTATATATGTATGTATATATGTATGTATATATGTATGTATATATGTGTCACTCCAGACGATATCTCCCCTTAGGATGCACTTAAAAATTTCAAACAAATTTTAAAATGTGAATAATATCAGAAGAAAGGATGAGTTCGTTGGCCAGAATTTTTGGAGTTCATTTAGGGGTCAAATTTTGACAATTTAGGGTCAAAAATAGCATAAAAATTGTTTTTTCCATTTTATCCCCCTTTTATATGAAAATATGATAAAAGTGTACATAACAACAATTACTGTACTCTTAAAGAGCTTTCCAACGACATGCATCTTGAACGGTAAATATTATTTTGACTTTTGTACCTCGTACCCCTGTTTACCCAATTTTTTTTTTCACCCATGCAAATTCTAAACCAAAATTTTCCTATATTATCATAAGCCAATAATACGCAGATTTCTTTGAACATTCGCTCATTAGGTCATGGTGCATGGATGGACTTTTTAAGCCTCTTTTTCTTGCTCCTCTTCATTTAACCCCCTAGAAGTTGATAACGATAACAATATTGTTAATGTTCTGAGGAGTAGCCTTTTCTAAAATGTAAATTTTCTAGTAAAAATGGTTCAAGCAACCATAAAATTTGTTAGGAATTGACCACCATCTTGAATATAAATAACGGAAAAACATAATCCTTTCGTAGAATAGGTCTATATCATTAAAGCAAACTTTATAGAAAAATTTATGATCCCAGAATTAACAATTTTTAAATATAGGTGATTAGGTGGAATTTATCCTTAAAAGTAGCACACAAATAGCCGCCATCTTAAAAATTAGTGGGCATTAGGGGATCAAAATTTTGCTAGTACTTTTACTAGGGTGATGACAAATATATGTGCCAAATTTGGATTTTCCTCAAAGAATAAAGAGTCTATAAAGAACATACACACAAACTTACACACCCACCTTGACTTTTATGTATATACATGAATTATTATACATTCAAAATACGTTTGTTTCAATCAATTTGCAGCATAAAACTATACTAGTATTTTTACTAGGGAGATGACAAATATGTGTGCCAAATTTGGATTTTAATCAAAGAATAGGAGAGCCTATAAAGAACATACACACAAACTTACTTTGTGTTTGAACTTACGTGGCTTTTGACTTTTAAAAGTTAACACCCACGTTGACTTTTATGTATATAAATAAATCATTAGACATTTAAAATGCGTTTGTTTAAATCAATTTGCAGCATTAAAAATGTTGAAATGTTTTTTTTCAAAAATCGTATACTTTAAAATGCGTAGTTTCAATCATTTTTTTTTCATTTGATTTGTAGCATTTAAAATTTAGTATTTAGGATAAGGTATGATAAAAAAATAAATAAAATACAATTGAAGAATTAAAACTTTAATCAATAATAAGATTAGTTATGTAATAAACTGTTTAAATGTAACATGATAAAACGCGCAATTCAATAAATTATTCTAATATAATAAATGTATTAATTCATTATAAATTTTAATTGAAAAATAATTTTTAAAGCTATTTTTTTCTTATATAGTTGTGTCATTATAATTGTTTATAAGTCATGATCTCTATTTTTTATGTTTAATGTTTGTGGGTCACATGTATATTAAAATAGTATTCAAACTATGCAATGGAACATAAATTTTGTAACATTTTCTAATTACTATAATAAAAAAATCTTAATTTTGGAAGATTAATACATCTTACATTGATTGAATATCATAAATATATTTTATGCATAATTAATATAGGGAAAGTGATATGTCTAACAAATATTTCCAATAATTCATTTAGAACAAATGCCTATTTGAAGAAATCAAATTTTCATAAAAGGAACATAACCAAAGAATATAGAATTTTAAGTAATTTAAAAAAAAAAAAAATTAATGTTGAACTACATATTCGTTTTTATCATTAATATTAACAGTAATGGAGAAGATAGCTGTGACAATAATTTATTTTATCTCCAGTAGGGAAAAAAAGTTATGATTTTGAATTAGTTTAGAGGGACTAAAACAGGTCTTTTCATCCCTGAACTCAAAAAGTAGGGAGAAAAAGTAAAAGTAGGGCGAAAAAGTAAAGTAGGGCGAAAAAGTAAAGATTGCAACTTAATTATTTTATAAATAGTAGAAAATGTATGGCTAATGTAATGAAGTTTTCGAAATCAGGTTGCGCACTGCGCTTTTTTGACCATGTTTATCTTTGTTTACAACATTATAACCTGCATCTAAATAACCTTCTATTTGAGTTTAATTCCAATTCTTATTTGTTTTTTATATTGAATCACTTATATCTGCTATTAAAAGTTGTAATAATTATTGTTATTTATTAAAATAATAAATAAAAACTATGCTATGGACGAAAATGTGTATTTTCTTCCTACTGGAGATAAAATATTGTATGTACCTCGTGAGTAAAGTGCCATTATTCCCCTCGCGATAATTATCTCCCTCGGCTGCGCCTCGGGAGCTGATTAGAGTTTTCCCTCGGCTGCGCCTCGGGAATTAAAGAGTCTAATTGCCTCGGCTTCCCCTCGGGATTTAGGGACCATGGTTCCTTCGGCTTCGCCTCAAGAACCATCTTTTTCGCTCAGGGAATAATGGCTTACTTTACTCCCTAGGTGCATAAATAACTATTGTCACTCTTTCGTGAATTAAATATTTTATAATAAGTTTAATGCCTTCTTAATTAGTTATTCAATCAATAATAAAGGAAAATAAAGAAATCCATTGATCAAATGGTTTAATTCATAAATTATTGTGAATAGTTTTATCCCTTATAAAAGCTAAGTTTTCATTATGTATTGAACACGATCTGGATACAGTATCTTTCCATGCAAACACATTTTATTTTATCTCATTTTAGTTTATCTCAAGGTCGATACACCAAAAGTCTGTACTGTATCGTGTTGAGCACATCTTCAGTTACATATAAACACCTGACTGTATTGGGATCATATTAGGGCATGCGCAGCTTGGCACTTCATTAGATTGTTACTAACATTAAGGCGGAGATACACATGCCTGTAGCTTGAACAAAAACATGCCAGCCAATTGCACGTGCATATGTTAAATGGCATGCCTGTAGCTGGCAAGCAAGCTGATAAAAACTTAATAAAATTCCTTAGTATGCCAGTTACTGGCAAATACCCTCTTTTGGCATGCAAACTACTTGCCTAATATGACGGCATGTGTATCTCCGCCCTTATAAAAAAAACTGAGGGGAGTAACAATCTGAAGAAGGTATGCGGAATGTTTTTCTTTAGGCTGTCACTTCCCTTATAAAAATAGAAATGTGATATTCCTTTGTGGCAAAGTACATTGGACTAAAAATCAGGGGCATATCCATGGTACGGTTAATATTCAATTTTGGGATATCTTTTGTACAGAGATTTGTCCTTTTATATAATAAAGATACCAACTCAATACGGTCATCAGTTAAAAATTTTGTCCGTTGTGAGATTGTTTTCAATACACCATATAAACGTAGCTATTATAAATAATTTTATTTTATTCTAAATTTTGAGCTGTAGGTGCGTTTTTCGGCAAAACCGTCTTTTCTGAGAAGCTAATTGTTACATCGATGACATTCATGTTGGGAGTTAAGAACTGTGAGAGAGTTTGAACTCCAGCTCTAGGTTGTCTATCGAATGGGTAACCCATGCTTCGTTTATCAGGATACTTAGTGTCACGAAGTCCGCAGTAAACTGCCGCGTCCGAGCAGGATTTGGTTAAGTCACTACCCTCCACCTATATTAACAAAAAAAAAAAAATTAATTATTGTTAGTAAGGAACAGTATTTTCGAGGATCTTCAAAAGCTCTTCCTGAAACTTTAGTCTTAGCTCTTACAATACTCGTGTTTTTGAAGTTAATTCCAGTTTTATGGGAACTGCAACTCATAAATGTCTATCGAAAAATAAATAATCCAGATATAAGGATATTCCAGAGCATGTAATCCAGATATTCTGGATTATAGAGTGCCGTTAAGTTAATTAAAAGTCTAGTAGTACCCAAGTAGCACGACTTTGTCCCTAGGATATCCGCAGGACCAGTCACTTGGTCCATTGGCACATCCTGTAGATGGTAGAATTTTTGCTTCTGGATGTCTTATGGCTGACCCAATGTCTGGCCTTCTAACGTCCATGGGACTTCCATAGCAAATCCAGTAGGATATGCAGGACAGTTTTGGGACATATTCTGGATGCTTTACATGAAAATGTTTAAAATAATTAAGAGTTGTAACAATAGTCATATTATGTATTATCAGCTACAGCAGAGTCATTTACGATTTGGTGCTACTCAAAATGAATACTTAACATTTACACCATACATATATAACATTTATAAATAATTTTAATATATTTCAGATTTTTTCATTGTAGCTTCCACTCATTATCCTTTGGTGTAACGTTTGTAACGTATGGATATCCCGTTAAGGATATCTATAGGAAATCCTTAGGATGGTCCAACGAGGCATCCTTAGGATGATCCAACGAGGCATCCTTAGGATGATCCAACGAGGCATCCTTAGGATGATAAAACGAGGCATCCTTAGGATGACCCAACGAGGCATCCAAAACTGGATGCCAAAACTGGAACCATAGGGGAACTCATGGACCAACGATTATAGACAGGATCAAATATGGACAAAATGATATCCCAGGGATTTCTTTAAGATCAGTTGTGCTACTTGGGTAAGTATAATTGATTTTATGGATTAAAAAATAAATCTAATTATCTATTCTTAAGATTAATGTTAAAGAAGTATCTGCAATCTGTGTTAAATAAGTCTTAAGCCGGGTTCCCACGGGGAGTGAACACTCTACACTCTACAGTGCCACGCTAGAGTGAAAAGACTGTTGTGACCCACGCCTGGTGGGGGGAAGAAGAGTGAACTAGCGGAGGACCGTAGACAGTTCACACAGGATAGTGATTACGCTTCTCAATTTATTCCAGGTAGCCAACCATGAACGAGCTTCTCGTAGAAAGTTGTGCCCCGTTGAGTTCAGTTTTTAGTGGTAATTTGGGAGAAAGATTGAGACAGTCACAAGGACGGATAAAGCGGAAGAAAAGGAGTTATTGGGTCAGGAAGTGGATACTTAGTAGAAATTCGGAGGCACGCAATTTGGTTGACGATGAACTAAGAACACATCACCCTGAAGATTTCGTCCGTTCCATTTCCTGATCTTTCGCCAGCAGCAATCTTCTTCAACTCCTGGCAATAGGCACACCTCAAATTCTTGAATTTAGTTATAACCTCATTAGGTCCAAATCCAGGAAAACCCATTGCTTCGCTAATTCTTTTAGCTGCTGCCATTCTCAAATCTCTATTTTTTTAATCTAAACAGCTCGAATCATATAACACTGGCTCACCGGAATACAACTCTAGAAACTTCATAATTTCACCGTCTTGAAATTAAAGAATACGAGCCCACGCCGACGGCTCAGACATAGTTAGTACCTTTTAAAACAACGTGTTGCCTCTATGAAACTTGGCTGGCGACTGAAGTATTCACGCCTGAAAATTAAACACGTTTGATACGGAGAGTGAGCGGTAGTGAACTATCCTCACTCCCGGTGACTTCAGAGGAGAGTTCACTGCAACACGTTCACACGGGTTGAGTTCACACTACAGTGAGCCACTCTAGAGTGTTCACTCCCCGTGGGAACGGCTTTAGTGCGTTGACAGCGTGGGAAAATCAAAAAGATGGATTGGCTCCCCACCATGGAACATGTGAAAATTTATAATTAAAGAACATGTTGTTAATTAAGTGGACTACCTACCAAGTCGTCCTTGTAGTCTGAAATCATAACAAATAATTCACAGGGGAATCCTCCAACATCGCCTTTAGGAACAAGCATGTGTTGAGGCCACCCACAGCCACAGAATATAAAGGCTTGAAGTTCCTGAGATCCTGCTGCAGGACGATTCTTATCTACGTCTCGGAATGTTCGTTCGAATGGAATGGTGATATTAGAGTCCGTAGATTTCCTTGTGATGATCTGACGTCCTTTCTTTACTGAATTAGTTGAAAGAAAAAGAAGAATAACAGTTAGTTGTTATTTTCTCAAGGGTATTATTTTGGTAAAATGATTTAAATTGAATTCAAGTACTTTAGACAATATATTTTCAATTAAAGACTTACATTTTTGAGTAAATCTGTCCATTTCAATAAAAAGATTTTTTTGATCACTGAAAAGCATCGGCAGACCTCTTTCGTCTAACTTAGGAGCCAAAAATATTCTCACTGTACCCATGCCTCCAATTTGACTGTCCACCTAAACAGATGATAATTATTCTTTATACAACGAGCACGGTAAATTTGAATTACACTCAAATTTCCCTTTTGTATATTTAAAATACCTACTTGAATACGATAAAGAAACTCTGAGTGCTGAAGATGAGTTATTCTTGCAAACACTCCACCTCTTGGAGCAAAGTCCAAACCCCGGCTGAAATCCACGTCAGTTTGTTGCCAAAATGTAAACAAAGTATTCTTACCGACGTTACCTTGAGCTAAGTCGTTCGTGTCTATTTCCACATTTGTTACTTGAACTCCTGAATAATCTAACTGTAACATTCAAATATAACATTATTATAAAAGTAAAAATGAAATGACACATAAATGTTGACTTAGGACCAATATATTTTATCAGCAATCTAATTGATATTGTGTAATTAGATAATACAACTTACAGTCAGTGCCAGAAGTGTCATGAGTTAATCTGTGAGGTTATGTCGTTCCTACATAATTTCCTCCCGTTTTTTATTCTCATATACTTTTTTTTTTTTTTAATTCCGGGGGGCTTTTACACCCGAAGACGCAGACCACTTAGGTGGGTCCATTAGTCCATAGAACAAACCCGGGTTAGGGACCGAAATCTTGACACTCGTGTGACGATACGGTCGTTAACCGTGGGAGTCATCCCACGGTCATCCAAAGGAGGGGAGTCATCCTCCTAGTTGTATTACAACCAAGAGTGTCATCATAATGGTTTCCAGGCCGAAACCTGGGGGCGCCACTCTTTCGAGGAGCTTCTCCCATATTTGTTTAAACAGTGCTGGGTGCTGGGTGGACATTAAAAGGGAGCCTACTCAGGGAATCGAATCCAGAGCTGTGGTCAGAAGCGGTCACCCATCTATCTTCTGACCCTGTCGAGGGTGCTTAATTTGCCTTATTGCAAGGCAAGCGTTCTAGCGTCCGAGCCACCTCATAAGCATATGACAAAGTATTGTTCTATATTTAAAAACAATAAAAGTGATGTAGGAGTTACTTTCATGGTAAATATTGATAAAATAGAAAGCACTGAACCAAGTAATTATGTATCTCGTACATAAGAAAGTTTTTTAAAGAAATATATCGGACAGCTGTTTACTCTTTTACTCACAGTTTTTTTTTCTCTCTCTCTCTCTATCTACAGCATGACCCCTGTGACTATGACAAAAAAAAAAAAAAAAAAAAATCGAAAAAAACGTTACTCTTTATAAAAATGGGCTTTTTCTAAAACGAAGATTAATCGTACAAAACATTTTGTACTACGCACTCTGTACCCAAAAAGTACAAATCTCTAAATTTATCCAAGACAAAGCGTAATTACATATTTTTAACTTTTTAAGAAAAAAGTTTTTCTGTCTTGTCTAAAATGAAGATTTATCTACATAGTTAAAATATTTTTATCAAGTACTCTGTACCAAAAAGTACACATTATATTTCAACATTTCTTCAAAAGTTTTGATTAATTTATGCAAACAAATCATTTTATTTTTTCGAAAAATGATTTTTTTTTTGTCATTTACACCTATAGGCAATAGGCAACTCGAACTGGGGACATACTGTATAAATATGCTGAAAAAAGTCTACTGATAAACAACAAAAAAAAACAAAAAAACGAAATCCAACTTATATTAACAACGATCACTGTTGATACATTTTGTAGTCAATTTTAAACAGTGGCCATTTGGAGCTTAGGTATTTGAAAACCCACATTAAATATTTGATTAATACCTGCTGGGGGGTATATCTGGGCAAAGTATCTTTGTGTTCAAGAAACATTTCGTTGATGAGCACGTGGAGTCTGTAAAATGCTGGATCTCTCATCCCTGTTGCATTGTCTCCTACAACTCCTAAAGATTCCTGCAATTATAACGTAAAATTAGAAAAAAACATTAAAGTACCATTAGGCATACAATTTAACTTGATTCAATTAGACTTCAATATAAATTGATTCAATTAGACTTCAATTTAACTTGATTCAATTAGACTTCAATTTAACTTGATTCAATTAGACTTCAATTTAACTTGATTCAATTAGACTTCAATTTAACTTGATTCAAGTAGATTTCAATTTAACTTGATTCAATTAGACTTAAATTTAAATTGATTCAGCTAGACTGCAATTTAACTTTGTTCAATTAGACTTCAATTTAAATTGTTTCAGCTACACTTCAATTTAACTTGATTCAATTAAACTTCAATTTGACTTTATTCAATTAGTCAAGTAGATTTAAATTTAACTTGACAGCTAGACTTCAATTTATATTGATTCAGCTAGACTGCAATTTAACTTGATTCAAGTAGATTTCAATTTCACTTGATTCAATTAGACTTCAATTTAAATTGATTCAGCTAGACTTCAATTTAACTTGATTCAAGTAGATTTCAATTTCACTTGATTCAATTAGACTTCAATTTAAATTGATTCAGCTACACTTCAATTTAACTTGATTCAATTAAACTTCAATTTAACTTAATTCAATTAGACTTCAATTTAATTTGATTCTGTTAGGCTTCAATTAGATTTAACTTGAAGTGATTGGAACCAAGGATAATTGACTAATTATTATTTACCAGATGTCTTCCGTCGGGGTCATGTATGAAAGCAATAGCTGCATGTATTAGATTGTGGAGATCTCCGTACAGGTTGGGATTGACTGTGAGGATGCTGGCTTCCAGGATGTTTCCTAAGATGTCGATTCCTTTAGATTCAGTTAGTGGAATGCTTCGTCCGAAACTCTGAAATTAAAATATGGTCCTATTTAGAAATGTGGGCTTTATGGGTCGACATAATATATAATTTAGAGCAATTATATGTCAATCTGTTGAGTCTTTAATATGAAATATAAGACGGACATATAGAATTTTACTGTGTAATATCATCCTAATGCAGGCGTTTCATAATATTCCATTATAATCTTTAACAAAGGTCTTCCAGTTTTGAAATTATTATAGTCCAGAAGGTAGCGTGCAAAAAAGTGTCTAACATCAAGTTAGAATTTTGTGTATAAGTAAATCTTTTAGTGCCTTTTAAGAATATGTGGTCGGCTAAGTTCGTCTGTAAAACATAGCTTGGCAATAGGCATTTCAAAAAAAAAACAAAAAAAAAAAAAACCCGGTGGAGAGGGGCCCTAAGTACGAAATTAGTTAGTAGACCGAAAATCAAGTTGAGTTAGTTTGTTACTTAATAGGTGAATAACTAACCTCTAACCTTTTAAGTGACAAACTACCATCAACTTGATTTTTGGTCTACTAACTTTGTTCCCTACGGAGGATCATGAAAATTACGGAGGATCATTGTCCACCATAAACCGCGGGACGTATCCGCTCCCCACCGTTTTATTTATTTATTTTTTTTCAAATGCCTTATGCCAAGCTATGCCTTCCTCAGACAAACTTACCCGACCACATATTCTTAAAAGGCACCAACAGATTTACTTATACAAAAAAATTTAGCTGGACGTTAGACATTTTTTTTCACGCTACCTTCTGGACTTCACTAATTACCCATTTTTGCGAATGTTACATGCTCATATTAACATTGTGTATTCTCTATATTTTTTCTATGTGTGGGTCAAAAAGTTACGCCAGTGTTTCAAATTTAAACTTTCTAGCTTAAACGAGATATATGAAATAAAGAGCGACGGACGGGCAGAGACATCACCCTCGGCATAAGGGTTTCCAGAAGGATCTATGAAACCCTTATAAATAAAAAAGTACTAATGATTACAAAGATATAAAATATAAGTGTATAGGAATAAAATAAAACTTACATCCAAAACTGATCCTGTATGGATCGCAGCAAAGATCCTGTCTCGCCAACGTTCAAGATCCAAAATGTCGAATTCAAGTTGATCTGTTGAACGATTTATATCCTGAAAGAAAAAAGATATCATATCGAAATTATTACTACTTCTGCTTTACTTTTTTCTAAAATGAGGACCCTAAGACCCTAATATTAACTTCTTAATATCAGAAAGATTACACAGCCTTCTTAAAATAACTTAAATACTTTGATTTTCGTTGGATAGCCGTGTAAATTGGATTAAATTTCTTACCACGTCTGCTCGGGCATCACTGAATCAAGGGCGGTACGAGGTCGTGGGTTCGATCCCTCGCCGTGATGCTCTGATTTATATGGCTCACTAATGATCACATCATACTCACTTCGGCGGTACAATGTACAGAGGTATGATGTGTGAAGTGGATCCAACTCTCTACCACGGGGATAGTAAATTGAACCTAAAAATGGCCTAATTGCTAGGTTCCAACAAGTGGTCGACGTGTTTATTATAGTTACGAATCCATGCGTGATAGATTTGGTTTGCAATTACTGAGTGAAAGGCGTAAAGTATTTGACATCCTGTTTCTGGTTAAATGCTAAGCCGGAAGGTTAGTCTGTTCTCCAGTGCATCAGGTTGTTACAGGTGTTTTTCTTCTCATCAGCATTATATGAACATTTAATAGTTTTGTTACAAAAAAAGGGAATTATAGTTACAGAGAGTTTTGATCCTGACATCCTTGGAGGCCATGTCCTAGAGGCAGTAAGACTGTCTAATTTTGGGAAATATCCTTCAGCGATGGGTTCTCTTAAATTCAATTTGACCACTCGACTCATCTTGTTGCTCAAACGTTCAAAATTGTATCTACATTATCAACAAACATAGATAATTTTATAGTATTTATTATTCATTAATCTTCAAATGAATCTTGTAAGAATATTCAAAAATTATTTTTAAAAAATGGTGTAAGGATTAAAGAAGAAACTGACCTAGCAAGAATTTGCTGATGCATGTAATAGAAAAGTTCCCCTCTTCTATCTTTGTTGACAATTTCCAGAGATTCGACGAAAGGATAAACCAAATGCCAATGCCAGTGATGAATGTTAATACCTGATAAAATACCAATAAAATATAATCTTAATAATAATATGTTCATAATAAATGTTGGTAAACCATAAACCATGAACCATAAACCATAAACCATAAACCATGTTGGTAAACCATAAACCATAGACCACACTGGGACTCAATGTTATGAATCGTAGCAGCTCCGCAACATTGACTTGTAGACAACAACATTGTGTGGACCCAGCTTAAGGGTAAAAATCCAATTGGTGCTTAGTAAAGAGTTTATCCCAATAAGAGGAAATTTTGAACATAGCAGAAAGCGAGGTATATGGAATTATTTTTTGTATTAAAATTAATGTCTGCATGCCTTGTTAATAAAGACTTATTCTTCAATGGCTTGTATCTTTCAACCTAAAATATATATATAAAGTTTTGTCCGTACATATAGATCCGAATTGTTTAAGGGGTGTAATCATATTTTTTTTTTAACATTTCAGATTTTCCAAGCGGTTTGGGCCAATTTCTGACCAAAAGCAAAATAAACAACGAGTCTCTAGGTGGTCTAGAAGTACCCAAACATTTTGATTAGCAAATCAGTGGGTTTTGTCACTTAATATATACTCGTACTTAGTCAACCTAATTTTTTTAGGCTATTTTGTTTTATAAAATTGTTAATAACTTTGGTTCTACTCAATATTTATCGATACAACAAAGCCTACAACATTCGCAACATGTTTACGCTGACCTCTGAAAAAAAAAAAAATCGATTTCATTAAGCCAGTTTTGCGCCTATAAAGTCTGTGCTGTCAGACACTCATACATACACGAAAAAAAGTTAAGGCCGGATTCGGTTTTCGGAATGTATGAAATAAAAAAGTATTCAAAAAATGTTCAATTCTGACCAATTTAAAGACAAAACTTTAATTTTATATATAGAGATACTATTTTTACTGAAGAAATGAATCACTCATCTAAAGGTAAATCATCATATTGTTTGATGACAAGAATTAATGCAATTATGTAAACCACCGTACATAATTGATATTTGCTTATAAAATAGTAATTTTACCTAAATCTTCTCTAAAGTAGGCGACCCTGTGTTCTATTTCTTGATTAGACGCAGTGTAGTCTCTTGGGATCACAATGGGTATCTGAAACAGAACGTTTCAAATAGAATTATATGGTACATTCCTTCATTTCTAATTATAATTTGAAAATTCAGTAGAGTTTCGCTAGTCCGGATATCACTAGTCCAGACATCTATATAATCCGGACACCACTAGTCCGGACATCTGTATAATCCGGACACCGCTAGTCCGGACATCTGTATAATCCGGACACCACTAGTCCGGACATCTGTATAATCCGGACACCACTAGTCCCGACATCTGTATAATCCGGACACCACTAGCCCGGACATCTGTATAATGCGGACACCACTAGTCCGGACATCTGTATAATCCGGACACCACTAGTCCGGACATCTGTATAATCCGGACACCATTAGCCCGGACATCTGTATAATCCGGACACCGCTAGTCCGGACATCTGTATAATCCGGACACCACTAGTCCGGACATCTGTATAATCCGTACACCACACAAGCCAAGACATCTGTATAATTCGGACACCACTAGTCTGGACATCTGTATAATCCGGACACCACTAGTCTGGACATCTGTATAATCCGGACACCGCTAGTCCGGACATCTGTATAATCCGTACACCACACAAGCCAAGACATCTGTATAATCCGGACACCACTAGTCTGGACATCTGTATAATCCGGACACCACTAGTCCGGACATCTGTATAATCCGGACACCGCTAGTCTGGACATCTGTATAATCCGGACACCACTAGCTCGGACATCTGTATAATCTGGACACCACACAAGCCAAGACACCTGTATAATTCGGGCGGACCTAAACTAATTGGAACCAGGGACCGTTTGAATTTCTTGTTTGGAATTGTTTAGATTATCAGGGTTTCTGCTTTCACTGTCTATTAACAATAAAATTGTTTCTGGCATAGTTTACAGGTAAATTTCTACGTTCTGGCACAAGATCTTAGAACGTAGAATACGTGGAATTTCTAATGAAATGAGAGATTTAGAATAATATCAATAAGTTTACAGCGTTTCCCAACCCTATGGTCAAGATCTAAAATAGGGTCGCAACAAAATATTATAGGGTCGCGAAAAATCTTGGAAATGAAACAGATAAATTAAAAACTACTTTTAAAAAAGATAATATATGTGAATAACTTCAATGGAATTAGAATAAGTATATAAAATTAAATGAATAAAGTAAAAATAATAAAATTACATATATCAATAACTCATGAGAATAAAGGAATGTTATTAGGAAAAGATAAAAATGTATACGTGAAAGGTTGATAAAAATAAAGCAAATAAATTAATAGTAAAAAAAAAAAATTAAAACAAGCTTTTATCTTGGGCTGTCCTCCATATTGGATTTAGAATGACGTCACTTAGCTAACCGTGCATTGACATCCAAACCAAACGTGTATGCAAAATTTCAATTCAATCAGCTGAGGATAAAACTGCTTTAAAATTCAGTTGCATGAATTGACCTGAACATACAATACAAACATTGCAAGGTAAATAAAAGCTTGTAAAACAATATGAGGTGTAATCAAACTTCTTTAGAAGCTGTAATAGATTCTTATCTTTAAACTTCCGACAAATGTCAGGAATTATTAGGAGCTATATATAATAGGTACAAAACTGACACAATAAAAGAATTATCTATTTATTAGAATTCTAGTAAAATTCTAGAATAGGATTTTAATAGAATTCAGGCTCTTGGGGCCATATGTACCTATTCCTGCAATCCTTAAAGTATGCAATATGAAATGTACTAGGGTTGGGACATCGATAGGCAAACATTGATGTTTTCGATACATCGACATCGAAAGAACAAACATCGATGTTAGCCAAAACATCGAAAGAAAACATCGATGTTTTCGATACATCGACATCGGTCCTCCAAGCTGAAGAGCAAAAAAAAAAAGTCACCATTTTCAAAAAATCTCTCCTTTTCGTCCCCGACTTTCGTTGTCGTCAATTTTTTAGGCTGCGATGCATCGATAACATCGATCTTTTCGATGTTTCGGGAAAACATCGATGTTGACGGATACATCGAAAGATCAACATCGATGTTTTAAAGTCCGATACATCGACATCGATGTCCCAACACTAAAATGTACTACATTTACGGTTGGGTCAGGAAAATGTTAAGGAGAGATTTATAGTGGCATCGAAATGGTTGGGAAACGCTGAATTAGAACATCCTCAAATCTATTTCAGTACCATAGAAATGTAGGGCCGCAGGTATAAAGGAGTGGATTTCTGGAAATACAATTGTATAAGACTGACAATAGGAGAGGGTTTTAAGAAACACGTAGTGGCACTTAACGCTACCGGGAAATTTCCTCAAACCGATAATGTGTAGTGTCTCAATTTTGTTTACCTTTTTTTCTCCAAAAGTTGTACGGAACTAAGAGTAAGGAAGGGGTAGAGGAAACAATCCGATTTGAAAAGTGGTTAATTGTTCTCTCCCCCGATACTAAACCTCTCTAGCGAACGTAATCCTAACTAAAATGACAATGTGATGTAAAATAAAAAATAAAATCCTTATTTGAGCACTCATCTACTACTTATAGGATTTACTCGTGTGAAATCATTTTTAATTAAAAGTAAAGAAAAAATATTCAAAATATCAAATATGTAAGAGAGCCAAATCTGATGTGACTGCTTTAGAAGACGCCTTTCTTTTGAAAATGATTTAGTTTTGTTGTTTTTAACGGCGTTATTGGCGTGCTGTAGATTGCCATTTTATTTAATTAAGTTGATATTCGCACTAATGATAGAGGATGCAGGATTCTGTTTTACAGGCGTGTTTATTCAATGATAGTGTTTCGTGGGCACTTATATCATAAAATAACAACTGAAATGTAAAAAAGTGAATGTAACCATTGATCAAATACTCCAAGCTTTATTTCGTGCTTGATTTTTAGTAGTTTTACCCAGTTAAAACTTGTTTTACAGATATTCTAAAAATGGTTCCATTTAAGCTGGACTTTCGCTGATCCGGACAGGTCCAGTCCCGTCAAACCCGGATTAGTGAGACACCACTGTAAACATTTCTTTTTAAATTAAAGTGTACGTAAACAGTTTGTTCTTACCCTAGTGCTTGCGTTATCAACAGTGCTTGACTCTTCTCTAGCTTTGGATAAGAACTTGGAGTCGACGAACTTTGCTGGGAAAATTTCAGTTATAAGAGGAATGTCCATGTCCTTAGTGTCAGGCCTGTGCAGAATAGCTACGGAGTAGGCATATACGAATAGAAACGGATTCACACGATCCCTGCAGTAACAAGCGGCGCTTAGGAAATCTTCAACATTTCGCATTCCTGGCGAAAAAAAAACCAGAATTATATAAATTGCTTTTATATATGTATATATATATTTTTTTTAATATTTGTTCCTTATTTTTTACTGGTTCCAATAATATGCTATATCTCAAAAACGTATATACTTTCAGTATTATAATTAACCGTCAAAGTTTCAAAATTCAAAAATCGAATACTTCAAAATGGCGGCCAATATCAAAATTAAATTTGGTAGATTTGTTTGCCATACATAGAGGTACATTCGTGCCAAATTTCAACTCAATCAGACCGCTATTCGATTTAAAAAAAAAAATTGTGGACTCAACAAACTGGGTTCAAGATGGTGGAAAATGTTAATTTTCCGGGCAGCACAACTAGAAGTAAGGACTGATATTTCTGCCAAGTGTCAACTTTCTAGTTTAAATACCCTGCGGGGATACATGATAACACACATACACACATACGTACAGACGTCATGCTGAAAATCATTTAGGAGGTCTTAAAAACACCCAAAACGGATAATTCAGTTGAAATCTCGAAAAAAAAAAAAATAAATAAATAAATGTAAAACCAATACTTTTCCTACCATTGGTGAAGAAAAGTAAAAATAAATGGAGATGGGACCCAATGTAGTGTGATATTCTAACATCTAGAAGGTAGAGCCAACTAAGGAAATAAAATTATTACTGGTGGATTGACTTCAACAGGCCTAGTGGCTTTATTATCTCTTTCACATAGAGTGGCTAATCTGAGCTTTCAGAGTAAACTCTATTTTTAAGATCTGTATAAATTAAAACCTATTAAAAATCGTACGCTTTGTTATCATAAGAAGGTTATACTTTACCCATGAATATTTCGACAAGTCTGGAAGCCATTTTCCTATGATACGGAATAAACAGTGAGAACTTATCCTTCCGGCCGAGTTGAGTTACAGAGCTGATATCGGGCACCAGGATCTTCTTCACCGGAATTCTCTTCTCCTCGTCTGATCCGAATCTTGTTAGTAAGTTATCCTTCAACGGCTTGTATCTTTCAACCTGAAATTTATTGAATGGTTTGATTTAAAAACCATACAGTATGTCCACGGATGGAGTTGCCTATACGTGTAATTTAAAAAAAAAAAAAAAAAAAATCAATTTTCGAAGAAAAGTCACTCTTCATAAAATCTCCTGCTTGTTCTTAAATGAAGATTTATAGTATTACTTTTTGTTCAAAATGTACCCTGTACCCTGAAAGTACAATTTCCTAAAATCGTACAAGAACCGGTCCAAATTTCGACTTTACAGGAAAAAGTATTCTTTATAATTTCTTTAAGATACTTTTTCAAATTTATTTTTCGCATAAAAAAGTTCGATAATCAAATTTCAAAAATTCCCCCCCAGGAAACGATTGTAAATGAGGTGGAATCGAAAGGATTTATTTTTATCGGGTATCGATTCTCAGAGACTCGATTCCCGACAAATAATCAAGTGATTTATGAATAGAATCGGTAAAACACGAATAAAGACAATTATTGAAGAACAAAATTATATTTGTAACAAGTAATATGTAAGATTAAGTTTATTTAAAAGAAGTGAAAATAAAGTTACCAAATAGTCATCGGGAAGATCAAAAACTTCATTGTCTTCTCCCTTTGGCATGAACAGCGGCTCCGTTGGACGATCGAAAAGATACAACATCTTGCTCTTAATAGACATCTAAACAATTATTAAATACATATTTATTATTATTAGTAAATCAAATAATTAAAAAATAATCTTAAAATTTAGAAAATGAAAATGTTAAGGAATAATAATAAATCATCTATTTCATTCTACAGTGCCGCTTTCAGCCTTCATACCAAATTAACCTTCTACGTCTGCGCCCATTATTTTATCCTCCAAATGCGCACAAACATACATTTATTTACACCTATAGCTTCAAAAGTACTTATCTGATTTGTATGATACTTTTATAGTTTATCGAAAGTAGCCCGCTGATTTCCCCAGATTAATTTGAACCATCTGCGCTCTTTAACTTTTGCTAAATTGATACTTAAATTCGTGTAATAAATCTAACTAATTTTGACAGATTAAAAAAACGGAGAAACAATTAAACGAATTAGACAATAATGACTTGTAAAAGCATAAAATCAATAAAATACGTGATAGGTTATGAGGAAGCTATGTGCCACACCAATTGTCAGTCTATTTTTATTAATATGTCAAAATTGTTTTAAATTTTTACATGATTTAAAGTATCAATTTAACAAAATTGAATGAGTAAAGACGGTTGAAATTAATCTGGTGCTATTTGCGATCTACTTTCGACAAACCATCCAAATTTCATAAAAATCAGATGAGTACTTTTGAAGATATAGGTGTAAATAAATGTACACGTATGTTGGTGCGCATGTAGAAGAGAAACAAATGGGCGTAAAAATTTAAAACTTTTGTGGCACCAACAATGAGCTAATTATGACCTACCTAACAAATTTCATTAAAATCGGATATGTAGTTGTAAGATATGATGTTCCGCAAAAATTGAGTGACAGACCGACACGGAACCAAAAATGTTCCCTGATGTCTGAAAAGGATTTCCGTCTTAGAATTTTTTAAATCGAAGACTAAAAAAAATTTAGTTAATCCCAATATTTTCTCTCACACAACCAAAATTCGTAACTATATAGGATTTATAACAAAAACTTTGATTAGTTTTTAGGTTTGTGTACAAAGTACAAGAAGAAACCTTATATAACGGCTCTGTCTGTCTGTCTGTCCGTTGCTTGTTTCAATTCATAAACTACCATAGCTAGGAACATGAAATTCGGCATACAGGTGCATCTTGGCATTTGAGACAACTGGACTTTGGATTTTTCACAATTAATATTTTCAAAATGGCGGGTAATATGGCAGGCGACTAAAAAAACGTTTTTAGTCACCATGATATGTTATATAAAAATTTAAAGGTTACGAAATGAAGAAAAAGAATATGCAACTATTAAAATTTCACACGTAATATTTTCAAGATGGCAGCCAATATGGCGGGTGACTAAGAAAAAGTTCTTAGTAACTATGGCATGTTATACATCAATTTAAAGGTCTTGAAGTGTAGAAAAGGAATATGCAATTATTAAAATTTTACACTTAAAAGTTTCAAGATGGCGGGCAATATGGCGGGTGAATAAAAAAGGGTTTTAGTCTCCATAACATGTTATACATCAATTTAAAGGTCTTGAAGAGAAGAAAAAGAATATTACTATTAAAATTAGTGTAATTATATTAAACTTAATAATTTTAACTTTAATGTACAGAAACCGACGATTATCGCCGCACGTACTTACGTGAAGCGCGCCTTACTTGTTTGTGGTCTAGTATTATTTATATTGTTATTTGTTCTTTTTCGAGTTATTCAATTTACATATGAACTTAAATAACTTTCCACGTTTGATGTTCTATATTTGTTTAAATGTAATAGAACTTTATAAACTTTCCCGCTTGTATTTAGTTTGATTCCTTCCTCGTAAAAAGAAAGGAATATATATTTCTATTACAACTATCTACATATCTTTTTCAATGGTCGTAAAGGAAATATTCTAAACAAACTTTTCACTAAAACCTCACTGTGAGGTAACCAAGTAGGAAGGTTAGAAAGCTTTCCACTAGTAAAACTTCTGAAGCATAACTCAGAATGGGTTTAGAGTTTTTTTAAACTGACAAAAGTTTATCATTATTTTAAATTCAACATAATATTAGCATCATTAAAGACACATATTTTAAATTTTCATTCAACATCGAGTAGCATTACTGTTGGAAAATAATATATCCAAGAAAACTTTCTCTTATATAATAATAATAATAATAATAATAATATTTATTTCCACCAAAAAGACAGAACAAATATAAACATTTAAACTGTAAAAGTCCTTATCTTTTTTCCCTTTGTGTATTTCTATCTTGGAAAACTAAATTTTTCTCTCGACTTATAATAATGCTAGTAGATATTTAATTGGATAGAAATTTTCTTTTCTTTGCTTACAACAAAAATAAAACATTGGAACCATTTTCGGAACTATACACTCCGGAAACAAATCCTATTATACTAACAAAAATAATCTTACGTTTGGCCTATCTTTTAAAGTTTTTATTTTGTTTAATTTTATAACTTTTTAATCCCTCTTCATTTCCCTCTTTAAAGACAAACAATAACTTTGAAATTCTCTTTTGTTTTTTCTTTCAGCTCTTAAAAGTTATAGTTTTTTAGACTGAAATCCTCATTGTGCTCTTAATAATAATTTTATTTTTTAAGTTTTAGGTAGTATTCATACTACGGAAAGATAAAATTTTACTTTAAATCAAATTATAATTATCATTAACTACGGGAGACAAACAGAGAAAAAAAGACCCCCGCACCGGGACTTGAACCACGGGCCTCCTATATATCCGTTACTGGCGCTCTTGCCAACTGAGCTATACTGGAGAATGATTTTTCTCTGTTGTTACCGATACAAATTCGCCGAATCCAAGCTTTCAATCTTTTCTACAAGTCTAGCAAGCCAAATGGAAATTTCACGGCAATATAACTAGACCGAAAATTAACGCTTATAATTAATTATAAAGTACTCAATTAGTACCTGTACCTAGTACAATCAAGTTTTAGGTAGTATAATCCTGTAACGTATATATAGGAGGCCCGTGGTTTAAGTCCCGGTGTGGGGGTCTATTTTTCTCTGTTTTTCTCCCGTAGTTAATGATAATTATAATTTCATTTAAAGTAAAATAATATTTTATTAAGATACTATTAAATCATAACTAATTTTTATTGACTAAACTTTTAATAATTCGTATATAAATCAAGGAGTAAAGTCAAAATAAATTTAAAAGAACGCTTTTATAGATTTGTAATTATTGTTATTAAATTTTGCGCCCGAGCTTACCGAATGTAACGGAAGCTATGATATCGTTCTGAAAAAAGAAACAAATTTTGGTCTCCGATTTCAAAAATTCCAAGACAGAAATCCGTTTCAGACATCAGGTAACATTTTTTGGTTCCGTGTCTATCTGTCGGTCAGTCTGGCGTTCAATTTTTTTGAACCAATATATTTTTAAGATATATTGGTTTGTAAAAATTGAACGGCAGACTGACTGACAGATAGACATGGAACTAAAAAAACTAAACATTCTAATTCTTCTAAAAACTACACGTCCAATTTTAATGAAATTTGGGTGGTAGGTCATAATTAGCCCATTCTTGGTCCCATGTCCCATATAGGTTTTAACCTTCTGTACAAAATTTGTTTCTCTTCCAAATGCGCTCAAACATACATTTATTTACACCTATAGCTTCAAAAGTACTTATCTGATTTGAATGAAACTTTTATAGTTTATCGAAAGTAGCTCCCTGATTTCCCCAGATTAATTTGAACCATCTGCCCTTTTAAACTTTTACTAAATTGATACTTTAATTCGTGAAAAAAATCAAAACAATTTTGACTGATTAAAAAAATGGGGGAAACAATACCAATTAGACAATAATGGCTTGTAAAAGCATATAATCAATAAAGTACGTGGATAGGATGCGAGGAAGCTATGTGCCACACCAATTGGCAGTCTATTTTTAGTTCCTAGCTTATCAAAGGTAATAGAAGCTATGTGAATGTTCTAAAGAACGATTTCAAGAATCCCAACACAGATATCTGTTTCAGAGAACAGAGAACATTTTTGTTTCCGTGTCTGTCTGTCGGTCTGACGCTCAATTTTTGCGAACCGACAAAACTTGAAAGGTACTCATCTGATATTATTGAAATTTGGATGGTAGGTCATAATTAACTCATATTTGGTACCATATAAGTTTTAACCATCTGCACCAATTTATTTTTTTTCCATATTTGCTCAAACATACATGTGTTTTTACCTATATACTCATCTCACCTTTTGAAATTTGGATGATCAAAAATAGCCCACAGATATAGTCCCAGATTAATTTCAACTGAGTGCGCTTTTTGAATTTGATACTTTAATTTATCTAAAATAGACTGTCCATTGGTGTGGCACATAGCTTCCTCGTATCCTATCACGTACTTTATTGATTTTATGCTTTTATAAGCTGTTATTGATTATTTTGTTTAATTGTTTCCCCCATTTATTTAATCTGTTAAAATTAATTTGATTTTTTACATGAATTGAAGTATCAATTTAGCAAAAGTTAAAGAGCGCAGACGGTAATTAATCTGGGGTTATCTGCCGGTTGCTTTTGATAAATGATAAAAGTTTCATATTAATTAGATAAGTACTTTTTAAGGTGTAGGTGTAAGTGTTCTTAAAAACATGTTCCTAAAATGTTTGAGTGCATGTGTAAGAGAAAAAAGTGGAAAAACAAATGAAACTTATAAGGGACCAATAATGGTCTAATTATGACCTACCATCTAAATTTCATTAACATCGGACGAGTAGTTTAAGATATGTTGGTTCGCAAAAATTGAGTGACAGACAGACAGAGAGACATACAGACAAACAGAAACGGAAATAAAAATAGACTGCCAATTGGTGCAGCACATAGCTTCCTTACATCCTATCACGTACTTTATTGGTTTTATACATTTACAAGCTAATATCGTCTATTTTGTCTAATTCAGGGGTTCCCAACCCGGGGTGCCCGCACCCCCTGAGGGTGCGAGAAACATTTTTAGGGGGTGCGAGATTATTTTTTTTTAAAAAAGTATTTTTTCTGAACAATTTTATTAACATAATAATTTTATTTCAATTAAATATAAAGGCCTAATATGAATAATATTTTGATACTAATTTACGTGTAATACCAAACAGGAGTCAAAGTGTTGATTCACGAGGAACTCTTCCGAAAATCGGTTATGTGGCTGTTGATAAACCACTTTTTCTTGCATCCTATAAAGTTGCCTATAACGTAGCCAAAAACAAAAAACCTCATACAATTGCTGAGAATCTTATCAAACCATGAGTACTTGAAATGGCTTCTATTATTCTCGGAGCAGATGCTAAGAAAAAACTGGAACAAGTGCCTTTGTCGAACAACGTTATTCAGAATAGAATTAGTGAAATGAATGACGATATTTTGAGTCAAGTAATATCTGATATAAAAGAAAGTCCGACAAAAATATCTATACAACTGGATGAATCTACTGGTGTTACCAATTGTAGCCAGCTTATATGTTTAGTTCGGTACGTGAAAGACGATAAAATAGTAGAGGATTTTTTATTTTGCAAGATTTAAAAACAACAACAACTGCAAAAGATATAATGAATATTGTTAAGGATTTCTTTCGTAGAAATGAACTGAATATTAATGTTATTGGTTCAGTTTGCACCGATGGAGCTCCTGCTAGGCTTGGAAATAAATCTGGATTTTCAGCAATGCTAAAAAATGAAATTCCCAACTTGCTTGGGATCCACTGTTTTCTTCATAGGCATGCATTAGCTGTGAAAAATGTACCTCCTAATTTAAAGCATGTGCTTGATACCTGTGTTAAAATTGTTAACTGGATAAGAGGGCGAGCATTGAACCATCGAATTTTTAAATCTTTTTGTGAAGATTTGGGCAGTGAACATTCAATTTTGTTGTATCACACTGAAGTCCGCTGGCTGTCTCGGGGCCAAACTTTAACGCGTTTTTTCGAGATGCGCAATGGTATTAAACTATTTTTAGAGATGGACAATAGTCCCTTATTTCACCAATTTGAGTCAGAAGAATTTGAACAAATGCTAGCTTACCTTGTGGACATCTTCACTCGCATGAATAACCTGAGCATATTTTTACAAGGTAAGTCAGTTAATGCAATATTTGCTCTTGAAAAGATGAACGCACTTAAGAAAAAATTATTCTATGGCGTAGAAAAATTGAACAAGGAAATCTATCTAATTTTCCGTCTCTCGAAGAAGTTGTGGAAACAACTGGAGCTATCTCTGGTGTCAAAGAAAAGATAATAAACCATTTAGAAACATTGACAAATTCGTTTGTTGGGTACTTTCTTGCAGGAGAACTTAACTCTACGGAAGAATGGATTATTAATCCATTTGCTTTTAAATTAAATAAAATGTATGACAATGATGAAGTAAAAGAAGAACTAATAGATTTAAGGTCAAATAGAAAATAACACTTTGGAAGAATTTTGGTGATATTCAATTAAAATGTTCCCAAAAATTAGCAAAAAGGCACTTAAAGTTTTATCTCCTTTTGTTACAACCTACTTATGTGAATTTGGGTTTAGTATTTTACTCACAATTAAGAACAAAAATAGAAATAGACTAAATCCGCAATCAGATCTTCGCATAGCAATTAGCGAGAAAATTCCAAGATTTGAAAACATTATTCATGATAAACAGCAACAAAAAAGCCATTAAAATAAAATATGTTTTCAGAACTTGTTACTTTTTATTTTTGTAAAATATATTAATAATTGGTATTTTTTATAGTAATATTGAATATTTCATTTTAAAACCTTCTTTCACTGCCCAAGATTAATCAATAAATGTTAATTTTTTTTTTTTAGCTCAAATACTATCTTTTTCTAGGGGGTGCGAGAGGTATTTCGAAAAATTTTAGGGGTGCGGACTGTAAAAAAGGTTGGGAACCACTGGTCTAATTGTTTCCCCCCGTTTTATAATCTGTCAAAATTGTTGTGGATTTTTTTTACATAAAATTAAGTATCAATTCAACAAAAGTTAAAGAGCGCAGACGGTTCAAATTAATCTAGGGCTATCTGCGGACTAATTTCAATATACTATAAAAAGTTTCATACAAATCTGATAAGTACTTTTGAAGCTATAGATGTAAATGAATGTATGTTTGTGTGCATGTGGAAGAGAAACAAATGAGAGTGAACGGTTGAAACTTATATGGGACCAACAAGGAGCTAATCATGACCTACCACCCAAATTTCATTAAAATCGGACGAGTAGATTTTAAGATATTTTGGTTCGCAAAAATTGAACGACAGACCGATAGACCGACAGACAGACATGGAACCAAAAATGTTCCCTGATGTTTAAAACGGATTTCTGTCTTAGAATTTTTGAAATCAGAGACAAAAAAAAGAAGTTCATTCTTCAGAACGAAATTGCTTCCGTTACCTTCGGTAAGTTCGAAAGCAAACAAAAAATCTAATGACACACCAGAAATACTTAATACTAGAAAGAATGTAACATGTTAGCAGTAACTAAATTTGATTTTACCTTTGTTGATGGTTGTTGAAAATTTATTTGAGGGAACAAGTAGACTTGTAGAGGCTTCAAGCATCTATTACATCTGAAGGGTTTGTCCTTAGTTATATAATATACTGTATACCTTATCACTTATTACTGTTATCACACTGCCCTTTCCCTTTCTGTCTTGAAGGTCTGCAAATAATCACTGAAATATGAAGTAACCACAAACC
This sequence comes from Gerris lacustris, assembly GCA_951217055.1. Taxonomy (NCBI): domain Eukaryota; kingdom Metazoa; phylum Arthropoda; class Insecta; order Hemiptera; family Gerridae; genus Gerris; species Gerris lacustris. The sequence continues at coordinate 67,741,631 of OX578283.1, forward strand.
ATCATGAGTCAAAAGTGACGTTAACTTTCTCACTTATCGATAAACTCGAAGGTTCAGTGGTTTTCAATTATTGAATGTTTTGTTCACACATCATGGGAATCTGTTTGTAACTTGTTTCCCATAAACTTATAAACCTTTTTTCAATTACTCACTGAAAAAAATATTTTTATTTATGTTCATATGAGATATATGATCACTAACTGATAACACTAAAGGACTTTTTGTAGTGTCTTGTTATGATATTTCTGACTTAATGTTATTCTTAGCAATAAACAGGTCAAGTGTGTGCTAGTCAGCACACAGCGAGGGTCCGTAGGCCACACTGTATAGTTTAAGTAGTACCAATTGATGGTGCTTTTTAAAATGCTAAAATGCCCACTTTGAACTATCGTATGGGTCTGGTATTCTCAAAACACATAAACAAACTTCTGATAAAGTATTTTTTGCCACAGATCCGGACAATAAACATATAAATACACCCAAAAGAGCATAATTATAAAAAAAACGTATTTTGTCAATAAAAACAAAAATAATTTTTTTTCTCGAAATTTCCAAAAAGTGGTATCTTTACTTCAGGTTGAAGAATGTTCAGGAATTTTTTCAGAATTTTTGCACTTTACATAAGCGAGATAGAAGGAAGGGAAACTTTTCACACCAATTTCAAACTCGTCTACGCTCGCCCTATTAAAGTTATAACCAAAAAATTATATATTTTTGTAATCAGCTCGACGTACCCTTTCATATGATACCCCTCACGGTCTCCAGAAAAAATAATTATTTTTTAATCCTTGTTTTTTCACCCTAATTGTTTTTTTTTATAAATATTTTGAAGTCGCTATATTTTTAAAGTGAGTGCGGGTAGGTGCTATACACATACATTCGACATTTCAAAGCGATCGGACGAAAGGTGTAGCCGTGAGAGCATGTGACAGACGGACGGAAGGACAGACAGACACTCGCAGGAAAAGGGTCCTTGGTTTTGCCTACGGAACCTAAAAATTAATTAGCCCATGTTGCAGGACTTGAAGTGACGCTGATAGGGTTTTTTTTTGGATCCGACCTCTCCAGTGCCCTCTAATGCCAAAAAAGGTGTTTTTGATAGTGTGCCCAAATGTTGGAATATAATGTTTTTAAAACATTTTCTTTTAACTTAATTGAGTAATTATTTCCTGGACGTAAAATTTTCAGTAATAATTAAACTTTTCTATCGTTTTAAATTTATATTAGTTAACCATGGTTAGAACTGATGTACTAGGCTTTGGTTGACCCTGGGTTACAATATTGTTTTCACTTTGTTGATTGCTTGTTTCATATTATAACAAGTCAGCTACAGCTAATATAAACAGGTCAAGTGTGTGCTAGTCAGCACACAGCGAGGGTCCGTAGGCAACCCTGTATAGTTTAAGTAATACCCTATTGATGGTGTTTTTTAAAATGCTAAATAGCTTACTTTGAACTATCCTATGGGTCTGATATTCTCAAAACACATAAACAAACTTCTGATAAAGTATTTTTTTGCCACTGCACCGGACTACAACCATATAAATACACCGAAAAGACCATAGTTATAAAAAAACGTATTTTGTCAATAAAAAATTAAATAATATTTTACAAGACACATACATGCCAAATTTCAAAGTGATGGGACGATAGGTGTAGCCGTGAGAGCATGCGACAGGACGGACGGACAGACACCCGCAGGAAAATATAAGGGTCCTTGGTTTTGCCTACGGACCCTAATAAAGGCAGTATGTAATCAAGTGTAAAGATTTTGAAAATGTTAAACTGATGTTTTCTTAGTAATTCACTATTATATAGCACAAATATTAGGAGTAAAACTTATCTTTAAACATGTTTTCAGCAATCAAATTATAAAAAAATTCACCGGGGGAGGGCCCCACGTATTGTTGGGGGTATTCCATACCACCCAAACCCCCTGGTATGGCCCCCCTGAAAGTCAACTTGGAGCTGCTCTTGCCCGTTGAGGGGTTCCCAAACTTTTTTGGTGGCGTACCACATAATATGTCTTGACTTTTTCATGTATCGCCGATGTTTAGACAGGAACAACCAGGGCGTTTTTACAGAAGAAAGAGGGTCCGGGGGCCTTCCCCTGGAAATATTTTGAGTTTTTAAGGTTCAAAAACGCAGGGCTATTCTTTAATACAAAAAGAGGGGAGGCACATCACATTTTTTTAATGCAATAACTTTTTTAAATTTATGTTGTACCAGACCAGACTACTGTATCTTCATTTTTATTACCTTTAATCCCCTGGTAAGAGAGTAGGTGTTGGAGGATGATTGTTAAATTTAAAAGAACTAAATACAAATTTTATTAAAAAAATAAAAAACATTCATGAAAATCAAATGAGAACATAAAATATCATGAATAGAACATCGAATATTAATAAAGAACATATTAAAATACGAAAAAATTGTTCTTTATGAATAATGAAAGAATAGGTCCAAATAAACAATGTGGTGAGGTAGGTTAATGGGATGGATATGCTGCAATAATTGGCTCAAACTAACAATGTCTGGTGTGACGGGGCTGAGTTTTAAACGCAAATCATCCTCAACGCAGGACAGTCTGTTTCTGTACTTGGTTTAGAGGTATACATAGATAAGGGATGAATATACTCCTATAACAACCGCAAATATTTATGCGGCGCGTACCACTGGACACAATCTTTGATTGTTGTGGTACGTGGGATTGTGTCCAGTACCACCAACCCGGCTTTGGAAACAAAACTATTTAGGTATTTCATTTAATTCCTAGGCCTACATGATAATAGGAAGAATAGCCAGTGCCTAGCATGAGTCCCACGGGGTGAAGGCAAGTTATCT